>JAXCHB010000241.1:9700000-10300000 GCA_036926305.1 Uropetala carovei
AAGGTCGATAAGCAGATGACGTCTACTACCCACACAAGTTTTTGAGCATAAGAATTCCCTCCTTCCAACTCGCTCGGTTATTTCGGCGCGATGACGTAATCTTCAGCTGTTCGGATCGCTCCTGGCGACCGCGTCTCATTCGTTTTTTTTTGTTTTCGAAATCTCGATCCGTGTCTGGTTTTTCTAGCGAGTCATCCTTTCTCTCTGTCATAAATTTCGTCTCTTCCTTTCATTCTCTATCTCTTATTCGGGAGTGTAGAAACGGTTCGCCGCCTCAGTTTCCCCGTTAATTTTGTAATCCTGATTTTTTTCTTTTCTCGGCCGATCCTTCGCGGAAAGATTGCCTGAGAAGGACGACGCCCATCCAAAAAATACACTGCTATTTTTTGTCTTCTGATTTAATCATAGCGAAATAATTATTCCTTTTAACCTCGGTTAAAAACTCACATCCTTTAATCGGTCGACACCAAATTAACTTTTATGGTCGGATATATTTACAAAATAAAATGGGCAGATGGAATGAGAAACGAGGAATTACTACGAAGAATAGGAGAGAAGCGTATGATTACAGACTATCAGAAAGAGGAAGGCGAACTGGATTGGCCATTACCTGAGGAGAGAGAGCATGATTAAAGACGTGCTAGAAGGAAAACTGGATAGAAAAAGAGACAGACAGACAAACGACTTTATTTAGGGCTAAATTGAGACTGTAAAGTCCCTCCTTACATTGAAGACTTTCGTCAAGTTTGATATTATATACAAATGAATTACAAATTTTCACATATTGATTACAAATTTGGTTTGTAGAACATAAAGAATTACCATAGAATAATGTTAGTTTTGGGGGTTGAAAAAAACTGTGTAATAGCTTTGTTTAGCACAGAAAAATGCCCCACTGCAGACAAACGCGAAGTGGAGAGAGGTGTAAAAATACCGCAAAAAATTCCTAAAGAGATACAGGAGAAAGAATAGTAAAGAAAGAAAGAATAAAGGATTTGAATACCTATAAAGAAAAAGAAAAAATAACAAAGACATACATAGAAAACACAAAAATATTCATATACATCATATACAAGCAGGAAAATTTTTAAATAATGTGTAAATTAAGAATACACATTTAAAAGTCAAAGTCATAAAAATGGAGAAAATGATTTTATACAGTTTGCTACATAACAGATTATAAGAGAAAGAGGAAAAAAGGTTTCAGGTGATTTGAAAGGTTAAGAGAACTACCAAAACATGAAGAAGACTGCGGAAAATAGGAGCAGGGCCGGCTCAGCAATACAAGCAGAACCAAGCGACCGCTTGGGGTGCCGGATTTTTAGGGGCGCCAAATTTAATAAATATATAAAATATTTAACATGTTAACTGTTGACTAATGAGTTGACAGTTATACTGCAGGAATCCGCGAAGGAATGTTTTGCTTTTTGATTCTTATATTTGAAGGAAAAATTCTAAACACGTTTCACAGTTCTCAAAACTTTTAAAATTAATTTTAATTAACTACCAAATATTATTTTCCGTGTAGCAAAATCGGTTAAGATATATAGCATTGAATTGTGACCTCATAACCCGGGAGCGGTCGCACTAAAAAAAAATCACACGAGCGGGCGTGTAGAGAGCAATTTGCTCACCGACGTGCAGCTGTCAGTTGACTGGTATTTTCTAATATGAAATTGAAGAAAACAACTTAATTATCAAAGGGCATCCTCATAAGGATAGTATAAAATTAGCCATTAACAATAGAATTGGTTAAAAGGAACATGTTTTAACAGGCTAGCCAACTCAACTGTAAAATAATGCTCGTGTTCCTACGTAGTTATTCCTATCCAGCATGAATAAAAACTCAGCTAGACCAAAGCACAGTCAACCGTATCGACATGGCAGATATTTCTATGAAAAGGGTGAGCAAAATGCTCATAGCGCGACCACTCCCGGGTTAATAAATATTTCTCAATTCAAGTAAGTTTTTTTTAATGCTGTTTTTGATTTTTTTCTCAAAGATATTTCTAAGCTTGAATTCCATCATGAATTTTAATATTGAAATATTAACCCTAAAATGCTCATTCTAGCTTGATTTTCACTTAGAATCTCTACGTAACCTACTGTTTAACTATAATTCATTGGCCATTTCCAGTGCGGTCCACCGAAGGGTTCACTGCAACCAATGCGGCCCACCATGCAGAAAAGGTTGCCCACCACTGCGATAGAAATATTTTTCTCGGTCGCAGTGCAATCGTCATCATATTCGTTTGTCTACTTCATTCAAAAATTGCGACGGAACTTTTTCATTTTTTTGTAAGACTTGGCGACAAAGGACGGTTGATCGAAACAACGTTTATCGATGGCGACGGTTATCGAGGTCTTACTGTATCTTTCACGTTGTATGGTTTAATTATTTTTTAGTTTCATTCAAATAAGTTTGTTGCTATTATACTCTTTCTTGAACCAACCTTTGCTAAGTAGTTTAGCGTAGAAGTTTTTCTCTTTATAATTTGAGGTAATTAACTCCATTATTGGACAGTTTTATTTCTTTTTAAGAAATTCATCTTGAAGGTCATTTTAAATTTTAAATTGGTAACAAATTCGTAAGGTGCTCCTGTTAACGAAAGTTGTCCATGACTTGTTGTAATGATTCCAGTTAATAGACGATGTTCATCTTGCTCTTGAAGTTCGTCATCACTCATAAAGTTGAGGTCTTAATTTATTCACGATAAAGCCCGCTTTTCATTCCAACGCATTTTTTAAATTATTTTTTTCGGAACGTCTTTCCAAGATAAGGTGTGATTCCATTCGTTTCGTCGGTTGTTTTTCCCCTGCATCCTTCCTTTCCAGTATTCACAGACTCCCAAGTGCATTTTGCAATCAAGAATCAATTTCATCCTTTCTATTTCATTCCAAGAGCAATTTGTATCATTAGCTTTAGATAAATGTGTCCCTGCCACAATTCATGCGTTTGGCAACACGTGCTTGTATATGAATAAGGCAATATGTCGATTTTGCATTTTTTGACTCATTCTTTATGAAACTTACTGCACCAGCAAGTTTGCCAACCATCGATTGAGCCCTGTCTGTGGATACATTGATGCAATAGTTCCTATCAATCTCATTTTCATTGAAATAAGTATCGCACAATTTATAATTTCTTTGTGACATTTCAAATTTATTTTTCTGTGAATAAAGACTTGTTTTTTTATTAAACCCTTTAATCATAAAAATACACAAAAGACCAAAATAATTATATCCTATAAAACTCGAATTTTAATGTAAAATTTATGTATCGATGGGGCGCCATAATTGAAATCTGCTTGGAGCGCCAAAATGTCTTGAGGCGGCCCAGAATAGGAATGTGTGGAGTACGAGGTTTAACCATGAATAATCACGGACAGGCTACCTATGATGATGATGATACACAATTCGAACTAATTTCACGGGTAAATAATTTCCTTTCTCTATATCATGCAGGCATCCGCCCGTGAGAGTGCTGTATCTGGCTCGGGAAGCTTTGGCAAATAGGTCATTCTGTAAAATTTGAGATATATTCACGTGTTCATAAATATTAAAATATGACGTTAAAAGCAGAACGGCCAAAAATTTCTCTTTTTTTCAACTCGAAACAAACATTTTGAGTTAGTTTGTCCCGCACGCGCGACGTTAAAAAGTTCCGACTGGCTTAAGGTGTGGACTCTGCTGGAGTACCGAACCATTAATAACTCCTTATCCTACGCATCGCGTTAAATACTTTTCACCTCCCCTCTGCATAAAGTTTTCAGATCTTAATTGCCGCCGTTCTGCAAGTCTGCGAATATTCGCAATAACAGGTCCCTTGACGCCGACTGCCATAAAAAAAATTTCCCGTTGGTTTATTTTGCTCCCGCGATTGAAGGATTACTTACGCAGTAACAACACCTCTTCCATATTATTTTATCGTTTGCTGTTATTATTGAAAAAGACGCTACGTGTTTTGAACTTGGGAGTTTAATGATCCGCTCTCATTGCCTCTTTTGTTTTCGATGCCATATCTCCGTATATATCTTGCTCTCACTCTCTCTCCCTCTTAATTCGACTTGAAATTGGCTCGATCCAATTGATTGTCCATTAATAACTTTATTTATTCTAGCGAGAGAGAGAGGGAGTGAGTTGGTGTTACGAGGGGGAAGGGTGATCGATGGTGTAAAACGTCAACATTGGAAAGAGGGATTAAAACCAGGCTCGCCGGGCATTGTGTCCGCGAGCGTATCCTCTCAAAGCCCTCTAATTGTTAATTTATCTCGAGGGAAAAAATAGCCTCGATTATTATTATAATCATCATCATTGTGATATACGATGCAACGACGTTCATTTTCGTAGTTTATCCTTCCGATCGCGTTTGTTGTAAATTTCTTTTCGACGCGGAACGAACCTTTAGGAGAGAGGAAAGGGCGAGTGAAGAGGTGGGGGGGGGAAGGGGGGGGGGGAGAGGGGGAGAGAACGTCACGGATAATGACGTCTCCGCCGATCGGTCATTATTCGATTGAAATTTTACGGATGGGCAGTGATAATAAAATGAAATTCCATTCGTGCGTCCGACCTCCAATGGCGGGATTAAACCGCGTAATGATCGTTTATCGAGAGGGAGATTCCTCCTTAATCCCCTCTCTCTCTCTCTCTTGGACGATCGCCCCGAGCCGGCTTGAAAGAATATTATCCCTCATTGCTTCACGAGAAATATCATCAAGGGCCGATGAAAACACCGTGACGGTTGGCGTGCATTGTACGGTAACATTATGAAGTCTCGTTCGTTTTGTTTGAGTGCTTGCGTTTTATAAGCGCGCGCACCCGCACGCTATTCGTTCGTGTATTAGCAGCGCGTGCATTACATTCACACCCAATAACTTTGCTGGAAAAATGGCGTTTTTATTTTTCAAAAGTACCTGTTTAGCCTTAGAGAGAGACAGTGGTATAATGAGTATTTTATAACCCGTGACCCTCTGTGCGTGCCGGTTTTGTCTGTAACGCTTACGAAAAGCGGTTATTATATTATAAGGAATCCCAAATATAATGCGGTAGGTATCATTAAAATTCAAAATAAAATTGAAATAAATAATAATTCTTTTAAAAATACATACTTTTCATAATTATTCTCTGAAATATCTTGCCACTTAAAACCTCTTGGCAGGCCATCTTTTGGCACGCGTGCCATAGCTTGCCGGCTCCTGGTATATTATATACATTCGTGTTAAATCTCTTTTTAATCGTAGCCATATAAAACGCTCTCGAGGGCCGCACGCGGCCCGATGGCCGCGGGTTGCTCACCACTGCTGTAAAGGGTTATGTGTGTCTTTTATTCACAGCACTTGGTTTCAAAACTCCGCATCCAAGAGCACATAATACTCGCTCGGTTTCAAACAGAAAAAATCGGTTTATTAGGCGATGCCATTAAGCTAGTGGATGCAGCGATAATTAAAGCATTTCATTCCGTATCTCCTCATCAACGCCGCTTTCCTACATTCGAAAATCCCTCCTAAAAGTGACATGAATTGCTCTCAAAAGCCCACTCCTCGCGTGTAAGGTTTCGTCTGACGAATGCTATGGTTTTAACGGTATTAATCCAGTCAACAAACCTCAAGTTCTGTCATGAGGATTTAGAAAAATAAAAAAAAACCTTGGCCCGTCTAGACGCAGATCCCACTCGGATGAAGTCAAGGCATACGTTCCCTATGCTATTATTAGGGCGCCGAGTGTTGAAGGAAGATGGTTACAAACTCCGGGAACATAAACAGCGTATTATTTACGGAGGAGTACATTTGTCCCTCTGAGTCACTTACGTTTATAAATATCCCTCAGCGTGCGATCACGCTCTGAATATACCTATTAAGATAAGTATGGAAATTCGCGGCGTAAAAGTTTCCCTTTCCGTTTTATCAGATTTGTCTTTCGTAATACAATTTATATATATCTTGATCGAGGAAACAGTAGGCCGGAATGACTATCTATCCGCCTTGCTTTTGCGTAATATCCTAAACATAATATGTATAATTTTCCCTTAAGGAGTGGGTTTATTTATCATAAATATATACACAGATGTGCAGAATTTATTGGATTCGATGATACTTATATTTTTTCCTCATTGTTGCTATGGAATTAAGAACTCCGGCGAAATGAAAGAAATTAGGAATGGACCCGTCGATCTCTCTACGCTCGTCAAATTACAGGTTAAAATATTAAGCCACAAAAAGATTATTTCGTAATAAAAAGAATTATCAGGCTCACACTAATGACTGTAATCCAATCGATAAATTAGGTATACCCAACAGCAACACAACCTACCATTTTTATAGCGCTATCGGAGACTCCTAATTTATCAATTATTAAACGATTCGTAATTTAGACAGGTTTGACAGCCATAAAAATTTGGGAAAAAGCAAGTTGCCCCAAAAATCCTACTATTGGTCCGCCGCCACTGAAGACGGCTGCTTCGTAACGCAAATGATTTTTCCCGACTATTTTATAATTATCGAGGTCGTCTAAATTATTATCGATCCTATTCCGACCGTGTTAAGGACGAGCGCGACGATTTTTTTTAGTTTTAAACGGTAACAAAAAAAAAACAATACGTTCGAACGCCGAATTTCTCCTCACTCTCCTTGTTCGAAAATGACTTACTCTCGATCGGCGTCGATTAGGCCATATACTTCGACAAAAAAAAAACACCGACATAAGGAAGGAATAAAAAAAAACAGCATCGTCGTACTCCATTAATTTATTCCGATCTCGCGCGCGCGAATGATAGAGATGGAGGCAGGGGGAGAGTGACAGAGAGAGAGGTGGGGAGTGATGGACAGAGGGAGTGAGAGAGAGAGAGAGAATGAGAGACAATGAGTTATTAAGGGAGGAAAATAATTGGACCCGTTCAATGTGCGGTGATCATCAAGGCAGTTTCGGCCCACCCTGTTCACCCCTGCCACGCCCTCTCTCTTCTTCCCCCTTCCCCACACCCCCTTCTCCTCCTCCCCCACTCTCCTCTTCACCCCCCCCACTCTTCTTCCCCTCTTCACGCGTTTATGTATGTGCCCCACGACCGCGAGCTTTGCCATTTTGCAGTAATGACTGACGATTACTCTCGCGGCTCTCGCATTGTTTGGAGACCGTGGGTGGGGGTGGATTAAGGGGGGAGGGGAGGGGGAGGGGTGAAGGAGGAGAAAAAGAGTTGTGAGAGGGAAGCAAGCACACACTTGCGTTTTAAATTATATATACTCTACGCGTTAATATTTTCTGTGGATATAAAGAGTTTTGAATATGATGCCAGAGAAAGGGACTCGAAGAGACATTTTCTCAAAATTATCTGTCTATAGCCGTTTCTTTTTAAATTTTAATGTTATCGGATCGAGTTGTAAATTTAGCAATACATTCGAATTTCGGTACCCCTAACCACAGTAGTGTAAGAAAATAGAGCCTTAGAATTAATAAATTATACGAATATACCTGCTGCAAGACATATCTTCTTTTAATCAAAATGACGAATTATGGACGTGTGATTAATAAAGTTACAGCCGCATTTTAATGTCACTTAAAAAAAACAAGTTACGAAATCCCGCGTGAATTATTTCGCCGTCTTTCGCGTTGCTACAAGGGAGCAGATTTTATAGTCGAGTTATTTATTGCCTTTATATGACTAATGGTAATCCATTTTCGCACCTCTGCTAGAAAGTGCGTGGGCCAGATGGTTTGCTCGCGCGTTCGGTCAAGGCTGGTCGCCACTATGGATTAACGTCCGTGACAAATCGAAGGCGGTTTTATTGCAGTGCAGACCTCTATGACCCCTGGTGGTGTTCCTACCTCAGGTTTTTCATCTGCCACGTCCCCACTCCCCCTTCCCACCCACCCACCCCCTATTCTCGGTCTGCGGAGAAGGGTGTGAACAGTGATTCATTAAGGAGAGAACTATTGGCCGCCTAGGAGGCGAGTGAGAAATGTTGAATTTTGACTTTGAACGGAGTTACTACGATATCCTGCTTTAATATTTGAGAATTAAATACTTTTTGCTAAAATGCCGACGGGGAAGATCATCGGTCGTATTGAGGTAATACTTTTAGGTAAGTGGATGCTTCGCAGAAAGTATAGTTCTCGTGGTATAGGCGAGGTTGAGGACCGATGGAAATGACAGTAATATAAAATAGGGGTACACGAACAGTAATTTCATCTGGCCCGCCTTACGTCATCAATTACTTGAAGGCGTGCATATTCGTATAATTGCCAGCAGTAGGTGTTATCGTATGATATATGATATTAAATCTAAACTATATTTTTCGAGTATGTTGGTGCAATGTACTTTTAATATTGCCGTGTGAAACAGTCAGTGGCGGATTAAGGTATCCGAAGGCCTCAGGCGCAAAAAATTCGGGAGGCCACCAACCGACCGGGAGAGGTGGGGGGTACTCAGTCTACAAAAAATTTTACAACTTACGAATGGAAAAATGTATGCAGCAGGTTAAATAAATGAAATTTCAGAAATGCCTAAATAGAAAATTTAATGTCTCTCTATATTATAAAATCGCAATGGTCATCATGATGCGTAACGCTCTGATTTTGTGAATAACTCGATTAGAAATAAACTTAGAAGCCTGAAATTTCTCAGGATTTCAGTGTTAATGAATCTTTACGTTATGACTAAAAAAATTCGCAAAAGGTCACGGGTTCGACTCCAGAGGATGAATGTCGTTTCCCATAAGATAACACGTAAAAATCACCTTTTTGGTCTTTTACTCTTTACAACATATTAAAACGCTCATATTTTGAATTTATACTCGAGCTTTGGTAATTTTTTTAACATTTCAATAATAAGATTCCACGGTTACCGGTATTGTTGTCCTCGGTAATTTCCGTGCATATGCACTTAAATAAAGGCTTCAGGATCGAAAATAAGATTAAAACTTGCTCTAAATCACCGAAGATATGAATTTAATGCAAATAAATTAACGCAGTATTCTTATTTATATTTTTTATCTATATTACTAAAATCCTATTTCTGGTTGTCTCTCTCTATCTCTTTAACGCTCTATACCTCAGTCATTTTTAATCTCCGGGAATTTCAGCCCTCTTAAGTTTATTTTTTATCGAGTTATTCGACTAATTTTCTTAATTTGTTATTAAAAACCAAACATACATCCCTTATAAAATATATTCATTAAACTTATATTCAAAACATATTCTCGTTAAACTAATCTAAATCCAATAGGTACATGGTAGGAACGAAGAAACAGCGAGCAAAGGGGGGTTGGCTAGCGTCAGCGAGCAGGGTTATTGCTCCCTACTTGCACATATTGAAAAATAAAAAATGAATTATAACTGTGAGATGTGTTTTTGAATGACGCAAGGGATGTTACATTGTAACAAACCTAAGTAAAAACACGAGATGTGTACGTAAGTAGTAGATTGTACTGATTGTGAAATATTTTACTAAATAAAATATTGAAAAAAATCTTATTTCGACTGTTTTGAGGCGCCCATGAGTGTCGAGGCCTCAGGCCAGCCGCTCATGCGCCTGTGCGGTAATCCGCCCCTGGGACAGTACACTTTCGGAGTAACCAACCTGGTCCTCGCGAGCATCGCTGTCGTCCTCTTGGCAGTCTGGCTGTGTTCTTCTTCGATACTTAAAAATCGCGTTTCGTAGCACCTATCATACACTTCGTTCGGTTTGCCTTCTTTCTAAACATATTTAAGAACATTTAGTTTATGACCATTCCTATTTTTTTGAGAAAGTATGACGGCGCACGCTTGATATTCTAGGATGCAACTTAGTGCCCGCCGCACTGTAAAGGTTGTACACCCCTGCATTACGCAATCTAAATAAGTTCTCAAAACTAGCTCTCTAAAATTTACGCACAGCCCGATAAGTCACTTGATACGAACGCACAGTGTAAAGCCTCATGTGCCCTCCTTAGTAAAAAGTTTAGCGAACCATGATTCACAATAAAATTGCAAGAGACGCCATTTTATGGACGGGAGAGGATATTAAATTAACACGTCGAAATTTACGTAGAAAAAATCGTTAGGAAGATATACACGAGGAAAGTTGAAGACAGTCGAGAATGATGAAAATAAGTATAAACAGGCATCTAAACATTAAAAGGAGAATATGGTTTTGAGAAGAAAGTAAATGCATCGGATGGCAATCGTTGACTGAGCTCCACCGATTAAAGGCTTAGTATCATATCTGTTGGTCGTATGTGACATCCTGCCATTTTAATTTGTTCCTCCAAATGACTCTGCTCATTTTCTTCATGATCCTCACTTATCTGCCTAATTTTAAAGACCGTGGTATCCACGAATATTTACTTGACGATCCATTGGTCATAGTGGCACCATCTCACATCAAGTTATTAAAGTTTTTGGTAAGATCGAAAAACATTTTCGTCGCCAATCGTCGGAGTGGTGTCTTCCGGGCCTGATTTCGAAAAACACAGCGTTCTATCCTTCTGCGAAGTCATTACCTTCCCTTTAAGAAAAAAATCTCCCAAATTACATCATGAATTCTATTAATAAAATACTGCTGCGCGGTGCATCTGCTCACGATAAATTTTAACGAAAACTGAGCTGGGTGGGCGCGGAGAGAGAGAGAGAGAGAGCGAGGGGCGAGAACGAAAGAGGAGGCGGCAGTGCCCCGATTGGGTCTGATTGTCAGGGGACCCCTCGGTTAAGACCGTGGAGGATTGAAAGGGGGAGTTTTGAACGAGGCGGGACACGTGTGTGTGGGGGGTGGGGGGAAGAGAGTGGGGGAGGGGGAGGGGGGGTAGAGAGGGAGGGACGGAGGACGTAAAACGCATTGTATGTCCGCGGAGTGTCGGTCGTGTGGCATCGGTGGAAACAAGAGAATGAGAATTAAGAAATGCCTTTTAGAGATGGAGTTATATATATATATGGAGGAAGAGAGTTTGGGTACATACATGTACACACACCCTATATATATATATATATATATATATATATATATAATTTATGTATATACATATTATTTATTTATATTTATATATATACACACGAACACGACCGTATGCATATATTCATATGCAGTGGATGGAAGGGAGGAGTAAAAGATAGGCGTGTCTTCTTAACGTGGATCACGTCCCCGGTTGATTGATGTGCATGACGTCACGAGTTCACGGCCACACGCGGTCTTGACCCACACCACTCCTCTCGTTCTTCCCCCTCTCCCCCGCCTCTCTCTCTCTCTCCTCCTCCCTTCTTCTTTCTATCCCTTTTCTTCCTCCAACTTGCCCATGCTTTCCACCTCCTCCTCCCGCCTGCATCTATTACGACTGGTAGGCGTCCTCCTCCCTCCCCCCTCCCTCTCTTACTCCTGCTCTTTCACCCACACCTCGCCTAATACCCCCCCCTCTCTTTCTCCCATCCCACCTTCTTTCATGCACTGCATTCTTATCCACTTCACTCTTCGCTTTTATTCTACTTTCTTTTTTAAACTTTTTTCTGCCTCTCTTCCATTGTTTCGCTTCCTCTCCCTCCTTTCTCCTCCCTCCCTTTCTCCCGAGGGCACACTCTCTCTAGCGTCTCTCGGATGGACTGTCGCTGCAACGTTGGCTTGGCGCGGGGTTTTTTTTTGTGTCCGGAGGATCGGACCGCCGCCGTAGGAGTATAGAAAGAGAGGACGACGTCCGCTCTGCCTCCGCGTCAGTTCGCGCTAATGTCTCATGACAAGTGTTGTGCGTTGCAACCTCGGATGTTTAATAAGGAGAGGGATGCTCTCTGGCTATTCGCCTTAATTGGAGGAATAAAAAGGATGTTCCCACCCGCGTTTTATCTCCTCTCTCCAACCCTCCCCCCACCATCTCTCCCTCTCCATAGGATTGCGTGTATGTAAAAATGTCGGTTCTCTCCGGGCGTGTCTGTCTTCTTCCGCGCTTTTTTTTCTTTCTCTCTGTCTCTCTCTCTCTCTCCTTCCCTTATTCCGATCTTCCGGCGACTCCTTTTGCTGCGATCTAATGAGATCTCTTCGCGTAGTCTTGTGCGTGTCTTCGCCGATTATAAGATTTACGTGCCCCGCATGATGGATGTTCCTGTTTTGCGAAATAGGTATAGATTCCTCCTTTCCTTGTTCTTCCTCTCCTCGCTTTTAAATTAGCTTTTATCATAAATCTCTCTTCCTGCTGCCGCGGCGTCCTAGAAACTCGCTTGCCTGAGTGCGTTAAAAAGAACCTATTCGTACGTGGAGTAGGGAGCTAAAAAAAAAATTAGTTTCTTTTCGGGACGTTTTTTTCCTTCCACATTGCAGGGTTGGATAAGATTGATTTCGGAGTGGATTGATCGAGAGGCTGTTTGCATTGTGTTTAAAAGATAATGGGGCCGTCGTTAAATAGATGATACTGTCTGGAGAATTTATAGCAAACCCTTGCCCACCGCGGATTTCCCCCAAATTTGATTATACGCGATTACATAAATTTGACGTTATTTTACGAAACGCGAAAAATTTAATTATATGCGGTTCCTGAATTGGAAGCATACCGTATGCCACGTATGTACGTACGTGAGGTGAGAAAGTTTGTAACCCATAAGAATGTGATTTTTTCTAAAAAGTATCAAATTTGCGCATTGCACCGCGCGACCCTTTCCGTGAACGTTAACCCCTTCGTTACGCAAGGGATTACTGTCGGTGCTTTTACATATCCTTTCCTTTACTTTAAGATTTCTCGCGGTTTAAACGTTGAATCGAACGGATTAGTTCCGAAATTTTGAATGAAAATTTTCATCGGGAGGGCACTTTTATCGTCAAGTTCCGATCGTCTCCGACCAACAGAAAAAATTATATACCTCGACCTCCGATTCGTTTTACGTTTTTTTTGGTAAAAGTTGACACCGTCTCAATGGATTCATTAGCTTGTACGTACGTATCTCTCTATTTCGTCTGGACGAACTTTATCATCGGAGAGCGGGCCGATAACATCCCTTTCGCCCCGACGATATCACCCGTTTATTTTCTTTACCTGTTGACGCACAGCGGTTCTCGGGTGGACATTATTATTTTTTTATCATCGCCGCGGTGGCTTATACGTTTCACTTTGGGTGGAGGGTGTGGGGAGGGAAAGAAGGAGTTGAGAGGAAGGCGGGAGGGGGGGAGAGGAGAGGAGAAAGATATGCAATGCTGGAGAGATAGAATGTTAGAAGGTGGAAATTAGGGGTGTGGAAGTGGTCGGGTCGGAGATATCCGAATAAAAAAAAATATCTCTCTCGTTCTGATGGAGAGAGATTCCGCACTTCTCTCTTTCCACTCCTTATTTCTCTTTCCCCCTTTATTCTCGGGCGCGTTTTAATTTTGGCCTCGTAAAAATGCCGTCCGTCGCTAAGCTGCCTCTCACGCCTTGCGAGTCAGTTCGGAAGAAAAGGGGTGTGTGGGATAGGAAGAGGGAAGAGTCGTCCTTTTGGAAATAATCTTTTACGACTTTTACGATTCATTCGGGCTCGCCATTACGATCTCTCTCTCCTCCCCCCTCTCTCTTTCTCTCTCAATCCCTTCCTCTTTCTTTCTCTCTCTCTCTCTGGAGGGAAAGATATTTCTAATCGACAACGAAATCAATCCAAGTTTTGAGGAAAAGAACGATAAAAAGTCGGGATGTTAGATGATATTATCAGGGACAAGGGGTCGAAAGGGAGTTTGGGCTGGTGGCGTCTTTTCTCCTATTTATCGTTAGAGATCGTGGGAAGTTTTTTATTCCTTGATTTAAAAAAAAACAAAAGCGATGCGAATGTCTCGGATTGGTGATTTATGCCGGACCTATCTCTGATCCGATTTATATATCTATATATATATATATATATATATATATATATATACCTGCGGGAAAACGGTCGTTTTGCGATTTTTTTCGATTTCTAATTTCTTCACGTTCGAAAACACGTGTACGGTATCGCGGGCCTCGGCGATGAGAGATTACCGAGCTGAAAAACGACACCTTTTTCGATAAGGTAAATATAAATATACTTCCAAAAAATCGGTGAAAATAAAGGGAGAGTGAGAGAGAAAAACATTTTTAATGCGTGTCGCAAACGTTTATAGCTCGATAGCAGGGTGCAGATGATGCTGAAACTTTTATGAAATTATAAAAGCTTCTAGATGTCGAATTTCGTATTTTCGAGTTTTTGTCTGATGCGTGTCGAACTTATGTGACTCGAAAGTCTGTTACTAAAATATTCTTTGCCTCTAAGAAGGATAGGAATGCCGTTACACATTTTATTCGCATCTCAGAAGGGATACGATGTCTTGCTGACCATTCGATTGAAAATAAAGATCTCCCCATCCTCCCCCCTCTCTATTTTCCCTTCCTCGCGAACGTGTTTTTGGAATATTTTCGAGTGTTATTGCTTATAAAAATGAGAATTTTGTTCATTAGGCTAAAAACGTTTACATAAACCTACAAACCGACTCGTTGAACAGTTGGAAACGATAAAAATTCCAGGTTTTTGGACGAAAATCGCTAGCAAGCAACGCTTCCTCATATTTTTAATCGTACCGTCCCGTGCGGAATGGTCATCCTTACGCTTCATTATGGGACAGCGGGAAAAACGTTTTCTGCGAATTCGTTTTCTCGGGAATCAATCGGCGACCTCTTGGACCTTCAACATCCAGCAGCGGAACGGCGATTCAGGCATTCGACGCCTGCGTTGACCCCTATAGACCGACTCGTTCGCTCAACGACCTGACCTTTCGTAAAATCTTCCTCTCACAAGTTTTCGTGTAACAATATATCCTCCCCGCCTGGCGATCAAGGAGCTCTTCTCCCTCCGCCTTCCGTCTTTGGAAAAAAAAAAAGAGGATGAGCCACCTTCCGCTTGGATTGGCAAAAGCGCAGAAGAGAAAGTCAGGGTGCAATCATCCTCACTAACCACACCGTGTGTCGAAGGTTTGAAAAAATAAAGGAATACCTTTTTTCCGAGAAAGGCGAGCCGGATCCCACCAATCAGGAACCCGGAGGAAGAAAAAAAAAGCACAACCCGCCGACCCCACTCTATATATGTAATGTTCTCCTCGCAAAATTAGACGTTACGGAGGCACGCCGAAACAACGCAAATAACTCCTATTTTTCGGGGCTGTTCGACTCGCGTAATTTCTTACGAGAACCCCTCATTCGGTCGCGTGTTTATCACGGGATGAAAATAAATCTCGCCGCGTTTTTCATCTGATTAAGA
Source organism: Uropetala carovei (assembly GCA_036926305.1). NCBI lineage: Eukaryota > Metazoa > Arthropoda > Insecta > Odonata > Petaluridae > Uropetala > Uropetala carovei. The sequence goes on from JAXCHB010000241.1 coordinate 9,715,178, forward strand.
GGGATGTAAAGAGAGAGAGAGAGAGGGAGGGAGAGAGAAAGTGGGAGGGGACGAAAGAACCGCGGTTTGAAACGGAGACACCGGGAAAGCTATACATCCACGCGCATAAATGTATTCATATTCTCCCTAATTTAAGTGAATTTATATATATATATATATATATATATATATCCACACACACATACACAAACACACACAAACTGTGGGTGCATAAATCATTCCCGTGCTGATGATCTAGACGCGGTCGCTCACACGCACGCACGCCGATCGCGTCGGAAGGAATCGACCACTTTCCAACCTGTAGGAGAGTGTGAGGCGAGCGAATGGGGGGGTTGGGAGGGGGAGGGGGGGGGGGGTGGGAGAGGGCGCGCAGGGCGCCCCGTGTAATTTCGGCCGCCTTTCGCCTCCCGGCCCCCTTCCTCTCCTCTTTCTCCCACCATCCCCCAACGCCACCCTCCTCTCCCCCTGCCCCCCCTCCCTCACTCCACCCACTCGCCTGTAATTACAGAGAAGGTGCGCAAGGCGGCGCTCGAGTCTACCGCGAGGGATAGGAGTAGGGGACTGCGTCAGGGAAAGAGGGAGCGCCACACGGGAGAGATAAAGTGGAGGGGTTAAGGCGTGGGTGGGAGAGATGGAGGAGAGAGTGGGAGGTGGACGTTGGGAAGGGGGTTTTGAGAGCAGTAAGGGAAATTGCCTTCATTTTGAGAGCTTTTGTTCGATGGTTGGCGCAGGAAGAGATCAAAGCGAAATCTCAATGGGAATCGCCAGTGTGACTGTGGCCTTTATGTCGTTCGATTGCCACCTCTCCTCGCCCTCACTCCGTTCCTATCTCTCTCTCTCCCTCTATTTTCCCCACTCTCTCTCCTATCTCTCTTTCCTTCCCCCATCCCTTTTAAACCCGTCTCCCGTATTCCAAATCCACGGAAGGGAATAAAAACAGAGGAGGACGCCATTAAAAAATAAACTCCCTCTTCTCTCTCCCTCACTCCCTACATCTCTCTCTTTTCCTATCTCTCTCCCTCTCAAGCTCTCCCTTTTCCTCTTCTCACTAGAAGCGCCCAGATATCGTCTCTGGTGCAAGTGGGCACGCGATGAAGCACGGCAAGGTCCCCGCTCTCCCTCCTTTCTCTCTCTCTCCTCCTCCACTTATTTCTCCCACTCCAATCCCCCCACTTACCTCTCCTCTACTGACCAATCGCACCGCGCATGCGCTCTTAAAAGGGGGTTTTTGTTTGGTGCGTGTGTGTGTGTGTTCGTGACCGAATCTGTTGTCGTGGCAGCGAGGAAAAGTAAAGCGGCATTGGGGAAGGGAGATAGGGTTGGTGGTGGGAATTGGGAGGGGGGGAACGAAGGGGAGGATAGGAATTGTTTCGTGATAAAAATCCTTTCCTATCCCACCCAACCCCATTCCCTTCCACCTCCGCCCCATGCAACGATTTTTAATCATTTTCCTTCTTTTTTCTCTTTCTTTCTCTTTCTCTCTCTCTCTCTCCGCTCCTATCTTAATTGACAATTACACTATATTGCGTCGAAAAATAAAGTCAGCTGAGGGAAATGATAAAAAAAATGTGGAAAAATAGGAGAGGGCGAGCTTAGGAGGAGAAGCTTTTTTTTTCGTTCTTTCGCGGCGTGTTTATTTTCCATCGATTTAATGACTAAGCCTTATAGTGCGGACCCTTCTTGCATCCGAAAAAAAATACGTTCTCGTTTTTTTTCGACGCCGCGAGATAAGCCTTGAAATGTGGGATTTTTATGGCTGCGAAAAAGAAGGGGTTTTTAATTTTTGCTCCTTTTTTTTATATGAACGCCGGCCTAACCTGTCGGGCAAAAGTCGCGTTTTAATGCTTTAATCAGTCATCTGGCCTCTATAAACATAGCGACTCAATCATTGGCTTTTGGGGGGAATTATTCAGTTCGCGTTAGAGAGGAGAGAGAACGTAAGGTCAGCAGTGCCATTCAGGAGGAATTCGTGTCTTACTATCTTATTTTAGAAAATATTAGCTTATTTTTTCAATTGCGAGTTGTTCATTAACAAAGGAGCCTCTTGAAAAATTGGTCCAATTGTTATTGTATTCAAGAGTAAATAAATGTGGAATGACTTGGGATTGCAAATGGACTGGCTTGAATATTCTGAATAAATATTAAACATTTTCATTTTTTATTTTTGTGCCATTGTAATAAGTCTGTTTAATCATCTATTATATTATGGTGTTTCCTGAAATACGTAAAATAGACGATATAAATGTGTTCGTTTAAACCATTAGTGCATAAAGACCTCTTGATTTTCTTTTTTAATTCCACTAAATTTAGTTAAATACAAAAGAAACTCAAGTCAAATTAAATCTAAGCATAAGAACGTTTTAGGAATTATGCCAGACCATGAAACGTGAAATAGAACAATCATATGTGACAAAAAATCAATTCCCTTGTGGACCCGATATATCGGACACTATGCCCTAATGGGTAAACTTTTAGAAAATAATATTTATTTTCACTATGGGTGCAGACTTCTGGGAGAACCTGTATAGGAAAGTATTTCGTTTTAAATAGAGGTTTAGCTTTTTCTTGAGGAACGCGTGGAATGCCGACTTCATTTTTAAGCTGACGAATTGTTTTCCTAAAACCGTTCTTAACTTTTTCTTTACACCAGTATCTTGGACGAGGCAATGGACGCAAAAAAAGAACACGATTTCGAATAAAACCGAAATAGAACGAGAGTAAGGGAAATGGCTAGTGCGTTCTGAATCATGTTGAAAGATTCTGAAGCGATAGCGTGGCATGTAGTGAACAGGGAAAAGGGGAAGCGCGATCCACGATTAAGAGAAATAGAGGGAGCAAGTTGTTCCAGTCATTCAATATTGACGATGAAAGTGTTGTCACAGAATACATTCTCAGATTAGGGGCTGGAATGCAAATTAAGGGCGGCTAAAGTGATTTCGAGATCCTACGTCATTCTTTCGGTGTGAGAAAGGATCAAGATACTACGTAGTCACCCTTCCGAGGAAAAAAAAACGAGTCCACTTCAGCCGGGCGACTTACTATATCGACTGCGTTATTATCGGGACGTAGTCAGGACGTTTCGGGTCGAAGTTTATTTGTTAGTTTTTCTTTCCTGACGACAAATTTTCCTTTTTTTTAACGGGCAATTGAAAGTCGTTTTGTCTCACGCCGTCTGTTTTTTGTTTTTTTTATTCCTCCATTCCGGCGAGGCGGGCGCCATTACGTACAGCCAGTCAGTCTTAAGAGCGGCGATTAAAAAAAAAAACTTCTTTTCCTCGCGAGCGCGAATTAAGTCACCAGAGGCATTTATTTTTCTCCTTCCGGGAGGCGTTCGTTTCGCCAAACGAGCGCAGTGCATGTCGCAGGTGAAAATGAAGCGATCGGATTTTTTTTTAACGGCCATTTGTTGTTCCTCCTCCTCGGGACGGACATGCATCGCGCGGACGCGTTACTCAATTGTTTTTTTCTTCTCTCTATCGTCTCTTAACTTCGCCCATTACGCCTTTTCGTCTCCTACTCGCTCTCTTTTATTATAGCTGCCTATGCCTGCAATATCCTCGCCACTTAAACTTATCCGTGCTTTTCCGAAACCCAGTCGTTCCATTTTCTCTCTCTCTCTCTCTTCGTATATCTATCCGTTGTCTCCCTCTTTATCTCCCTCGTCCCTTTCCTCGCGTGTTTTTTTCCTTCATATTTTCGACGTCGATTGTCACCCGGCTCAAAGATGGGGGGTGTACCGGAAGAATGGAAGTCATTAATCATGTCCCTCATCTCCGTCCTAACATCCATCAACTTCATTGTCACGACGCTAATTAATTTAAGCAGTTCCCTTTCAATTTGAGCTCTCTTTCTGTATTTTCATACCTGTTCTTCCTTGTCTCGCTAATGACTTGCGTGGTACGGTTTGAACCGCGAGGAGATAAAAAAAGGAAAAGGGAATGATTTCTCTCTCTCTCTCTCTCTCTCCTTACCTCTTCTCTTCCCTCTCCTTGACTGTCTCTTTTGCTCTCTCTCTCTCTTTCTGCCTTTCACTCCCTATCTCTCTCTCGCTCGGCTCCGTAGCAACTTGTGAGTTGTCGATTTCAAAAATAGAAGCGGTTCGTTTGCGGTTAATGAATTTATGTATTCTTCAGAGTCCACGAAACTGGTTTTTAAGGTCTCTAGTCGGCAGAAAACAAGCCGTCACGCATTCGAAATGTCGTGCTTTTTTTATTTTTATTTTCATAGATTAAGGAAAGTGAAAAAAGGAACTCTTTCCTTTTTTTTTTTCCTTAAAAAATGATTTAGTTGTTTTATCGCCGAATGAAAAAAAAAATCCTCCCCCGAGCCTTTTCAACTGGCTCGTCGGAAAATAGTTTCGAAAAACGATCCTTCTTTGGGATATCGCGGAATAGATTGGCTCAATCCGCGCTCTTTTTTTCGTCTCTCTCGGAATTTTTCCGCGGAAGATCGATTTTTTTACGTCTCGATTTTTATTCTTTCGATTTTATTCTTCCTCATTATGCGATATTTAAGACGAGTCGTTCGTCTAAACCGAGGAAGTCGCTTAATACGCAATTAACGTTCTTTCCTGTGTAGAGATGGAAAAATTTAATCAATTTGATTAAAAAAAGTAATAACAACATCCTCTTTGAGGTCGCGACCTCGACTTTTGACGTGTAGGCGCTCTCTCTCCCCTTCGTCCTCCTATTCTTTCTCCTTATTCCTTTTAATGCCCTGTGTTCCGTGGAACCATTTACGGTCATCTAGATACGGAACTCATTTCCTCCCAAAAAAATAATAAACCTCCCTCCGTTCCCTTCCATCTCGGATTCATTTCCCCGCGAAGCCCCATACTCTTTCAGAATACCTTATCGAGAATTATATTGAGAAACCTCCAGCATGTATGTAGTTATAGATCCATTTTAGACGCCCCCGAGAAGTGGGAGAGAGAGATTTTTAAAAAAAAGTCGACACTCTCATTCATGCGACCTCAGCGCCGCGACTGGGTGAGCGGCTTGGAGTGGAAGCTCCCAGGCGGGGAGGGGTTGAGGCGATGGTTTTTTTTCCTTCCTTTTTTCTCCCTCCTGTCGGAGGTGGCGTGGTGAGGGAGAGAAAGAAGGGTGGGTGTGCTGTGGGAGAGGTAGGTGTCGGATTGGGTGTGAGAGCAAGAGGGACGTGGCAGAAGGGATGTGAGGAGGAGGAGAGCGGGGTGTAGGAGCGGTGGACAATGTATCTCATTAAGGAACCCACTTTTGGATGTCCTTTCTTGTGCTCACCCATTCTCTCCCTCTCCCCCTCTCCTCGCTAACCTCTCTCTCTCTACCCACTCTACTCCCGCTTCTCTCTACCTCCACTCACACCAATCCTCCGCATTCTATCCTCGGAGCTCTCTCCCTCTCCTCCTACACGCACTCTTCGACGTTCTCCCTCCCTCTTCCTACTTCTCCCTCCCCTCCCCCGAACAATCCATAAGCATTCTTCTCCAAATTCCTTTTTTTTTCGCCGGAGTAAAGGTTGAAGAGGCATGCGTGTAAGCTTGTACAACGAATGTCCCGTGACTGTTACTCCCCTATACCTACCTCTTCTCTCTCTCTCTCTCTCGCTTACACTTCCGTTTATATAGTGTCCAAGCGACACGATGATTTCCGTGGTTTTCGTTTTCGATGACAGGAATCCTTTTCGCTTGGGTTGTGCGAGGGAAGGGTCTCGTGGAGTGTCACTCGGGACTTGGAATTCTCTCTTGTCTCTGCTAGGAAAAATGGTTATAGTCCCCTCCAGAAAGTGAGCGATACTCTTCAGAAAGGGGTCGAGGAAGAGAGAGGGAATTATCGACGTCGATGGAGCGGTAAATCAACAGTTTTCGACGGAGTACACATTTAGCGGTTCTATAGTTGTCTTTGAGTAATGAGCTAGTGTAATTTTCATTGTATCTCGGTCGTTACAGTTATCTCTTGGAAATTCATCCGTTATAGGGAGGGAGGGAGAGAGAGAGAGAGTAGTTGTGTCTCTCGTTATTTTTACGGTTAAAATTCTTTATATCTTTAACAGTGTCTTGACTTTCTGGATGCGGGCGTTTTAAGTCAAGGGAATCTTTTGAGGGAGTTCTTATGGGTTCGGTTTTTAGGTACTTTTTACGGACGCGGTACTAACGTCGCCAATAAGATAGCCAATCAGGTAAGACTTTCTCTACATAGGCAATATTCGTCAAGCTTATGTAGAAAAAATGACTGAAAAATGGGATCATTACAGGATAAGTTTATACTGCGTGCTTTGACAGGCTACAGTGCAGAAAGGTTAAGCATGAGAAATTAAAAAACATTGCATTTACGCTGGACCGGCCCAGAGTACGGGCGTCTGCCCGGAGCGGCTCCTCAAGGAACTAACAAAACATGAATTGCAAAAAAAAGTGTCTATTAGAAATGGATACCGCATAACTGACAGACGTCTTCGGTGATTTGTGTATAATATATTATTTATTTATTAATGAAAGCAGTAACAAGCAAATCAAAATGTATTATTAAAATTTTTATCATGTAGGAAGTGTGCTGGAATAAATCTTTGCCCGGAGTGTCAAAATACATCGGGTCGATTCAGCATTTATTTATACATTTTTTACCCTGCAAATCGTAGACTGCGTTATACAGAGGTTTAAAATCGCCATATTTTCAGTCAGAAGATATGCTGCATCAACTTAATTAAAACAATCCCTAAAAACCGAGCTGTAATTATTATTCCTACGTATTTTGAATTTTTCATTACGCGAATAGAATTAGTGAGCCATACCAAGTGAAAAATAAAGTTAAAAAAATGTCTTGAGGGCCTAATAAAGTCCGAGTGAACGAAGTGAGGGTGAGCGAGCAAACTGAGACGGGAGCGCCGTTCTTTTGTGTGCAAGAATTTATATAGGCTCGTATTAGCAAGTTTTAGCTTCCCACCATTAATTCACCTTTTCAAAGTGATAATTCCGCAAAAAGTATTCCCATACTCAATATCACTCGTGGTCAAACTGAAATTTTTAATGACTGAATTTATCGTTCATTCTTTGGCCGATATAGCTGGTGACTTTTCAACGGAGATATTTTAGCCTCTTACTCCCAGTTTGAGTCATACGGAATTCTCTTCGCCGCAATTATTCCTCCGTGCAAGCCGTACTTCCCCGGATGTGAGCGTGAGCGAGTATTTCTGTCGAAGATTTTTATCGAAGCGCTTTTAAGAAGGGCGTTTCGAATACGTGGACGAATGCCCCTCGAATGTGAAGCAATAATACGACCCGTCGTGGAATACTGTTGCGCCGTCTGGGACGAGCCTAACTAGGGAGCTCGAAATTGTTAAACGTAGAGCGGCTAGATTTGTAAAGGGAGAATATCGGTATGTTGCGAGTGTATCAAGAGATCTTGAGGGACCTGAAATGGCAGACGTTGAAGAGTAGAAGAATAGAGTACAAAAGGAACTATTTGAAAAGTTTAAAAGCTCCGAATTCGTTGAAGACGTACGCGGCACATTTTTACCCATCGGTGTTAGTGAACGTAACGTTAGGTCAGAGCGTACGAGAAAATATGTCGAAACAATCGCTAGAACCGAGAAATACTAGATCTTTTTTCCCAGACGCGATAAGACAGTCCAACGGAGGAATTAGTTATAGTTCATTCGGTGCTGTGTCACCCCCTGGTAAATGCTTCTGGCGGTTTGCAGGGTATTAATGTAGAAACGTAAATGGATTATCGGATGTCGTGGATTGGTCTCATCAGCGGAGTGGACGCGACGCCATTATACGTCGCTGCAGTTTCACTTATGTATTGGCGTATTATATTAGTCGGGCTACGTACTGCAGGTGGTTATTTAAACATACTTATAGGTAAAAACAAGTTGTACGCGGCGTCACATAGAAAAATGAGTCACGGGGCCCACGTGCAGTTCCGGAGCTATCGCCGGCCGCGAAGGACGAGAGAGCTTGGCGGATGCGTCTCAAGCGGTTTCCGTCTCTGGTCGGGTCAGTCGCTCCAAGTGGGAATTCCTAAGGGAAGCGAGATAAAACGAAAGATAAAAAGGTTGTCCTTCGGTTCGGGATGAGCCATACCACGTGGAAGAGCGCAGCCCAGAAAAATTGAACTTGTTCGAGAAAGTAAAAGCTTCTGCTGGGACATAGAGGAACGATGGGTTTGTAGCGTTGGTTTCGACTGCTTCTTGCCATAGGAAAGTGGGTTTAGGATAATTTAATGATAGTAATAATAATTTATTTGACACAAACAGGTTTCCTCAATTACGTGTTGTAATAGATCTACAAACGATCATGCCCTCGGCAGGATTCGAACCCTCGAAGCTAGACACGTTAACCACTCCTCTACCAAGATCGGCTAATTTTAATTCCATTGACCATTCTATTTTTCTCTTCTTTCCCTGTTCTGGAGTTTACCCTCGGCGCGGTTTTGCACTTCCACATTTCGCCTCGTAAGCGCGAATCCGCGACTTCGGTTATTCATTACCGCCGTTATTCCTCCGTTACTTTCTCTCGGGCGTCGTTCAGAGCGCAGGGGGCCTAAAGGACGGATTTCGGACGGGTACAGATTCAAATTTACGACGTTTTCCCTCTCCACCTTTTGCAATAAAAGCTCGCGCAATAACCGTTCTGAATGCGTGGAGAGAGATATCGCGCTTCGCATCTGGCGTCCCACGTGATGGTACGAAAGTTTGGGTAGATACTAAGGCGAAACTTTTCGGTTTCACGTTGCTAAACGCTAACACATTTCGATTGATTAGGCACGGATTTTTGGTACTCCTTACTTCGAACTTTTATTTTCGTTCGTAATTTCGGCACTCGATCCGAATTGGATTCTTTGCGATTAATGGAGGGCTGTTTTTGAGATCGATGATCGCGTGTGACGTCTATTAAAAAAAAATCGGCATTTTGTTCCAAATCGTGTGAATCCCATGCACATGCGGCTGTCGTGTTTATCGATATCCTCTATTACTTCTGCGGCTTTTTGTGCAGTTTTGTGTTATTTTTTTTAACCGTTGCGTTCGAAAATACTTTTGGATTATTCAACGTCTCTTTCTAAATCTTCTTTGTCCGCTCATTAAGTACGCACGTATGTGCATAAATTGATTGAAATGTGAGACATTGAACACCAACACCAGATGTCTATTGCATGATATTTGATTTCGAGCAGATAATAAAATATCGAATCGTTTTGGCCGGGACGAAATCACGTGCCCTTTTTCTCCCCGTAGTATTTCTTCGAATTATTTCAATTTTTTATTCCAGAGGTTGTTTTGTCGAGCCAATTAATTTATCCAAATAAGTACAACGATTAATACACCCGTATCTCCTATAACACGGGAAATGCGTTCGGAAAGAGTGCACTGGAATGCGAATCCGTGTTATGTGAACTTCGCTTGCATAGTGAAAGGAGGGTTACGCACCACGTCCCTTTAGGAACCTTCCTCCAATCCGAAAATTCCCGAATCTCTTTGACGCACATGAACGTACATTATGTGTCGTTACCGGTTATCCAAGCTTATAAAAAAAAGTACTCCGAGATGTCTCCTTCAACAACCTGGAATCCCATGTCCAACCAAATCGAGTTCAGGAAAACCATAACCCGCGTTGATTATTCTTGTATGAAAAACAAATCGTGTTGTGATTAAAAAAGGTCGGAGACTACGGTGAGATGAATTAATTAAATTAAAACATAAATACTCCTTAACCGTACAAAGTACTTAAGGAGTATTTATGTTTTAATTTAATTAAATCGTGTTGTAGAGAATCCATGTTAAAGAGCCCATGTTATCGAAGGACTAATTGTAAGTGTACATACTTTCTGTGGATTTTCTCCAAGCGCCTCGTTTCTTACATTTTATATAGGGCCTTTAATTTTCAACGGCAGGTTCTTATAATTTCTTTCTGTACTTATTTACGCCATAGACCTGTCTCGCGATATTAGTCCCTCTCTGCCAGACTCATTAAAACCCGAACCATTTTTCAGCGCGCTAGAGAAGAATTATAAATCAAAACCGTTGAAATACGAACGTCGTCCGCTTCGCTTTTCAATTCCCACACCCCTCTCCCTCTCGGATATTTTTCTCTCTCTTTCCTCTCCGTCGCTCGCCCACAAGCAATTTCGAATCTCGCAACAACTCACTCCATTGTCTATCCCTCCGAAACCCTTTTTTTTGCTCCTTTTCTTTTGCTTTCTCCGTTCGACAACAACAACAACAACAACACACCACCAGCAACACTTCGTCGCCCCGCAGCCAAAACTTTTTAAGACTCCAGACCGTCTCAATCCCATTCTCCCTCCCCCCCCTCTCTCTCTCCTGCCACATACTACGCATCCCGAGACATCCATTCCAATCCTATAACTCGCGGGCATTCTCCCCTTTGAATCCATTTCCCTTCTCTCTCTCCCAATCCACCCACCCACCCATCAACACACTCTCCCTTGTCCTTCCAGAGCCACCGTGTTGTGCGGTCCTTTCATATCCCACGATACGCTCTTTTAATAGGTTAAAAGGGGGGTTTGGGGCCATTCTTAGCTACGTTTTCATTCACCACGTCATCAATCATCTTTTCCCCCGCGCGCGCGCGCGCGTAAGAGGCGTTGGCCTACCTACTAGGTGACCGCTCTCAGTATTTGATTCTCACTCTCCTTTGGTTAATTTTTTCTCGAGTTGCTTTTTTTCTTGATTTCACTCCAGTGCGCTGTTGTTCGCGTGTTACTATGGCCTCATTTCTCTCCTCAATCTCCATCATCCAGGTTAACTACCTTAATCGTCGAACGTAGTAGGGATGGGAGGTCTCTTAACTCGAATCGCAAGTGATCACAATGGATAATTTGGAAATTTACGGCGGGACGCGTTATCGTTTTATTGCATAATGGAGCATGAATTTCGTTGAAAGTTAAGCGTTCCGTCGGCCGGCAAGGATGTTGCATACTTTTTTAACTACCAAACTCAAACCATCGCACGATTCTTTAGTTCTAATTCTGTACAGTGTCTCTTTAAAATTCCTATCTCCATGGACGTCTCATTCTATCTTTTCAAAGTGCTTAAAGTATAGCAGGGAAGATGTAAGAGACCCGCATTAAATGAGCCTTGCTCTGACATAGGATGTTTTATGTGAAATATAATATCGATCAGTGTTACTGAGAAATATATATTTTTTTCAAATGACGAAAGGGTTAGATCAGTAACGTTATTTTAACGATGCACCCGTTACACAGAAAACTGATATTGCATGCATAATTTAGGTACATATTCCGTTAAAACGTTTTTCGTGGTTACCGTAAAAGCATGGTTGTATTGTTACACGGATTCACGGTTAGGAAATAGAATCAAATCAACGCCTATACCTTTAGAGAAAAGCCTTGCATTTCGCGACCTCGACACTTGCTGGCTCTCGAGGCATGAATCGGAGACGTAGTACCATCCTCGTCAGATCCGCGACCGCAAATCGAAATGAAGTTTTGAATGCATTCAAACGACGTCAGGTGGCGAAGCAATCGCTCTCGCAAAAAAAGGGCTCGTTTTTAAGACTTAATAAATCACAATTGCGCAGGCATTTGTGCCGCCCACGTCCCTCCTCCTGCTTTTCAGACCCTCCTCCCACATCATCGACTTTTCTAATCTCTCCCGCGCGGACGAACGCCCGTGAACCTCTCTCTCTCACTTTCGAGTTTAGCATTTAGAGAGAACCTCCTTATTCTCCCATAACCTACCCGCCTTCCCAATCAACCTCCGCTTCCATGCTTTATCACTTTATTATCGCCCGGATTAGCCTCGCCGTTACCAACCATTAAAAAAGGACTCGGAATAGACGTCCGAATAATCTCGTGTCTTCTTCGTTTTGGACTCTCGTCCCTCAAAATTTCCTCGCATTCTCTCTCCTTCCTCTTCCAGTTCCTCCTCCGCTACCGTAAATAACCCGACATTGTGAGGGGGGGGGGGGGGGGGGGGGGCATATCTACGTCCCCTGGCTCTTCAGAAATTAAAAAAAAAATCTCGCCTTGTGGTAGTATATCCATCCATCCTCATTTCGTTTTACTTTCAAACTCTCTCTCTCCCTCATTCTCTCCATTTATAAACGCAGCTCCACCTAATTTCTCCACTTTCTCTACCTGCCCAACCCATCCTCATCCCCTCTTATTTCTTCCTCCGCGTCAATTCTCCTGCGACTCTCTCTCTCTCCCTTTCTTTACCCTCTCTGTTACCCTCCCTATCCACTCCACCGCCGGACAAACCATACCTCATTTTTTTTCCATGCACACACACACACTCTTCTCTTCCAGCCCACCCTACTACACCCCTCCTCTCTCTCCCCTTCCGACCATTCCCCTGCCTTCCCCACCCGCCGTGCTCGCCGGCCGCCTCCGACAATTCTTCATTTGCGTATTTCATTTGTCATTTGTCCGGTATTGTCGCCCTCCGACGCGGCCGGTAATTCGGGGTTTTGTAAATATGTGAGTCTCCCACTACCTACCTCCGCCTCCTCATCCTCCGTCCTCTCGCTTCCCACCTCCCTTCCCACTCCCCTTTCTCCTCCTCTCTTTCCCCAATTCTCTCTCCCTCCCTCCCTCGTAGCCCCCATTCCTTCCTCCTTTTTACCAAACCTCATCTTGTATTCCCTTCTCGACGTCCTCTCTCTCTCTCTCTCTCCCTACTCTTTTTCTCTTCCTCTTCCCTTTTCTCCCTCTCTCTCTCCATATCCTCTAGCGTTCCCTGCTCCCGTATTCAATCCTCTACTGCCACCGCACCAGCACCAACACGCGCGCACCACCTAGTGCTTTTGCGTCCTCTCTTCATCTCACTCCCTACCTCTCTCTCTCTCTCTACCTCTCCTTCCCATTGCATCTCCATCCTCCCCTTCCTTCCCTTCCCCCTCCCGCTCTTCGCGTTTCGGGGGACTCGTTTTAAGCGGGATTTCCCAGAGGTCCCTCCTCCCTCGATTAGGAACTGTTTCGTCCTCATTTGGAGACCTGCTAAAGCGAGAAGGGGAGAAGGAGGGAGAGGGAAAGAGGAGCTCAGAGGGAGGAGAGACCTCATTAAATACAAGCTGGCGATTTGGGAGGATCGTAAATTGAAGATGAGGATGTGCTAGTTGAGGTGTGGGTAAGGAGTTAAAGGAAGGTGGGGGTGGAGACCTTCTGCCGGAGGAAGGAAGGGCGTGGAGAGGTGGGTGCGGGTGGCTTTTATTTTTTTAAGGGATGAGCGCCATCTGTGTTGCGTGTGTGCGTGCGTGTTCGTGGCGATTGAAGGAATAACGTGTTGTGGACGAAGGGGGGTGGATTGTGTAGAAGGTTAGGAAGATTGAGGACTTTTCCTGGGATGAGAAATTAGGGATGTCTTTGTTTGTTCGAGCTGTTCTGGCGTTTAATTCGACCGCTCGAACGCGTGATGACGAAAACTTTTCTTTATTTACTCCTGTTCCAACTGAAACAATCGAATCAAAGGGGTTTTGTTAGAATTATTAATTGAGCGTTCTGTAAAATTTTGTCGCTGATTATACGCGATCCTGATCCATCCTCAACCTAAGTAGTCATTAGGGTGATTTCAATTTTTAAAAAAATATATCATGTTAATATTAAATTTATTTAAATGTCTGCAAAATAAATCATTTTGGTGGAAATTTCCAGTATAGTTAGCCCATGACTATTTCATAAGTTTTTGCTTGAAAAAATTATTGCCGAATGAATCACGTTTTTTTTAAACGAGAGAATTTCATAAAAGTACTTCATGTTTTTGTATTATTTTTTGATACATATGATCCAAACTCCTTCAAGGTTGTATAATGTTGCTATTTGAATAAGTTTGATTTCGTGTTCTGTTTGAAAACTTGATTGCTATGATTTGCTGCCTGTACCTTTGTGCCTAAGTTTGTGTTGCTAATACCGTTTATCTTTCTCGTTCTAGGTGCGGTAGCGTGGTATCGTACGCTCTGAACTTCCACCTAGGGGTACCGATTTCTTCTCCACGAGTGAGTATCGTACAAGGAGACACTGACGACGGAAAATTCATTATGGGTATAATTTAAGTGTGATTGTTTTTCGTTTGTGAAACGCTCATTTTATTGTGTTATGCCAGTAGCACTGCGTAAAGTGAATTTCATTAGTATTAAAAACTATGAAAACTAGTGAACGTGGTAGGCAGTTTATTTTGAACTTTTAAAAATTCATTTTCATTATTACGCAAGCAGTTGGCTATGAACAAAACAGGCCCTGGGTCAACGGAAATTTGTAACAAACCACAACTATATATCTTCATTTGTATTAAAACATCGGGCTGAGGCGCGTTAAGTTAGAGGGAAAGCTCCGGAAGAAAGTGAAAGGAATAATTATATCGTGAAAAATATATCGAGGTGAAAAACTACAGGGATAAAAAAAAACGTAGACAGGAACATCTTCGGAGATTCGTTAGGAAACCGTCGAGTTGCATGTAATATAAACGAAGAAAGGATGCGGACGGGAAGGCGAACCTGAAAAAAGTTTATATTAAAATATCTAACCCGGGCTCACGAGCGGCAGTTGAAAAGTTCACAAACGAGCGCGCGCATATATTATATTATAATACTTTCGCCGGGGATAAAGCCTCGCACGCAGCGAAGGAACTGCGCCGTAAGTAAAGGCTTTCGGGGTGGTTGATCCGAGCGGAGGTGAGCTTGGGTGTTCGTCTCTTCTATATAAGAAACTCTCCCCCATCCCATATCGTAAATAAACGATATCCGTTGGTCTCCTGTGTCCGTAATGAGTATTCTATGTGCCTCGGCAGAACTTTTCCCGAGCCTTTTCAGAATGTTTCGATGCTTATCCTCCTCCCAACTGTATCTGTCCACTCGTTTAGGTTGGCCTTGCCGGTCCGGCGCCAAGGGAAGACATGGGCGGGACTCGTAAGAGGCAGAGAGATCGTAATTGGCCGGTTCGCCTTGCGTGGAATTCGTACGTTGTGTTCGAAAGATAGCCGATCATATCGCGGATTATAGGGGTTTAAGAGGCTGACAAATTTGCATTTTGACAGTGATGAAAACAGTCAGACTATCAATTTGGAATATCAATTGCAGTTATAAACAGGCTTCGGATCTCATTTTTGCTTTTTTGCGTCTATCGAAGAGGCAGGGAGGAATTTATTGCGAGTCGGCTACCAATTTGATTGATACATCGGAGGGATTTTCGTCGCTTTTTCCCCTGCGATAGTTCCCTAGCGGTCATTTAAGCACGTAGTCATCCTCCAAGAGAGAATCATCGACGTTTTTCTCATATATATATATGTATGTATATATATATATGTATATATATGTATATATATATGTATATATATGTATATATGTATGTATGTGTATGTATGCATGCATGCATGTATGTATGCATGCATGCATGCATGTATTGTATACACATACACGGTTAACTTCAGTAAATTTATGTGGGTTACTCATTTTTGTGGAGGTCAGAGATCAGTGGATTTTTCAAACGGTTAATTCGACATGAGAATTCATTTCTCTCCTACCGGACAGTTACCGCGGGTATTTTAATTGAGTCCTGTCTTCTAATAACAGATCTGTCTCGATCGTTCGCCTAGTTTGAATTATTTGTCGGATGATCGATGCATTTGGCTTCATAGATAACGCACCTGACTGTCGATCAGTAATTATTTCTTTAACTGCGGTGGCAGGTTGTCCACGCCATATTCAATCGGACATTTTCGCGTTGATTGATAGGTATTCCTTTACTGCCACCACTTTTAGAGTGGTAACAAGGAGAAACTGATCAAGTGTTTGGCGAGTTTTTCCGTTGCCGAAATATCAAAAATATTGTACTAGAATGATATTTAGATGCGTCGCCAAAGCGTCGAAATAGGAGATAGATATCCTCCCTTTCTGAAATGGAATTTACAAGGCCGGTATTTGTACGTTTTATTTAATTTTTACCGACACCGGGGAGACGCCATTACGGTTCGGCTCGGTGGCGTTAATAAGACTGTTTTAATGTTACTGCTCCGGAAACCGCGTTTGACGTGTTTATCTGTTGACCATAAATGCTTCCCCACCTCCTCCCCCCCTAAGCGCACGGAAAAGAATTTGGCAGCATTCCAATCGCGTTTGAGAGATTGCACGCGCAAAAAAAAAAAAATCGCGCTTTTAAAAAAATTTCCGGGCGAATTCTTCTTCCTCGTTTATTTCCGTTTAAAAATTTGTGCGAATTACCGAGACATGTTTACGTTGAATATCAAAAAGGAATTCGAGATGCATAAAGCTTTTTGGATTCTCAACTAGATAGAGATGGAGCGACGCCTTTTTTTATTTACTTGCTATCGCTTGCTGTCGGATTCTTCTTTTTGTTTTCGGACAGTCCCCGCCAAATGCATGCGTCTACATGTCTGTCGTTTTATTTATTTATTTTTTTCAGCAGCGATCAAAATTTTTATTAAAACACGCTCCCGCGTGTCTTTTTCAATATTACAAGGACTGCCGAGTGACCGTCTGGCTCAAGGTTTGGACCCAACCGGTTTCTGAATAAGCAAGCCATCTTAACAAAGTGCCTTTTTAGCGAGAAAAATTGCAACTTTATTACCGATTTATTTGTCGAAAAAAAAAATAAAGCTATTTCTGGCGGACGAAATCATTAATTTAAGACGTGGGAGTTGAGATTTTGATAATTAGAAGGAATAATTTTGAGGTTGAAGTGAAAACTTGGAAAGGCGTTCGTAGCATCCGTCAACTGCATTATCGTCCCACGACCCCCTGTAATGTCGGCATTCGTTGGGGAATAATTCTCACCGCGTTAAATACTACACTGACACATTGATTGGCACAGTGATTGTTTTTTTTGGGCGAGACAAAAAATAACACGGCGGAACAGCTTAGCGAGGATCGAAACCGGGACTTGTCGGATACAGCACCAGAGAAGTGTTCGAGTTTTTCCAATTTAATCCATAATTTTTTTAAAAAGCGTAGGTCAAACGCGACGAAAGCAACAACTTTAGTTACTTCGTCCCGTGTGCTTTATTCTCTTCTCTTTCCTTCTCGAAGCCTCTTCCTTTCACCCTCTTTTCTCTCACTTCTATCTCTCTCACCTCTCTGTCGCTCTCTCTCTCTCGCTGTTAACGCAGGCAGGGAAAAAAAGATTGGTCTTCTCTCTCTCTCTCTCTTCCATTTTACGATCGCAGACATCGTCGCCTGCTTTCCTTTTGTTTTTCTTTTTGCCATTTTGATTAGCAGCACTCTAAAATTTTAGACCACCATTTCCCCCACTCGGGCAGGCTTTTCCATGTCGAGTTCCATTCGCGACTTTTCCCACACCCTCTCCTCCCCCCTCCTCCCTTCTAACTCCTCCGCCCTCCACCTCGTCCCTTCCTCTCCGCCGCTCTTTTTATCCGCCCCTCCCTCCACCTCCCCCTCCTCTCGCCGCTCGCCCTCTCTCTCTTAACAAAATCCTCTCACTCTCCCCCCCCCCCCTCACAGCTTCCTCTCATCTCTTTCCCATCCCCTTCCCATCTTCCCCTACCTCCTCCTCTCCATCCTCATCCCCTTCCTTCCTTCCCTTTCTACCACTCCACCACCCCTGAAAACCCACAGCGAGGAATTCCCTCCCTCCCTCCCTCCCCCCTTCATTTAGCGGTAATTCTTCCTTCACCTCCGCCATTATTCACTCCCCATACCTTAACCTCCCTTCTTCCCTCCTTCCCCCTGGCATGGCTCCGCTCTGCCCTACGTTTCTCCTTTCTCTCACACCTCTGTAACATTCTATCTTCTCCTCTTCCTCCTCATACTGCCTCTCTCTTTCTAACCTCTCCCACCCTTCTTCCCCAACCATCTCTGGGAGACTGGCCATTAGCTGTATTAACTTTCCTCCCTCCCGACAGCCGCACCCTCCTCTCTCTTTCTCTCTCTGCCCTAACCCATCTCCATCCACCACTACTCTCTCTCTCTCTCTGCTTCTCCACTTTCCTCTTCTCTTTTACTTCTTTCAATCCAGAATCCTTACGCATTCGGCCAGCGACTTTGCCTCGCATCTCCGGCTCGTCTCTTCTCTCTCAGTTTTTCTTCATAGCTGTGCCACGTTTTTTTTTTACGTAGTCGTTGTTCTTTTATTATGCTCCTGATTCGTGCCCCGGTGCAGTTTTTTGTCTCTACCTGTGTCTTGACTAATTCATTCTAATTTTGTTTTTATCTCTCTCTCCCATCCCTCTCCCTCCCTCCCCCTCTCTCCCCAGAGCTTAGGATTGCCTCTGTTTTTTTTTCTGAAATATTTTGGTTAACGTGCGTGAGACGACTCGAATCAGGAGAGAGTTGCCCGTGGTACGTAGTTTTAATGTAGGGCTACAAGGTATCATCGGGCTTCGCCTTTTAACTCCGTTATTATTCCTCCGCGGTATCTGGAAGAAATCACTGGCTTCAGTTCATTTTCAGGGGACTTTTTGAACATAATTTTTTCGAACAAAATCATGCTCCAAAGATTAAACTTCGGTTGATTTTCGGTTCTTGGACCATCGGAGAGTCATCGTAGGGTATTTGGATCATTCGATTCAATTGCTATTTTCCTTTTCCATTATCCTTATTTTATCCGTTTCAAGGATAATAACTCAACCGTAAGGAAAGTGTAACATTCATTTTACTATTCATCGTGCGATTATTTTGTTAATTTCATTGCCACTTGTTCCGTTCGGACATCGAATTTGTTTTTGTACACCCCTGAATTAAGTCGAAGAATTTCTGCCCTACCTTCCATTTATTCTATATTACCGAAAGTATTCTGTTCAAATTGGCTTTCCATTGTTATTATAACTTAAAATATACTCGCTTTTCGTATGCGAATCTTACGATTCTCTTACCGAGTCGTAATTCTTTTGAAAACAGAGTGCACCTGAAGTTTATACTGACTCGTTAAATAAAGTGGACGCTCTTTTCCAGGTCAATTCAACGAGTTGCGTGCTATAAAGGCTCGTTAAAGCATCAGCAATGTCCTTCAATTCGTTAGGGACAGCATGAGATATTTAGTTCTGGGAATGCCATCCGTCTGTACTCGCATAATTAGACGGATAACTCTCTCACACGAAATTTCATTGAAGTTGTTAAGGCAAATGTACATAGTTAAAATATTAAAGGTTGCTGGTTTTAAATACATATTTAACGGTAGGAGTATGTCCTTCTATCGAAGGGATTCTGTTTCATTCGGTTCAAAAATGTTGCAGATATCTCCGGAGATTATTTTTTGTCGCGCCCGTGCGCCTAATTACGCCATTGTACCGGGGAATTACATTACTCGTGAACTCCCTCTAGGTTATTAATTTCGATCGATTTTCCGTCTTCTCAAGACGCCTCGAAAACGCTTTTCGGCGAACTCTAGCGTCGGCTTGTTTTCCTTTCTTCGTTCAACGATTCCCCGGAGGGTTCCCGGAATGACAAACGATCAAACACACAACTTCACTCTCGGGGGAAAAAAAACCAATCCTATTCTTCAGTCGGCGTAAATCTTCGTTTTATTTCTCTTCTTAATAGAGAGAGTGAGAGGATTGGCGATTTCCGCGAATGCAAGCGGCGCGTGCGAATATTCATAGAACCGCGCACAAACGACATGCGATAGAAAAAAAACGCTTCACTTTTCCGCCGCATTTCTCCGGAGAGCGCTCAAGACGATAAACTACGCGAAATGTAGACGCAAAAAACATAAGTCCTATACGTCCTTTTTCTTTTCAAGCCTAAAAAGATAAGTTGTATGACGAAGCGAGGAGAAATGCACGCGCAAGCATCTCCCTCCGGCGAATAGGGGAAAAATCCGTAGGAAATTCCTCCGCGTGGAAGATCGTTTTATGCCGCGTTCTCCCCGTGTTTCTTGAGGTCGCTCGGACATAAGCGTTTTGAGGAGTAGTTGATGCTCGGCCAAGAGAGGGTTGAGGGAGATGGAGGGAAGGGGGTGGGTGGGGAGGAGGACGGATAATGGGTCTGATTTTTTTATTGTTTCTGTCCCATAGTGTCCTTTTGGATCTCGCTATTGTCCGAATGATGACGCCCCTCGTTATTCTTTTTTTATTTTTCTGTCTCTCTTTTACGCGGTGAGAGACTTTTCTCCTTTGACCGTATGGGAGCTCTCTCTCTTTCTCTCTTCGCATTCTGCGGTCCAACCCTTCAAGAGCGCGGTGTGACGTCGCCAGGGAAAGAATGTCGGAGTTGAAGATAGGAAGAGGAGGAGTGGAATGAGGAGGGAGGGAGTGGGAGGACCAGTGGGAGGTTTGGAAGGGATGTGAGAGTGAGAGAGAGAGAGAGTGTTTCGTGCATAGTGAAGGGGCGACTGTTAATGGCGGCGCCGTTTGATTTTCACCCCGGCATTCTTAAAAAAGGTAGCGGGAGAAAAAAAAGTCGTCGTCTGGGAGGAGGAATGATTTATAAAAAAAAAGTTTTTTCCCCTCCCGACCAATCTGTCACGAGCGAGAAAAGTTCTGTTCCTCGGTATGAGACGACTTCTTCAGCGATCCAATCATTCGTTTTTTTTATTTCATTTTTTTTTCTTTATTCCTAGCGCGCTTTTCTCCTCTTCTTATCGAGTCGGACTTATGTTACGAGCCCCGTAAAGAAAACTGAATGACCTTATTGGCCTCTTCGACGTTTCATTCGTATGATTTTTTTTCGAATAGGCTTGTTGATGAGGTGTATTGAGGGGTGTGATGTTCTTCGGACATTGGTCAATGGTCATCTGGCCATCTGGCCACCGGTTCGATTCTCGCGAAGGTGTCGGACGAAAGAGTAGTGATTAAAACATGGTCGTCGCCGGTTGATGGCGGCTCGTTTACTTTTTTGTGGCGACGGTTTTAATCCTTGGCAACGATCAAATTTGCTATGGTTTCCGTAACTCTCAATCCATGCGATTAATCGTTGAATTATTTATTTGCCCTTTATATCAAATCTGAATTTGCGCTTCGTTAGATATTATGTATAAGTAGGTAGTTTTGGTGTGACTGAGAGGTTATGATGGAAGTTGGAAGGTGTTATTTTTCTCCTTCATGGATTCTTTGTAGATAACGTAACACGGATAGAAGGTTTCGGAACACGGTTCCCGTCAATTCAGACATTTAATATTCAAAACCTATTATATATTACTCATTATATGAAGTCAATTCTGTAGATGACCTGGATAACTCTTACGAAAGCCGTGAAATCGGTTGAGCAACCCAGACGAGCGCTTCCGCTACAAAGTGCCGACCCTATTGTGATAATTCACCCGCCGTTTAATTGACCTAAAAAAATAAGAACATAATTGCGAATCACCTGAGAAAATAACATTACAAAACTGTTAATTTCATCATCATCAAGAAGAAAAAAGTGCAATTTAAACAAAAAAAATCCCTTAACACGGTCCAACACGCGGCGAATTTCATACTTGCGAAATGAAAGTATGATTGAGACTTTTAGAAATGGAGGAGGCCATTTCTCTTGCCTCTCGCTAGATGTCTCCGGTGGTTTTATTTGCAATAGGATCCTTCGAGAATACAAATGTGCGATATAAAACTGTTTGTCCTTTTCATTAAGGGATGCGGGAACAGCTAAAGCGAAAAATGCCACGAGGTCAAGAGGAGCAATATCTCATTCGAAGGACGAGAGGGGCTGTAATTTATGAATTTTGACGCGTTCATACTTATCCCTTTCTCGGAATATGAGCAAGATATCTCTCGAGTGAAAAAATGTATGTGTATATGTATAAATTATATATATATATATATATATATATATATATATATATATATTGAGTGTCCAAGACGATTCCATGACCGGATTCGTCGCGATACGCGTTTGATACTTTCTAAAGCGTTCGCGAAAAAATTAAATCGGAAGGCTTTTATTATTTAGAGAGAGAGAAAGAAATAAGAGAAACGGGAAATAAACATCGTAATAATTTTATTCACTTTGCAAAGTGTTCAAACGGGATTTCGTTAATAAAAATCAGGAATTCGGCGCAAATTACTCATACAAAAAAATAATGTCTCCCCTCGATCGTTTCATGGTTGGAAAATGGAGGTGATCGTCCACGTTCATTCGAGATGCTTAGCGAGATGGTGCCGCCATGCTTTTAATCATTCGATCTTCATCCGACGGGAATACATTTTTAGACATTAGATGACACGCATCCAATAAGCGATTCCGGTGTTCTATTTTGCGATTCCAGTGTCTTCTTCTTTATAATAGGCAGATTACGGAAAAAAACGTTTCCGACGGCCATCGAAAATTTCGGCCTCCAGAAATGAAAATCAGCATTTTTATCGAATATGATCGATTCGGGCTAACCCATCCGTCGAATTCGAATGATATTATTAAAGTCAAATCGTTTATATGGATAACGCACTCGGCAAAAAAAAATAATTTAGTAAACCAGTTGTGAATTTCTGCCCCGAAATAGTGTTCCACAGTGTTGTTTCACTGATCATTTATTTTAACGATGACAACATTCTGGTTTACACACACACACACACACGTTGTATTACGTTCGGAACGATAATTCGTTTTATGATGATTTTTCCTTGTTAGTATCAAAGCCGCATAGTTAATGTTACATAGTTAATGAAATGAGAGCTCCGAAAGCAAAGATTTTAAATTTTAAAATGACTCTTAGAGCTCATTTTATAGATTGAGTACAGGTATGATATATAGGTAAATCCTGCATCTATAAAACCGAGAGCGTGATCAGAATTTAATTCACAAAGTAGCCGTCAGCGGTGGTAATTCAACTATCGGTGATTTCGAATTTTTTAAATTTAATTTATGTCCGCAGGAGTTGCCCAGATCATCGTTTCCCTAAAGGGGTCGTTGGATTCAGCCTTCCACGAGAAACTCCCTAGGTTAAATTAAAAAATAAAAAGAAACAAGGTAGCGATGCTCCTCTCGTAAATTCGCGAATCCTCGCTTACGTATGTGGGGCAGGGAGTGGAAATGATCTCGCTGGAGATATCTATCGAGGAAATCGTGAATATATATTTTTTCCCCCCGCGATCTTTCCAGACGCTTCTTTCCTCCCGTTTTACATAAAACAGACCAGTTTAAATCTCTCCACACGCCTGAAATTCATGCTTCACAAACGGAATCCCTTCTTCTCCCAAATCGAGAATAATTACTCCGCGTAAAAAGAATGGGGGAGGAGGAATAAAAAGCGAAGGAATCTGTTTCACTACTTTCACACCTCCATTAACGTTCTATCTTATATATATATATTTCTTAATTTTCGGATTGATGAATAGCTAAAAAAATACGGCGAAAGACCTTTCCGTCGAAATTACTGCATAATAACTCCGCGAAGAAAGGAAATACGTAATGATTCGTCTCCGTGCAATCCTCCTCCTCCCCGTAACGATTGCAATTCAAACGTCATTTTTTAATGAACGTAAAAGCGTAAAAACCTATACGTCTCCGGGGAGAATATAAAAACAAAAAAGTATCGTACCGCTCTCGCACAGGTCTCGAATTCTTTTTTTCCCCCTCTCTCTTCGAGAATTCGTTATTCGCATCTCGAGTCCGTGGGCTCCTATAAATATCTGCCTAAGACGGATGACATTATTCTGAACACTCCTTTTATGTTCGCTGTATGGCGAAGGTCTTGGCGATTAAAAAAAAGGGGAGATAATAATATCGTAAAAAAATTTATAAAAAAAGGTTTTCGCCGTAAAAACGTAAGTACATATTTAATGATCCACTCGGCGTATCCGAAATTATTTCGACAAATAAGCGACAATTTCACACAAACTCCCGAGCCGTTTTCATGGGGAAGAATAATAAACGAGGGAAATACTCGGGGGGAGGAATGGAAGGGAAAGGAGGGGAGAGAGAAAAGGGGAGTGGGGGAGGGGAGGGAGGATAGAAGTTTTTTTTCCTTAACCCCCTTTTGCTCGTTTAAAAAGATAACTCCCTTCTCAATAATACAAGGAGTTTAGGGAAAAAACGAAGGCTGTATTAAAGAAAAGGTTAGGCGGGGATTTCTTCTAAAAGAAAATAATACCGCGAGAATTGTAGGGCGGTTGGGGGATGGCATAAAAAGCGAGGGGGAGGAAGAAGAGGGCGGGAAAAAGAGACAGAGATATTGCGCGGACGAAGGGATCATCCCGAAAGCTCCAACGTTTACAAATGTGTCTCTCCGGCACCCCAGCGGCTCTCCTTCCGGTAAGTGCTCACTGGGTTTCCTTCAACACCTAGTTGCCCTAAATATCCTTATTTATCTTTCCTCTTCCGCAAGTATATATATGTGTGTGTGTTTTTTTGTATATATACCCATTCCCATATATATATATAACCTTATTGAGTCCCTTGGCACCTCTGCCTACCTGCTGCAATTGTTTGCCCTGCTTATTCCATTGTTGGAAAGGAGGGAGAGGAGGGAAAAATGGTAGCCAACTTCCTCCTCTTTCTCTCTCCCTTCTCTCCTTCCAATGTGCAAGGAACCACACCCATAGCAACCTCCTCGCCCCCTTAGTCGTTTTTAGCCGGCAATTCTTTGTTCCCCTCTCTTGTGTGACTCCCTATATGCCAGTGGGCTGCTGCTCTCTCTCTCTCTCTCTCTCGTCCTCTTACCGGCGTTCATACGCACGCACACGCAACCGAATCCCATACTCTTCGGCTTCGATAGGAAAAATTGCTCTTTTTCCTTCCCCGCCACCTCTCGTATTAAAAAAAACTTCTCGGTACGCTCTTTTACCTGAAACTGGTCCGAGGAATGGCGGATAGCCAGTCAGTTCATCTTATTTGTGTAGAGTCAAATCCTATCTTTTTCTCCTCCAACTCTCATCATTCTTCTTATCGTTTCTCTCAAGTTCCTTCTCATTCTTGTTTTATACATCTCCCTAATAAGTACAACCACGCTTTCCTTATCGTCATTGCCTTTTTATTCATCATTTCCTCTGTATTTCTCGTTTCTTCTTTCCACTCCTTTATCTTTCTCTCATTCTCTCGCTTTCTCATTCTCGTTTGCTTTCCCCCTTATCTTTCTCCCTCTTTGTAATTTCGCATCTCCCTAGCTTTCACTCCATATCTTATATCACAGTCCATTTCCGTTATTTCTCTCCTTGTCTACCATTCCGTCTCTATTCATCTCTTCTGATTCCTTCTCTCCCTTTTGGAAGATTAGAAAGAAAGAATCAAGTGAAAACGAATCAAAAAATGCTTAATTATCGTTACGCTTCGCGCGGGAGATTCAATGGCAGCTGAGTAGAAGCAATGGCGAGTTTTATACTCTCCCTCTCTCTTGCCTGCCTCACCTATACCTACCTGCCCCAGCCGCCTCATCCTCTCTCTCTACAACCTCCTCCTCCTCCCCTCCTCCTCGTCCCTTCCCTTACCTCCTTCCCTCCCTCCCTTTTACTCTCCCCTTTTCTCCCGCAGAAGACTCCCCTTACAACCTCCGCCTCTCTCCTCCCCCTCCCCTCCCTCTTCGCCCACCAATTCGTCCCTACGACCTTGGGGTTAGTTTGAGGCCTATTCAAGTTCACCTTTACCCCGCCTCTCCCTATCTCTCAACCTCCCATCCCCTCCACACCTCACTTCTCTCCCTCTCTCTCTCTCCTCTTTCGTACCTCCTTTTTTTACTACTCTCTCTCTCTCTCTCTCCCCCTTTCTCTGTATTTCTTTCTCCTTCTCTCTTACCTCTCGGGGTCTCTTACGCATCGTGAATGCTTACCTCTCTCTCTCTCCTCTATTCTATCTCATACTCTTTATCTCATGCGCTTTTTTAACCCTCCCTTGCATCGGAGGTGGACCCTTCTTTTCTGTATAGCTTCATTCTTTTCCTTATCGACGCGTTCTTATCGGCGTCCACTCTTGTTGTTTTTCTTATCCGTCCTCTTCGTTCCTCTCTCTCTCTCGCTCTCTCCCCACTCCCTCTTTCTTCCGCCTCCTTATCTGCCCTTTCCATCTCCTCTCGTCATCTGTGGGATCAGCTCTTTATCCCCGACACCGACTAAATCTTTCCTTTCCTTCTCTCTCTCTCTTCCATTCTATCTGCCTTCCACGATCTTCCTCGCTCGCTTAGATTCATGTCGCCTCTCTTACGTCCACCATTATTCGTCTCATTTTCCTTCCTCTCTTATCGTCCTCCTCAACGTCTTATCCTTCTTCGTCCTTTATTCCTGCTTCCGATCATGATGCGTCGGTTTCTTCTCCAGCTTGCCCTCATTCGTTCTTTCGGTATCGTTTCCTCCTACGTTTTATTCGATTCCTATTCTTCCATTCTGTACTGATAATTCTCGTGATTTCATTTCACTTTCTTCCTTCCATGTCCTCTTCCTCTCTCTCTCTCATACATTTTCTTCATTCTCTGTTTTCCTATTCGTCTGTCTCCATCCTCCTCTCCCAACTTCATTCCTTTCCAGAGTTTGTCCATGTCTCTCGTACTTCTCTCGTTCTCTTAAACTCTTTCTCTCTCTCCCCTCCCCTTCCCCTCGCTTTCTTCCTCTCTTTCACAGCCTCGCCCTTTTCGATCCTCACTTCGCCCCTCCCTCTCCCATCTCTCTCTCTACCCCCCTTCCCCCTCTATTCATCTTTCTCTCCCCTTCCCGAACCCTTGGCCCTTTTCTTTCCGCAGCTGACCGTTACTCGCATTCAAAAGCCGGGGTGATCACTACTTTTTCAACGAGTCATCAATCCTCGTGATGACAAATTACCGTTAAGGTCGAAAATTCAGCTTTGATGTTCGATTGCCGACTGTTTTATTGGCCTCCATTGTGCTTTACATCGGAATTATAACCACCGGGAAGCATCGGAGCGACTCTATTATGTTCCGCACTTGTCGGGACGTGATGTACGATTTTATTTTTCGTCTCGCCAAACCTTGGTTAAAACTGGGTTAAATGGATAATAATAAACCCCCAGGTAGTTACGGTGCTGATCATTTATTTCGTCTGTAATTATCGTGTAGGTTACACTACGTTCTGTGCCCTATCATCCTTTCTTCCGAAATATTATTTCATTGTTAACTCGAGTTAACGGTTTTAGCTGTTAGTTAATTTCGTTGTGTTAGCATTCCTCTTACCTGACGCACCGCATACGCCATGACAAAGAATCATATAGCTTATTATGCTGACCTCTGTTACGATTAGCGCCTTCCCGATTGACCGACATTCTCGGTGCATACTTAAGGAAAACAAATTTCGTTCTCCAGTCGAACCAAATCGACGAAGCCTTACGTTCCTTGTTCCCGAACGTCTTCGAGTTAAACTTAAACGGGGATATTTCCGACCTTAAGCCACGTTTTATTCCCAGATCCATCATTATTTCGGGTTTCCAACCCACCCATCTTGTCCCGCATTCCCCATTACTCTTCTGTTCGATTTCCTTTGCATAGTTTCCCGTCATCTTCTCTCCCCCCCCCCCCCCCCCCCACTCTCTGTCTCTCTCTACCCAATCCATCTTTCCTATAACCCTTCGTACTCAATTCCTTCCTTCCTCTCTTCCTCCGACCTGTGTTCTTCTCTTCCTCTTTTCCTCTCCATCTGTTTTCTGCGAACTTATTTGTCCCATGGTCTCCGATTTGTATCAGTATTTGTTCTGTAAGAAAATCACGATGCTCTCTTTGACCAGTGGCAATTAATATTAAAAAACATGAGGCTTAACCCGAAAAAAAAATCACGAATTCAGTGTATTACGAGTGCTAAGTTCCGAATTATTTTCCGTGGAATGCGTACAAATTCCTGATATTGGTTTCGATATTTTTAGAAAATTAAGCCTACTGACGGAGGACATCGATTTTTGGCACGTGTTTTCGGCCGATTTGCCGAATTTGGCGACTTATTGGACGAGAAAGACCTGTTCAGTTACTCCACTTGTAGAACTAAACAATCCTTTTTTTTCTTGTCGGGAATGTTAATTCGATTATGAAGGTTTTTTTTGCGTTTCAACGCCCGCTGAACCAACTCCGCTAATGGTTGGAGATACGCGGGTGGTCTATCTCTCTTTGTCGTCCTAGTCACCCAATCCTGATGAGTTTTTTTATTACATTCCGTAGTTTCTAACCCTCCGAAATAGCGAGGGAAATGGAAAGGCCTGCCTTATTCCGAAAAGTTGTATTTTATTTTTTAAAATGCGAGTTTTGCGTGCAGCGGCCTGAATTTTCGGCTTAGTTAACGATTTGTGTCATGCACGAGGTTGAACTTTTTTTTATTGGATTCGCTCCTTCCCTTCGCTCTGATTTTTTTCCTCTTTTATCCTTCCTTTCTCTTCTCACTGTCACTCGGATTTTCGGTGTTTATATATATATATATTTGTGTGTGTATGTATGTATATCTATATACATAAACGTCTTATCATCCTCCCTTCACAGTAACAGGTGAGCAGATCTACCCAGTTGTTTTAATTATATTTCCCCCCTCCCCTTTTCTCTCATTGTATCGCTTTTATGGTCTTTTCCAGTTCTACCTTCTCCCTTACTTCCCAAGTGCCCCGCCAGGTGTCACCTTCGGCGTCTCGTTTGCGCCCTCTTCAAAATGGCTCGCCGCATCCATCGCCCTTTCCTTCCGTCTCTCCTCGGGTCTCGGTTTTATAGGTCTTTTCTCATCTGTACCTCGCGCCTTCTCCGCCTCTTTTCTCCGTCTTCCCCCCGATATCTTCCGGCAGGGAAATTCCTCTCCGCCTCGGCAAATTGGTGCACGTCGTAGCTTCATCTTCGACGGAAGAGCTCCCTCGTCTTGTTTGCGCGGTTGCGAATTGAAAATCGTAACGAAGTAGTTTCCGCACGCACGTTAAGGGAAGGGTGTCTCCTCCTTCCGTTCCCTTTTACTACCACGATGTGATGATTCGATTATGAATGTGTTCTCGATCACTACTTTACTCCCCCTCCCCCTCTCGTCTCCTCCTCCCCTTCTTCCTCGGCAAACAAGTTGCTGCTGAAATTTTACGGATGCTAGGAGATGCGAAAAAACTGTCAAAATGCAATCATCATCATCGTCGGTGGAGGAGTGCTCCATGAAATTGCTCACGGTTCGTTGAAGACGCGAAGAGCTTCGGAGGGAATCATCCCATTTTATGCTGGCTGTCTACCTTATTTAAAGCGTTCTTAGTGTATCTGATTCGATGGTTTATGCCGATAAAAATAAGCATCTCTCTCTCTATTTGAGACTTGACTAATAAGACGATTCCATTATATATGATTTAGCTGTCTGGAGTTATCCTTTTGGTGTGACTACGTCGATGTAAACCATTGGACGTAGGTGAACTGGAGATAATTTTCCGAGCAAAATCAATTTTCGCGTCTTTTATGCTTCGTTGCTTCGAGTTATGTCACATATTCGCAATGCAGTCCTTATATATGCATGCTCTTATTTCGCCATTGTGACAAATTCGCTACATTTCATAATAAACTGTTACTATTATAAGTTAAATGCAGTTATAACGTTTCGGTCAAGCACGCAGCGGTAATATCGTATATTGGATCTTTTCTTTTCATTTTGTAGTGTGGAAGGCAACGGGAAACCATCACGCCACATGCGTATATTCCCTAGTCATTTGAAACCAATCTTAGGGTTGAAAACCATGAATGAATGAACTCTTCATTTACATTCAACGGAGGGTTACATTGCTCGATCTATCTTTTAGTTTAAAAAAATTAAACGGGAGAACCTCATACAAACAAAGAAGACAAGCTTAATTACGAATCGATTAAACATTTCATAATCGCCTCTTCTTTTTTCCCGTACGACGATCTATTTCTCTCTAGAGTAGCGTTTCCCAAACTTATTTGACCACGTAACACTTTTTTAATTATAATGTATTGACGGTACACCAACAGGAGCTCATGAGATATAATGCGCGCTTGGATTAAAGTAGACAGCAAAAAATGGTCTCACAAACGAATTAATTGCTGCAAGAAATGAACAAAATTTGATTCATATGCGTTTTTCTTACTTTATAACAGAACAAAAAAACAAATTAGAGAAATTAAATCATTTTTATTTTAAAAACAACATTTTTTAATGAGAACAGTGTTTTTGTGTCATTTTATCACATATCCGCTTAATATTAGGAAAGATGTTGCTGAGGCGAATCCTCATATCAGGTGCAGCATCAAGTCTATTCCTATATTTTGTTTTCGTTGCAGCGTAATATGAAAATCCCGTTTCGCACAGATACGTTGTAGCAAAGGGAAGAACACAAACTGCACGTTTTGCAATATTCGGGTACTCTTGAATTAGGTTGCTCCAAAAATCATTTAGCGAAAGTTCGTTCAAATTTTTTCAGTTGTGAGTCAGACATCATATCAATCAGACTCTCATAATCCTGCGCTACTACTGTGACTGGTTTCACTGTAATTGGAAATGGATTTCGAACTCAAGCACTATCGTCGTTTGTTAGAGGAAAATATTTTAACAGAGTATACCACAAGTCCCTTAGGTTCTGTACAGTGGCATTGCAAATATCTTTATCTACTGTAGAATTAATTTCAATCAAAAAGTTACTGAGTAGGAAAACAATCGAAGTTGTTTTCTTCTACGGACGAGGCCCAAAATTCCATATTCCTTAACAGTGACGAAATGTTATCAAATTCTGTAAAAATGGTCACATTCTTTCCTTGCATCGACAGATTCACCTTTTGTAAATGATATCTGCTAGGTACGCAAGTCTCAGCAGCCAAGAGGAATTTGTCAAACAATCAGACAGTCGAAACGTGGAATCCATGAAAACCAACAGTTGACGACGTAGCTCCAAAAGTCTTACAAGAACTTTACTTCGCGAAAGCCACCTCACCTCTGTATGTAGAAGAAGTGCTGTGTGCTGAGCATCCATATCTTCGCACACAATTTTAAATAGTCTGTATTGAAGTGGTCGAGCTTTAATATAATTGATGGTTTGTACTGCCTGGTCTACCACATTTTTAAGAGATGTAGGCATTTTTTAACTGGTAGTACATGTCTATGTAACACGCAATGACTACTGGTGCTTTCTGGTGCCACACTTTCGATCCGCGTTACATCCCCTGCGATTTTTCCGACCATTGCCCTGGCACCTTCGCAACATACATCGACTCATTTTTCCCATTGAACTGTATGTTTTTGCATAAAATTCTTGATGCATTTGAATATTTCTTAACCAGTAGTGTTACTTTGCAAAGATTCACATAAGATCAGGTCCTCATCAATAGACTTGTCAAACCTATAACGGACTAACAAGCAACACAGCAAGCCCTAAAACATCAGTTGACTCATCTAGTTGCAATGAATACCCATCGCAATTTTTCAGTCGGCAAACTAGCTCTTCTCGATGTCAGCAGCAAGATCCTTAATTCGACGTACAACATTTTTGTTTGAGAGCTGTACTGCGTCTATTTTTACTTTCTCCATACGTAGTATAGGGAAAGTATTGTGATCACGAAAAAAATCGACTTCGAGATTTCAACGGAAATACACGTTTTGAGGTCCCTAGAACACGTTTAGACTATTTTCGGAATGATGTGTGTGTGTATGTGATTGTGGGCGCTCTGACTCAAAAAGTACTTGCCATATCGTTACCAAACTTCATATATAGCACTTTAGCACGAGCACAAAGAACTGATTAGTTTTTGGACAATACTGGTTAACCGGAAGTCGAGGTTTATTCGAAACCCGATTCGGTTTTCGCGATATTTCTCCGATAATACGTCATTATTGTATATACAACTTGATACAAATAGATATTATAGAGAATATAATTTCCTACAACTTTTATTTCAAGCAATTTTCCATAGCAGTTATTGTTCAGGAATTATTTATAAATAATCGGTGTTTTCGGTTTTCATCGAATATGTTCGTTAAAACGCTGTTATTTACAATCTTTATAAGGAACATAGTTATAGAAAATAACATTCCTTCCAACTTTTGTTTGAAAGAATTTTTCGTAGAACCATCCATTTCGGAGATATTTTACTTTTTCGTAATTTCCAGTATACAGCGCCGCCACCGTGTAGCGGTGAAATCTCTACATATTCAAAATATAATTTACGGCAATAAGGACGACTGTATTCTTTTACGAAATAATAATTTTGCCTTATAATGCTATTCATAATAATTTAAATATCTATACCCCAAATATGGAGAAAATCGTGTTGGCCACATCAGTTTTTTTTACTATATTGCTCATCAAACATGCACATTACTATATCTCTTGCACAAGGCTTGATAAGCGATTCTCCGTCTGCGCTTCTCCGGCGAGCGCTATACGGTAACTGCTGCATGATGCCTCTTGCGTTTTCATCGTCTGACTTGGCAATTTTATACATCCAGAGTTTACTATTTCCAAACGAATCAAGATGTCGCTTGAAAAACTTACATCTTTGTCTTTATATGCAGCATGGTTAGTTTCCAAATTCTTTCGAAGCTTAATAGGGACTAAAGAGCTGTTAGATAATGTTTTGTTGCACAACACGCACTGAGCATCAGTAGCATCTTCCTTTCCAATGGAAGTAAATCCAAAAGACAACTCATCGTACTTTCTTTTTGGTTTCTTACTACCTGATGATAATTTATTGGAATTGGACATTAATTGTTTCATATTGGACAGCTCACCTCCCGATTTCTTTTTAGAAAACGAAGGCTGCGATTGTACATTTTCACTTTGAAGTATTCCGACTTTTGCTTGTTTGATACAGACAGTTCGAGAACCACAAGACTGCTTTTCGTTTAAAACTTCTTTCAGCCACAGATCCATGGGGAACGAGTTTGGGTTGTATATATGTTTAATATGCAATAAACATTGAATAATATTACAAATATATGTTGAAATTATAAGACAAGGTACATAACATAGACAAGCGATCATCGAATAGACGACATACATCATCGCGACGGTTAGTCGGTAAATCCTGCCTGTGCATCAATGCGCAGATCGAACGTCATGCGTTCATGCACCATTTCTTAAAGACAGGTTATCGCGTGATAATAAGAACAACTATATAAATGTGTTTAGTATTTTTCTCACATATTTTTTTAATAAATTTTATAAAAAAAATATTGCTAACATCAATTTTTTTCGCGGAACACCTATTAACATCTCACGGAACACAGTTTGGGAAACGCTGCTCTAGAGTAATCATCGGCTCTGCTACTCGCAAGAAGCCTACAATATAGCCGTGAATACAGTCGTCCAACTTCGGACATCTCTTCGACCAACAATGCTCATCCCATCGGTCCCTTATCATCAACCACTTTAAAATATCCACACGCACACACTATCGCCGTGAGAAAAGTCGTTCGATCACTCGCCCTTCCCGCAGAGTAACGTTTTAATCATTCTCGCTACATCGTCGAGCTTAGATCTTGCGGGCGAATTAGTTATTCAATTGTCTGATGCGGACGAAGAAGGTGGAAGAGAGAGAGAGAAGGGGGAAGAGGGTGCCGCTGAATAAAAACGATGATTCATTCATTCAATCATCTGCTCTGCTCTCCTCTCCCTCTCTCGTCCACCTTTCTAGCCTTTTCGTCCAATATCTTTCGCGGAATCTCTCATCGGTTTTTATTTTGGTCGCCTCTCTTTCTCTCTCTTCTTCGTTTTCTGTCCGCCTTTTGCATCGCGGTATAGCCTTCTCATACTCTTTTCTCGTTTCCTCTTTCCATTTTCTCCTCTCAACATCTGTCGCTTTTACGTGGAGGGGATCGGGTTTGTTTTTTTTCTCCCAAAGATGCTTTCGCATCGCGGTTTTTTGTTGCCACTCCTCCCGTGTGTGCGAGAGTGCGATGTGTGAAGATATTAAGCCACCGATAGCAACCGGATTCCCTCTATCAACTCTTTCGCTTGTCCGATGGTCGATAGTAATACAATCGGAAAGATTCTAATTTGATGTGATAGGGTCCTGATCTTTTCAGTTCCACTGTGTTCAGTAGCCGATAAACGATAAGAGGTAATAAAGTTTCCTTAGCGAGTGGCCTTGATTTTATTGAAGAAGGAATGCCAGATGTAATTATTGTTTTAGCGGAAATTAAAATTCAATTGTAAAATAGACTTGCAATAATTCGATGGTGGTGTGTTTTATTCGGTGGAGTTTCTCTGTAACGTTATTGTAAGGTTTTTTTTTAAAAAAAAGCAGCTGTCATTTTTAGATTATCTTAAATTTGCTTTATATTTTAGACTTAAGCGTTTTCCGTGCGGAGTCGCCTCCTACCTTTTAGATGTCTCGCTGTTAATTTCTCATTTTGTAATTGGGTTATCATCTGTGTGGGAACGTTTTTTCTTTTCTTAAATAAATTCTGTAAAATTTCGAAATGGATATTTTCCACGTAAATTACGTTTATATCGCCTCGTTTTACTTTCTCGTCTTTGCCATGGCGTATTTATCGAAATTGTGGTTAACCGATGAAATCGTTGATAAAATGCCACCAAGGACCTGTTTTAAAAGGAATTTTGGACATAACGTCAATTTTCGACCTCATTTACACCTACTTGTCCATTAGGATGGAAAAAAAGATTATTTTATCCTTGATTTGCAAATCAGTTACCTCCTTCCCGTTGTAGCACCTGCTTATTTTATCACATCATTTAGAACAGTGTTTTTCAACGTTTTTCGACTGGCGAACCAGTTTTCCAATTTTTTTCTTTGGCGAACCATAATAGTACACAAAAGTTCATTAATTATACTAACTTTTATTTCAAAATAATTATGACTACAAATACATTCTTTGTAAAACAAAACAAAAGTAATTACGCTTTCATTTTCGTAACAAAAAATATATACGAAAGAAAATTTGACTTTGTTCCATTTCTGAATTTATTATTAATGAGATATTTGGGCTCGTTTGTCGTCACGCATTTTTTTTAAAATCTGGAAAAATGATTGATATGGCTACAATTAAATCTGCGTCAACTTCAAGCCTATTTCTATACTAATTATTTATTCGAGTATACACCTAAAATCCCTTTTCACACAAATATGTGGTACAAAATGGTAATAAGTACGTATTTAATTGCACTCTTTGACAAGGTTGTATATTCATGAACCAAAATTGATCGAACAAACGTTTACCCACGGCGGATAAGGCTTCATTGTTTTTATCTTTAGAGCTGCGAACCACTTTAACGTTTACGCGAACCACTTTTGGTTCGCGAACCCCCGGTTGAAAATCGCTGCTTTTGAACCCTCGTTCATTGTGAGGAAGGTTTCAAATGTCACATTTTATTTTCGACGCGTGGAGTTCACAACTCTTTTAAAGATAGAAATCCTTAGCAGCGCAATATTCGTCGGAATATACACCGTCTCTTAATGTTTCCGCCTAAAGAAGAAGACATGTTGATCCACTCGCGGACGTTAAACGCCACTTACTGTTCATAACCGCCTCTAAATAACCCTTCCGAACCAATCCAAGCTCTTAACATATAACCACGTCTTACGACGAAGCTTCGCCGACATTTCCGTCTTTATTCTCACATTAAATTCATTTTCTTCATCTTCCCCTCCGGATCTCAGAGCCACGCACGGACGATCGCAGTTTCACACGCACATTTTGCTTAATTCCGATCCGCTCAGCATTTCTCCGCAGCCTCCGTTCTTCCTTCGACTCACCGGAGAAAGAAACTTCCGAGCTATATCGTATAATTTTAAGATACCCATTCGAATAAGGATTAGTTTTACATGTCGTCATTGTATCATAGACGAATAGAGAGAAAATTATATTCCGAATTGCCGAACGTTGAATCAATAGTTTACCTGCGTTAAAACATAAAACGCTTCCGTAATTCAAAGAAAAAATCTTTAATACGAGCCTTATGGTTTATCAATGAAAATGAAAGGTGACTCCAAATAACCTACAAATATTTTTTAAAAAGGGAAGTACTTAGGGGAATTTACTCCACGCCAGTGGCTAAACACACGCAATCTCACACATTTCGGATTTAGGGGGAATTACTCCAATGCCAGGGACCCCTTTTCTTTGTTCACACACACACACACACACACACACACACACACACACACACACACACACACACACACACACACACAAATACACACCAACCATAAAAACACACGAGTACTTTCTAAAAAAATTGCCTAAATACGTATTTCGGAATCAACGATTCCATCGTCAGTAGGCCCTAATTGTTGTTTAAACCAGCGTTTCTCAACCGGTTGGGCGTGACACCCTGGTGGGGCGCAAAAGGAGTTGAAATGGGACGCGAAATTTTGAAAAATATAAGATCGGGTAAAAACGTAACGAAAACTTAAAATATTGTAGAAAATCAAACGTTATAAGCAGCTCAAGAATATTTTAATTAATCGCTTTACATTTTTTAGGTAACCCGCAGCTTGGAGACAATAATGTAGAATTTTCTCCACCACCGTGGGTCACGGAAACTTTCTTGTAGTTTAAGTTGGCCGCGGATCATTTTCTCTGTAGCTTAGGTGGGCCGTATTAACAAAAAGGTTGAGAAACGCTGGTTTAAAACAAGCTCTCCAAATATTCCTAATCTTAACCTTCATTTCGTACCTCTTGCTTCAAATCTTTCTGCAATCACATCTTTAATCACACACACACACAATGAATGCTTCTGTACATGTTTGCATGCAACTGTATGTCGGTGTGTGTGTGTTCAACTAACTTTTCCCATCCAACCCCGTTGGGTTCAAGGGAATTGAGGATGGGATGAAAAAGAAGAACGTGGAGAGAGAGAGAGAAGGATGGGAAAGTGTGAAATGGAAAAGAAAGCTCTTGGAAGGAGACGATTGGGAAAAAGGAGAGAGAGAGAGAGGTTTAAAAATTGAGAGAAAGAGAGAGCGAGAAGAAGAGAAGGAAAGAGAGGCGTTTGTAGTCTCGGGATTTGAGGTGATAATTGAGTCTACGTGACGCCAACCTACGGACACTTTTATAAGCAAGTCCCTCTTCTCTCTCTCTCTCTCCTCTTTTCCCTCTCTCATCGTGTGCGCGCTTGAGAGTCTGCGGGGAGGGATTAAAAACCGGACTCCTCATTCGCCCTAGGGACTCGCCTCTTCCTTTTTTTTTGACACTACGGAAAGGGGTTTTCATATTTTCTCCCCTCTTTATCCCTTTCCACTCTTCGTTACCATATAGAGAGGGATATATATATATATATGTGTGTGTGTGTGTGTGTACATAAAGAGAGAGAGAGAGAGGGTTAAAGAGGGGAAGTCCATGCAGTCTCCATTGCCATTCTAGAGGGGGAGGGAAGGAGGGACGATCTCGCCGTCTGTGTGCGCGTCTCATGCAAGTCTCTAGTATAGCTCTTCTTTTTTTTTCGGTACTTCATCCCGTGAGAACTGGGCTAATTGGCGTTTTTGTTTTGCCCTTGGTTTTTTGAGAACCTATTTTCTCGCCACTCCTTCCCTTTCCCTCCGTCCCCGTCTCTCTTTCTCTCTCCCTCCCTCCCTTTGCTATTCCGCCGACCTCTCTCTTATAGTCTCTCCACGGAAAATTCTGTGGTTGTTTTTTTTTCGGTCGGAGATTTTTATCGCGGATGCATTATGATGTAATAGGTTCTTCCCCTAACGCCGTCTCTATTTTTTCCCTATTTTTAAAAATATGGTGGTTTCCCTCTACAACGTCCATTTCGGTCTTGTGTTATTGGGTGCACGGTTAGTTGGAGTAATGGAAGTAGAAAGAAGAGTTGGAGATGACTCGTGTGTGTTAAGAGAGACGAGTCTAAAAAAGTTTTTTTTTTGTAAGTTAAAAAAAAAAAAGATCCCCTCTTTATGAGAAGGGACGTGTTTGTCGAGGGTGACATTATGTTCTCGAAAGGCTTATTAGTGGTGTTTTAAAAGGATGAAGGAGGACGAAAGTGGGAAGAGTTTTGCTTTATCACAGATTAAGAGGGAAGCTTGGCGGGCGCTTGATGAAGTCCGCGTCATTCTTTCCTACTCCCTTACACGCTTGGTCCCTCGTTTTTTCTTATTTTTTTTGGTACTTTTGATGCTTATTTATGGAAGGACTCGCGGGACTGTCTCCGGGCGTGCTTTGCAGCCTAGGACGGCGCATCCGGCACGCCGTTCGAGGTGTTCTGCATGCGTGCCCCTAACGCGATACATTTTCTTCTCCCGTGTTTTCTTTCCGTTATTTCGACGGCAGAAATTTCGCATTTTTGGAGAGAGTATCAAGAGAGTTCGTTAATTACCCGGAGCCTTTCTCTCTCTCCCTCTCTCTCCCCCCCCTCTCTCACACACTTTCGGGAATTTATCCTCTGCCATTTTGGCTCAATTTTTCTGCGTTTTCGCTCCGATTTTTACCCCCCTAGATGTTCTGTTACTTTTTTTTTATCTGGTAATTACCTCGGGAATTGTGTATTTTTTGCAATTTTTTTATAATTACTGTTTTTGCCGAGTCTCGAATCTGATAAATGCAAATGTGCCAGCCTGGTCGACGCGTTGAACATTTTATAGCCGTGGTGCTATGTTTCCTCACGTCACTCGTCAACGATTTCAATTACCAGCTCGAAGATTAATTAGAACCGCCTACTAATAAATTTAATCGTTGCGTACGGAGGTCGGACTGACTCGGGCATAACTGAGGCTCGATTTCTTTTAAGGTTTCGGTTTTTTTAAATAACCAAATTAGCTCGCGAAATTTCGTGATGATTTTTATTTTATTTTTTTGGAATTCGAAATTCGAAGAGTAAATAAACGAGCGCTTACGACTTACATTAGCCGTAATATTATATGCGACTCCGGTTAATTTGTGTGGTCAGCGATCTTTCTTTTCCGTTTCAAGAAAAAAACAGGTTCGATTTCCAACTTATGCGCGTGAAGGGGTCTCTCGTGTTTTTTTTAATGTGACCCAGGAATCGATTTTTGTTTGACTTGTAAACTTGTTTAGATTATTTTTTTATGTTTTAACAGGATTGAGAGTGGTGGGAG
Organism: Uropetala carovei; assembly: GCA_036926305.1. Lineage (NCBI taxonomy): Eukaryota > Metazoa > Arthropoda > Insecta > Odonata > Petaluridae > Uropetala > Uropetala carovei. The sequence continues at coordinate 9,753,931 of JAXCHB010000241.1, forward strand.
AATTCAGATTTTTATGGGTTTCGTCACATATCACCGCCTCCTCTCGACCTGCGTTCTCTTCCCTCTACTCCGGTTTCGTTCTTATGCACGGATCCAAGTCTGAACTTCAAATGGCCGCGGATATTATGCCATAAATTCATATTCTTTTTGCTCAACCTCCGAAGGATAGTAAGGCTTTATTTAAAAAAAAATAAACCAATAAAACCGTTTTGGGCAATTAGCAATTTTTTAATTTCCGAAAAAATAAAACAATCTATACCGGCAATCGCAGAAATTTCGCTCCTTTTTTACGAGCGAACGTAATTAAAGCCAGCGACATTAAAAGCGTTAATTTGGGGAAAGCCTTGACGCTTCCAGGGAAACTAATTAGCCTACGGTGGAAAAGCGCATCATCTCCTATAACCATTGTCGAAGTCGCGCTGGTCGGACGCCTTGGAAACAAACGCTAATTAATTAATTTCTGGCGAGTGGGCGTAATTATTTTTTGTTAAAAAAACAGCCGATTCGTACTCGTCGTAGCGCACACGTGTCTCCATCTTGTCTCTCTCTCTCTCTGCTTTCACTCCCCTCCCCACTCCCGCTTTCTCCCCTCCCCCTCCCAATCTCGCTTATCACGGTGAGTGGTCGTTTGCGAAGTGAAGTCACCGTGAGGCGAAGATGACCTCATCACAATGAGAGCGACCCCTTGATATCTGCTTCGCATTGTGTTTCATCATCTTCTAGAAAGAGATCTTGTATGTTCTTCTTTCGTTTCCTGTCTCTCTCTTGTATATGTCGTATATCTTGTACACCTTTAGCAAGAAGTCGATTGTTTCCCTCGCGCCTTTTTTCGTGTTGCGACTTGATGTTATTCGTTTTTTTTGTCACATGCAAATTCTCCTTCTCGGTCGAGCTCAGAAAAAAAATAGCTAAGAGCTAACATCTATTCGTTAAAGAATCGTGTGCAGATAACCGTTTAACTCATTATTAACCCTTCATTTAAAAAAAATTAGTATTGAAATTGAAAACGTCGTTGCTTTGTAATGGCGCTTCGTCACCAACAAGCCCTATTTCAACCTGCTGTGCCAGTCCGTTAGTTATTCTTATACACAAAAACAAAGGGGTTAGGAATAACCCTATTCCTTATAGCTGTCTCGATGAAGATAGAATTCAACAGCAAAATTTGGAGATTATTAAAATTTCCAAATATGTGCCTCGATACACTCAAAGGGAGGGATGGCCGATCTTACCCTGAAAGATCGATTCTGTGAATCGATCTAGATCGTATTAATAAAGATCGATTTACCGATAAGATCGAGCCAAAAAGATCGATCTTCGATTCTAGCCACAAGGAAGGTTACAAACTAAAAGAATAATTTTCGTGTTACAATTTTTTTATTATAATAAAGATCGATCTTCGATTCAAGCCATAAGAACCAACATTTTGTAATCATAATAAAAAGAAACAAATTAAAAACAAAAGTTCGCGATCAATTACTCTGTAGCATTAATTTCCTCTCTAATATGATTTTTAATTTTACAGATTTCTGACTATTATTCGCATAATAAATTGCCACTACGCCCACACAGCCATGCCCTCAGCGAGATTCGAATCCGCGAACCTTTCATTGGAAACAAAATACATTAAAATCCTATACCGGGGAAATGCATTATTAGAGTAAAATGTGAATTATTATCAATTTATTTCACACACTTCTTAATTTATTATAAATTGATTGAAAAAAACCGCGCAAACATTGCGCGGGTACAGCTTGAAAGGTTAAGGATCGCCCATCCCTACTCAAAGGCTCTCTTCGCTTCGAACAAGATCAGTCTCGCAAATTTTCCATTATAACACATTCAACGGAATTACGATAGAGCTATCGAAACTGTAAAATACGATCGAGGTATCGAAAGTGTAAAATATGTTAAAACTTCCTCGACATGGACATTACTTGCGGCGTAGTCTCACTCCAATCTATTCCGACATCCTTCCGTCGAAGCTATTTTCTCAATGGTTGGTTTGGAAGCTTAGATTGGAAGCTTCGACGTAATTGATACCACGAGACCGCTCATGCGCGGAAGACGAACAAAGGATATAATAGCCACGATGGATCGCTTCCTTTCCTTAGCAAGCAAAGGGGGGTTAAAAAAAACCCCGAAGGGGATTTTAATTGATCGGAAAGATTTGCGATCCTCAACGGATTTAATGGCCTTCTTCGCCTAAAAAGCCCTAATAGCATGTTGGATGGGAAGCATCGGTTCGATCCCACATTACCCTCTAAATCATCTCAATCCCGCTTCACCTCTCTCGTGCCCTGACATTTCGGCCAGACCAATCTCCTTGAATCTTTTACGTGATCCTCGAATACCATCAACATTTTCTTCTCCCTCCATCACCCCCAGAGAGAGCTTAACCACACCTTTTTTAAGACTTTTAAAAGGCGGACCACACCTATAATAGAGAGTATAAAGGGTTTTCCCCTCTCTCTTCCCCTTTTAATCCCATCCAATCTTTGTTGTAATGATCATTGGACCGCGTTCTTCTCCCCCCTTCTCCCGGTTTTCCATCTCGTTATATAGAGAGTCATTTTCCTCTTAAAACCTCTATCGTCGATCACCCTTCTTACTAAATTCGTTTTTGATTTTTTTGATTCCCTCATCTCTCTCCCGTTCTTTCCCTACCTCGCTCTCTTGGAAAGGCTCGGAATAGTTTCGCATTATGTGTGCTATTCCATCTATTTGAATCTTCTATGCCTCTCTCCTTATTGTCCTCATTCTTTCACCTCTCTCTGCCGCCCGACCTCAGTCTCACATCTTCCCCCTTCAGTCCTCAGTATTCCCTCCCTCTTCTCCCTCTTTCTTCCATCTTCCCATTCCATACCATCAAGTTCTCTCCGTCTTCTCCCACTTTCCACCTTTTCAGTGCCTCTTGCAGCGTTGCCAGACGTAACTAACCTCCCACCCTACCGTCCCCTCCTTGCTTCGGCACCCACCTATTACCCCCACCCCCTGCGACGACCTTAAGACTATTTACCTCTTCCTCCCTCCCCTTCGTCTCCTCTTCCTCCTCTCCTACAACCTCGTCCTCTCTCTCTCTCCCTCCTCTTTTCCTCCCAACCTTCCCCCTCATCCCTTCCATCCCGTCCCACTCTGACGTTTGCTCCTCCAAGACATCTCCCACTCCTTCATTCCCTCTTCCTCCCCCTTCTCGACCCTCCCAACCTCATGCCCACAATTTTTTTTTATTCCGCTGCAGCTAAACCGGTTGGAGATCAGACTGCGTGGGTTTGTTCTGCGGACACCTGCCCGGCCCACTCCACCTATGCCTCTCTCTCCCTCTCCCATACCACGCTCCCATGCCCTCCCGTCCTCATACCCTAACCTTCTTTACTTGCCATTACCTTCCTTTTCTCTCTCTCTCCCCCTCCTTCTCCTAAACGTCATCCCCATCCTATTCATTTTGCCATCCTCCCCTCTTGTACTTTCCATCCCATTTGACGCACCCTATTTCTCCTCTTTTTCTGTCCTTACCTCCCCCTCAGTGCCACCCTCTTCATTCTCACCCTTGAGTTTTAAACACCGCACGGCTTTGTAAGTCTTTTCAATCTACGACCAAGTCCTTTCTCTCCCCCTCTACCTCTTTTTGTCTCTATCGACTATTTACCAATGCGTCAGTCTTCCCCGCTCCTAATATCGTCCGCTCCATCCTCGTTAATTCCTTGCTCTTACGGCTTTTTAAAAGGATAACTTTTATCCCGTCCTCACAGCTTCTTATTTTTCCACCGTGTTTTTTTTTCGATCAAAAATCAGCGCCGTGACCACGGAAATTATGTCATTGCTGTTTGAACGAAGTCTTTCATGCGGTGCTTCATTGTAAGAATAATTTTAATGGGATGCATTTAGTCCATCTGGAATCGATTAGTTGCTTGGTCGTACTCTTAGTTTTGAGTCTTCCCTTAAGCGGTAGGTCGAGGAAGGTTTTATTTGGTGGCGTATGCCATCGGGTTGATTTGTAATTAGATTTTGCCTTACATCTCAGAAATGTTTTTATTTTCAGGTTTTTTTTTCAGAAGAAACATCTTTTGTCATAATGAAGTGTTTCCGCAAGTTAGCATCAGACAATTTAACTAATCGTTAGGTCAGTTACGCTAATCTCTGTGTGCATTAAATTAAACTGGAGCAGCATGAAATTCATTTTCAAGCCTTCTAGGATATATTTTAAGTAAGAAAGTGCATTGTGTAGTAAATGATATTCTTGCACTTTCTAATAAAGAGGACACACACAAACTATTTAGAAAAAAGAAAAGCTTGCTTTTACCGCAGAATTTGTTCCTCGTTTACCTCTTTACCCTTCGCTACGAAAAATTTAAAGCTTCTCAAACGAATCTTAAAATATTTCATCTTAGATTGAGATGAGGGATATGTTTGTATGATAACTGCATGTGTTTTGCCGCACACTTGAATAAAAACTTCCATCTCTTAGGCATGGTCGTACGTTATTTTTTGTAGGGTAAGGACACAGGTTGTTTATTGCTAACTCGCGTGGATGCTGATGTGGTAATTATGATATGCGTGGAAGTGAATTTGTTGGCATTTAATTTTCTATCATCAAAATGCAAAAAAAGCACTGGCGAATTCCTACTTCCTCATTTTGGATGGTTAACACATGGATTATATATCATATCGGTACACAACCTGTTTTTACTCTGCGGTAATTTTTTGAGTGGCCCTTTCATTTATGGGTTAGCCTATTTTACCAGGTAAACTGGAAAAAATATGCAGACAGGGAAAAAACAGCTGAATGTAAATATCTCTGCATGATGCGCCTGTCCATTTTAAAAAGAAAGGTATAAGTCGCTGCCCCAGGTATTTATATTTATTTACAAATTGCGATACAGAGCCTGTTTTATTTTGCCATTTTATTATAAATGCAGCGTGACTCAACGGAAATGTTTGAAGGCATTTTAGGTTTTCCAAACAATTTCAGCTGCATCGTAGCGGCATATTTTTATTTTTTTAAAAATACTTCGACGAATAAGTTCTCCGCAAAACTGAATAAACTCGTTGAATTTTTCTTATTAAATGCTAAAAACGAAGTTTTTTTTCATCTAATGAGAGAACCATTTTCAAATACTTGGTCAATGAAAAAGTCCTGGCGTATTATTCCGAACGTTGGGAAAGCGAGCGGCCAGTTCGAGGTCTTTATGAAGTTTATCTTGCTACATTTCCGAGTCTGTCTCGAAGCGCCATTAATCAATGCACAGAAAAAAAGTAGCCTCCCCACCTGAACGCTATCAATTCCTGTCCGAGATAACCAAAATCTCGAGCGTTTATATTCTTTTTTTTTTCGTTGAGAGTAAAAATATGTTCAAATAGCGTAACTCTTTCGCGGTGGTCTTCTTAAAAAAATATCGCCAGAGATCCAGATTATACAAGTTGTTCGGCAAGGGGATCTAAATGAGCCGTTTAAGTTAACACAACATCTGCCCTCGTTTGCCCGCAGATTTCAGATAAACATTCGAATTTTCAATTAAGTGGCCCCCATTGTATTAGATTGCAGATGCTTTTGCAAGATTTGGCCCTTAAGGAAGTTTGCGTCAGCGGTCTCCTTTTTTTTCTAGCTGTTAGAAGATGTAGGGAGTTATTTTTTGGGTTTCTATATACCTACTCTCTTCTGATGAGCCTCCTTAAAATCTAGGAAATTTCTGTTAAATCTCCGAAGGCTCTCTTAATTTTCTGACTGGGAAGAAAAGTTTTAATTGGAACCACTTCTTTCCTCATGTAAAATAAGTAAATGTTAAACACGCACGATGTGAGCGGAACGGTCGGAATTTCGTTAAAAATAAATGCGCTTCGCAAATTCGGAAAGATAACGCGAATTTCAACTTGAGTTACTTTGCGTGCGTTCTTTTTATTTATAGCGCATTAATATGACGAAATATCTGGCATAATATCAAAAGAGGTCTGCATCGAAAAAAAGCACGAGGTTAAGCAATTCGAGCTTCAATACTCTAGTTTACTGCATTTATCATGTTATGCTAAAGTCTTTCCCTCTGTTTTTTATACAGCTAACGGTTACGCCCATCCATATTATTTTTAGCAGCGATTGATGAAAAATTACCAATCGCACTGTTATTTCTCCGCGTGAATATTTTCGGATATCTGTTTCCCCCATAAGAAATCGAAGAATTTCTCTCTTGCGAACGGCGTGACAATTTATGTCTACATGGACACGATTAGCTTCTAAAAATTTTCCGATGCGCACCAGTTTTCGAAGACGGCTCAATCGTTTAATATCCCGATCGATCGTAAAAAATAGAAGAAGTCGAACAATTAAGTTTTTTCTTCCTGTCATGTGTCAAGAGACCCTCGAAAGGCCGCAAAAGCTAAAAAATAAACAGCAATCTCCCAACTTCTCGTTTCCCATAGCCAAGGAAGGTAAAAATTTGAATAATTAAAAAAAAAACCGATTCGCGGATATCGAATTCAAAATTTTTTTTCTTGGTTCCCTCCCTCGTAAGAGAGAGAGAGTGAGAGAATGCGAAACAAATTATAATCTCCTTGTTAATATATTTATATAAAATAAAATTAAATAATGAGAGGACCACCCGTGGTCGTTACGCGAGGCGAATGCCGCGTCCCTTTCAGTTGTTTCCTTAAGGCAGTGATGGCGAACCTATGGCACGCAAGACGATTTTGGTTGGCACGCCAACGAAAGGCGAAAACCATACAAAGCATTTATCATACTGATTTAACGCCGCAAAAACATTGGTTTTATTTAGTTAACTGTTCTAAACGTTAGTTTTACGGTTACAATCTTATTTATTGATCTCGAATTTAATTTAGTTGGCACCCAAAAAAAATCAAGGACTTTTTGTGGCACGGGAAGCGGAAAAGATACGACAATTTCGGTAATATTGGCACGCGGACTATAGAAGGTTCACCATCACTGCCTTAAGGTATGTACACACTGGACAACATCGCTTCAACTTGGCAACTTTCAACATCGTCTTCAACATCGAAAGTTGTTGAACTGACGTTGAACAGCTTGTTGCGCGTCCACACAGCGGACGATTTTTGTCTTCAACATTTCAACTTTTCAGACCAGTATTCGTCATGGCCTCAACGAGTCAGGAGATTGCTGCAGTTTGCTGTGCTGCTTATGTTATCATTGTGAAAAGAAGAAAAACGCGTCGCAGGAGGAAGAACCAATTTCTCAACAGTGCGTATGGTGTTTTGAACGCTGTCGAGTTGAAGCGATGTTGTCCAGTGTGTACATACCTTTTGGCTCGAGAGTGGTAATTAGCAAATGCTTTTCCCCTCGATTCCTTAAAAAAAAAAATCTCGCTCGTCCAGATTTATGGCTTCCGCTGAGGCGGTGGCTGTTTCCGGCATTTTTTGGGTGTGAAAGTGTGTCCTCAGTTTATTACCTAAGGAACAAAGGGACAAGGCCATTAAAAATGGACGCTCCCCTTCCCCTCACCTTCCCAGGAACCTAGTTAAGCCCTTTTGTGTTTTGACGCCTGGGCTACGAAAATTAACTTTCCCCCTTAATTTTGTATAAGTGCATAAATGGCTCGCTTTCTGCCGATATAGTCTGGATGCTAGACGTCGAAACTAATTTCCTCCGCGCGGCGTCGTTGATTCAAACGCGTCCGGGTACGTTTAAATCAGTTAATTAGGCAATCTAATTGGACAGTTAGTCAAATGGGTCACGTTATCTCTCCATCTCGATATTAAGTTAGCGTCGCCCTAATATTGTAGGCTAGCGTCCGCCGTTTCGACCATTCGTGCGCTCGTTATAAAACGGTGATTTGAGGCGGCGGCAGGCGGATGAAAGTTTCCTTTTTGTTAACTGATTTTGTTTCGTTTACTTTCTTGAATTTCTTCTGAGCAGACTTTTTCCTGCTAGACGTTTCAAGTTAACATTCTCTCTGTACCCGGAAAAGCAGTTGGCGAAATCGTTTGAAGTAGCTTTCCACGCGTCGCGCATATTTTTCGATGCGATTGAATTCAGAAGCGGGAGGTCATCCTTCGAGTCTCGAACACGAACGTGGAATTTTTCTCGGCTCTTTCGACGCTTAATTACGTGACCGCTGTCTCAATAGGAATTCGTTTCGGTTCGCGAAGATTCTAACTAGGCGGTGGAGAAGATCCGCCGCCGTATCATTCCATACGTGATCGGGGTCGAAAGTCCTCATAACTCAAGTTCGCTGAAAGCTTAAGCGGTTGTCATTTCATAGATTTCGAGTTTGCGTCTCGAAGGAGTTGGACGAATCGTGATTTTAATAGGCCGATTCTCGACCGCTGATTGATTTTTTAAAATTTGCATCATGTGAACGAATGACACCTTCTAGGAGTTTATTTTATAACCAAACTAATTATGAAATGGTAGTAGAAAGGATCCACTACGCCAGAGGTGGGGAAACTACGGCCCGCGGGCCACATCAGGCCTTCGGGAGCACTTTATACGGCTCGCGATTGCATTACGAAAGCGAATCATGAATGTAACACAGACAATTTCGTTTTTTTTTTGGCTAAAATTACGGCCGGAAAACCTTTGCTTGCGAAGTTTATACAGTGAAATGTTATTAATTATCAATTTTCGCATTCTCTCAAGTAACTTCCGATGTGAATCCTAATGTGGCCCGCCGAAGCATTTTCATCTGTTAATGCGGCCCACTTAAGCAATCGTCAAAAGTTTCCCCACCCCTGCTGTACGCGATATGAATTAATTTAAACCGGAGTTGTTTGTTGAAATGCTGGATATAGAAATATTATTTGGGAAGGAAAATATTTATAGTAACTTTTATTTCAAATTTCTCAATTATCTGCTCTATAGCATCACGTTTATTTTTTGTTATAGCCAAAAATGTCGAGACATCGAGCGAAGCGAGTTGGGGGCGAAGCCACCTAGTTTTAAAATAAAATTTTTTTAATAAAAACTACGACTACTTTCTCGTTTTTACTTTTGATTCAATTTAATGTACATAATTTCGCAATTCGTCAACAGTGATGTTGCTCCTGACGTCGAAATATTTTCAATAAAACGTACAATCTTGGTGTTCCAAACAAATTTGAGGACCGATACGACGCGTTTGAAATTCGACGGTAGGAATTTTTATTCTTTCAGGCGTTTTTTGGTTCAGTATCGAATTCGCACACATGATAATAATTAGTTATAAAATTCCTATAAAATACACCATGCACACATTCCCATGTTATTCTAAAGGAGAAAGTAAACTTCTGGAATCGAATACATGCCCTTAATCATCGATGCCGATTCCTTTAAAACTTGCCGAATGTCCGAGGAAAGATTCATCGAGATCAAATTTTCCGTTCTCTCAAGCTACTCGCATCCTTTCACGAAATCTTACGCAACAACAGAACGAGATCGGCTTTTATTATAAGAACATTTATTCAAATGCAGCACAAATTAGGTCAAATTAAGTTTTGCGTAAACGAATTTTGTAAGTTTCCAGCCAGCGAGCTGGAACTAAATCTCAACCCCTCGAGCCAAAATACAAAAAGAAAACATTTTATGCGTCGATGTTTATCTCTCATCATTGTTTTTCAGTTACGTCTCATAAACCTGGTCATTATACAAGGCCTTCATATTGTTCGAAATTAATGGCTGAAAATATAAATTTATCGGATTTGAGACCGAAGCACCGACTTTGAAGCTTGAAACGTTACTAATGAGTTGAGCCACTAATGTAAAACTTATGCCGACAGCGGGTGGGCGAAATGCTCTTTAGAAGAACCCCGCTTTCATTTCGTATTACGTAGGAGGCCAATTTTCGTGCCAAATGACGCATACTTATGATGGTCTTGCATAGAAAAGGCAACCTCACATAATTTTTCCAACTGCATAATTATAGTATTATTTATTTAAAATACAGCTTGGTGATCTAGTATGCTTTTGCACTCGCATTCCGTCTGCTAACATTTTGTTCACAACTTGGTCAGCTATGGGAAAGACCGTCGTCACTTCTGGTGGAACGGTTTAGTGGTCTCAAATTTGGTACGTGGGCCGCACGAAGGCACTGTACCAAACCCACGGACCTCATTAAGACACCGTACCAAGTCCGCGGGCGGCATTCCACGTTAACGGCTTTCCCAGTCCTCAAATCGTTTCATTTTCTCCATTCCTTCTTTCTCTCCTTCCACTAGAATTGGAGATCGCTGCCACCCTTCGATGCGCCCACAAACCATTGAATATGCAGTTCTGGTTCATTGGATTAGGACGATTAGCTGTAAGAATACCTTTCTGTTCCCCGTTTATGATGTTTCAAACGGCAAAGAGCTGTACACTGCGAATATTTTGGAGGTGTTGGCATGTTCCTTAAATTTCTTAGATTTTTACGAATCTCTCTCTTCGGTTTTAAAAATTGCTGTTATTAAAAACCAAACAGTGGCCGTCACCGTGAGTAATGCTCAACGCTACTGTCCCAGTGACTGTGCTCATTACGTGACATATTCTCACCGTCATTTGGGTTTTAGTAGTAGACTTTACAAATAACTCCCCAACCAGTCGATCGCGATCGATCGGTCGATCTTTGGCCCTTTTAAAGTCGATCGCTGAGTCTTGCCTCAGCGCTATTACTTTTTATTACATCAAGTGAGAAATGTTGAGACGATGTAGATTTGCAACTTAAAGTTGGAACTTTTTTGTCGAGCTATGCAGGTGATTTTATAATTGTTCAAAAATTAAGAGCAAGTGGGCTGCATAAACCAAATAATAATTTCTCGATATATATTCTTGCAGCGAGACACAAGCTTATCGATGTTTATCTACCCTGAGAATGTGCATTTCGTATAACCCCTCGATACGTGGTGTTCCAGTCACGAGGCATTGCAAAAGACAATAGTTTGTGGCTAACTGCGACTTCATGTGTAACATGATTAATTAATTCAAGTTTACCAAGATTAACTACGATTTCAGGTTATATTTCGGTCGATTTCTCCTTCGTTTAATTATTTAATAGCCCTTTTCTTTTATTTTTAATAGCTTACAACTTAGTAACACATTGAATTATCCTTTCGAATAACATTTTAATCGATCTTATTTAAACTAAAATATTCTCTTATTCCGAAAGAATAAAACGAATAAAAACTTGTTCGCGATCAAATAGGATTGGCATTTCGGGTTATGACGCTGGTTTCGATATCTCTTCAAGTACAGTATTACTCGTATCAAGGCCCACTCCGCTTGGTCGATCCTCGGTAAATTTACAAATGAATAAGTAGATCCTTGGTGCTGAAAGGTTGGAGACTCATGATTTACACGAAGAAAGAAATGCATATGAGTTTGGAGCACATCGTAATATAAAGGAACTCACTTTGCAGTCGTAAATATTCCACGCGGGCTACGCATTTTGAGACCACTGGTGTAGATGGCGTCCTTGCTGTATTCATTCGTCTGCCGGAGAGAGCTATTCTCTCTCTTTCTCTCTATCTCCAATCGGTATAGATGGCGACCTGGCTGTTTTCATTCGTCTGGCGGAGAGGAGAATTTTTTCCCCATCCCCCCTCTCTATCTCTCCACCCTCCTCCCAGACCCACGTCTCCGTAAGAATCTTCTATCGTTAATGACCTGTTGCTGCGCTGGATTTCTTGGACTTCTTTAAGGATCACGTTTCTCTTTCAACAGGTTTGCGGAACTTCCTTCCAACGCCCCCTTGATTTATGCATTCGCACTGCATTCTCCCACTCTTTGTGATTTTTTTAATCTAGCTTAAGGTTTTCATTTCTTGGCCTATCCCTTTTTACTCCTTCCTCCTCTCTCTCTCTCTCTCTCGTTTTTTCTCCCCCTCCTTAACCCCTCGAGCCTTCGCTCCCTTTGATCTCGTTGATGACTCGTAACCTTTTGATTCCGTGGTCGAGCTACCGCAATCAAGATACTTCATTAACTGCGATCGTGTAATCACATCATCTCAAGGTGAAAGCGTTTGTTTTGCGTTTCCCCAGGGTTGGAAATTTTTTTCCCCGCAGAGTCTGTCATCCTTTGTGTGTGTGTGTGTGTTTTGTGTGTTGGCGGGCGTACGTTCTTGCGTGCCCTGGAAGGATTTTTCATAAAAGTACCGAAGGAATTATTTTTCTGCTGAAGAGACCTCGAAAGAAATCCCTTACGAGCGGGAAGGGTTCTTCGACTTTTTTGTTTGCCGGCGTGAGAACATTTTAAATGACCGCGTGCCTCCTCGTGTATTTTAAAATGATAATTTAATGAGCGATACTTGCATTGAATGCACGGCTCGTCTTTATGCCAGTGATTAAAAATGAACTTCGTGAATTTCTTTTTTTAGTATAATTTTAATCATTGCGGATTCTTGTGTGACCATGCAACAGCTACAGGGTTAAATTCACTTACTGTTAAGCGCGGTTCTTTGAATAGCTTTTTTTCTATTCCATTGCGGTAAAACATGGCTACAAAGTTTTATAGTGCTATCTGTAGCGGTAACATCGCAAGATTGGAATCCTTTCGTTCACGAAAGAGTAAGTGAAAAGAAAAATTACAATCTTAGCATTTTGCGAATCCCTTTCAAACTTAACGCACCCCCGGTTGACCTCGGGGGAAGAAATGGTAGTGACAGAATTAAGTGGTTTCGGTGACGCATCTAATTGTAAGTCGTTTTCGCTTGGCATAGTGGTTTTCGAGTTTTCGTTCAAAATACATAAATGTACATACAACCTTCACAACCACAGGGGAAGAAGTAAATTCTTCATCTTACAATTAGCTTAGCTTCCTTTAAATAAAATGTCCCTAGCGTCTTCGAGTTGTGTGAAAATGTAGACTCCATTTATTCGTCCAGTCATCATCCACTTATATCTTATATTGCTTCGTATCGAGGCTCTTATGAAAAAGCTTTATCCACGATAGGTATATTCTTTGCATAAATGTTTATTTTTGACGAAAGGCTTAAACCACGGCAAACCGTGAAGCTGCCTTCTGCAATGCTTTCGGAGTTTACCCGGTTACGTTTGATCCTTCGAACGAAGCCAGCGAGGCGATTTTAATTTTATCCCCACTTTCGTTCCGCAGTCGCATAAAAGTGATAGCCGACGGATCCTATTTATCGAATTTAGGCCCGAAGTCTTTTTCGTACAGTTCAACTCTTTTTGGCGAGCGACCGGGGGAAGTCGAGATTTCGCGCGCTTTTTTTTTCTTTTATGATTGGTTCCGAAGCGCGGTCCGGTCTAAATGGGAATCGAACGAATTTACGCCGGAGAACATTTAATCAGATGGAATTGTGTGTGTGTGAAAGAGAGAGCGAGAATGGAATAGAGAAAGGAAAGAGAGAGATAGGAGGCGGGGTTAATAAACTTATCTCTCTCCCTCTCTCTCCCGACGCGTGATTTAATCCCCGCGGCCGAATCGACGCGCGATGGCGACTCGGGAATTTCAACGCATTATCCCAGTCAGTCTCCATGTTAATGAAACGAGAGAGGCTTTTAACGTGCGCGATTTCCATCCCTTGCGCAAATGCCTCTTCTTCTAGATTCCTACTCTCGTCCCAAAACCCTTAACGCATTCTCTCACTACACCCTTTACCCCCCCCCCCCTCCCCCCCCCCCACACCTCATCCCATATCCTTCTTTGTTTCTCCCATTTTTATCTCTACGGTCATGGGAACGAGAAATAAACTGGTGGATTTAGTGACGGGGAAGGGTTGGGTTGGGTAAGAGAGAGAAAACGAAAGAGGATTTCGAAATAATTTCCTTATTTTCCCCATCTCTTTACTCCGCCTCAATTTCGCACATATACATATATCCCCTTTCCGAAAATTTCCTCCTCGCCCGGAAAATATCCTTTACGCTAATTTTAGACCAATTTTGGAAACATTTTCTCTCTTCTCTCTCTCTTCCTTCTCTCTCTCCTATCTCCCACACACATACTCCTACCCTTTCCACTCTCACGCACGTTCGCCAATCAAACTCTGTACACACACACACGTACATATATACATATACACATATATATACACACATACACACACATATATATATACACACATTCATATACATATATACACACACACACACCGCTCCGCGTTTATAACGCCATCGGTTATACCGCGGGTCTTCTTCCCTATTTCTTGGAAAGAAAGTCGTGTCGTTTTTTTATTATGTACTAAAAAAGTAAAAACAACAAAATATACTGACGTTTTAAGGAATCGATTAAATAAATTTCTTCTACTCACTGTGTATTGTTTTTTTATTTGAATTTTGTTATTTTTAGCAAGTATAGAAATTAAAAAATGAAAAGTCATGTCCTCGGTTATACCGCAGTTGCTTTGTAACGCGGGTCGCAGCTCCTTCACCGATACCCCGCGTTATAACCGGGGAGCGGTGTGTGTGTGTGTGTATATATCTCCTCTCCTACTTCACTCCCTTCTCCTCTCTCTCTCTATCCAACTAAAATCCCCGAAATCTCACTAAACAATAAGGAAATCGATCCCCAGGAATTCGCGGAATCCACTACCTTCCCCCCTCCTCTCTCTCTCAACTGCGCCACGTCATGCGTGCTCATTGTTGCCGTCATGGCTCACTAAAAAGGGGGGGCTTTGAAAGGAGATGGGATAGGAGGCGTTCTATTGGTCGTATAGGGCAGAAGAGAGAGGAAAAAAGAAGGGGTTGAAGGGGAAGCGGGATATAGAGAGGGGGAGGGGAAAGAAGGGACGAGACGCTAGAATACGTGGATGTGAGTGGGGGGGGGGGGGGGGAGGGAGGTTTCTGTGCCCAATTACGTTCCCTTGAGATCGCAATAACTTATCCCCTTTCGTTCATCTTTTAATTGGTTCGGACGCTGATCGTAATATGAGAGAGAGGTTGAAGAGGGAGGGGAGATGTGGAGGGAGGGAATGGTGGATAAAAGACTTGTCTTCCCCGCCTCTCTCTCTCTCTCCCTCCCCCACCTCCTATCCTTCCTTCCCTCTCTCCTTTCCCTTCCTTATATTCCTCAAATATTTCTTCTCCCCTCCTCTTTGCCCCTTCTTCTCGCGCTCCCAAACATTCCCTCCTCCAGTAGCCCCATTGTTGCGCGCGAGGGGTTCTCCAGCATAGCTTCTGCGGTCCCTCCCTCCTTATATCCCCTCCCTGGAGGGCTGAAAACCCATGACGAAAGTTACTGGACTACGCTTCACTTCTTTATGTATTTTTTTTTAAATATCCATAACGACGCGATTGGCCGGCTCCCCTAGCAACAGAGGTAAATACAACAATCGGTCGGTTGTGCGTGGCAAGGAGGGAAATTTTGTTTTCGTTACGGCGGCGTTTAGTTTTCCTGTCCGTTGGGGAGGTTTGTTTTATATGTGTGTGTGTATTATATCTCGCTCGAGAGCCATCCATCCGATCTGGTTCTGGGAAAATTTTCCCTCCCAATTGCGATCGCTGCCTGTCGAATATAAAGGGGTTCGGGGGATGTGTGCCGATTTCCCCCAGTTGGAATTATTATCCGTGTTTTTCGCGGGAAAGGAGATAATCGGAGGGGTTACGCACATTCCGTCACCTGACGCTTCTTTGCCAAGACGTAATGTAATTGAAAATGCGAGAAAAGTAATTCTATAATATTACTGGCGTGACGCGATTTAAACTTTTTCGAAGCGAATTTTGGAACATGTCCTCCTCTACTACCATGTTTTTCTCAACCTTTAGTAGACCGGGAGTATCTATAGGTATTCATTAACTTAGGAGGAGCGCTAGAACAAACTTTTCAGGAAAACATTTGTTACCTACCAGCTAGAATGTCCATCATAGTACACTTTCGTCAGTACAAAAACGATCTAGGAAAAAAATGAATGAATGAACTAAAAAAATCGAAATGAAATTAAAGGCGATCTCACACGTTACGGAGCACCGGTTGAGAAACGTTGCTCTACTAGGTAAATTCGCCTTATAGATACAGAAAAAAAAGGTGTTTTTTCCGGTTTGATTCTCGTCGACAAGTTTTTCATCGCGTGGCTTTGTGGATTTTTAATGTGCGAAGAAAGTTAACGTCCTTGGAACGCTGCTCGATTTTTTTTCAAGATGCCTCCTCCGAGACCAATAATCGCACGGCGCATTTTACTCCTATGTCCGCGTAAATGTAATTTTCGGGTCTTGCCCTCGTTTCAAGAGTCTTAAAGAAATAATTGCCCAATCGCTCTCGTCTTGGAAATGCGTTGCTCTTTTGCGAAGGATCGTCTCGCGCATTTCGCCGCGTTTTTTTTTCAAAATAAGGGAATTGAACGTCATAAGCGTAAATAAAATGTCTTCGTAGCTTTAAACTTCCTCGGAAGTTTTTACCACTCCTGAATTTTTTGTTACAATAAAAGTGGTCTTAGGTTACGTTTTAAACCATCCTTTCCTATTTCAATTGCACTGCAGGTCGAAAACCTATGTTCGGCGTTAATTCCTTTTTTCCACGCAAGATGTCTTTGTCGGCGGAGGTATTCCATTTTTTTAATCAAATCGTCCGTTTTTTCCTTTCCAATAACGCACTCATTTCGGCTCATCCCGCGATCTTATCCGCTATAATTCCGACCGACCATTTTTTTTTCTATTTTGTCCGTTCCCTCAGCGACCCCTCTGCTCCATTGGTATGTCCAACTACATTTTCGTCTCTCGTCCGAAAACGAACGTCCCTCAACGCGTAAATTGCTATTCACACGCGGGTAGGTTTCGATTGCAATCGAAAACCTTCGATAGACGTCGAATTAAAATTTTTTTCATTAGCCGGGGGAAAAAATTTCCAAGTCAGGGAAACCTGTCATTGCGCACAAAGAGGTGTCCCCCCCCCCCTCCCCCCCTCCCCCCCCTCCCTCCCCTCCCCCCACCGGTGAATGATGTAGGGCAGTGCTGAGAGGGAGAATGACGTTTCGATTTTCTAGCCCACGTGACGGTGTCCCGCGCAAATTAACTGATCACGAAAATAGTGGGGTTGGCTTATTAAAAATAAAATCCTTCTGCAGTCGATGTGCCGAAATTTCGCCTCGAATAAAAAATTTAGTTTTGTATAACTCATTAGCGTCTGGCATTCATAATTTTACCGTCGTTAAACCTAAAACAATGCATGCCAAAAATGAGATATTCTAAGTTAATAAAAATGGCCCTTTTTGTGTCTTTTGTTAATCTTCCATGCAGAATAACAATTAATAAACCGTCATGCCTACTTGAGTCCTTTTTATTTTTAAATACTGTTAGATATTGCATCGAAGAATAAAAGTGGACGTTAATTTAAATTTCAGTCGTCCAGTTTCACTGAAATCATTGCTGTTACATGTTCAACCAAAGAGACTGGGTTAGTTTCGCACGTTATGCCATGGTCCAGTTTACCAAAAAGAATTGAAAATTACATAATCTAAACTACCCTGACGGATGCTCCCGAACCCTAGAGCAGTGTGTTAGGGGTCCGCTCCGAGAGATCGCCCGTTCGTATCCAGCGAAAATCAAGAGGTCGTTCCGGACGTCGTATTTCGCCTCGGAAACAACATCATCATTCAGTCGAAATGAGTGGATATCCGTCGGGCTTTTAATCTTTTTCCGAACAAAAACACTCGACCACTTCACTCCATATCCCAGTTTTCTACAGTTTCGTTTTCTCCCCGACCTCGTTTCTCCCCCCCTCCCCCTCCCTCCATCTACAACATCCTTCATTCCAGGCGCTATCTGATCCCACTCCTCCCCCTTCCTCCTTTACCCCTTCACATTACCCTCCCACCCTCTTGTTTCCCGCCTCCCTCTTCCTGAACCCTACCCCAATAATTCCCTCCCTCCCTCATTCCCTCCAAAAACCTTGACTTCCTCAACCAAACCTCTCTCCCTCTCTCACCTCCTTCCCACTCCTTTTAAACGTCCCCATTCTATCCTCCTCCACCCTATCTCCACTCCCTCCCGATTCTTCTCATCCCCTTTCCTCCAGCACTCTCCACCCTCTTTACCCTCTCTGAAATTAGTCTCCGAGAAACAATTTGTTCGAACTAATTAGCGTCCCGGTATGTTCAAACCTCTCTCCCCCCCTCCCTCCTCTTACCCTGTATTCTCTCTCTCTCCCCCCTCCCCTGCCCTCCTATCTCTCGCCGTCATCCTAGTCCCTCCTTCCTTCGCGTCGTTTCCCATCTCTCCACATCTCCTCCCCTCTACTTCTCTCAAACCCTTCCTCACACCCTTTTCTAGTACCCTTTCGAGGTATCCTCATTCTCCCCCACGCATACCCCTCCCCTTAAAAAAAAACCCTATTCCATTGCCGGCATACCCTACCCATTTCCCTCTACATGCATTTTTTGAACGGAACCTTCTCCAGTAAAAAAAAAGTATCTTCATCCCTCTCTCCTCTTTTTCCCTATCCCTAGCATTAATCCCATCTTTCTCTCTCTCATTCCCCTTCCATTCTCTATTCCTTTCTTCCCCGTGGCCGGTGCCGCCTCTCCTCCACCGTCGCTGGGAATTGAAGCTGTATTGTGAGCCTGGTTCCCGAGCCCTAGAATGAGACCTCGTATTCGACTTGTATGCATAACCTCCGCTCCTCCCACGCCCGGTACCCTTATTCCATCCTAACCTCCATCTTTTCCCCTTTCGACCCCTCCTCCTTTCCTCCTCCATCCCTTTCCCCCCATTTTCCTCTCTCTCTTTCTCTTCCTTGCATCTTTATTTTCCGTCCCTTTTTCCCCTCTCCCTGTCATCATCCACAACTCTCTCTCTCTCCATCCCTTTTTTGTCCCCGTTTTATAACTCAATGCCTCGATGGGAAAAAAATTCGTGAATTGAATTCGAATATAATCGTTCCGAGTCTCTCTCTCTCTCTCTCTCTTTTCGTGACTAAACGTATTCCGTGAATTTCGTCTTTTTAAATTTTTTCCCCCCTCCCCGCTCGCGTAGTTTTTCGACGTCTAAACAGGTTCTTCTCTTCCTCCTCCGTGCTCGTCGCCTCGGCTCGCGGAATCACGGAGGTGAAAATGCGGTTTTTTTTAGTGGTTTGTTAACGGAGTGCGCGTGTGTGTGTGTGTGTGTGTGTGTGTGCGTGCGTCGGTGTCGCGGTAACGAGACGAATCTTATATGAAAACAAAAATAAAATAAAATAATTCGCCTACCTCGTCCGCTAACATACGTACATGTCTCCGAGGTTTGCGTCACTATACACCCGCGTAATTTGCTCATGAACATGTGAAAGGAATATTTTGCAGTTTTTACGCGAAAGTCATTACCTTTAAAGGTTTTCTTTACTTGAAGTAATTTTTGCCATCTAAATACTATGGAATATTTTAACTCACTGTCTAAAGTAGAGCATATTTATTAATTTATTTTTCAGTGGCTCATAAACAGCACTTCACGGACTTTACAATGAGCGTACCACAACAATGACAAGGACGGACACACACGACCAAAGCCCTCGGCAGGGTTCGAAGCTGCGACCCCCTAGCATTGGAAGCTATCAAGCTAACCACCCCTCTACCAAGGCCGACTAATATACTCTTAAAAGTTACTTAAAACATCAAACTGTATTTATTTCGTCGTATTATTACCTCTGGCCGGTGCTGATTTCGTCCGCCTTTATCGGTGTATTGCGCGCATCGTACATCATTTTCTCTCGTTGCTCGTGTTC
Organism: Uropetala carovei; assembly: GCA_036926305.1. Classification (NCBI taxonomy): domain Eukaryota; kingdom Metazoa; phylum Arthropoda; class Insecta; order Odonata; family Petaluridae; genus Uropetala; species Uropetala carovei. The sequence goes on from JAXCHB010000241.1 coordinate 9,773,492, forward strand.
GTAGAGTACTACTCCCCCCTTTATTTTTCCGAATCACCCTAAAACTCTACCGAGAAACATCAGCGTCACCTGTTACTTCTTCCTTTTTTCCCGCGAAAAAGTTTCCTTGATTAATTAATTTCGCAATTTCTGTCGCCCGTCCCCCTCTCCCTCCACTCTCTCTCTCCCTCCCTCCATCCCCTCCCTCCATCCCCTCTCTCTCCTCCCTCTCCCTGATTGCTGCATGATTGATAAAGGTCGTAACCGGATTTTATGCCCTCATATCAATCAGACTGTTAATCAGTCAATACTGTGCGATAATCATTCCCTTTTTCTCTCTCCCACTCTCTCATCCTCTCTTCTTCCCTCTCTCTCTCTCTCTCTCTCTCCGCCAATCCTCTTCCACTCTTCCCCCGTGCCCTGAAAATTTGTACTTGGCTCCCAGAATCGGTTCTAATTATATCCCATTCTCTCCCCCTCCCCCTTTCCTCCCGTTCATCTTCCTTCTACAAATCCTCTCCCGAAATTTATTTCTCTCATTTTGTGCATCTTTCTCCGTGTTCTCTCTCTCTCTCTTCGGTTCCCTCCCTTTTTCATTCGCAATTTTCCATCTCTTCCGATAGGTGGAGTTGGTGCTCTCCTCTCTGCCCATCCGATGTAATTTATAATTGTTCTCTGTCGTCTCTCCCTCTAGCACTCTCTCTGTCTCCCTCTTTCTCTCTCTCTCTCCTCAGGAGCTTTTTATTCACTCGCACACATGCAAAAGTTTTTTCCCCTCCATCGTGCGCCGTGTCGTTCAAAACTAATCATCTCGAATCGGTTTTTCCCCCTAATTTAAAAGTTCCCTCCTCTTTTCATTAACGGGGATATGACGTCACTGCCTACACTCCAGTTCCCTCTTCTCTTTCCCCCTCTCTCTCTCTCCATTCCGACCAGCAAGATAAAAAATAATAAAACGGAATTATTATTATTATTGTAATTTAAAAAATATTTTTTCCCCTCGCCCTCCTCCACACCAGACCAAAAAACTCTTTTTATAACTCGCTAATGATTGCGTTTTAACTTGTTTCTCTCCCTCCTCCCACTCTTTCTCTCGCTGGATATTTAAAAAAATTATATTCTGTTTTGTTCCGAGCATTAGATTCGTTTTCGCGATTATTATTTTTTCTTTCATTTCTGTGACTCGAAATTTCGGAAAGTTTCTACAGAAATTTTCCAAGGTTCGATGTTCGGTTCTATTGTTTCTTTCTCCCTTTCAAAGAACGTCTGAAACAATAAAAAAAATAGAAATGTGCTTTGTCGCTATTGTTTCCGGCGATTTCGCCTACAAATATATATATATATATATATATATATGTATATGGAGAAGGCATTTTTTACCAGAAGGTATTGTTTAACATCTAGCAACGTGCTAATAAATTTATCTCGGTTGAAGCAAGTTTTTTAAATTCTACCAAAGAGGGCAGCTGAAATACGCACCTGGTTTATTAAACTTTTTTTTTTTAACTAAAGTAAAAGTCCTCGTATCGGATCTACTTGGGACTTGAGCTTGATCGCGTATTAGAAGAAGCCAGTTAATGTTAGAACCACAGTGGAAAAATAATAAATTAACAAATACTAAATAATTAAATTAACAAATAATGAATTTTGGTCATGCATTATAAAGTCTGCATTTAAAAAGAAATGCGCTGTACAGTCATATCAGGTGATGATATAATTTTCGGTGACTCGATCATTTCTTAAGGCTTGCAGGAATGGAGACAGTGGGCGCAATGAAGCTCCCTTTCTGGAAATACAGAAATAAGCTGCGTGCTTTTTGTCTCTCTCATACCAACATATAAATGGTGGCGTAAGTAATAACTATACGATATACTATATTGCCTGTGGGAATCGGTTTGTGCCCTCTATTTTGTAAGAGTCCAAGAAGTCGGGCAGGAAGGCTTTTACCTTACATCATATGTTCAATCATGTTGAAGGAAGGTATTTTGACTTGTCAATTAGAAGCATAGGATGGGAGACGGAGAATAGTTTTATTTGCTCTTGAGAAAGATGCTGTAAACATATTCACAAAAAAAAGATTCCATAGTTGATTATAACTCTAGGTAGAAAAGGAATGAATTAACAGTAATATACGTATGTAGGTATTACTATATATAAAAGGCGGACGTATGATGAAGAAGAGCGGAATGGACAGGAATAAAACTCTTTCTTATAAAGAAGCGGGAGGTTGTGTTTTCATTTATTTCGTCCTTATATCCGCGGAATTCTCATATCCAGAAGGCAATAGAATTCTCTCCCTCCCCTTCCACTCTTCCGAGTGTCGTCTGTTCAAGGTGACCGATACTCTCGAAACGGAATGCGATTCATTCGGAATTGTATTCGACGCCTGCTCCATCGATGATAAAAATATATAAAAACAAGTCTCATCCGCAGCGTCGAGTCGGACAAAAGACTCGCGAAATTGCGCTCCGTGGAATTCAAACTCTTCCGCCTTCCTCTCCCTTTCTCTCTCTCAATTCTCTTCCTCCATTCTCCCTCTCTCTCTCTTTCCACATTGGAAGCAGAAACCGTGCAGTGATTCTCCATAACCCACGTTTCCCGTGACTTTTAACCCGATCCGTGTAGAGTTTCCTTCCTCTTCTCGGTTCTCTCTCCCTCCCACTCATTCGCCCTTAGTCCTTTTCTCGTTTATTGTTACAAATCGACACACAATCCCCGACTATCTCTCCCTCACTTTCCATTGGATTTTTCCCTCATTTTCTCCATCAAAAATTGCCCTTCTCCAACCGGGAAGCATCTATCCAGTCGGACAAAAATGGAGGAGGAAAAATTTTCTCCTTTTCTTTTTTTTAAACGAACGTTTTTTCCTAGTTTTATTCCTTTGGACTCATTGGAGATCTCAAAAAAAAATAACACAAGGGAAATAGAGTATGACAAGAGGTATCGAGCAAAGGAGAAGGACTCCGCGAAGGCACACTCTCGCGCGTCCGAGCGATTAAATCGCGAAAATTACACGTTCGTTTTGCGGTCTTCGCTTTGCGAGAGTTCGCGTAGCCGTCGCAAATGTGGTTACTTTTACTCCGTTTTTTCTTTTTCTATTTTTGTTTTTTTTTCATCCAGAAAAATGCCTTTCAGGAGGGAGTGTAATGTTTTCGGTCGTCCACTCGGTTCGTTAATTCTACGTCTCCACCGATCGGAAATCGCATTCTTTTCGTGTCTCTTCGCATACCTTTCATTAAGTCGTTATCGATTCAGAGACCGACTTCCCCGTTTTATGATTTAATTTTCGCATTCTGAATTTTGCAAGCGACCTTTTTACTTTCTCCATACGTAGTATAGGGAAAGTATTGTGATCACGAAAAAAATCGACTTCGAGATTTCAACGAAAATACACGTTTTGAGGTCCCTAGAACACGTTTAGACTATTTTCGGAATGATGTCTGTGTGTGTATGTGATTGTGGGCGCTCTGACTCAAAAAGTACTTGCCATATCGTTACCAAACTTCATATATAGCACTTTAGCATGAGCACAAAGAACTGATTAGTTTTTGAACAATAGTACATACTGGTTAACCGGAAGTCGAGGTTTATTCGAAACCCGATTCGGTTTTTGCGGTATTTCTCCGATAATACGTCATTATTGTATATACAACTTGATACAAATAGGTATTATAGAGAATATAATTTCGTACAACTTTTATTTCAAGCAATTTTCCATAGCAGTTATTGTTCAGGAATTATTTAAAAATAATCGGTGTTTTCGGTTTTCATCGAATATGTTCGTTTAAACGCTGTTATTTACAATCTTTATAAGGAACGTAGTTATAGAAAATAACATTCCTTCCAACTTTTGTTTGAAACAATTTTTCGTAGAACCATCCATTTCGGAGATATTTTACTTTTTCGTAATTTCCAGTATACAGCGCCGCCACCGTGTAGCGGTGAAATCTCTACATATTCAAAATATAATTTACGGCAATAAGGACGACTGTATTCTTTTACGAAATAATAATTTTGCCTTATAATGCTATTCATAATAATTTAAATATCTATACCCCAAATATGGAGAAAGTCGTGTTGGCCACATCAGATTTTTTATTTGTGTTATGGGAAATTGAGGGTATGTTTTCCACTTATCTTTTTCTGAAGAAAGTTTATTAATACAATAGGATCTCAATTATCCGCGAGGGGATTAACCGTGCAGCGAAATGACGTTTTCCCCTTTATTTGAGATTCTTATGAACCATCTTCGCAGCGACATTAAATTACTCTATGGGCAATAGAATATTAATTGATAGCGTTTCATTAACGACATCCGGTCTTTTTCTACGTAAGTAAACCCTTACAGTATTTGACTGAAATTATACCGTGTATTGCCCGTTTTATTCAGTTACTCGTGCCTACCCAAGTAACACGGATAATCGAGATTTTACTGTATATGGAAAACGCAAATAAATCTTGGTTCTTCGGTATTCGAACTACGCCCGCAGTCCTTTTACAATCACTCACATTAATGCTTCTTTCGGTTTATACTGCGCAGCACGCGAAATCTGTGAATAAAATTTCGATGTATGTATTCTTAAGAAATCGGCATCAAAGTTGTCTTATTCAGATACGCCGATATCGTTTATCATTTTTTTATTGATTGATTGAGCAGTGCGGTTTACCGAGCACTGGGTTAAACAATCCTGTAGATGACGCATGGAGTTGTGCGGGGCGTTAAGTCGCATTGTGGGAAACAACGACTCGTTTTCCGAATCCTGCTATGAAACATTAGCATAAACGTGACGTCACCCCTCAATCTCGATCGCCAGCCGTACGTGACTCCATATTAGCGACAAACGTGCGAACGTTTTTTTTTGTGACGTCTCCACATCCTCCTACGCGAAACACCCCTCTTTGATTTAAAGAGATCCCGCTAATGTGCCATCTTCTTAAAAGGGAAATGGTCTCACATTCGCCGGCTCCCAAACAAGCAGCGTCCTTTCCACTCCCTCGCATCCCCCCCCCCCGCTCCCTGTCCCCTACCTCCGCCTCCTCCTCCTTACATCGATGCTCATTTGTTTTCGCATCACTCACTCTTCCTCTCTCTTTCTCTCCTCCCGTTTTCTTTCGCTTCAAAGTTCCGCGGCTCTCCCCCTTCGCATTTTTTCATAACTCGATTTCTCCATTTTATTCCTTTATCTCTCTCTCTTTCCCGCTCCCCGTTTCTTTCATGCACTCCGCTCACGAAATTTGCCGCTTCCCCTGTTTTTCATCGCCTCGGCCAACAGGTGAGGGAATGTCCCCTTCTCCTCCAAGGAGATATCTCCCCCCCATAACAAACTCCGCGCCATTACAACGTAGCTTTTATATTACTCGGCGACGCCCCGAAGGAGCTGGTGATGACCGGCGTTATGATTGTGGATGGAATATCATTGTTTTAAAAACTGCAACTGGATCATTTAGGTGTTTACTTCATTTTTAACCATGTTAGTACACATTGCACCTCAAATATTATGAACTAATTCGGGTTTGCCTGGTTGCAGGCATTTCCAAACTATGCGTGGCATGCTGACTTCATCATTGTAGATGGTCCATCTGCGGGCAGACTCGAATACAGGATAAATCTAGTCTTTTTGTCACGAACAAATGAAAAAGCTACCTCGGTTGTTAAGCGAATTTCGCTCTAAAATCAAAGCAGCTATATCTCGATCCTGGTGTGTAGGTTTATAGGAAATATGTATCCATGGAAAGTATCTCGTTATAAATGTAATGCCATGTTGTTCTTGGGAGTTTAACTTTACAGTTTCTTATCTCACCGATTGACTGTTGATACGGCGTTTGAAGCTCAGTGTGGTATATGAGAATTTTCACCTTTCCGTGCTATTGACGAAAGGGTTCGCCACTAGCCCGGCCTCACCTCAATGCTATTGACGAACCGCTTCGTCCGGTGGCGTGCATTCGTTTCGCTTCGTATTATAACAGTATACGGTTATGGCAATGAGAAGTATCATCTGTTGAAGTTATGCTGAATAGCACATTTTGCAAAAAAACCCAGCACAGGGCCGACGTCATGTTAAAAAGAAAATTCAGCAGTGAAAAGGTTAAGGGTCGATAATGGCTTCTCATATTTATTCCTTTGAATATCACGTGGTTTTAAAGAAAGGCGTCAAATACTAACTCTCTTGGATTGTTAACGAGACACTTCGTTAATTAGAAATATATTGACGTCAGTCCAGAATTAATCTCACGTAACCATCAAGAGTGTAATTCCGTGTTCGTTCGCACCGATGGTCCTTCTGTTATCTGAAATTACTCCTCCGACGATAAAATATTCTTCCACGTCATATTTCCCTCTCTCCAATCGACCCAACTCGCAATTTCGCCGATTCCATTTGCGATTCATCTTTAGCGTTATTTTTTATGGCCTATACGTCAATGCTCGCATATCTCTCGGTATTCTCTCTTTTGCCTGCTAAGGTAATCGCTTAAAATATAGCCCTTGTCGAGTCCGTTAAATATATGCAAACGCGGTGCGAAAGGGGTTTGGTTAGGTCTTGATTAACTCGAGGAGATTGAATGATGAATCCTCCAAAATTCTTCATTTTGACCGCCGATTCATAACGACGCGCGGTGTGTTTGATGGCGTCCTTGGGATATTCCTCACCGTTTCGGGAGCCTTCTACTCATCGATCACCGATCAACCATAATTTAGATTTCGAATCGATGTGATGCTACTTAATCATAGGTGCGCGCCACCTACAGTCGCTGCTGACCCCGTGGCAACAAATGAGGAAACTCTTCGAGTGTAAATAAACTTCGATTTATATGTCACCTCTCGATTCTTAAGGTTTTTTTCTTTCGCAAAAATTCACTTCAAGATATCCACTTCATTGCATTTGTTACAGTTTAAGTGCGTTTTGCAGTTCATAATAGACGCTTTTTTCATCCTATGATTAATTCATGCTTAAATATTTAACAATTTTCGAGTGTTTAGTTGTTTACGGGTGAATCTTTGGTTGACCTCCGGCGAAGAATGCTATGTACCTGACTGGCTCGTTTCGTTCGTCAGTTCATTTAATCACGTTGAGGTATTACATACGAACATTTGGAATAATGATGATATTTACTTTAGGTACCTAACAATAAGGCGATTGGCCAAATGCTACGAGTTGAGGGGTCTGGAGGGGACCTTGAAAATGACCGAATGTTTTTTTTAACGATTTCTCTTTTTTATCGTAATTTCCGAATGACTTTCCAGTTAAGCATTATTTTTTGAAAAAATAATTTAAAATCCTAATCTTTTCAGCATATTCCTGATAATTGGTTAATACGCATGTGTATTTGTGAGGCGAGGGGAATAATATTTTGCCTTCTACTCCTAGTTAAGCCACTGTCTACGGCAGGGGTTCCCAACCTTTTGCATGTGGCGAGCACCAATTTGTAGCCTAGAATATCAAACGAGCATCAATTTGTATCCTAGACTATCAAAAGAGCACCACTACACTTAATGAATAAAATCAAACTAACACCAAAGTTATTCTTAATGTCTTGAATACGTTTAGAATATGTTAAGCACCGTAGAAGAGCACATCCAGACTGTCTTCCAAAGAGCACAGCGGTGCTCGCGAGCACCAGGTTGGGAACCCATGGTCTACGGGGGTAATGATAGGATTTCATTGTCCACGACTAAGCAAAAGGGATTGTTTTACTTGGCTAAAGATTCCGCACGATCAATTAGAGGGATGATTAGCACTACGCCAAAAATTCGCGGGAGAGGAAAACGATTCGGGGAAAGAGAACGTCTCGGTATCTCCCGATCTCGAAATTGCGTCCCGGGAATGTCGTTTGGGTGGCATATCCCGCAGGCGTACTTGCGCCGCGCACCGAGACGTGATCGATTTGTTACCACGCCAGTACTCCAAAGTGTACTCAGGACTCGAGACAAACCTTGCTCTAAGAAACGAATTATCGGGCCGCTTTGCGGAAGTGGGATGTTTTATTCTTTAATTGGCTGATATGCGTCAACGGCTAAGCAGGTGTGATTTTTTTAGATTGCAACTACGACGACAACGTGAAAAAAGAGTGAGAAGAATTGTGCATGCTAGGTCAAGGCCTAACCCACCAGTCAAAAACGTCCAAAAGATTTGTATCGTTAACGTAGAAATCATTCTTGATGAAAGATAAGAAAGACGAGACTAAATTGAAATTTATTGCCCGGTCCCGGCCATATTGGAAATGCGTGGAAAGGTGAACGTTCTAGCTCTCAATTCTAGGGTCATGGGGTTTTTTTTAACCCTGCCAATAAAGTGGTCGTATGTATTCATTCTTTGTTGTCGTTGTTGCGTAGAAAGTGGTTCTCTTTATGAGCTAGTTAAAAATAAATATATAAACGAATAAAATGGCAATACCAGCAATTTTATCCTACAAGATTTAATTTGAAATATTCTTTGATAAATTCATATAGGTTAGGAGATGCTTCGTCATATTATCTTAATAAAATTACGTTACGTTATTTATTTTCATCTAGCTTACATAGCGTTCACCAGCGGCATTACATTATCCCGGAAAATATAATTCCGAAAAATTCGCTTGTTTTTGCTAGAAAGTTTATGATTTTATTGTTAATTTGTATGAGATATATATACATATCTTATTCTAGCAGGTGGAGCATTTTTCAGCGAAATTAATTATCCGCCGCGAGGCTCCTTAATTCTTGACGTTCTTTCTCGGAATAACTGCCAATTCTTAAGCTCCCTTAGCTTTGCAGGTTGTACGTAGTTTAGGCAGATAGGTAGTCCAGGCGTGCCGCTGAATGACCAACTACGCAACTCATGCAGTAACAGGCAACAACCGAAACCCACACGAGTTCCCTTCGCCACTTCGCTCTCATTTTCGCTCGCTCGCTCGCCGCCAATTCACTCGGCCAACTCGCGCATTTTATGAAGCACCAGTGGGATATCTCCAGCCTCCCACAAAAAAAAAGAAAGAAAAAGAACGCGCCGAGGATGCTGAATTGCGCGATCTTCTTCATCGCTCTGGAGTGTCCGTCCATTGTGTATCGGCAAGTGGCTCGATATGTTCCCACCGACCGTCCAAAAATCCTCTCGACCCTCTCCCTCACTCGTCTCTCCTTCTATCCTCTCCTCCTCCTCCTTTTCAGGATTCGCTCTCATCCTTTTAAATCGCCCCCCTACCTCTTTTTTTCATTTCGCCCAACTCTTCCGAATACTCATCTCCTCATCTTTTCTAACTTTATTTATATTAGCGTTGCCTGGGAGTCCGCGCTTTTCCGAGAAACGGTTTCCCTGACGACCTATCTTTCTCGGCTCTCTCTCTCTTTCCCCCTTCCTACGCTCTCTCCCTTCCCTCTCTCTCCTACTCTCCTCTCCCTTGCCTTTCCCCCCTTTTATATCTCTCTGCCACTTTATTCATCTCGACGCCTCTCTCTCTCGCAGCTTTTTCCATCATGTTATCTCTATCGCTCCCCCATTTTCTACTCCTCTCCCTTTTTGAGCCAGCTCCGAGTCGTCGACCAGTTTTTGCGTCTCCCATCAATGGAGAGTATTCCTATCCCAGTTACTTCCAAAATCGCGTTTCGTGTATTTTTCATTTGTGTATTTTTTTGTGATGGAGAGATTTATTTTCTTCTGTTGTTTCTATAGTTTGCGATTTATTCAAGTGTTTTTATCTCACTCGTGCCGACTCGTAAAAAAAAATGCGGGTTTCCGAATTTACGATAACTTTCAAAGTTGAATTTTCTGTTACCAACGGTTCCAAAGTTATTATTTATTTGTGCGATTAAGTAAATGTTTTTCCATTTAATGGTGGTACCCTTTTCGAGGAGAAAAATTCTACCCCAAAGAGACTAATTGTGCGGTGACATCCGCGAAAACATTAGCAGCACGTTGTTCGGCTTTTGAGAACGCATTAACCCCCCATGTAGGTGCCTTTATGCATCGAATAGTATTCCTTATAAAAATTTTCGTATATTAAATTATTATCCACCTAAAGTCCAATATTTTGGGTCGAAATTGTCCAATTCCAAATGCTATAAGAGATTTCGTAATGTTCAGTAGGATACAACAAATCAGCCCAGAAGGTGGATCGTAGATTCTGCAGGTGACCGATTCAATGTGTTACACAATCAATCAATCGCTCAAAACCATTTGGTCAAAGCATATCCCGCCGAAGCATCTACGTTAACTCCCGACTCGGGGAAAAACCTTAGCCAACCCTTCCCAATAAACGCCATTTTTATTCGTTCGCCTCATCCCCATCGGCGTAAAAAATGCATCCCTCCCCACCACTCTTTCCGCCAACCCTACACCTTTCCTTCCAAATTTCCCCTTAAAAAAAACCTACAGAGCTCCTAAAAAAAACTTCCTACCTCTATCCCTCCCTCATCCTATCTGACCACGCCAAATATGTACCCGAATCAATCAATTTGGACGGCGCCTTTGGAGAATCCCACAAGGCCTCATCCTCTCTCTTCTAAACTTCCAATCTCGCTTCTATTTTGGACCGGCCGGGTCCTCTCATCTTACCCAAAATTTCTATTTCGTTCTCCTCCGCTTCATCCTCCATTCCACCCTCACGGAGAAGGAAGACAAATCGCGAAGGAGAAATGGAGAGAGTAAGGTGTGCCGTGTGGAGAGGAGATCTCCAGTACATAATAATAACTAGCCGCAGAAATCGCCGACGTTACAACTGAGAATTATTTTTTCATTTTTCGATTTCTCCCTCGGAGATTTCCTTTCATTCTCAGATTTGCAAACTTGTCTGATGAAAAATATGCATTATTCGGAAGGGATCTGTCGTAATTGCTGAATGTTTTTGTTTCTTTTTCGATCCAATCATCGCTTCTGTAATGGGTAAAGCTGAGGATTTGCTAGTGCAGAGGGTCCCAACCTTTTCAATGTGGTGAGCACCAAGTTGTATCCTGAAATATCAAGCGCGCGCCAAGTTATATCCTAGAACGAGCACCTCGTTACTTTTTCAAAAAAGTACATGATCATAAATAAAATAAAACCATCGTCTTATTGTTGCTAGGGAACGAGATTTTAAGCATCGCAGAAGAGCACCATCAGGCGACCAAAGAGTACAACGGTGCTCGCGAGCACCAGTGTGGGAACCCCTTTGCTAATGTACTCTTTTGTATTGGATTTACGTTTAGCGTTATTATTGAATATACAGTATATATAGGTATATATTCATGCATGGATGTGTATTTGTCTTAGAAAAAATGTCCACGTAAGGGTGTATCAAGGTTTTATTCGCCCTATTCGTGCATTTTTACTCTAAAAAGATTAATTGCAATGTTTACGGTGAGTACGGGACCGCGAGGGAAGGCTGGAATGAGGAAAAATAGCATTGAAATGTCTTGTTGAGCCTGTGGAGATGGGTGGCCGTGTCTGGGTGGAGGAAAAAAGAGAAAAAACGTTTTCGGCACAAACGCAACGTGAGTCGTGAGCAAAAATCTAGAGAGAGAGAGAGTATCCTGATGCCGCGCGGTGGACATCGTGACCTGAGATTTGAAAACGCTTTGTCGCGGTTCGTAGGGTGAGGCGGCAGAGGTTTTTTTTTTTAGAAGAGAGAAACATTTTTCAAGGATCGGATTTTTAAAAAGGAATATCGTCCATGCGCTGCGCTGTCGATACCACGTTTCGTTCGTTCGTTCGTTCGTTTTTCGTCCCTTTTATTTTCACAGAAAATGAAAAAAGTATAATCGTCCCCCCCCCCCCCCCCCCCGCTCGGGAGGAGTTTACATAAATTGAAATTGTTGCCGAACAGGTACGTTGAGATTATTTTCTGACATATCAACTAGAGTAATCACTGTTGGCTAGTCTCTAAGAATAAATTATATCCGAATAAATGATAGTTCTATATTCATCACAAACCTTAGGTTTATTATTTAAATTATATTTAGGCATTATATGATAATAAACCAACACTTTAAGTGTAAGAATTTTTGCCCATTAAAGACCGCAATCGTTAGGAATCATTGGTTAAAATTTGAATTGCACGCCCTTTATCGGTTTATATTCAATATTATTCATTTTAACCTCGAAAAATGAGCTTATGATTTTATAATATAATAGTCCAGGTCTGTTGGTTGGGTTGGGACGCTATTCCGTAAACCTTGCCTCTGGTGGCGAATTGTTGTATTAACTCGGGGAAGAATCGAGATAGGATCTCGAAATTTGGCGAGAATGCTCCATTAACATATTTTAAGGTAATGACGAAAATATATCTCGAAAAAAGTCGTGGGTTCGACTCCAAGGAAGACTTCCGTTTTCCGTAAGGTAACACGTAAAAATCGATTTTTTGGCTTGCAGGATTTTATTGCTTTGGAAATTAAAATTAGAAGGAATTAACCTACGATCTTCGGATCTAAACCATTTTAAAGAAAAAATTACGTTTCTTATTCTGTTCATCTTTTTCCGCCTACAGTTCGAAACCGCTCATGTTAAACGTTTATTTTACAAATTTTGTGGAAATCTTGCCATTTTAACGGGATGTTGTTAGACAAATCCCATTGTTATATTAATCAATCCTTATGGGTGTAAGTGTGCTTTCAATGCTTTTAATACGAGATAGGGAGGGAGAGAGAGGGATGGTAACGGAGGGGGATAGAGGGGGGAAAGAGGGAGAGGGAATGATGGGGAGGGGTGGAGAGAGGGGATGAGGAGAGAGATGGAGATAGGGAATGAGGGGGAAGGGGTGTAGAGAGGAAGGGGGAGTGAGGGGAAGGGGGAGGGAGGGAGAGAGGGAGGGACGGAGACAGACAGACAGACAAACGACTTTATTGAGGGCGAAATTGAGACTGTATAGTCCCTTCTTACATTTAAGAGAGGGAGAGGGGGAAGGGAAGGAGAGGGTAGAAGGGAGATTGTGTATGGGAAAGGGCGGGAGGGAGGAGGAGGAGGAGGGGAGAGAGAGAGAGAGGGAGACAACTATTTTAAGGTTAGCTAAAGATAACCCGTCATATTGACGGGCTTTTATACTAGTTTTGAATATGCATATACGTTATTATACTATTTTCCGGAGCAAAGCTGACGTAAAAATCAAGTGGCGAAAAACAATTGAAAATAAAAATCACCCGTTTTTTCCCATTTAAAAACGATAGATTCTTTTGATTTTTTCCAATACCTACATCGTTAGCGGATGTTTTTGCGTAACTCCGGAGGGTAGTAGATGTTACACTGTGAGCGTACCGTACAGACACGGTTGACGCGACCTTTTCTCCTCAGGTTACCCAAGTTAATCCACAGCCTTATCTTAACGAGCGTTTCGCCGCGCGTAACTAGTTATTTTATAATCTACTGGAGTTACTTCCATTATTTTTTTTAGCTCGCATCGCGGAGTGCAACGGATGACCCCAATCTGGGAGCGCGTTGGAAATTAACTACTTATACGAATGTACCGACTTTAGTACACGTGTAGTCCGTTTTTTTTTCTCCAGGCGGAACTCAATTTCGCGTATGTTTGATGAAAAAAGGCGGTTTTTTTACGTATCTTCTAGTGGACCATGGCCTGAATTTCGAGGAAACTGCAAAAATGTTTTAACTAAATGATTAAATTCCGAAATTGCTGCGCTGCATACTGATGTGAACGAAAAAGCTCTTTGATGACACAGCCGGCGTGGAAACGAATCGATTTGTGCTTTTCCTTTTGGCCTATAGCTCTTAAGTGGCATTGCATGATGTATGAGATTATTTTTATTAATGTCCTTTTTTACAAATGAAATCATTTCAGTTTGATTAACTCAATTAATACCACCTACTACGGATGTATTTACCCAGCGCTATTCAATTTGCATTGAAATATTTTAATCGTTTCATTTACAAAATTTTATTGTAGCAAAATTTTCAGTTTTATAGATTCTGTTCTAACATATACTTTGGGCTTAACAAATATTATCTTATTACTTTGATATTTGGCGTTGAGGATGGATATAATGGTAAATTATTTTTAAATATTTTTGTTGTAATATAAACTTTAATACACCAAAATTATAAATATGATTGTACGCTCTTGCAGATACCGAAGTTAAGTTGCTAATAGATAGTTACTATTTATGAGTTCTTAGTAGCAGTTTCATATAGCATAAGCCCCATTTAAGTCTTTAAAAAATTTTTAGTAATTTTTACCAAACAAAATATTTCGAGAGATTGAAGTGATAACTAATTTTCGTTAGTGAATTGATCAAATTGATAATTTATGTTCGTGTTTCATTTCGTTTCTAATTAGATTTATGTGGCGGCGGGTACAATAACATAGAAAAGGTTTTTGCATCGTGTTCTGATAATTATTTCAGGTGATTTGTACCAATGAAGGCTTAACTTCAAGTGCCGTTTTTCTTTTGCTAAATTTATTCGAGGAGCGTTATTCGGTAAACTAAATTTATTGAATAATGTAGCTGTTTATTATAACATTTCATCTTGTAAATCCATTCTAATTTTGTCCCTATAATTTTCTTTGAAGGTGTGTAAAAGCAATCAGCGAAGCTGGCCGCCTCAACTATGAACCCCCACTACCACCCCTATACGGAGCTCACCTCTCCCCACTCCCCTCCCCCGCCTCAACCCCCACCCCCTCAGCCATCTCAACCTACCTCGCAGCAGCAGGGCCAGCAACCGCCTCCAGGTGGTAGCGGCCCTCCTCCTTCGGGGCAGCAGAACGCTCCCGTGTCCTCTCAGGGACAGGGAGGCCAAGGCCCTCCTGAGAACAACAACTATCACCACGGGCCTATGGGCGGCGGCAATGGAGGAGGCGGCGGAGGGATGATGAGCAACGGCCACATCCCCCAAGGAGGCGGAGGTCCGAACTCCGGGGCCTCCACGCCCGTCGGAGGCCAACCCGGAGGAGGCTCCGGCGGCGGCGGCATGTCCCAGCAACCTCAGGGAGGCCCTTCACCGCAGCACCACCAGATGATGATGGAGCAGCAGATGCACCACTCGCAACAGCAGCAGCAGCAGCAACAGCACCACATGCACCAGCAACAGCACCATATGCACCAGATGCACCACATGCACCAGCAGCAACAACAGCAGTCTCAGCAGCACCACGGCGGTCCCCCTTACCACCACCCGCACCAACAACAGCAGCAGTCTCCTCACCCGCAGCACCACCAGCAGCAACAGCACCATCACCACCTTAACAACAGCAACAGCAACAACAATAACAACAACAACAACGGAACGCCGAACAACAATAACAACAACAACAGCATGATCGGAGGCGGAAGCATGATGGGCGGAGGCATGATGGGAAGCGGTTGCGGAGGGGCGGGAGGAGGCGGGATGATGGGTCTGAGTCCGCCCCCTCAGCACGGGGGGCACCAGATGCACCACCACCATCACCATCACGGGCATCCGCACCAGCACCACCCGCACCAGGGACCCCCGCTCTCCCACCAAGGCGGCGGCGGCGGCGGGGGCCAGCATCAGCAGCACCACCACCAGCATCACCAAGGGATGCACCCCGCCGCGCACCACATGGGAGGGCAGCACATGCAACAGCACCCGCTGACCGGAATGCAAGGTGCGTCGGAAGAGCGACGCAGTTCCCGAATCGATTTGCTCCAAACCAATGATCTAATGAAATTGGGTAAAATTCTGAATCTAATAATCAATTCCAATCGATTTTATTTTTACCTTTAGTGTATTTTTGTATAATAATACGTTCACACTGTTTCCGCTAAGCTTCGGACCGAGTCGAATTTCTTAGTCGAGTGAAAGAAACGCGATTTAAAGTTCTCCTCCTCTCGTTACGATGCATCGGATTTCAAATTAGAAATTGATTCGTTCGCTTCTTTCCCCAAATTGCAGAAAAGGAATTGAGGAGGAAAAATACGGAACGACTCAGACGCGAATTTGTGTTAATTTCTTTCCGTGTAATAGTTGGGAAAATCGTTTTTTAGTCAAATATTTATTTTTAAAAACATTTTCGTTGACTCTAATAGACTGTAAAATTCACGGAAAACCACGTTTTCGCCAACTTCATTCATCAGCGAGGGAAGATATCGTTAATTCCTTACTTAAAGAGAAACATTACATGTTTTTATTCGATTTTTTTAAATCTTGCCCTACAAAAATTCAACTTAGCGACACAAAGTGAACTTTTTTTTTGACGATTAAATGAATTAAGATCTCCCAGAACCTCGTGTTTTCTCGTTTATTCTTAACGCACTCCGTTGACCTCCCGAAGGCATGGGCGGCGGCGGCCCCGGAGGTGGAGGTAACGTCGGAGCTGGAGGCGGAGGCGGGTTGGGAGGCCCCGGAGGCGGACCGGGGGGCCCCACCGTCAAGGTGTGCGCTGGATGCGGCGGAAAGATTGTGGAGCGGTTCCTGCTCCACGCTCTCGACCGCTACTGGCACAACGCCTGCTTGAAGTGCACGTGCTGCGGAGCCACGCTGGCGGACATCGGAGGGTCGTGCTTCACGAAGGCCGGAATGATCCTCTGCAAGGCGGACTACGTGAGGTGAGTACGCCTTTAGCAGATACACCCCAGAGAAGAGAGGACTGAAGCGACTAATGTGACTCGCCTCGCTATATTGCGAACACTGTCGTGCACGCTATTCAGCCTTAATTTTGCATCTTATGTGCGTATCAGTGGGCTTCGACGGTGCTGCTATGTGTATAGGTTGTCGTTACAGTGATTTAATTCCAGTGCCTAGAGGTGGAATCTTGTTGGGAGGTGTAAATATCGTGTTTGAACGCTGAAAGCTCTTGCTATGGCGTAAGGGTTAGGTGGAAATGGGACTTCCTAGTTTCAATCTCGTCCCAAATAAAGACCTAATCTAATCTCTGTCAGGGTTTTTGTTTTTGCGAACCGTTCGAGATGTATTACATCATTTACTAAAATCTGAATGAATATATTTGCAATGAGTCAGTTGTAATCCTTCCAGAACAATAACAGAGCTCTAAGAAAAATATTTTAATCCATAAAGAAATGGAAGCAGATTCAAGAGCTCCATTCCCTTTCAAAACGAAGGCGGTTTTCTTTCCCGATTTGGAGTGGGTTTTCATTTCTTGTATATGTGGTATAATCATCATGATTTTTAAAATTCCAGCCATTAAAATCTTCGAATCTTAATTTTATTGTCTCCTTCATCAGTGCAAAATGTTTCTTCCAATTTAGATGCAATGAAAAGGACGGTTCACTTTATTTCTGATCGATTCGTTAAGTTCAGTTTCGATCGTAACGTCGACTTATACTTATTAAGCATCTCTTACGGTGGTAGCTTCAATTTCATGTTTTATTAATCGATTCACGAAAAGTTGCGATCCTGGAAGGTAATATTTAGACATTCTAGAGGCAGCATCTACGCGAAGCGTCCGAATATCCTATCATTACTTCATTTGAATTAAGTCTTTCGGAGATAAAAGTTGAAGTTTCATTAAGAATCGAGCAGAGTTCGACCGCGTCAAGTTCAGTTTCTCCCTCGCGACCGAATTAATTGTGAAAGGTTCTCGTCCTTCGAAGGCATTTTAATCGCCCGAAGAGTATTCCGTGACTGGCAGTTAATTAAGGGCTTAAAATAGGTGCCGAAAAAAACCTTCTGCTAGGAGATGGTCTATCGCGTTTTAGTTCAAGGAACATCATTCTCTAACGTTTTCCAAAAATGTTCGTGGACGTAATGCAAATTCATCGCCATTAAAAGTTAACGCCGTCCTTCCGAATTTTCCCTGGACGCATTTCATTTTCCCTCGTTACAAAGCGCATCTTTTCATTAAAAACCTCCCAGTGTTTAATTTAAGTTGATGAACAGCATCAGGCGTTCGACTTGACATAGACCTACCAAGGTGATGCACGTAAACTAAATGATTTCAAAGGTTCTTCTCTCGAGGTTACGCGAAGGAAACTTTTTTGAAAAGCGATCTTCCATAAAAAAACAGAGTAGCGCTATTTTTGGCTAATAAATTTAAGTTAGGTGTGCGTCGCTTAATTACCGAAACGAGGTTTAAGAAAAAAATCGCTTTTGCCGAAGTGATGCAATTTTAAGTGGCGTGGAAGACTGGGGGTACTTATTCTGACAAAGTCTTTTTATCTTGCGCCCGCACCGTTTAATTTTCCTCGCCATCCTCCCGCTCCGCCGTCTGCTACAGGTTTACTCCGTCAAGTAGATAAAAAAAGGACGAGACGGATTAAGAGTATATATACAAAAAAGTTTTAATCCGACTCGTCTACATAAATATCTTCCGCTTCTTTACCCCCTTCTCGCTCGAGGTGAGTTTTACCATCTTTCACATATAATCAATATATTTTCATCACCTTGTATTTACCTCTCCACCCTTTAACCCCCCCCCCCCCCCACCATCCTTTCCCCTTCATATATATATATATATATTAAGGGGGACTTCTACCGGAACTCCTTTCTTCCACCATTCCTTCCCCTTCTCTTCTTCCCTTTGACGAAAAAATCTTTTTCTCCATCTTCCTCCCTCCTCCCTTTCGACCTCGTTATCCATATCGCCCTCCCTCTCCCCCTCCCTCTTCCCTTAAATTTCCTTCCTCCCGGCGCTCCCAAAAAGCATCCCCCAGGAGCTCTTTTTTCCCCCTCTCTCTTCCCTCCCTTTGGGCATCCGCCTCCGTTTTATTCCCATTCTCCCCAATCTCGTTTCCTTTCCACCCCACCATCTTTCCGTCTCATTTTACCTCTCCCCACCTCTTCCCTTCCTCGAGCCCCTCTTTGGATTCCGAATTATCTATCTGCAAGGCGAGATAATCTAATAGCCTTCGGGAAAGGATCTAAATGAGTTGTGACAGCAGCGGGTAAAGAGAGAGAGAGAGAGAGAGAGATGGAGGCTTTTTAGCGGAGGAAGAGAGAGTGGCGGAGAGCGTGCGTGAGTTTTGTGTGCGTGTGTGCGGTCGAGAGAGAGAGAGAAAAAGCGGTCGAGAGTGTGTGTGTGTGTGTGTGTGAGGGAGTGGATAAGTGTGGAATATGCGAGATGGGGTGGTGGTTGAAGGGGGGAGGAGGGCAGTGCCTGTAGGAAGGAAAGATGGAGAGAGAGACTGTGGGTTTTCCTCCCGCGGCGAGAATTTCTGAAATCGCTGGTGGCAAATTCGTGCGTTTATGTCCGAGTGGTTGGGTTGGAGAGGTGGGGGAAAGGGTGGGAGGGAGGTCAAAGGACAAAGAGAGAGAGAGAGAGTTAGCGGAGGCTGCTGGAATAGGGATAAGGTCGAGGAAGGAGAGAAAAAAGAGTGTGGAGGGATGCTAAGGGATGGGGAATGAGGTGACATTGGGGTAAGTGGGTAAATGAAGGGAATCATAGAGGGAGGAAGAGAGAGAGAGAGAGTGGATTTGTCATCAGGAGTTAGAACCTTGGAGGGGACCGCGCTGCGCCTAAGAGTTGGGAAGGCATAAGATAATGGACGAATTCAGCGGCTGATTTGAGAAGGGAGAAGTAGTTGTTGCATGAAAAGGATTGAAGTATAATATGATGTTTAAAAGGAGTGGAACTCCAGTTTTAAAGGGTTTATAATCGGTGATTTTTAGGGTTGTTGAGAATAATTTGTTGCCGTTAGGAATTCCCCCCCCCCCTCCACCCACCCACCGACCCCCCGAAAAAGTAAACTATATTTGTAAAAAAAAAGTTCATTAACTTGAATGAGAGTCAGAATTGTTTTCCTGATTATGACGGTTTAAGTCGATGCCTGTGTTCCAGGGGAAAGGGACAGTTCCCTGCAGCCGGTTCGCCGCGAGACCGAATTTACTTTTCTTATCATTAAGTAAGGGATTTCGGGACTTAAATCAAACTATGTCCTAAACATTGAAACTTTAAACAAATAAATGAGATTGGGTTATAATGCAAGAAATATCATGGGCGGTGTATGGCAGGGAGTGACACCTTTCCACTTTCCATTTTTCTTTTAATTTCACTATTAGCATGATGAATCGGTATTCTCTTTGCAAACCATGCAAGGAGTTGATGTATGGCAGGAATTGACGCTTTTCCAGACTAAGGTTTTCTCTTAATGTCCCAAAAGGCAAGATGAATTGAAAGTCTCTTCGCCAATTACGCAGAACAAGACTCTGCGGTGAACTGTCCTAGACCCGTGTTCCAGTTCTGTTTAATAAATAGTGGTCTCTATAGTTAATAAGCAACTGCTCAATTATTAATAAATTATGGCTCATTCGATGGGTCGTCATTGAAATAAGTTGTCAATTTTATTATTGGATTCACTGTTAATAGCAAGGTGATGACGAGGGAGTTGGATTAAGTAGGGGGTCTCTCGATAGGGCGAGTAGGGGTTGTTGTGAAGGCCTTACTTGAACTGCGAATACTCTGAACTCCCGTATGCTAGCCGTGTTTTATTGTATAAGTTTCCACTCTATGTTCCACGGAACTTCAGGGTTTACGCGAAAGATTGATGAGGTTCCGTGAGAGTATAAGGAGGAGCTGCCCGATATGTGCTGTCCTGTTGATCGAGGTTCGGGGAAAATTATTTTCAATGTAAGGGTTCCGTGACTTCAGCAAATTTGGAAATCCTTGTGTTATTGTGTATTGTATGCGTCTTTTTCTTTGTGATTTCTGCATCCCAGGTAAATGTTAATAGAGGTTCGAAAAAATAATTCTGGGTAGTTTTTACAGGTATGATTTTAGAAGTGTGTGTGGCATGAGTTAGTGTTGTAATTGTTTGAGGCTTTTATTCAGGAGGATAAAAAGCGGTAGAAAGGTATTGAAATACTGCAGTTGAAGAACCGAAGCTGTTCCAACGCGAAAGAAAACGATTCGAATACCGAGCGGACGGAGAGGAAGAAAAACAAATTAGGAAAGTGTACAGCGTGTCACAAATGGGCGCGTTTAGTGAAATGGAGTATTAGAAAGAAATAATATACCTGTATGCAGAGGCGGAAAAAATCGAAAAATTATTCGTTATTATTATTTTTTGCCTGTTTTTATTACAACTATGACATCCAATGAAAAAATTGAACTTATTCATAAAAATAATTAACGAAATAGTAACAATGAATGCCGTGTAAATATGAGACAAAAACAGCGAACTGATCGTCTACACTTCAAAGTGAAACAAGTGCCGCACTTGAAGCGCGTACAACCTTAGGTGTGAAATTATTACGGAACGCTGATTCTTGCGTTATTTTCACTATTTATGGATTATTTTTGTGTACTGTACACATTTTTAAAGGTAAAAATGGGAGCAGGGCCGGCGCCAGGGATGAGGCGACCGCCTCAGGCGGCGTTTAGCTTGGGGCGGCATTTTCAGACGCATATTGAGACAAAAGTCTACCGCAATTGCGGATTTGCGAAAGAGAAAAGGGTGCCCATACGTTGTCGTTCACCTCTTCAACATCAACTAAGCGTACAAGATTTTGCACTCAGAGCATTAAAAATAATAATTTTAATTTTTTAAATATCTCTCCGTGACGTTTAGAGCTAGTTCTTGGACTCGGGATGTTTAAGTTCGAGTTTCTTTTCCCTTCTGTGTATCTTTGGCTGGAATCTGTTTCTTGTTCCGCTTAATTAAATTCTTAGCATCTAGCATGCCTTTCTTCGCTTGCTGCATCTTATTCCCAGTCAGAGTTACGGGATCACCGGACTCGGTCGTGTTAGAAGATAACTCTCCAAAAAGTGCAAGTCTGCAGGTATCGTTTAATGTAGAGCAGCCTGTCCGAGTGTAGTTTTACGGTTACACTCAGTTTCTGCAGAGGGGTCCTAAGTGCATCCTTACCACTGCTTCAGTCAGTAACACTGACATCTTCTTCCTGGATCATCTTTACATCTAGGTATGTAATCGCTCATCAATATAATGGCAGCATTTTTATCAGAAAATTGGTATATATGATATCGTATTTTGTAAGAAACAGAGGAATTCTAAAATACTAATAATCATCGTAGAAACGCGGAATTTTAATCAAAATATAAATTAAATAATAGTAATTAATTTTCAAATCGAAAAAACTACCTAAGGTCCACCATTGGCTAAGATCGGTGCGTTCGCGGTATTCGTATAGCTTACAGTATCGTGAACACTATTGAATCTATTGATACGCAATCTTATTCAAAGAAACATGTGAACATTTTTAAACATTTCATCCGCTGGGTGTACGTACCTCTCTAAAACAAATAGGGGAAAAGTTTACCACAGGTCAATTTTTTGACGTTTCGACTGGAAATTTTCAAGAAAATGTTGATTTTTTTAAAGACAGATCATTAATAATAAAGAAGTTACAAAATCATTATTCATAAACATTACAGAAGTTATACACAAAATATGTTGCATTTTGTTAATTAGAACCGGAGATATGGCGACGGGAGAGGGTTTTCTATGCAACTTGAACGCGAGAATCTTTCCCTCGCATCTCGGACTCACTCTCGGTCAAGAGATAAACATCTTAAATTTCTTTGAGGGGATTCATTGTAACTGACATAAGATATGTGCGGACAATGGCTCCTTCCGTCTGTGCCGAAATAAGATTCGTTTCAGAATTATATAGGGTTTTTACGCAGACGAGTTCCACATTTCGCTACTTGCATGAAAATAAAAACGCAAAAATTAATGTATATTATATGCACTAAATTGTAGAATGGAGCTGAAAAAGTAAAGGCCAAATTTTGAAATATATCAAGATTTTTCGAAATTAAGAATATTCATTGGGTCTAAAAAATATAAATGCTGTTACTGTGCAAAAGGGCAGCATAAATTACACTCGCCTCAGGCGGATATTTTTTTACGCGCCGGCCCTGAATGGGAGTTATAAAATTTAATGCATCTAGTGACATATAGAATTTTATATTTCATATTTTAATATCAGTATTTGTAGCGATGAGTTTTTAAATAAAAAATTTTAATGTCTCGAATAAATGATAATGTGACTTATTGTTAGTATTTTCCAGAATCCTTAAGATGAAAATTTACATAAATTAATTTTTATAGCTAAATTTTATATTTATTACTGACGTTACATCAACCAAGCATACAAGATGTTTTATATTTTAATCATACATTATACATTCACAGGTAATTCGCTTGATCGTTTTTAGAAATACATAAATGCTACTATAGAAATACTTGTGTTATAAAAAGGCGAATTTTGATAACTTGGCCATAGGCGCCAATATTCCTAGCTACGTCTTTGTTACTAACGTTGTATAAAATGCATTTATGATAGGATATGCATGTACAGTAGTCCCTCGCCATTCGCGAGGGTTAGGTTCCTGAAAACCCTCGTGAATGGCAAATTGGAGAATGGTAAGTAATTGGGTATATGGAAAAAATAGGGTTTAGTTCTTAGAGACCGTATTCCAGCATGTAACTTGCATTTTTGCCCTTCAAAATATAATAATACAAGACGTGCTGTGGCGTTCTGAATAAACGCTACATTTTATTAAAGAGCAAGGAACCGATCTACACGCGCTTCGATGGCGTTGGCGATATCCCGTTTATTAATTATAAATCCCACGAATTTCAATATATTTTAAGAAAATTTGTAATTTCGATGAGGCAGCACAATTTATTTATTTTTAACAAAAAATCTATATAGGCATTTACGGAACGTGTGTAAATTATTAAATAAAGTAAAAATGTCTTGCCTCCGGCGCGCCGCGGCTGGGTAAACCTCCGTCCGATACATAGCTCTGACCCCCCCCCCCCCTCAAATGCTGGCTACGCCACTGCCTGTATGTAAGGGAAATAGCGTTTTAAAGTTCTTTTCTTTATCATAAATAATCCATTTTCTTCCTATTTAATAATACTGCATGCACGTAAATTAAACGTTTGTTTGTGAGATTGTTTATGTTAGCAACAATGTAGAAGTAACCATGCAAGAAATTTTCTTGTTTGATTTTATTGATAACTGCTACTCCTACGATAAAAATGTATAGGAAAAGAAATACACTTCTTTACTAGTTCTACAGATTTTATTTGAAAAATATTTTGATATGAGCAATACTTGACGAGATATGACGGAAAAGTTCATTTTTTGTCACCATTAAAGTGCTACTCCTGATTGGCTTACGTGATTCATTTTTGCGATTTTCTTATTATCTTTGATAGTAAGTCCTTAATATCAAATTTGATGAAAATCCGTTCAGTAGAAGCCGAGAACGAACATGCGGACGGACGGACGACAACAGGCGGCTCACGCTGGAGGCGAAACGCGCCTAAAAACGGCTAATCTTTTACGCATTTTTAACAGATTGATGTGGCAGTAGCTTTTATTTTATGAAAGATCCTTAACGTATTTAGTGATCGAGAAAAACTGAAGTGGCTGAAAGTGGCAAGTTTTGCGCTCTTTAAAATGGGGATGAAATATCTCGGGCGCAATTCCCAAACCGGCGGGTTTTTGCTGCCTCGAGGTTGTGTATACACTTCAGTATAAAAATGTCGTCCACTCTCCCTTCCTCCAGACCTAATTTTTCAGATAAATTTTTACGCTTCCCCTTTTTCTTTTCTCTTTCCCTCCCACTTTCCTCAGGCAGGGGCGGATTGGGAGCAAAAATCGGCCCGGGCAAATACTCGGATATCGGCCCACCTAACAACTAAAATAATGTTGCGGCCCCCTAGGAGGCCGCGGCCCATATTTTGCGAAACATTACTTTAGAATAAGGAAAAGCAACAGCTCCTGGCCGAGGCATCAACCTCAAAGGCAGCATCGGCCCACCGGGACTTTGCCCGGTGTCCCGGCGGCCCAATCCGTCCCTGTCCTCGGGTCTCGCTCTTGCTTCCCCTCTCCATTTATCCCTTCCTCCATATATATCTCCATCCTTTCCTTGCTCTCTCTTTGTATATCTATCTCGTTTCGTCTCCCTCTTTCGTACTCTTTCTTCCTCTCTCTCTCAACCTCTCTGAAAGAATCATTGAAATTGGAGGAGATTTGAGTTGCTCTCGACGTTACCATGGCGATCGGTTATGAAATGAAATTGGCAATTTTCTCTTTCTATTTTTTATATTAATTTTTAAACTTCAGTTTTGGACGAAGAGTGTATAGGAGGTTAATGTCGTTCTTGCGCGTCAGCTCTTTTGTGGTTATTGTGCGAATCTTATAAGACGCTGTTCTTTTTACGGAGGAGATTTATCGCTGGCGCTTTCTTTTAAAAAGAATAATCTAATGGAAAGGAAAGAAGTAGATCAAAAATAACCTGTTATTATGTCTCACTTCGCGGTCAAACCGGCGAATTTATCATTAAAATATATTTTAATTTTTGTTCCTGTGATTTGTTAAAGTCCTTTGGCGTTAGGTTTCCATTTACTCTCGAAACTGCGGTTAATTCGTTATTAGATGCCTGCTATTTCGTATAGTGTGCGCTTTAGTTTGAATAACTTTTAATCTGAACTTGGATTTCTCTCTCGTTGGAAAATCAATTACCCTGAGCATGTTTCATCAGAATACGCCGACGCAATAACGAAATTAATAACTAAAATACTTGGTTTTGTTTCACAACTATTTGTATTATCACTATTACGTTAAAAACGCAGCTTGGCAGTTATAAACGCCGATTTTAATTTTTGAAACGACGGTCGTTATGAAGAATTTCCCAGAAATCGCAAATGACCTCAGTTTTCGTATCTCAGAAGTCTTCCCCCGAACTGCCAGCAAACAAAACTCGCACGCCGATGCATGCTCGATCGCGGCGCCGGAAAATAAACAAAAACCGTACAAATTTATTGAAATGGCCACGATTATCGAAAAAAAAATCGAAGTCGATTCTCGCAAAAATTTTATCGAGGGGGAAATATTTTCGACATGAGAACCGCGAATGGGTTTGACGAAGAATTATTTGCGTAGACGAACGGAGAGTAAACGTGAACGAGTCGTCGGAGGTTATAAAAAAAATAGGCGAGGAGAGAAAGAAAGAGGATGAAAGCGCGGGGTAGAGAGAGAGAAGTTAAAATGAACGAGTAGTTGTATTTATCGCGGGAGGAAAGAAAGACGGGAAGATTTGAAGAAGAGTGAGTGAGAGAGAGGGAGCGTGGGCAACGAGAGAGATGGAGATGAGAGAGAAAGAGAGAGAATATAGGGAACTTCAACGGTTAATGAATTGCCTGTTTACTTTTCGCTGCGTTTGCATTTGGACCGAGTTGGTGTGTGGGGTAATGGCGGGGGTGGAGGGAACAGAGTGGAGGAAGAAGGGGCGGGGGGGGGGAGGAGAGGTGGATGAGGAAAAGAGAGAGGGGGGGTTAGGAGAGGAGGGGAGGGGAGTTTTTGGAAGAAATGTGTGGGATCGAGGGGAAATGAGGATTCAAGATGGAGGACGTACATAGGTACAGAACGAAGGGGGGGAAACGCTTTTAAAATCGAGCGAGTGTCGCGGAGCTTCCGAAAGTGGAATATAGGAATTGGATCAGAAGAAGCGAAATAATAGATTGTTGTTCTTTATTCAAATATGCACCTATGCGTAATCTAGCGATATTTTTTCTCACAAAATACGATGCATCGCTTTTCTACTTGGTGTCGAAAATAAGGTAGTTAGGGAGGATTTCAGACAACCAAATCGAAAAAAAAATACACGAGACTATGTGAAAGGAAAGGTAAGCCTACACTGGCAGAATAGGAGAGTCCTGCTGTGGGAAAGTGGGAATATGCGCGTGGCAGATTGTAATTGTTATGCATTCGATATTTTGGAGAAAAAACCGACTTAAGGAACGATATTATAGAAGGACACAAGGGGATGATGAATGTTGGAGGAGAATATAACGATAAAATTTCGAACGAAGCTTAGGAAAGATAACACGAGTTAAACGCGAAGGGGCGAAGTCGAGCGAAAACACGGAAAACGGAAGAGGCGAGGGATGGTATATGGTGTGGTTAAAGTGCCGGCTTTGCGCTAGATGGCCCGCGGTTTGAATCTGGTGGCGGATTTTCATCCTCGCCTCTAATGTTTCGGGGATTACAACACTCCATCCTTAGGATGGGACCTTTTAAGCCGTCCGACGCCCATGTGTCTTTAGAAAAAAAACAAAAGAGTAGGCTAATGCCTAACGTACACCGCTCAGCTGTGCTGTCCTCCTTTCGTCCTTGGCTACGCTTCCTGTTTGCTCGCGTAAAACGTCTGCTACCGCGGCCATTGGTGGCTGCTACTGACATTTACCGGGAACAAAAATGTACGTTGACAGAAACGGATCCTTCTTTCTCGAGGTACCTCAAAAAAAGTGTTGATAAGAGGAGAGGAGTGCGTGCTGCTGACTGAAGGAGAAATGAATGTCTAAAGGCAAAGCGTGAAATATCTCGGACGATAAGGTGGGTGAACTAGTGAGAAGTAACTGTGTGTAAAAGTGTTCGCGTTGTGAACGGTGGAGACATTGGAAAGTGCGACGAGGAGAAGGGTGAATGGAAGCGAACAGGAAGTAGACGAAAAAGAAAGCCAGATGGGGCGAGTAAATAGAACTGCGGTTGATGGTTTGGTCCATGGGAGCGGGACGTTTTTTTTAACTCCCTGGTAAATCGGAAATCATGCCGAATTTCGTCGAAATACGCGGATTTGACGTCGATTCTTTGGAAGGAACTAATTCCTGTGCGTTGACCTGCAGGAGGATGGCGAATGAAAAAAATCATTCCCTCCGCGTGTTAGGGCTTTTTTCATTCTCCTCTCCCAGCTCGGGAAAATGGCATTAGTCCAGACGAATCCGATGAGGGTGGGAATTCGACGCGAGGGAAGTGGCGGATTCCGCGGAAACGATTCGGAGCTGCGTACGTCGGCCGCAGGGCTGTTATTGTCATTAAGTGACGCTTTTACAACGGCGAATATTCGTCTTATTACCTCAAGGTTTTGTTGGCCATTCTATGTGCCCAGAGGATCTCACAATCTGTGGCTTATGGAGCTCGAGGAGGTGCTAAAGATTTCTGAAAATTTTCACTGCTTTGGGTAGCCTAACGTTGAAATTAGCGATCATTTAGGTATATTTGCATAATTGTGGTCAGATAACATTTCCTACGCGTCTACGTTATTAAAATCGAATTCGAATATTATTTATTAAAATGTCGTATCGGATGATCCAACTTGAAAGTAAGAAATGGACAACATATTTTTGAAAAAGTTTATTAATCCCTGCATTATTTGGCTTCAGACAAATGATGGGTGTAAGGTAATACAAAACTTAATGCTACGCTGTGTATCGCAGATATAATACAGGATCTCCTGCTAGTTACACCTATAAGTTTTTTTTAGAAAATATCTCCTTTTGCTATATTTCAAGATAACATGCCTTCCGTATAATTCGGTGCTTTTAATATGCCTGGCAACTACCCCATAAGAGGAGAAATTAAAGAAAACATTTACCTTTTCGCATTTCTTTCTTCAGTTCCACCACGTAGAGTCGTGGTTGCTAACTCACATCTCTAGCCCTGAATTTCGGAGACTTGGATCCTCACCTCTCTCATCAGCCAGATTCAAATTGCAGAAGAATTGCAAGAAGCCCTAAGCGGAGATGGGGAAACTTTTTTAAAAGTCAACTTCAAAGGAATGCGATAAAGTAGATTCCATTTATTCAGAGTCTGTTCCATTAACACGACAGGAAACCGAAAAAATGCAAAGCGGAGGAATAATGCGAGAAGGAGAGAGGCTGGGATTATAAAAGAGAGGAAGAGAAAGGGAGAGGGAATTGGAGAGGGAGACAGAGGAAGAGGGAGGGATACGGGAGAAGAACAGAGGGAAGGAGAAGTGAGGGAGGAAGAGATATGCAGGGAGAACGACGAAGGATGTAGACGGGACGATGGAAGAAGAGGGAGAGAGATAGAGGGCGTAGACAACGTCGTCCTTACTTAACTGTCCTCTCTCTCTCTCTCTCAAAAATCTTTCTCGACCCAAATACGGGAGTTTTCCATCCCCTCTCTTCGTCGATTTTCCCAAAACTCCCACGCCTTCCTCCCCTTGCCCCTCTCCCGTCCATACTCCCTCTACCGTCTCTATTGATTGCACGGGGTTAGAGGGAGGGAATGGTGGGAGGGGGGCGGGGAGGGGGGATTGGTGGAGGAGAGGGAGACATGAGTGGATGGGAGGGTGAGGATGTGTGTGTGTGTGTGTGTGTGAGGACACGGGGCGAACGAGGGAACTGACGGGAACGTGAAATGGGAAAAGGGAGGAATGGATATCGAACTCTTAGTCGAAATTTCCTTGCTCCTCCCTTCCGAGATTTAAAAAACACTTAAAATTGAGTCGGCGGCTAGAAGAAAGCGGTCGACTCATTCGAGCGACGTCCCGCGCACAAATTACCCGTGAGATTTAACACGTATAACGAGAGGAGCCTCGTTTTTTTTTTTTAAGAATGGAAAAGTGGAAATTTTTTCAGTAAAAAGGACCTTCCTGATCGACTTGAAATAGTCAGTTTATCGCTCATTTTTCATGCCGTGTTCGTCGAATTTAGATGCCTTTTCCATACCGTTTTTACTTTCTCATACGTAGTAATGGGAAAGTATTGTATTCATGAAAAAAATCGACTTCGAGATTACAACGGAAATACGTGTTTTGAGGTCCCTAGAACACGTTTAGACTATTTTCGGAATGATGTCTGTGTGTGTGTGTATGTGTGTGTATGTTATTGTGGGCGCTCTAACTCAAAAAGTACGTGCCATATCGTTACCAAACTTCATATATAACACTTGAAGATGAGCACAAAGAACTGATTAGTTTTTTGACAATAACGGGTAACCGGAAGTCGAGGTTTATTCGAAACCCGATTCGGTTTTTGCGATATATCTTCGTTAAAACATCATTATTCTATATACAATTCTATACTAATGTTGTAGAGAATGTAATTTCCTACAGTTTTAATGTAAAACAATTTTCTATAGGAGTTATTGTTTAGGAGTTATTTATAAATAACCGGTTTTTCGGTTTCCGTTAAATATCTCCTTAACAACATCGTTATTGGTAATCTTCGTAAGGACCAAAGTTGTAGAGAATAATATTTCTTCCACGTTTTGTTTGAAACTAATTTTCGTAGAACCATCCATTTCGGATATATTTCGCTTTTTCTTAATACCAGCCTACAGCGCCAACACCATGTAGCGGTGAATTCTGTAAACATTCAAAATATACGTAATTTACGGCAACGACGTGTCTTCTTTTACGATACGAAATAATAATTTTGCCTTATAATGCTACTCATAATAATTTAAATATCTATACCCCAAATATGGAGAAAGTCATGTGTTGGCCACATCAGATTTTTTGGGTTGAACGAGGAAGCCACTCCGTGCTGGGAGTTACAGTAGAGGGGGAGAGGATACCTTTAATAAATGTCTAGGAATTCCTCAGGTCTGTATCCCATCGAATTTGCGATTCACTAGAATTCTCTCTCTCTCTCCCCTCCTCCCTCTCTGTAAGAAGGGACTTTACAGCCTCAATTTCGCCCTAAATAAAGTCGTTTGTCTGTCTGTCTCTCTGCTTTAAAAGCAGTAAGTAGTATTGCTGGCGAAGCTTGGGACGCATTTATTTTTCTTAAAATTACGCCGGTGTTCGTCCGTTAGGAGAAAATGCTTCTAAAGTAGTTTTATAGTTTATCCGAGCGATCTAGCCGCTTTGATTGTCAGTCATTTCCACGACCGTGCGGGACATTTATAATAGGCGTTGATAATAGGGAGCGACTTATCAGATATCTGTTATAGTCGCTCTCCCTTGTACCAAATAATCATTCAAGGCGCGTTACGCGTGCGCACTGTGTGATTTTTTTTTAATTAATACTTTCGTGCGTTTAAATTTTAATAATATTTCTCGCCAGCGAAATAACACTGAAATAATCGCCCTTGTGAAGCCGTCTTGTTAAGGGTCTCTCCCTCTTTCTTTCTCTCTCGTTCTTGAGAACGTCGTCTTAACCTTGACACCGTCGTCCTCTCCCTCTTCCCCACCTCCTTTTCCTCCTCCTCCCAAGCTACTTCATCCCCTTCTCCCTCCCTCACTCTCTCCCTTCTCCCTCCCTCACCCTCTCCCTTCTCCCTCCACACACTTTTTTCCCTTCGCTCGCCTTCTCCTGAATGCATAAAAAAATACTTCTCGCCCGGGTCCACGCCATCATGGTCTCATTGACAACTCTTTAATTGGAGCCGCCATTTCCGTCCCGTCTTTTATGCATTTTTTTTTCATAATTTCGAACCCCTTTCATTACTCGTGTGCCTCGGAGGAAGGTGAGGAAAAGAGGGGGAAGAGGAGGAGGGGGGAAGTATTATTTTTTTTATCAGTAAGGGAAGGAAGAGGGGGAGAGTGAGAGGAAGGAGAGAGAGAGAGGGAGGGAGGTGGAAGAGAAACTCTTTAAGATCCCTGCCACGATATCAAAGGGAGTTTTGAAGGAATCTATATCCGGATTAACAAGACGTTGTTACTTTGGTCGTGTTCGCGTGTGCATGTATTTTTTTCCGCGTTTCTCTGCATTTCGACGCCATCCGTTTCTTTTTCCTTCTTTTCTTTCTTTTCCCGCACCAGCGGGATCAAAACGAGTAGTTTTTTTTGTGCTTTCTTCATCCGAACCCCTCAAAAGCGGGAATCCGAGTCGAAATAAAAATATGATAAATCTCCCTTTCGTTGCGTCTTTAATTTTCCTTCCGTAAGCGTTAAGTTGTTTTCGTGACCGGTAACCGAGAGATTTTTTATTGCATTTTAACATGTATAAACCTACACACACAAAGTTTATTTTGGTGATTTTTCGCGCTGAAGAAACTGGAGCGCGTCAGGTCGAGTAGCTATAACGATTCGACAAGCGTAATAGCGCGGGTGTTTTCGATATGTTTTGCGAACCGTCCTGCTATGGTTAACCACGCAAATCATCCAGAACCTTCGACTCCACGATTGAGGGATGGCGAGCGATTTCTTTACCGTCCACTGCGCTTCCTTACCCTCTCTCTTACTCTCGCCGAAATATCCGGCGAGAAGCGGGAGACGTGAGGGGGATTGAAAAATGGTGGGCTTCGTTGTGTCGGGCAAGGGTTTTTTTTCGTGGGGATGGAGAGGAGGGATGGAAGGGAATTGGGAGGAGGTTAGGAATGGAGAGAGAGAGGGGTGGGAAGAGAGGAAGGGGGGGCGTGAGTGAGTTCTGAAAGCTCTGGCGGTGAGATCGGTGAATGAAAGTGGTTGTGTGCGTCTGTGTGTTTATGTGGACAAGTGTGGTGATTGCGAGAGGGACATATAGAGGGATAGGCGGTTTAGATGGAATGGGGGAGAGAGAGAGAGTACCTTGCGGGTTGGACAGGATCCTCTTTGAACGGAGAGTGGTCAACGTAATGGGTTGAGAAGCGCAGAAGGATAGGAGTCTGGGATGCAGCTGAAAAGGGTTTTGAGTGTATGGGACGTGGGGTTTTTGGAGGCATGGAGAAGAAAAAGGGGAGGAGAGGGGGGGTTCATAGGGTTGGATCGCATGAGATGGAAGGTGGGAATTAATGGCGCGCATCATTTAGGATGGGGTCTGGTTTTTCTCTTACGTTTTTTGATAGGATTCACTTAACTTTTTTTCCTCCTCGAAGAATGAGAGACAAGATTTTTATTTCTAATAGATCGTGTCGGTTTTCTCCGAGAAAATGTGTGTGGCGACGTTATTCTCCATGTATGTACTCTCCTCGCTAAGAAGCCAATGTTGCCTTTCGTTATTACTTATTACCGTTATCCCAAAAATATATTAAAATGGGCCATAAAACGAGGTGGAAACAATATAAAGAGAGAAAATATACACATAAATGTTTACAATTTCACACACATTAGATTTTACACTCTTGAATAAATTATATTCTCTTTCTTATTTCATTTCCGAAATTACCACTGACAATTAACACAGGAAACGGTTAACATTAGTTTAGAATCTTTATGCTGTTGTTTAAATTTAATGTAAGGACGTTAAAGGATCCTGGAAGCGGTCCGGGTAGTGATTCCAATACCGGACCAAAAACTCAATACCGGTATTACGGTACTATTCTTATTTTCAAAACCGGTATACCGGTATTTATACCAGTATTTCAGTTTTGAAAATATAAGGCAGGACAACAAATATACACTCAAACTAATTTTTTCAACTAAAAATTTGTATTTATTCAAATAAACAAAAATAAATAGACAAAAGCAACGTCTTTAAACATCTTCAAATAACAAAAAAGGAACTTATTCTAAAATAAGAAAAAATAATGCGGTGATTTACGAGTTTATCTTTAAACTATCGCATCATCGTCATCGGTCTTATTAAAGTGTGCTGTTAAGAAACATAAACTGTCAATGCTTTCGTCATTTAGACAAGAACGAATTTTTGTGTATATTTTAAAAGCAGCAGAAAATGCCCTTTCGGATTCCACACTTGTTGGTGCAATTGAAATTAAATAATCGTACACCAATTGTAAATTTACACCTCTTATGCCTTCCTCCTCAAAAGATGATATCTCCTTTTTAATCAATTGTTCTATTCCTTGAATTTTTCTTACTCTAGGAACAGCCAAAAGTCTTTCATTTATCGCCGTTTGAAGTTTATCTTTCAGTGACTCATTATTGGAAGTGGACGCTAATATTAATTTATCCTCAACGTCTAATAAATTTGTGGAAGATTGGGGCTGAGGTTCTGTTGCTTGTGGAGTTTCTGATCTAGTATCTTTTATGGAGTCTTCTAAAGGAGAAAGACGTTTTATTAAACGAATTACAATTCCTTTGATAGCAGCTTTACTGAGTCGTGGAAATAAAACCTGCCCTAATTCACTTTCATCTTGTGATCCACTCTGCAGATACTGAAGTACCTGTGGTAAATCTGTACGTCTCTGCGAAATACGAGGTTTCAGAGCATTTTAAAGTTCATTGGCTATTTCACTATTTTGATTGAAGAGATTTTCCATCATAAATTTTAATGTTGCATCTGCGGTTAAAATGTTCGCATCTTTGCGACATAGTGCTTCAACTGTTATTTTATAGGCATAAGAGTAGAGATCGTTGCTGATAATAAATTAAATTCATCCTCACAGAAATTTATACCTGAATTTGTCTATTAGAGCTTTCTGCACACAATATCTTAGTTGATAGAATCTTTCTATCATGGACAGCAGAGCTGCAAACCACTTCAAAATTTGGGAGTGGTTCGGTTCTAAATTTTTGAAAGTGGTTCGGTTCATGGTTCGGTTCAGACGGGAATTTTGACAAGTGGTTCGGATCGGTTTGCGGTTCGGTTTGCGGTTCGGTTCAACTAAATTAATCATTTGAAATACTATTCAGAAATAATTTATCCAACATAAACATTACACATTCAGTATCAATCTGTAAGTAAATCAACCAGCAGTCATTATTATTTTAAATAAAAGAATTTATTTAAAGAAAGGAAAAATTTATATTTTAAATATATTACAATCCCATCATCATCTTCATTTATTTATATTTTAAAAAAATGGTATTTTTGATCCTAACATGATATTTTAATCAATAACAATAGCAGCAGAGAGGAAAGAGATAGGCACTCTTTCCTTTGAAGCAAACCCGCTGGTTTTTCCAACGGAAATTCCTGGTCTTTTCGTTGGCCCGTACTTTGTGGATTGATATCGAACCGAAACCGAACGAACCCCTTTTGCAAAAAATTACGGTTCGGTTTTCGGTTCATTGAAAAATTAATCAGTGGTTTCGGTTTGGTTCGCGGTTCAGCAAAATGCGGTTCGGTTCGGCTTGCAGCTCTGATGGACAGTAAACTATTCCAACGAGTTTTTGAATGTAATTGCAAAACAATTTCTTTCCCAAATTCTGCTTTAACGTAAATTTGCAAATATTCATCGTTTTTAGTTGGCGAATGTCTAAAAATCTAAACTACATTTCGTATTTTTGTTACGAGTGGAGACAGATGAATGTGCGTAAGATTATTTGTTGTTAAATCGAACTCCATAATTACACCGTCACCATTTTCTTCATCGTCCTCGCCATCTTCATAATATGTTTCTTCAGTATTATGTGCTTCATTATCTTCAAGTTCTTCTTTGTGTAATCTTGATTTGTAAAGGACGTCTATCACCGCCAAGTGGATTCCATGAGCCAAGCAGAACTGCTGTTCGGCATCAATAAGCTTGCCTAATTTGGTCATAACTGACGCACCATCAGTTGTTACGCAAACTATGTCTTTTGAAATGCGGAGACCGTGATGATCTAATTTCACCTCCACAAGT
Source organism: Uropetala carovei (assembly GCA_036926305.1). Classification (NCBI taxonomy): domain Eukaryota; kingdom Metazoa; phylum Arthropoda; class Insecta; order Odonata; family Petaluridae; genus Uropetala; species Uropetala carovei. The sequence goes on from JAXCHB010000241.1 coordinate 9,808,522, forward strand.
TCTAAGCACTTCTCCGCCGGCATACTTCCGCAGACACGACCTAGTCCAATATTCCACAAAATTTATCCGGCAGAGTGACCGTTTACATTTAAATAACGTCGATTTCGAATTGACGTCCATTCATCAAAAGTTAGATTAAATCTTTCACCTTCGGATTTAAGTCTAGTTATCTCATTTACTAATACTTTTGCTGTAATCTAGAACCATGTTTCTTATGGTTGTTGCCGATTTCGGTACGTCATTAAAACCTGTCGCAATCAAACCCTTTCTGATATCAACCGAGGTGCAGAAAATATTCAAATGTGTATGCAGTCCACTTGTAGATCCTCCACCACATCGTATTTCTTTTGAGCATTTCTTACATTTGGCTAGCTGACCATTTCTTTCTGACAAGTAATGAAACCATACCGAAGATGCATCACTTCCTTTTTTACCTTCTCCGAATATGTTTGTTGTATTCATGATGCCCCTAATAATAAAGATTATATTTCCATTAATAGTAATATAAAATTAATTAGATACTAAAATACTTAATGTGTTAATTTATTATAGTAGGATTCAAAATGGCGGAAGTAGTAGACTTACCGAAATGTTGCTCCTGCAAAAATTATTGTATTGACTTCTATTATGTTCAATGTGTTGGAACCTGTGGTTTCCAATATCACTTAAGATGTGCAGGTGTCACCGAAGAAGAGTTTTCAGAGATTTTCGTATAATACATTACATTTCGACCTTTTTTCCTAATGATTACACATTTTTTTACAACTGACGTAATTCGACACAAGAAGCTGTCAGAAACATCAAATTTTCAATATCGTACCACATTTACCTTAAGAGCTTTAACCCGAAACATGAGGCATGGGCAGGGCCGGATTAAGCGGTTCATGGGCCCCGCGCAAAACACAGGTTCTGGGCCCCGGCCCAATATGGGGCCGGTTTAATTAAGAGAACCTATAATACTTTCATAATAGTGACAAGAGTTTTTGGACAATACAGGTCAACCGGAAGTCGATGTTTATTCTTGTCGTTTTTCCGTTTTTTTAATGTCTCCTTTAAAACTCAATTTCCATAAATAGTTGTTATAATAAAAGTTGTAGAGAATAAAATTTGCTGCACGTTTTGTTTGAAACAATTTTTCGTCAAACCGATAGTTTAATAGATATTTTGGTTTTTCGTCTTTTTTTCCCCAAATATCTCCTTTAAAACTCAATTTTCATAAATAGTTGTAATTATAAAAGTTGTAGAGAATAAAAGTCGATAGAAGTTTTATTTGGAACATTTTTTTATAAGAGATATTTTGATTTTTCTTCTAAATTTACGTTAAATACGTCGCTGATACCATTGTTTCCGCTGCTATGATAATACTTTCTAATTGTTAATAGTGGTGCGTACGCCTCCAAGGGTGATATTAATTACTCGTAGATACTTTGTTATCTATAGAAGCAGTTGACAATTTTCTTTACTTGTTTTTTTACGTACTAAAGACTATTGAAAATATTTTAAAATTATTCTCCAGTGTAATCGCTGATACTTGTTTCTGAGAACGCTGACGTCGAGAGTAATCATATTCATTGCTCTGTATGGAGAAAGTCATGTTTTGGACCGTCAGCTTTTTATGAAAAGTTCAAAAAATGTAAATAAGCATGAAATTGAGGAAGTGCCATTAACCAAAATACAAGTATTAAACGATTATAGTTTAATAAAGACATTGGTTTATTTAAGGCAAAGCAAAGGTGTATACAGAATGTATAAACGTTGATAACACAGTTAACGGATTGCAGGCAGTAGCGCACACAGAATTCTCTTGAGGGGGGGGGGGGGGGGGGGGCGTCCGAAATATTGACAAGCACAAAAGTTGTATACAAGTTATATCAATGTCGTGTATGACATTGTTCATTATATAAGTTAAAAACAAAGAGGGCAAACCGTCTCCTATTCCTCTCTGACGGCGCCCATGAACCCAGATTTAAAATAACGATGTATGTTTCCACAGTTCAGAAAAATCACAATTTTCCAGGGGGGGGGAGGTCCGGACCCGGTGCACCCCCCCTCCCTCCCGTGTGTGCGTCACTTATTGCAGGTATTGTGATTCATATTCACAGGAAACTTTTTCCTGAGAGCGGGCCCCCCAATAAGCCCGGGCCCCAGTTATTTGCAGATATACATATATTTCGTTCTCAAGTAAGAGCCGCAACCAATAAACCGAAAAATTTGAGCAAGCCTGAATGAATGCACATGGAAAGAAAGAGGAACCGCAGAAGAAAGGGTCTTGGGAAGTCCCGTATCCTCCTCGGACTTTCTTGCCTCGAGACAACGAAGTGCGGTTACTTATCGCTCAGAACAAACGATTATAAAATGTAGAGTGACTCTCTTTATCTAACACTAATATGTTAATTAATTTTATTTGTATCTTAAATAACCTTTACTAAAATATTATTAAAAATAAACTTACTTTAGATAATTGAAGGAATTCTACAGGAAATGAATGCCTCCGATCCAAGGAATCCGCCGAAGTCCTCGACTGTTCTTGCTAGATGATAAACTACAAGGTAATGCAGATAACATAGACGAACACCACACGAGAGTTGGCTGGTGTATCGTTGGTTAAAACTACTTCAACGGAATATTTTGGCCGGCCTGAAATTGCAGCGGATGCTACTGTGTCGCTTCCCCGCCAAAATAATACTGCCGACCGTATTTGCAACTTAAAAATACGAACATTGTCACCAATGAACCTGCAGCACGTGAATCGAAAGACATTGTAACTAATGTAAACGATGATTGGAGGACTGTTACCAGTAAAAAGAATAACAAGAACTTAATATTTGTACAAGATAATGTTAGTGCAGTACAATGTAATTTTTCAGGCATACCTCGTAAAGGTTAAAATGTATAATTACATAAAGCAGCGGTTCCCAAACTTTTTTTTTCGCGTACCACCGAAAACATGACAAAATTTCCTCGTACCACATAGTACCAGTAAGTATGAATGTAGTAGTGAATGTGGCACCAAACTCACGTACCACAATTGATATGTCCCTGCTTCTTCCTATTCGAAGCAGGTATTCTGCTGCTTTTCACTCTGCTCGCGTACCACTGGCAAAAGCTTCACGTACCACTAGTGATACGCGTACCATAGTTTGGGAACCGCTGACATAAAGTATAAAATGTACATATATATACATTTCAACAAAATCGTGCTCGTGCGCGTTTCTGAAAGATCAGCGTTTTTTATATAACGAATGATGATGATAATATGCACATTATACAAATACATAGTAACAAAAGCTAAATATTTTCAACTGGTCGTATTTCATGATACACAATAGGTTTGTGACGACTATCCTGAAGACGAAAATAATTAGGAAATTCAACTAAAGTTTTTAATTAATTTCGATTCAAGCTTCATAGTTCGAATCACAATATTAAATTTTCAGAATTTTTTGTTCATGTATTGGCTTAGTAAATATTATAAGTACGTTGTATTTTATAACTAATTTAAATAAATTATTTTATATAATTGATATATATATATGTGTGTGTGTGTGTAATACTTATTTATATAAAAATCTCGAAATATCGGTATTTTCGTATCAATACCGGTATTTAAATACCGGTAAAATATGACGGATCCCGGTATTCGGGATCGCGGTATTGGAATCACTAGGTCCGGGGACCCCCGAAGTCCCCATCGTACATCGACCCAACTGTTCTCAACTTCTCCCGCATAAGCTTCATCACCAGATTTCATATAATTACATATAATGTATTGTCGTTTAATATATTTTACAATTCTTGCCTTAGAAAGGCCTACTTCTGAAGGGAAAGGCTCCGTGACTTCTGCAGATTGATTGTTCCAATATTCTATTCCCCTATTTAGGAATGAATATTTTCCCAATTGCTTTTATACCTTAATGGTTGTATTTTATATATGTGAACCCACCGACCTAAGTAAATCTGATTTCCCATTCTGTCACTATGGCACTTTATTTAAATAACCGCTGTATATCACAGTTAATTCTTCTCCGAGGTTGTAGTCTCCCTCGGCACAATTCATCTAACGTTTCCTTAAAACCCGCGTCCCTCTTAAAGTTCTCTAATAACACGAATCGACCTGCTCTTCTTTGCACCAACTCAAGCTTTGAAATATGACATCTGATGAGGATCTAAAAATATTGCCCCATTTTCCAATATTGACCCGATGACTGATTTGTACGCTACTTGCTTTTTCTGTATTCCTAACACATTGCATTACTTTGTATGCCTTTGCTACTACACTATCTACTTCAGATCCCCACCATAGGTCTCAGGTTATAATTACTCCTAAATACATGCATTCAGTATCCTCAGTTATATTTTTACCTACTATTAAAATTTAATTTATAAGTATAGGTTTAAATTTTATTAAATCGATATTGAGGACGAATTTTCGGCTGAAAATTATAGAAAATTTTCGACTGTTTTCGGGATATTTATAAACTTTCATGGTAACACCATAGATTTCTTAAGTATCGTTTGCTGTGGAATGGGCACAAATTATTCAATTGAGTGTGCTAAATTTTCACTCTATGCTGGAATTGCACTTGCTTGCCGTTAAAAGACATGGATGGAGTTGGTTTCTTCGTCTTTTGGAAATACAAATTGCGAATTGAATAGAAGAAAGGAATCCGTTAGTCTACATTGAGAGTTTTTGCTCTAGGAATCATTCGAGTTATTCAGATATAGAGCAATTTATGGAGAATTTATTTTTCTCTCTCATCACCTGTATTATATTCGGAGGTATTTTTTTCGTAATCTCATAAGGGTTTGTAGTAATTTGAGTCAACGACGGGTTTTTTATGTTTTCTTGAATTGGTGACCAATGCCTTATGATAATCAATACTGAAACCGGTGTCGTTGCACTGCAAATACTGAAAAATTACAGTTTCAATGAAAGTTGGCCATGAAGCAAAACTATTTATAAAATACCTGAATAACCGTAATATATTGCAAATTAATGCATTCACAGTAATTTTACTTGCATTTACTTTGTGGTTCAAACACAAGTAGGAACGTATATCGAACGGTTAACGTTAAAATACACGGTGGGCCGAATAATGAGCCTAAATGTGATTCTCGTCCACGCTACCTTCCACCTATTTGCGCTAAAATCGAGCAAGGAGCTCTTGACGTTTTTTGAATCCTGAGTTAGACGACTGGAACAAAATAATTCACGCTCGAAAGCGAAATGAACGTAGAAAACGACGTTGTAAGCTTCAAAGGAGAGAAAAAAATCACCTGGTTGCACCGATTGCTTTGTTTCTCATGTGACCAAAAGGAAAAAATACGGCCGTTGCGTCGTTTTCTCAGTTCATCTCGCTTATCACGAATTAAACTCGCTAAACAAACGGGGAGAATGTATCGCCGAGGAATAATATATGTGATAAGGACTAATTTAAATGGCCCACCAGGTAAATCGTTCGAACGAAGAATCATCATCATCATATCGAAAAATCGATGTCCACTCCCGAACTGCAATCGTCGGTCGTCCGAATCTGGTTCAGCTAAAATTATAACAGCTTAAAAAAAGAGAGATAGAGAGAGAAAGAAATTCCTTTTGTTAGGCGACAGCTTACGTATATATATACGGAGCTGGCGTTCTGCAAATGATCGAATATTGAAACACGTGAAATCATCCGGAATGCCGCGAGAGCGAGTAGCGTCCTGAAAAGCGCTAATGTTTATTTTACCGAGCCTTAACCGAACTCCAAAATTATGCGGGGCCACGAAACGTAGTGACCGAGTTTATGTTTATGATACGTGGGTAATCGGGCGGAATAACGTATTCGCCCGGACGGCTGCTTCCGCCTGTGTTAGTCAGATAACGGGCGCCAGTTCATTCTCTCTCTCTCTCTCACTCGTGATTACTTGTATACCGAAAACAGCGCGGCGACCGTTGCCTTTGTAGATATTGCCAAGTTTCAATCGCTCGGTCGCGGGCCAGTAAATGCTTCGTTAATTCGCCGAATGAATCAAGCTACTCGAAAAGGCGCAGGTGTAGCGATAACCTCCCGGTTCTCTTAGGATCGCGGCTTCGAACCCTGACGCGAGAATTGAGAGTTTGACCTCGTTAGTGTTGCTTATCTCGTCGTCACCACACTTTTGTCGTCGTATTTCTAAGCACTTGCTGTGTGAAATTGGCAAACCACGTCTTTCCGATGGCCATAAAAAGTTTTGGGAAAACCAGAAACTCAATTCGGCTCTAGAGAAGTTCCCATCAATGGTGATCCACCAAATAATAGACTCCAAACAATGAGCTCTACTACGATATACGCGGGAGATAATCGGAATTTTGACGAAATTACAAGAAAGACTTTTTAAAGTTCCGCGAATTGGTTCAAGATGTTATTTATCCTAAGGATTCGCATGATTTCTCAAAGAAAATTTAACTACTATCGATCGAGATTTTAAAACGTTCTCGATCGTAACAGGCATTTATTTTTGTTCTCGTCAGTAACACTTGCCCTTACTGTTCGCCTTCTTCTAAGGGAGTGCCAAATCGTTAAAACCATTGTGTACCGCATGGAGACTGGCATTGGTAGAGGGTGTTGTTCTTTGGCTTGCGAGACAAATGGATTGTTGGTAGAGAGAGGAGTGTCAGGGACAGAGAGGGAGGGGGGTTGAAGAGGTTTAAGAGGTTGGACCTGAGAGAGGGCTGCAAATCGAATCAAATCTTTCTCTCCTTCATTTCCTCTCCCTCTCAGCTATTCCCACCTCCCATTCCACCGCCTCTCGCCTCCACTGCCTCTCTTGAGGGGTATCCCAGACGAGGGGGGAGAGGCAGTCATTCCTCCCCTTCTCCTCAACCCTTTTAGAGAGAGAGGGAGGGAGGAATATGCTGAATCTACCTCCCTCTCGTGCTTTGCTCAGTCTAGCGCCTACTCTATCATGTGTTGGTATCCCTGGCTTTCTCGACTTGGCGGTGACGACTGCAGCACGAAATCGGAATTGCTAGGATACGCGAAAACTCACCTCCTATGTCCCTTTCTCTCCCCCCCCCTCAACCTCTCCTTGCTCTTGTTTTTTGTCATTTCAATTTTTTTTATTAGTTTCCCCGCGGACGGATGAATTGTGTGGGAGTAATGGCCGTTCCTCTTTTTATTGCGCCGGCTATTATTTTTTTGTTCGGGCGTTTTTGAGTGGAGTTCGTGATGAATAATTATGAGGATTATATTTGTTATACATACTATGTGGCGTGCGTCTTTTGCATTCCCTCGTGAAGACGAGCCAAGTTCTCTCTTTTTCCTAAGTTACGAAACTTTTGATCTCTTTGGATTTAACCACGTTTGCGTGTCTTTTTAAGGCTTCGCCTTTTGTTCGGGATGACACCGGTGCTCCGAGAGGAATATTTATTTTATATTTTCCCTTTTTAGTGACGCGAAAACAGCTTTTGTATTAGGGAGGACATTTTTGTGGTCTTTTCGTGGCGTGTTGTTCAACGGGAAGAACTCTTCCTTATTTACACCTTTCACGAATGTTCTGATCGCATTAAGCACATCGTTTGTTGTCCCTTCTTAACTATAAGTGCTCTCCGCCGCTTTCTTCGCTGGTCATATAGTAAGCGATAAATTAAAAAGTGAGCGAGATAAATGATAGTTTCGAGCGATTTTCATTGCACTAATAATGGTGACATTAAAAAAATATTCAGAGTTGAAATACAATGTCATTTGCGATGCATGGGTAATTGGATTGTGTCTCATAGATAAATCTCTATATCTCGAAACATCTCGATTAGCAGAAGTTCAAATAACTCGACCTCAGACATGGACTTATCGATTCGGGATTCAAACGAGAAATATGTTTTTCGAGTTGACGAAAATTCGTTTTATAATATAGCAAGTTTGGTCCAGGATTTAATCGTTCTATCTTCGATTTGCTGGAACTCCGAAAAAAACGTTGTAAGTTAAGCAACACTAGTACAAAAATACTCAAACCAGCCAGAATATCATGTGATAGGATATATGTAAGGGACATATTGCGCAGCAGAAGTGTAATTAAAAGAATGAAGTTAGAAAATTTATTTGATGTTTCCATTCCAGTTGCATATATGCAAACGCGGTTTTTTGTCCCAGGAATGGAAGTGGTTCGCAGCCCATTATGCGCGCATTTCTTTCCTATTTCCACGCACTGAAATCGTCCAACGGGAGCGGTTTAAGCCATTAGATCGTCTCAACCTAAACGTATATAGAAATTCGCCTGGTTTTCCTGCTCCGTCAATCATCCCAACATAATGAGCCCCGAACCGCGGACCCACTTAATGCTTCCCTAAAATGGACCGGTTCGAATCGATGGGAATTTAAAAATAATAAAAAAGAGGAGAAAATATACGAAATCCTCCCCCCTTCCTTTTTTTTAAATTGGGCATTCGTCGCTGGCATGTCGATTCGCCCTCTAATTAATAGATTCCGTCTTTTTACTTTCCTTGACGTCCGTCTCATTTACCTCTATCACCCTTTTACCCGACATTGCCCACCTCCTCCTCCGCCCCTTTTCGCCGCCTCCCCCCCCCCCCCTCCCCCTCCCCTTGTCCGCCGCCGGAATCCTTGTCCTTAAAAAGTACTAGTTGCTGTCAAAGTCTCCTCTTTTTGCCTTTTTTAAACTACCATCCTCCCCCCATCTCTCTCTCCATCCGTCCGTTTAGCCAAGCGACCTCCCCCCCCCCCTCTCTCTTCCCCCATCCTGTTCTCTCAACCCTTTTATATCACTAACTCTCCCAATTTACCGTGGAATCCACCTCCGGAGTCATCTGTCCTCCTCTCTCACTATCTCTGGCTTTCTCTCCCTCTTTTCTCTGATTTTCTTCCTCTTCCTTTAATATATTGTACTCTCCCTTTTCCTCACGTTATCCTACTCAGTCTCATGCATTATTCCTCTCTCCCGATCTCTGTACTTGTCTTTTTATATTTTTCTCATTTTCTGTCTTACATATAACTATTTATTTATTTCGTTCTACCTATTTCTTTTACACTCTCCTATTTCTCCAGCTAAAGTTTTGAAATTTCTCTTTTCCTTATTTTTTCTTTATTTTATCCTCCCTTATCTTTAGTTTCCTGCTTTATCTATTTTTATGTATTAGTTTCCTTCTCTTTCATCTCCTCTCCTCCTTTTAATTTTTACATATGTATTTCTGTCTCTTTCTCTCTTGTCCTTCCTTTTCCACTTTCTTCCCTATCAACTGTACGCTACTCTCTCCCCTCGTTCTCCCTCTCTCTCTCTCTCCTCTCTCAGGGGACATCTGCTTCCTTCCACGAGAGTTGAATATAAATTCCTCTCTCCCATCAATGTATTGGAGAGAGAGGGAGGAAGGGGCACCTGCCTGGCTAATTGGGGGCGATGTAACTCGATCATCAAAAGCGCCCACTTTGGGAGAGGTACAGGGTGCGTTCCCTCCCCCTCTCTCTCCCTTTCATACCAACCTCCCCCCCCCCCTCCCCTCCCCAAAACCAATTCCTCGTCTGAGGTCCTATTACGCCAAAAGGTAAAGCGTTGTCTCTGGGAATATAGTTGCGGGGTTCGAACCTCGCCTCGGTCCAAAATAAATAAGTCCCTTTCTTTTTATTACGAAACATTCGCTCGTCCGGTTTCGCGACGTCGTTATTGCTGCCGGGAGTTTAAAATAAAAAAGGCGCGACGTTTTTTCGTTCGTTTGCATTTTTCTTCGACCATTCGAAGGGGAAGCGGTTAGTCCGGTTATGGCGCGAGTCTTGTAAAGCGCCTAGATTGGCGTTATATTTTAGCCCCCTCCTCTCTTTATATATAAAAGTCGTGAGGATGTATCTGTGTCGCGAGTGTTTTTATCTTGTTTTGCTCTAAAAAAAATAACTCAATTAAGTTTTCCTGGGTGAAAAAATCTACGGCGTTCGTTTATTTTTTTTTTGTTTCGAGGTGCGTGATGTTTTACAGGCATGGAGACGGCGTTTTGGTTCGGTCGCCACGCCTATCGAAAACCAGGTTATAGCGATGCATTCGAAATGCATGCTTCTTAATTAAAATTCGAAAAAAAAACGAGTTCCTGTATCTAGTTGAACGCATCTCAAATTCCAAATTTTTGTAAATTTAGTCATTTATGTTCCGAGAAGCCGATGTTTATTTGTCGCTCTGCGAAGAAGGCATTGCGCTGTTAGGATCTTATAATGACCGACATATGTATACTATTGTCCTCCACAAGTTGCGTAGTCCTATGCATGAATTTTTATAATATCTTTTCTTATTTAAATTATAAACAAAATTCCTACGTGAAAATTGTCACCTGATATTATCTTTTGCGCACGAACAATAAACACGTTTAATGTTAGATTATGCTTGATTATTAAATGGCTATATATATTCATGAGAAACAAAATTATTTTCCCTAGAAAATTAAAGTCAGGACGTAGCCTGGCTAGGATTTTATTTTAGGGACTGCTCACCTTAGATCATTATTTTAATATTCTACGCTCCAATTAACCAACTTTTTTTGTGATTTTTATTACCCAAATGAAAGGTTTGCGAGAATTAGGAGAAAGCTATTTTTTGCTCATAAATATTAGGACACCCTTCTGGCACATTATAATATCATCGTCAAACAATGGAACGTTCAGTGTTTAGGTGACGCGTACATTCATGCGTTTCTCAGAGGCACAATATCCCCCTTTTATGTGAGTAAACGTATGCATTCCCTAAGAGAGAGAGAGAGAGAGAGAGAGAGAGAGAGAGAGAGAGAGAGAGAGAGAGAGAGAGAGAGATAGGAAAAGGGTTCGAGAAACGTATAAAAAATATTTCCACTGACCTTTACGTCTGACAAATACGCTCAGCAGAAGAGCTTTTTCACGACGGGGGGAAAAATAGTAGAGCGTTATAAAAAGCGCGACGAAAAGTTCCCCGAATCTGGATGCTTGCCACGATTCCGCCGCTGGCGTCGTTTCTTTTAATCCCCCTAAGGCTCCTTTAGGCGCCGAGATTGTACTTTTTTTTGTTACTTCCCGACGCATCGGGAGTCATAACAACAATTGTCTCCGACTCGTTCGCCGAGCATCGGGGAGGCCAAGATTGAGTGCTTCGGCGAGATGGGGAGGAGGGAGGGGCCGAAGGGAGAAAAGGTGTGGGAGGGATGGGAATAGGCAAGGGGAAAAGATAGAGAGAGAGAGAGATACGTATGGAGTGAAGGACACATGGAAGGAGAGAGAATATAACGCGAGGAGAGGTGGAAAGAGAGGGGAGCATTTGCGCGTGTGAGGAACAAATCCTTAAGCATCCGCCATTTCTACTCGCCTCGGAGGTGTAGGAAAAGAGAGGAGGCTGAGCATGGGGAGTAGAGTGAGAAAGAAGGGAGAGAATGGGAGAGGGAGAGAGGCAGGGAGAGAAATAGAGAGAGGTGTTCGATTATTAATGGCAAGTGACGGGGGGCAGGTGGGTAGCCGGGGGCAGCGGATGAGAGGGGAGAGATAATGAGGGGGTCGTGGATGGCGAGGAGGGGGGCGGGGGAGAGGGGGGCGGGGGAAAGGAGGAGGATTCTGGCGGAGGGTAAAAGTGGAGGGAATGGCGTGGAAGGGAGGAGGGTATAGTTCCGAAAGGAGAGAGGGAAGAGTTGAGAGAAGATATGGAGGAAAGTAACGAGGCAAAGGGGTGAGGGAGACAGAGGTGGAAGAGTGAAGAGGAGGGAAGCGGGAAGGTAATTCACCTTTAAGGCGAGATGAAGCCGGGAGAGAGGAAGAGTGTGAGAGAGAAGTTGGTGAAATAGAAGAAGCTTCGCGTTTAGGAGCTATTGGCGAAGGTTTCGAGTGAGAATAGAGTAACTTTGTGAATAACGCGAATAACGCTAAAGAATGGCGGGTGAAGAGTTTTTCTCCTAGTGTAACATAACTACATGCATACGCAAATACAACCGACGCATATATATATATATATATATATGCGCAAACTAAATACATATATGGGGACAGTTGCTTATGGAAGCTGATTTAAACAAGACTTTGCTAGAGAGAGAGAGAGAGAGTTGAACAGTTATATTTATTCTGCATTTTAAATAGAAAACAAGCGTCGATCTGCTTTAATTCATCGACTTAAATAAACGGAAGCGATGAAAACCGATGGAAATTTTCTTTTTCGTCGCCTAAAAATTTTAAGAGTTACAGAAATGTTTCTCATTTAGAATAAAAGTTTTTATTTACTCGTCCCTTTTTCCTTAATCGTATTTCATCGAGAAAGTAAGGGAATCTTTTTTGGCAACTGTCGTTTCTGTCGCATGCATTTGTCTTCTTTGTACTTCAGGGAGGAAATTAATTTTCTCTGACATCTTAAAACTGCAATTTAATTCCAAAGGCCTTCAAACGAGTGGGCAAACTAGATGCGCGTTTCCGTTAAAAAGAACTTCGTCTTCCATTGGCGATTCGCATTTTTCTTTTCTTTGAAGAATTGACCTTCGATGGATAAACACTAGGCAGTGGTTCCCAACATTTTTGCAGGCAGGGCACCCTTTAAAAGATACGAGATATTCGCGGCGCCCCCTATTTGAAATAAGGGTGTATAATTTTTACGCACTGACACTGACGCAAAGTGTGGACTTATTCATTTGTTTATACTATATCATACTAACATACATTAGCAATTTGGTGGAGGAATGATTATTGGTCAAGTGACATACCAACATTTTCAATTCATTCATTTAGAATGCTAGCATAAATGTCCGTCAAAAATGACGGAGAGTGATTTGGTACACATTAAATAAACATGTATTGAGTGAGCATAAAGTTTACAGTTTCATTTTTTCCCATCGGTTTTGTCCAAAAACATATAACTGCCGAATTTCAAGCTCATCTGATATAGCTGGAGCTCGGTTTTCTTAAAAAAATACCGCAGGAACGCAAATAAAAATCTATTTTGAAGAAGTCTTTCACAGATAATTCGAATAGTTCATCAAAAAAATACACATCTTGATCGATTATTCTGAAATAAAATTGAGGCAGTCTTCTTTGACCTGAAATCATACCTCCTGCTGAGAGGGTTGCCTTCGATCCGAGCAAAGGTTCGAAACCCTCGCCGCGAATATCACTGTGCTTCAAAAGGTAACCTTAGTATCTACCCTCTTGCCAGGTATATTTCTTTGTTTCAGAGCGTGACAGATGGAGTGACAAAGGGACAGAATAAGGCATATATTACCGATAAGAACAATTTTGCAGCGCTGTTTTGGAACCAACGCCACTGAGGAAAGCTGCGTTGTGGCCAAAATGGTTTATTTTCCCGACCTTCATAATGCTTTTGGAATTGACTTGATTACCGATGCGAATTAGGGTTTGCGAAAAAAATTATTGTATTTTCATCAGACACGGAAAACAAAACAAAAGAGCGTATCTCGTCCCGAACGTTTTTTTTTGCGCCGTTAATTTTATTTTTTTACTCCTCGTGGCACGAAAAATAAAAAAAAAAGAACGTCAAACGCTCGAGTGATCTGTTGTCTGTAAATAATATCTGTGACCGATACGATTATTTTTCTCTCTCTCTCTCTCTCTCTCTCTCTCTCTCTCTCTCTCTCTCTCTCTCTCCCTCTACAGTTTGTTCCAAATTATTCCGAAAAAAGCATGGCGGAAATGCAATTTCAATTGCGAAGACCTTCGCGTAAGTCGTTTTAAAAGAGTAAAATAAATCGGAAAACCGGTTTAAAAATCTACGCGTTCGCTCTTTTCGATTGAAAAAAAATAAACGGCTCCCCGTTCGATTTCGAATCAGGCGAGGGAGAGTTGGAGGCGGAAGGGGTGGAGTTTTAGTCCAGGATTGAGGGGGGGCGTGGAAAAATAATTAACGCGATTTGGAGGAAATTGAGTAATTCCACCTGCAATCCTTGATTATTTTCGTTAATACGGAATGGATTTATTTTTACGGGGTACGCACCGCCGGAAAATTTACGTTTTAAAGGGGGTTAAGGCGCCGTAACGGGATGAAAAACGTCCAGTTTTATTTCCACGGCCAATAATCGAGTAATTAGGGAAGTGCCCAATTTAATTGGGCGCCCCTCTATTCGTAACTCTTATAATTCTTTTCCGACCCTCCGTGTTGTTTTTGTTAATCAATTCCCCCTTTCCTCTGCCGTCTCCTCTTCCCCGCCACGCCCTTTCGATAAACAAAGAAAGATTAAACGAATCAGTGAAGGGAATTACGCGAACGACGACCATCCCTCTCCTCGCGCTTTCGACGTTCACGTTTTTTCCTCCCATTTCGGTGGACGGTGGATTCGCGAATTTGTCCGAGAATCAACATGTCATTTAGGCTGCAATAATTCCGAAAAAGGTAAAAAATGTTGCGATTTTTTTGGAAACTTAAGCTGCTGGGCATTATTCCATCCAAATGATAAGAGACCGGTGTCTCACATTCTGGTTCTCCTTTGAGCATATCTCAGATTTGTGGAATATCTGCCCCATTTATTCTCGTTTGAATGTTGCTCAATTTAGTTTTTCTTATACGATTTCCTTCCAATGCACCCGTAACTTTCAAGAATCTTAATTGCCATGTCGTTGTTCTGCTTTAATGTGTGTTGCCATTCTCAATTCTTAAGCTACGCTTCGTTTATATGCTCTTTTTTCTTCTCTGTCTTATTCAACGTCACACACGCATAAGGGTTTAGAATCATAAGGTGTAGCATAATATTTTGCCAACGGTGACCCTGAATTCACGAAGTAGATGGCTTAATCTCCTGGACATACGGGTATACAACCTTTTTCAAGCCTGTCGCATGGGCGTAAATAGGTAGAAAATAACTCTTCCTAGTTCTTCCTAGATTTTAATTGCATTCTCTTATGCTAGAAAAGGTACCAAAACCTTAACATAGTCTGCTGCGGCTACGTGAACTCGGTTCGAGTGGGCTTTTACGATAATTCATCCTAATTGCATTAGTCTGCAGGCAATATAAAACGATATTCAACATGTCTCTGGATTATTGGTGTATTAAAATTGACAGATCTCTCAATGAGAGCATTACCCGTTTATTATATGTATTTTGGGGTATTCTCCTTTCTTTATTCTTGCCCTTTCGTGAATATCACTTAATTTCTACTAATTTGTCATAATGCTAATCAAATTATTCTTTACCCAATCTTAGAGATGTATTTCTCCAAGTTTGGCAATTCTTGCCCATCCTCGAACCAGTCTCGAGTTTAGTTCAAAGAATATAATAAGATTATATCTAAAGTCAGGCGACGGGCATTTTTACTGCCACAAAAGTTTTACAGCCTGTCCTCTAAAACTGGAGAATTAAGTAGGATGACGTCACCTCCAAAAATGCTAATGTCGAACATTGCAAAAAAATACATCCCGTTTCTCGGGACCCTGAGCAAAGACGGAAAGATTTAATTTCCCTCGCAAAAAAAAGAACGTTACCTACCTACGGTCTTTGACGAGGGTGAGGAAATGGTTATGCGCTTCTTGGAAAATAAAAGCTGGGGTGTATACGATTCCGGGAAGTTGCCGGAGTCCGAAAAGTTTTTTTCCCCCTATTCTAGCTACGTGTTTATGATCTGGAAAGGAGAACCTATTCATGTTGTTATCCTCGAGTCTTCGAACATTTGAATCCTGTCCTCGCGAAGCAGAAATCGGAAGAGATGCACTCTCATCACTAATTACCTACCACGTTATCCTGTGTAATCACGAAATTATCTCGGAAAAAATTGCCGGACGAAACGAGAGTGGAGAAAAACGCGGGGGATTAAAAAAATTCAGTTAAAGAGCCGTAGATCAGCGTTGTAAAGCACTTGAAGACTTGAAACCCATTCATCCATATCAGTAGCGGAATTGGAAGGATCACCAAGCAGCATGGACGACCGGAATATTTTTCCCGGAGCTTGATTTAACGCAAGGAAATAAAAACAAAAACCGAGCGAAAACTCGCGATAGTTCTAATGGGACAAACATCCTCCCTCCTCCTCCCTCTTTTACTTGATGCGAACCCAGGGGCAGCTATTACCTAGGAATGTCCTCTCGGCCACAGATACAACGTCGCGCCTTTTATCCTACAGGTTTATATATATGTGTGTGAGATAGAATCTTCGCCTCGAGGGGTCTTTTAACCTCTTCCCATCCTTAAACTCCCTCCTCCCCCACCCTCCACTCCTCCGCCACCCCCTACCGACCTCCCACCCACTTCCTCCCGACCTCACCATCTCCCTGTCAACCTCTCTCCCTTTCATCCTCTCTCTTATTCCTGCCGTTTATCTCCTCTCTCGCCTCTCCTATCATTCCTTTCCCGTCGTACCTCTTTCCTGTTTCTTACATCTTCCCCCCTTCACCTCCCTCTCTACTCTAATTTACTCTTTTCTTCTTCCCTCCATCTCATTCTCTTTCTGTATTACGCCGTCATTTTCTTTGAATGTTCTTTTTTTTATTCCCATTATCCCATCGCTTTTCTTCCATCCTTTCTCTTCTTTTTACTCCATCTTCCAGCATCCTTAACCTTTTCCTCCCCATTCTCTTTCTATACTATACTATATATATATATATATATATCTCAAACGTTTTAACATCGGAAACACGGTTGAAGGGGGATGGAGTAAAATATTTTTCCTTTGGGACCTCTCTCTCTCTCGGGAGAGAGAGTGAGAGGGAGTAGCCCCTTCCCCTCTTCTCCACTCCCGCGAGACGAACACGTATCTTGGGCCGTCCAAGAAGGTGGAGCGAGAGAGAGAGAAATGAGAGAGTAAGATATGGAGAGAGAGAGAGAGAGAGATAGGAGGGAGGAGAGATGAAGTGAGAGAAGAGGCGAAGTGGAGGAAGGGGAGAGAACATGGAACGGGTACACGTTGCATAGCGGCTATACGTAAGGTAGAAAGAAATCGGTGGAGCCGCGGAGACAGCGAAACATACTGAACGGTCAAGAGGATGGGATGTGGCAGGAGAGAGAGTGGAGGGGGAGGTAGGATGCGGCATAGTGGGAGGGGAAATAGGGAGAGTGGGAGGAGAAAGAGGGAGAGTGGGAGGAGAAAGAGGGAGAGAGTGTGAAGGGAAAGAGGGAGGGAGGGATCGAGAGTGGGAGGGGGAAAGAGTGGAAGGGGAAAGAGGGAGAGAGTGGGAGGAGAAAGAGGGAGAGTGGGAGGAGAAAGAGGGAGAGAGTGGGAGGGGAAAGAGGGAGAGAGAATGGGAGGGGAAAGAGGGAGAGAGAGTGGGAGGGGAAAGAGGGAGAGAGAGTGGGGGGGAAAGAGGGAGAGAGAGTGGGAGGGGAAAGAGGGAGAGAGAGTGGGAGGGGAAAGAGGGAGAGAGAGTGGGAGGGGAATGAGGGAGAGAGAGTGGGAGGAGAAAGAGGGAGAGAGAGTGGGAGGGGAAAGAGGGAGAGAGAGTGGGAGGGGAAAGATGGAGAGAGAGTGGGAGGGGAAAGAGGGAGAGAGTGAAGGGGGAAGGTAATGGAGTAGGAAGGAGAGAGAGATATATATCTTGAGGCGGAGTTGGAGGGGAGGAGGAAAAAAGTGGAAAGTGTGAGCCAAAGTGGAGGCCTGAAAGAGAGA
Organism: Uropetala carovei; assembly: GCA_036926305.1. Lineage (NCBI taxonomy): Eukaryota > Metazoa > Arthropoda > Insecta > Odonata > Petaluridae > Uropetala > Uropetala carovei. The sequence goes on from JAXCHB010000241.1 coordinate 9,826,023, forward strand.
GAGCGAGATGTGTAGGCAACTATCTGGGTTGAGGAGGTTTGTGTACGAGTAGGATGAGGTGGAATAGAAGATGGAATTAGAGACTGAATGAGAGAGAGTATTGTGGAGGTGAAGTGGAATGATAGGAGGAGGAGGAGGAGGGAGTGGTTGGTGACAGTGGAGGTGAGGTGGAGGTGGCAGATAAAGAGGGTGGTTATGTCGAGGGAATGGTTTGAAGAAAAAAATAAACGTAAAAAAATCTTCCTAGGAGGAGGATGAGGAGAAGTGAGGGGGAGGTGGGAGAGGGACGAGTTTAAAAGAGGGGGTGGAGTGGGGAATGGAGTGGTCGTGGAGTGTGTGGGATCAGGTGGTGGCGGAGGAGGAGGTAGATGAAATGGTGAACACGTGACCCCAGAAGAATGCCGTTTCTGACCAACCCCTTCCTCCTCATCTCTCTCCTCCTCCTCCTCCCACATGATCTGTTCTTCAAATCATCCTCTCTCTTTCTCTCTTCTACCTCCTTTCTCTACACGCTGCCTCTTCTTCCTCTACGCAATTCTCTCTCCCTCTTTTTCCCCCTCCTCCCCCCCACTCTCTCCCCCCTCTCTTTCCATCTCCCTCTCTTTCTTCCCTCTCCCTCTCTGCCCCTCCTTTTCCCAACCTCAACTGCTCCGTCTTCGGGTTTTTATTACTTCTTATCCTACCGACTCCTTGTTCTCTCTCTTCCTTCCTTATCTCCCGCTCTCCTACTTCTGTCCATTCTTTCCTCCCTTTCACCCCTTATCCTCCTTTTCCTTCTCTCTCTTTCTCTCTTTTACTCCCTGTATATTTCCTATTAGCGTCCGTTCCTGTTTCCTCGCATCCGATTCGATTTATTTTTCCCCAATGCTGCTGACGTTTCTGTTTCTTGTCCTGTTTATTTTTTAGCGCCTTAACGTATTTCATCCTGCATCATTTCATAAAAAAAGAAGACAAAGTTCGACCTTCGTTTCCTCGCGCATTTGCATAAATTTGAACCGAAGCGAAGATATATAGCGTAGAGAAAGAAACTGGAAGTTACTGCTCTCAACATTTTGTTGTTGCATTCGCCGCGTTCGTGGACTTGTGTGTTGCATGTCGACTCAGCGGCGTGATTTCATTTAAGAAGTTCCCCTCAAGCGCACTGTTTATTAATTGGATGAATGGACGCTCATATATTCAATCCCTTTTACATTGAGGACCTTAGTAATCGCAATCATCTAACAAATTGTTCCCGCTTCTTGTATCACTGAGCTCGTTAAATACAACTTGGCTACACTTTTTGCCTTGAATGTAGCTAAATTTAACGCTTTAAGTATTTCTTGTCTAGTAACGCCATAATAGATGACGTTATTTATTATACGTAATGCTACCTTTATAATTCACTGCATCTCCCTAAACTTTCGGGCCAATCGTCGTACGATCATTTTCGTCGGCTTCTGTAACGAAATCATAAGGATCTCTTGGACCCATTTTGTGGAATCGATTAAATCTTTCATATAATAATGTCATAATTTTTTGCCTCATTGGCATTACAAAAAATTCTTTACGGCTGCTTTGGAAAGAGGACGTGAATTCTTTATTACAATTTTTTAATGGGATGTGTAAGCTCCGCTCTCCCGTGATTGTCCTATGGGATTATTCTCGGATGCACTTCTATGCATATCCATAGTACCTATTCCAACGGCAACCGTATACGTGTAAGTTTATAACAACCTTCGCAGACGCAGGCGCGTGCTTTCTAAATAAGATGAAAATACTGTGCCCAGCATTCTAGCTTTTCCGCAATGCATTATGGATCAGCGAGCACCCTCTGAACGACGAGATGCCTCACTTTCTCGAACCTCGAATCTCAGAAACGTACACGGCAACCCGGGTTTTGAGCTTTTTGGTAACAGGCAATAGAAGGTATGTCCTTCAGATTTCTTATTAACTGAACTTATACTAGGGTTAATATACGTATATCATCATCATGAGTAGTCTGTCCTTATAGAGATCCGCGATTAATCTTGGTTAAACCCGGTTCGCCACATACTAACTGTTTTCCGTAATCTTCTTCGTCTATTAATTATTATTTCTATTTTCTTTTCAATTCCTCTGTTAGTTGAAACATTTTCCTATCTCTCTTTTTCCTTATAACAAGTCTTTAGTCATCATTTAATCTCTTCAGATAATGTCCTATACTTCCTCTTTCTTATTTACTGTCTGTATAATTAATCGCTCCTCTCTTGTTATTCTTCGTACTTCTTCGTCATCTTTTTCCTATTATTTCGTTCTTCTCCACATTTCGAAGCTTTTCAAATATTCCGTTCGTGTAGATACTTCATGCACGGCATTTTATTTCTTACGTATATCTTCCTTTATTTTGCACGTTAGTAGAATTTTCTTTCTTCTGACTCCTTTTATTTTTCTCATGTAATCATTATTTGATAGTATTGATTTTTGCACGTATATACAATCACTTTATGGAATGGAGGAATTTCCCTTCCCGTCTTCCCCGTAAAGCACCTTCATCACCTGCATCAAGTGAATGGATTATAAATCCATTGCATTTGATGCAGGTTTGGCTATTCCTCCATCGCTTGAAACTAACTTCGTTTATAATGGATGTTTCTGTCGCTTGTCAGGCTTTTTTTTTTTTAGAAAACCGTGTTCTATTTTTCGTGCCGCTGTCGTCCCACCGTATCTCTCAGAATGTGTACGCAATGCAAATTTCGCCGTTCCTCAAAACATTGGATCGCGCGCTTCACTTTTGCAACTTGATCCGCCGAATATTAAATGTCCTCGCGTCTTCCCTTCTTCTTGGGTGAAACGGATGAGCGTAATTTCACCCGTCATATCGAGTCTATTCCGAACGTAAAGCGTTCCACTTTACGATTCCTGCCTCCCATTCCTTACGCTCCGCGTTGTCATATTTTGCATTTCTTCACCGTTCGCATTCCGAGCGAGTTCTAGGAATTTCCGTTTGCCTTTTGTTTCATTGACGCGAGACTTTCTCTCTCTCTCTCTCTCTCTCTCTCTTTTTGCTCCTTTTTTACCAGCCGCCTTCCCATGATTCATTCCGATTTTTTTTACGTTTCTTGTTAATGCAGAAGTTACACATTAAATGCTGGTGTCTTATCTTGAAAAATCCTTTGGTGGTTAGGAAGTCGCTGCGTTATAATTGGTGAAATTTTTGGAAAAATTGAATCCGAATGATTATTTTATTATATTTTTAACGTGTTGCCTTTTTGTACTTTATCTATTCACGTAGGTTAGGTTATATTGTCAAAGCATACAGATCTTAACGTTTTCAAAAATTAACCGGAGTAAAATGTTTTTGCTGGAAGATTACCATTGGGCTAAGTGATTTTACTCAAGCAGCTCACTCTATCTCTCTCTCTCTCGTGCTTGATTTCCATCGAAATTCGATTGAAATAATCACGTTGAACGTGAAACTAATATAAATAATAGTGGAGTACTTCTCGTGGTAAAAATATATTTCGAAAAGGAGCACTTTTTAGGTCTTCACTTTAATAAAACGGCCACAATGAAGGAGTTATTTCATGTAATTTTCAAACGTGTTGTTTCCTGTTAACAGGGTTATGTTTTTATGTAGAATATATATTTCAAATATTTTTTATTTCACTTACTAGCCTGTGATTATAGGTATAATAAATTAAAATTTTTATAATACTACTCGGCTTATGTAAGATAGTATACAGTAGTCCATCGCCATATCTGCGTGAACCGCGGACACTCGAGACTCGATACCGCGGTTGAGAAAACCAGTTATAAATTTCCAGCCGCGGTTGGCGAGGGACCAATGTGCATTTTGTTTAGCATATACATATACTGTTTTTCATAACTTACATGCATATATCATCGGTTTATTTTCAGCTTTCTACTGTTTTAATTCGCTTCGGAAAAAAACTTCATGTGCTGTGTTTATAAATCGAAACTACAACGCGCTTCACTATTTTCGCATCGCGGCTGGATAGATGCCTAAGCCAGGTGTTCCCAACCTGGTGCTCGCGAGTACCGCTGTGCTGTTTGGATGCCTGATGGTGCTCTGAGACCGCTTTTCTACGGTGTTTAATATCCTGTTTCTCATAGCAACAATTTAATTTGCTCGCTTGCTTTATTTTTAAACGTATTCAAGTCATTAAGAACAACTTTGATGTTGATCTGATTTTCCTCATGACCATTCATATTTTGTCAGAAATATGGTGGTTCTAGGATACATCTTGGTGCTCGCTACATCGAAAAGTTTGGGAACCCCTGACCTAAGCGAACGTTTCAATCATCGCCCTCTCCTCCCTCTATCGCAGTGATGGCGAACCTTGTATTACCCGCGTGTCAATATTACTGAAATTGTCGAATTTTTTCCGCCTCGCGTGCCACAGAAAAGTCCGTGATTTTTTTGCGTGCCAACTAAATTAAATTCGTGGTCAAGACATAAGAGATTGAAGTTTGTAACCATAAAACTAATGTTTAATATAGTCTAACTAAATAAATGTTTTTGCGGCACTTAATCAGTACGATAAATGCTTTTGTTGGCGTGCCAACCAAAATCGTCTTGCTTTCCACTTATGGCATGCGTGCCATAGGTTCGCCATCACTGCTCTATCGGCATCCAACCGCACTCGTAGATAAAGGTCCCAACGACGAATCTTTTCAACGGTTTAAATCACAATTTTCTTTGTAAAACGCTTACCACCTTCCCTGTATCTCCTCGCGGAGAGTCTCCAGAATACGTGATCGTAAACAACTTAAACGTTTCTATCTGGTTTGCGGTTGCTCGGGCGAATAGATCCTTTATATCGAATCGAAGGAGGAGTTGGAGGAAGAAGGCGACACCGCGGCGTTAAAAGGACGATATTCATTAACCTCCAATAGTCACCTCTTCTCTCCTTTTTTTCCTTCCTCTCCTCTCCCTCCTACTTCTTTCTCTCTCTCCCCCTCCCTTTATGTCGCTCCGTTCCACTTTTTTCACCTTCTCAATTGACTCCATCCTTTTTACACGTCGATCCGATCCCGTGTTACTATCTTTGCTCCTCTACTCTCAGTGTGCATCCTTTTACCCATCTTATCCCTACGACCTCCCTTCTCTGTCTCCTAACCCCCCTTCGTGGCCTCACCCGATGGAGTGAGCATGTAAAAGCCTCCCTCTTCCTCCTCATCTCCCTCCGTTCTCTCACTCATCCTCCTACATCCCTCCTCTCTTTCCCCTCCCCCCCCCCATATAGACCCTCCCCCAATTCCTCTCTCTCTCTCACTCACTTTGCATTCCGCAGTCTGCAGCGTATCTAACTGCCGCGTCTAAAACTCCGGTCTTTGTCCGTATGTCTGCGCATGCGTGTACGTATCCCCCAACTCGTTGGAGCCTTTTGAAGTCTCGTGTGTGTGTGTGTGTGTGCGTGGAACCTGTTTTCTGTCTTAGTTCGTTCCTTTCTTTCTTATACTCCGCTTCTGCTTTGAAATTCTCTCGGTGGAAGAAATAACGAAAAAATAAACACCACTTTCTTCGACTTGCAGCGGACTTAAAAATCCCTCGTTTTGCATTTCGCCATTGTTTTGTTCGTTCGATTTTTTTTATTTTCTCGAGTTAAAATTCTCTTCTAGGGTGAAGAGAGCGCGATGATTGTTAATGTGTCCGTGGTTGTTTTTGATATTTTTTTGTTCCTCTTTCGCGTAGATTTTTATCTTCTTACGCGAACTCATTGCCGAGCGATTGTTTTTTTTAAGAAAACGGAGCGATGCTTTCAATTGATAAGGTTGTTAAGCCAATAAGAGGGGAAGTGGTTACATCTGATGTATCCCTATCAGTTACTGCCTGTTAGAGATTAAACTTCTTGCATAATATATCCTCTGGTGTGTTTTTTTCGAAGACTTCAGTGTTCCTGGTTAAAAGGGTTTCTGGACATGGGCGTAAAGTATGTGCGCTGGGGAAAAATATGTATGTCAACCTTAAGGGACTTGATGCGTGCATCAGTCCCGTTTTTAAGGCAGTGTTTATCTTGGAGGAGGTAGGAGTGTGGGCCGTACGTAATGTAACGTGCTACTTCACGCAGCTGGTGATACGGTTAAGGAGACCAAACTGTGACGTGGATTTTGTTTAATTTTTTTCTCGGGGAAACATTTTTCAATCTTTTCTCGTTGAACCAGTAAACAGATTATTTTTAAATAAAGGACTTGAATTTACTGTAGCCTAAAAGTCGAAAACTAGTAAATATTTACCAGAAAACGTAAAAAAGTGAAACGTCTTAGCGATGATCACCCTCATTCAAATACCATTTGTTTTGCGGCCGTCGTTGGTCGCTTGAAAAGAAATTTCTCTGTGATTACGTGCTAAGTTTTATGCCGAAAAAAGCGATTGTTGTATACACTTGGAAATATTAAAATCTTTTGTGTCTCCCTGCTTAACAATATTCCCTAATGTACCTATTTGATGTTATAACTGTCACGACGGCCCAAATTATCTTGCTTAATTTCGTGCCTTTGTTGTAGTCGAAACGAATTCCTGTAAAACCAGGACTAATTTACTCAGACCGTTAAGTGCATTGCGTAAAATGCCTTGGCGTGAGCCCATATCCATATAGCCCGCATGCATTAGCACGAAGTTGAAACTGTAAAAAGCTTGGGCTGCAGTGTTTATGTTGGCTAAATGGCTTTCTTCCTTCTACTATTATTTTCCTAAAGAGCATTTGATCCAGTTTTTTCATTCTTGTTAAATTTCTTTGTGAAATCTCTAAGCACGTTTTTAAAGTGGCTTTCAGTGTCCTGCGCGAAATTAAGAATATTTTAATGCGCTTATTCCAAGTTTTAAACAAGGTTCTTAAATCGAAAGAATCTTTCATTTTCTGCCACTTTTGTTTCACACGCGCTTTGAAATACGCTGTGGCCTCATCGAGCGTTTTTCATTAATCCACTCGGAGTATCTAATTATTGCGACGATTAAAAATGTTTGAAAAACTACCTCCCTCGTTTTAAGAAAATACAATATAAGAAAATTTTAGCACGAAGAATGGGAGGATACCAGACAACACTCACGGCAGGATTAAAACAATCAAGCTACGCGCACCTCTTCAGATCCATCACTTCATAATTTCTCTTAGTGTTTCTGATTTTGGCTTCATATTTGGCAGCGGTTGGTCGAGAATCATTTAAATTCCAAATAAAAAATATGTCGCATTGTTCGAGGAAAAAGTTATATTTATCTTGAATACATAGCAGAGTTCTACTTAATGCATGTCGCCTGAATTATTCGGAAAATTAATTAAGGATAGAATCAAATTGATGTGTCAGTAAGCTCAAATTAGCCATTACAAAAGAAATTTTGACGCGTATTTAGGGTACAAAACAGCCGAAATCGGCGATGATTTGTCTAAATTAGATTCTAACGAGGAATTTAGAATATGCTCTTTGTGAACCACCACTGATGACAGCTAAATTGTAGTGCGCATCTATCTTTTCCGAATATTTTATAGCTGATGCATAACCATCTCACGATATATTGATCGATTTCGCTTGTAGTTTTAATTAAATAAGACGTCGTCAGCTGTAATTTTATTAAAACATCGCGTAAAAAATGACGAAGAGATTGAATTAATTTCACCATCTATAAATTAGACTACAATGTCCATAATTCGCCTTCCTTATTAATCTTGAGGATCTCCCGGGAGTAGACTTTTTATCGCATTAAGCGCTAGAGACGGCTCTTATAAGCTTAAAGTCCTTTAAAAATAAAAAACGTAGGAATTAGGGAAATGTTTTTAAAGGGATATCTTCGTCTCTTCCTCTCATTGGTTTTCAAGTCCGATTCCGCTGGATCTTTCGTTTTTCAACTTTTTCCGAACAGCGTGCATTTCTTTCAAAGCCGTAGAGAGAGAGAGAGAGGGATGAGAAGAGTTGCGATGGGAGAGGGAACAAGTAAATGATTTAAAAAGATTAAGCGTCGCATCTACTTTAGCTTATCCTATTCTCTCCTTGTTCTTTTTTTATTTTGGGGCGAATAAAAACAAAAAAAGTTTTTTTTTTAGCTCTTCACACGGCGGTTATTGCACAGTTCTCCATCCCTATTTTCCCTCCATTCTCTCTCTCTCTCTCTATTCCTCTATGGAGGAGTATCCGCCTCCGCCGTCTCCTCAGAAAAACACACAAATGTATCTCCTCCCTCCTCCCACCCTTCCTACTCTTTCCCACGCCCGATGCGCTGGTTCCCATGGACGCCGCGGCGGCGCTGCATTTTAGCGTTGCTGAGGGAGGATTTCGGACGGGGAATATAGTTGGAATAAGAGAGAGAGAGAGAGAGAGAAGAGGGATCGGTAAGGAGAGGAAAGTAAGGTGAGAGAGAGGAGGGGGTGAGTGACGGAGCGCTTAATCGAACGCGCACTCCTCGACGTTCTGCCCCTCTCTATCCCGCAGCTCCTTCGCCACTAGCGCCAACATAACCCTCTCCCATTCCTGTTTTTCCCTACCGAACCTCTCTCTCTCCCCCTCCCTTCCTCCCTCCCTCTGGCCACTTCACGTGCCTAATGAGCCGGCTCATCCTCAGTGGGCTAGTGTCGCACTGTCTAGCCGAATAATGTCCACCGTCCGTTCTGTGCTCCGTCCATCCCTCCTCCTTGACTCCCCCCTCCCCCCACACCTTCTCTCCCCGTCATACCTTCTCACTCCACTTTTAGCTCATATGCTCTGTTTTCTCTGCAGATCCGCCATTTTCTAAAAAAAAAAAAGGTACCACGTTTCTCAAACCTAAACCCCCTCCCTTTTCTCTCTTTCTACCGAAATTTCCTGGGAGGAGGGGGAGGAACGAATTTTCCCTTTCGCCTAGAGTAGACGCTTTCCGGCCGTGTTGCACGTCGTCCAGAATATTTTACGCGACGTATGATGTTTATTTTTATTTAAAGCTCTGGTCCAAGAGTCGAGGCGATTGGGATTATTGTTTTCTTCGTCTAATTTTCTTCCACCTTGCGTTTTTGACGTTTCATTTCTGCCGAAAGTACCTAACATTCGTTTTTACATAGCGCCGAGTTTATTTTAAAACTAAGAAAAATATGCATTAATTGGTTAAATGTAAATTTTAATGAATAAATCTTTGATCCTGGACAGGTATTACGACACTTTGCCTCAAACGTTTTTGATTGTCCACGTATTGTAAATATTACGTGACTGTATTTTTGTGAATACGAATGCTGCATTCACGGTTCACTGTCTTCCGTCGACGTGAAATCACTGCATCAAAATGGGAATGCTGGTGGTAGAGATGCACTGTTTGTTCAGTGTGAATTTTTCCTATAACAGCGCGTGTGATATTCGTGTAATAATATTTCCACTTAAGATTTTTCATATCCTCGATTATTGTATGTACATCAAATAGCGGTTGATATGGGGGGTTCCTTTAAAAAATCCATTCGTTCTATTAATAATCTTCTCTGCTGAATGAATTTGCGACTACATTTTGCTAATCTCAACCTCCATCCGCCGATTCTGGGATCTAGCTATTTAAGCTGTGTGATGATATGAAATGTCTCTCTTTCTCTCTTCATAACTTTGTACTTTTCTTTTCGCATAACCGAAAGAAAATTTCCAGGAAAACTCTTTTAATCCATTCGGGGCAAGGTGAAGCCGGATATTGCACATCGATATTCACCGAGAAAAAAAATAACCGTCATATTTTGCTCCGGCTAAACGGCTTCGTCCGTCTGAATCACGAGCATCTTGTGAGGCTTCCAAGCGCTTATTCTACCGGGAAAGGGATTATTCTTTTATTTTTCTTTAAAAGAAACCTCTTGCATCTCGCAGGAAATAGATATTTTCCCTTGGCGGTTTAGAAATCGTTTTAAATAGTTCTTTCCGTCGACCGTTCTTTGGAATACATGTTCGGTGTTTTTTTTTAAGTGACGGTTAAGCGTCGTCGCAATTTGCGCTGACACAGATGCGGCGAAGAAAATTCTCTTCTATAAGCGCGATGTAACGTACATCGAAATTTCTAATAAGCGGCTGTCTCAGGCGCTAATGACAGTCCTGTCGACGCGCATACAAACATCACACCTACACACACGCGAAGAAAAATGATTCCGAGGTTTATTCGTGGAAATAGGAGGAAAAAATTTAAGTGTTCTTACAGAGAACGTTCCGAGACCAATTGGTCGTTAAGAGGGTGGTTGCTAAAACGTTTCTAGGCATTTAAATTTCTTATAAGGTACGCGAGAACGTAAAATTTTACGCGCACTTTGTAACGGAATAGATTTGAATTGAAGAATGTAGCTATAAAATTATAGATTTACATGGAAATAGAAAAAAATGTTATGATCATAATGTGATATAATCATATAATATTTTGATTATTTGGCTTCCAGCTTTAACTGTTTTATGAACGTTTTCATTTGGTTTTATTATTTCTCTCCGTAGAAATTAAAATCCTATTTAATTACCTTTATTGCCATCTTCTTGGGAAAGAATTTATCATCTTTCATTATTGGACATATGTTCGACATTGTCATGGATCTTTGTTCCAACATGCAAGGCAGCACAAGAAGCAAGAATCTGATCATAACCTTAAGTATGACTCATAATAATAAGATCTTGCACTTGAAATCGAGTTATAATAGCTTGAATTTAGATTTTAGATTTTATTATTATTTACAAATTGTTTACGTTTGTATTGCATGTAACCTGTCAGTATGAAAGCAAGACCAGGAGAACAACGTTATTATTACCGAAGCTGAATACTTTGCATAAAGAAATTACCCTCCCTTTCTTTCATCAACCGATGACGCTGACATGCCGATTAAGGTTTCCCCGGGGATCCCTTAGGGCCTTAAATTCCACGAATAAAATAATCACCCGAGGAACTGCCGAGGAGGAATAGGGAGGGGGGGATAGCTGGTCTGGAAGGAGAGGAATAAAAAAGGGGAAGAAATTCATGCGGAAGTAACAGGTTATAACACAGTGCGATTGCCTTTAAAAAAAATCATCCGCATCCTTCAGGAAAAAAGCCATCCCCTTAATAAAAAAAAAGATGATAAAAACGAGGGTCTTTTTTTTTTAGCCATTCACCTGAAAAATTCCCTTCCCTCACTCCACGCGAAAATATGAATAAAAAAAATATCCCCGTCTCCCTCTCTTCTCTTCCTCATCCTTCCGTCTCCTTCCTCGGATCGGGAGGGAACTCCCAACGAGTCCTTTTCACCGATTCCCAACTCCTTAAGGAGCGGCCGAGGTAAAAAAAAAAAAAAAGGCTCCACAGCGCGAAGAGGTTTTGGCGCCTCGGTTTTATTGGCGGAGTTGGGCAGAGCGGAGAGAAAGAGAGAGAGAGAGGGAGGGAGGGAGATTTTTTCCCCAGGAATAAAAAAATGACGTAGTGTGTGGACCCCATTCCGCCGCTATCTTCTCTCCCTCGGAGAGGGTTAAAAAAAAAGGACGAACCCTTTTTCTCTTCCCTCCCCTCCCTCCCACTCCGCCCACCTAAATCTATCTCTCTCCCTCTTTCCCTTATTCCGTCCCTTCCAGCCACTCATTTCCTTTATCCCACGACCTACAACTCTCGCCCACTTTTCCCACTCCATCTCTCTCCCCTCCATTTTCTTTGGTTGAAAGACATTCCCCTCTCCTTTTACTTCCTATCTAGTAGCTCCATCCACTCCTTTTTGGACCTCCAGTAGGTTTTCCTACCTCCCTCTCACTTTCGTCCGTCTTATCCTCCTCTTTCCTATTCTGTTTTTATTTTTTTTATCCCCTCCTTCCTCCCGTACTCCCCCACCAACATCTTCTATACCCCTCCCCTCTTATTCTCCCTCCCAGTTCCACCCCCCTGTCTTCTCCCTCCCCCCCCCCCTCTCTCTCTCTCACTACCCTTTCATCTTCCGGTGGGGACCGCTAGAGGGATCCACTTGTTGGAATTCCTCCTCTCTCTCTCTCCATCTCTCTTACTCTCTCACTCTATCTCCGTCTGCTCTTCCCTGCTCAGCCTCCTCCTCTCCCTCCCCTCTTTCGCTTCTTCTCCATCCCTCCTTCTTTACCTCCCCCGCCTCTTTCCTTACCGCCCCCTAGGGGGCCCTGACGGGGTAATCTGTTGCTCCTTTCCGCCCCCGCTCCAGAGTGAAGATCCCTGTTACTCCTTCCACGCTCGCTCTTTTTTCCTCCACCCCAACTTTCTCCCCTCCCCCTCTCTCTCTCTGTACACCCTCCTTCCATTTCCACCTTAAGACTCGCTCCCACTCCTCCTTCAAACTTGTATCTCTTCCTCATACTACTCATCTTCCCTTCTCCCCTCTTCTTTTTTTTTATTCTTTTTCGTTTCCTCCTCTCCATCCGCCATCTTCCGCCTCCAAATGTGGACCCCGTGTGTCTTAAAAACCCTCTTGAGAGAGAGAGAGAGAGACAAATTCATTCATTCTTTTTCATCTCTCTTTCTTTCAAAAAGAGGGGTAGGTCATTGATTCCCTCTTTTACCTCGCTATCTCTTTCTCTCTCTCTCTATCACCCTACCTTCTTGCCTTCTTCTCTCTCTCCCTCCCCCTCTTCCTTTCTCCCTCTCTTCCACCTCCTTTTCTCTTTCATTCAGAGACGGATGAATTTCTTGATAGCCTCATCCTCTCTTTTCCTCGTATCTCCTTCCCTGAGGTTTTCTGGAGGGGGAGTCCCTTTATTCCTTCCATTTCCCGAGACTGCTATTTTTTCTCGACAAGTGGGAACAATTTTTTTGTTATTCCGCCCTTTTATTTTATTTTTTCATTTCAATTTTTAAAAAGATTTCGTATTTTTCTTCTTCTCTTCCTCTCCTCCTCCTCCCTCCCTCCCTCCTTCCATATCTCTCGATGCGAAAAACTTATGAAGACCGCCTCTGTCGCATTCTTTAAAGCGAATGTATTATTCTCTTACCTCCCCAGTCCCTCTTTCTCCAACAAATCGAAGCGGGGATTTATTTTTTATGCGGAGATTTTTTAAATATATTTTTAAATAATCGCAGGTGTCTTTGTCTGTTCGCGTGTGTTTTGTCGTGTGATGGAATCGATGAGCATGTTTTGAGCCGGTGCTCACTTTAAGTAGTATCCGCTCTCGGCCAACCTTTAACTTTCCTTGAAAATAAATTTCGCGGAGGTCATTGGGGTAGTTACAGGGTCTTTTTAATTCTTAGCTGCGACGAATAATGAATTAAATCATCGAATAAGCGACGCTCAATTTAATATATCACGAATTTTGTCTTTATTAACCTTCCGTCGCTGGGACACATCACTGCTATGGCCCTTATCTGGGTACACTTCTTTCGGTAATTTCAGAATCACCGAAAATTGTTCATTCCTTTTCTCAATGTAATTTTCATTTATTTATGTAAATAGGAATAAAAGTTTCTATGAGTTTTATAAGTATATTTTTAAAAATTTTGTAGTCATTTGATGACTTGGTTGAGCAAGATATGTTGAGGGCTTAGTTAGCTTGTTTGGTACATTTTGATGAAAAGATGTTTAATATTATTTTTAGCGGTACTTGCTAAGGATAAAACTGAATTTTCGATCGTTAATCGATAGTAAATTGGCTTAATAATACAATTACTTACTTGGTTCACTCGAACATTTTACATGAACCGCGCAGTTCTGAATTTAGTCGGCTGAAATACACCATTAAAGTCTCCCATCGAATTAGTTAACTATTTGAAATGGATTACGTGGAATACAAGTATTCTTATATCGCCACCAAGAGATTCATTAGATGGTTCATCTAAATAGATTTTTAGACGCATTGAAAACATCCTGAAGGTCTCTTAAAAACTCGCGGACCTATATAATTGCTCCAAGAGCTCTTAAAGCATTTACGGTATTTACATGCTTCAATGTTTTACAGCAGTTCGTCCTCCGTCCTAGAGCTTGGTCTCCATGCATTAGCCATCTTTGAAAGGGTTCCATTGTTGCATTCCCTTGGCACTCTTGAAGGGTACTGCATTGTCGCCGGTATCTCAAAGCACCGACTTATCGGCGGCGGCGGCTGCGACCGACCGACCAACCAACCTGCCTCACTCGAGTGTGTAAACATACAGGCCACCTCCTCCGCGTGTGTTCTCGGATGAGCTCACCTAAACCTTTTGGTTCGCTGCTCATGAAATTCTAAGGATGCCTCTCTGTGAAGTTTTCCCTTGAATCCTGCAATGTTTGTAATGTTAAATAATCACGGAAATGTAAAAAAAAGCAGTCATTATTTTCTATCGTTCCCGATTCGTCTTGCTTTCGTTGTTAAAAAATTGAAGAGGGGGTCGACGTTGTTGATATGTAATTCCTGCTACGTCTCGAGGTTTAAACGCTGTTAAAGTTGGTGTTGAGTATGAAACTGAAGAATACACGAAAGATATTTTTAAAACAATGTTCAATTTTTCGTCATTATTGCACGAATTTCGGAGGAGGAGGAGGAGGAAACTATAAAAGTAATTAATGGCATTTTTATTCATGAGAACTTTTATAGTTTCTTTACTTATGACAGTATGACAAAAATCTGATTCTTGTTAAGTTTTAATAAATTAATATCCAGCTTTAAAGCTGGATGTTAGTGCTTAACTAGAAATCTTTTATATTAGGATGGGCGACATTTTAGATTTGCACAACAACAGCGTCTCGGGAATTCAGATTCATTTTAAATCATAGAATCGTCTGTCTTCCTTATTGATTCGTGTGAACAAAAAAATCCAAGAATTATCGTCTTATAATGTAATAAAACGTATTCAAATATTCACTTAAGCGCGCTTGAGATAAAAAATAAATAAATCAGCCACTTTGAAGGTAAATCAAAAAGTTTTCATTTACCGCGAGATGTCGTCGCAATAAGCGAGAGAAAAACCGACATCCTTGTCTGCCGTCGGATTTATTTTTTCTCCCCGTCACTCTCTCCTATTTACAAGTTGTACTCTCGCATTCCTCATTATCGCCAGCCGATCTCGATTTTACGACTGTGTTGACAGAAAATAAATTTTCTTCCCACCGCCATCGACTAGGATGTGATTTCTCACGCTTAGGCGCCTCGCGGGTAACAAGAGATTAATTCATTCGCCGTATGTCGAGTTTTAAACAATGGTCCTCTTGTTTTTCTCAGCTGTGCTTCCCTTCTCTCTCACCCCATCACGTGACCTCTTCAAGCAACCCTTTCCTCCATCTCCACCTCCTCCTCGCATCATCCACTTCCTTCGCAGCCGAGGAACCTCTTCATCTCCATCTCTCCCTCTCGCTCACACACTCTCTCTCTCGTCACCAAAGAGATGCATTCGGTTGCCTCTTCGAAGGCCTCCGATTTCCACTTAGCTCCACAATTTGCGTGTTTGCACATTCTCATCTTGGCATTCCTTGGGCCCTCGTAAATCACTTATGAAAAGCAAACACCGTAGCGTAGTGTTTCTCCTTTGAAATGCCACAGTACACCAAACACCTCGCTTGAGCAAATATATTGGTTTTTTGTTCTCTTTATTTAAATATACCCGGTGCGTGCAGGAAATAATAAGCCTCCGGGTTAGTATATATGAATATACATGTGTGTGCATAGGTACGCGTTTCAGGGAAATATTCCGTTTCGTCCTGGAGAGAGAAAAGTAAAATGAGTTTCGATGTTTTTCCTAATGGTTAGACGTTTCCGAGACGACGTATTAAAAACATTTTAAATCTATTCTTCGTTATGAATCTTCGCGTCCATGCCACTGTGCGTGTTGGCGGTTCCAATTAAAGGTTATTCAACGTGTCTTCGAGAAAAACAAAATGTTAAGAATCACACTCGCAAGGTATAGGTTTACGATGAATAGAAGCGTTGTCATGGGGTGGTGTGGTGTTAATTTTAGCGGAGTGTTACCGTCGGTCGATTCGCGGAACCGTCTGGATCGCCGAAATTGCTCCTCTAAACATCCCATGGCCCGACATCTCCTTTTGGATTTGCGAAGGAGTTTCGTGTCTTTTCGCGCAGACAATTTCCGACGCGAGCTTCGGGATTTTGTTTTGGGAAGTCATTCACGACATTCAACTCGACTCTAACTCGTATCTACAGCGTGTCCTAGCGACGGAAAGTTAAACAGCGCTGGTCTAACTTAATGTCCCGTTGACTCAACTTTCAATCTTAACAATCGGAGATGGAAGAAGTGATTTTGCAGACTTGGGGATACGTTTCAGAAGAAATTCTCGAACACATGTGTAAATATTTATTTTTGGATTCAGGGACTTGGTTAAAGGCGTTGTATCGCCTTACGTAAGAAAAAATATTCAACATACAAATCTTTATCTATACGCAATTTGTATTGATTAGCGTTGAAAATTTTTAAATATTAGTTATTAAAAGTCAGTTTGCGAAGACGTGCTAAACGTTCAGGTACTAGGGATACATACTGTATTCCTTTATCCTCCATATACATCTGCTAGCAATGTATCTCTTACGTTACCTGGGTGCACCGCATGTTTTCTCCTGCCTCTCAGCCGGACCTTTTAAAGTCACACTTAAACACTACGTGGACGAATTCGTCTTGGCCACACCTTGCTATTTAAGGGAACTTTCAATCGGATCCTCGAGAAGAGAAATCGTCGGCTAATGCCCCAGGAAAAGAGGAATAATTATCTGCCGAAAAAATGAAAAGTGCCGCTGCTCCTCCGTTCTCAATGCCCGTTTTCAGTTCCATCCTCTCCACCTCTTTCATATGTCGGAGTTTCGTCGGCAAATTATATTCATGTATTCCCATTTGGCCTTTCGCACCTCAGTTTCCTTCCTTTACATCCCGTCTTACATTTCTTTTAGCAGGCAATCATTTCATTAATATTATCATTACCATCGACCATAAATTTAAATTAAAACGTAAATAATTACGTGCATATATACATACAATATGTATACACGCACGCATCTACACAGAAATCCCACGCTATCTATTACTGTGTATCTTCTCGTGTATCTTCCGACTGTAATGTAGGATGTATTCCAGTGATATTTATATCATCATGTCGGCATTTGGTTTAGATGTTAGGAAGAAGTTTATTGTCCCCATCCTCGCCCAAATAAAGACATCCATATATCTCTCCTTCCACCTTGCTCCCTCTCTCTCTCTCTCCATCTCCTCTACACTACATGCATCCCACATCCATCCCCTTCCACCGGCACCTTTTCGAAATATAAAGCACCGGCACTGCGCATGCGTCCACCGCGTGCATAATTCATGGCGCCCTTATCCCTTACGGAGGGAACGTTGAAAGCGGGAATCAGTGGTTCAGCGTCCCTAGGGAACGTGAGAGAAAGGTAGAGGGAGGAATATATGGAGGAGAGAGAGAGATGAGAGAGGGAGAGAGAAGAGATAGAGGAGAGAGAGAGAGTGAGAGGTAAAGAAAAGAGAGGCAAAGAATATTTTTTGGTCGGGATTGTCGGGATCTAAAAGATAGGGAGGGAAAAAGAGCCTCGATTTTGTGGTGTGTGTGTGTTTGCATACACGCAAATGCGTAAATAAGACCAAAAGGGAGACACCCCAGAGGGATAGGTCGCGTGGGTGTTGCATAACTCTTCTCTTTTTTAACTTCCGTTTACCCATCCTGATTAAGTCTCATTTAAAATTGACCGTGCTGTTCGAGAGGCTCTTTTGAGCCTTTACTGTCGTGTTCGACCGTTATTTTTTAGAGTGCCGTCTCATGAAGACACCAATCTGATTCTGTCCTCAGCTGGACGCCGTATTGCTCATCTCTCCCTTCCTCTTCCTCTCTGGTGCAATTCCACCCAGTTGCTTGATTTTACACTATGCCCCAGGAAAAAGTTGTGGCTCGGGTTTTCATCTACAATATATCTATACATTTATTAACTTTATTACTTATTCTAATTTTCCCCCTTTTGAATACTGCACAGAGAGGAGGAGTCTTTGAGGGTACTATTTTATTTCACTGCTTCAGATTTTGTTGCTTTCCTTCCTTAATCATCTTCTATAATGTTAATCGTACATTTTGATGCGACTTTTTATTATGGAGTGTTTTCCTTGATTCTGTCGTATATTACTGATTTATTTAAAACGGCGTGGAAGGATGAAATATTAAATATGAGGAATTTTCATAAAAGCTTTCATAGAATATAGAGGCGGAGAAAATACTGAGGATTTTTTTCTATTAACTTCCGTACTAAAATAACCTTAAGAAGATGGGATACAAGGGGGGGGGGGGGGGGGGGGGGGGAATAGGATGTGGAAATCTTACGTACTTTTTCTATCTATCTATCTATCGCCGGGACGGATTGTTGGGCTATGTTCAGACCTTAGAACGACCTCCCGTTTCACCTCACCACCCGTTCATCTTCACAGTCCACTTGGTTACCGCCGACCTTTTGAAGGTCTTCCGTTGTAAGGAGGAGGTTGTTTGTTGGATACTATTGAGCCCCTTCCCCTGGCGCCAGAGTGATGAACGTAAGGATCAGGACTCTCCTCCTGACGATTGGAAAACCTTTTCGGGTGTCTTTAGGGGGCGTGAATCACTTCGTAAAGTTCTATCTCAATGTGCGCTTGCACCAAGGTGTCGTATAGTCCTGGAAAGGGTCGAGAAACTGCCTTGTTATTCGTTATTTACTCTTACCATTGAATTGTTTGTATGGGAGGAAAAATAACAGGCTTTATGGCCACCTGAGGCGGAGATTTCAAGGTGTATGTTATTAGATTAAAACAAACCTGTATCAGTTGAACACTGTCAGGTGATGATCTTCACAAGTGTGATGTGTACTAGTATGTGCGTGAGCTATTTCATACGCTAATTCATGCAAAGAACCTTTGACGTTGAGAGCAGGAGAATTATTTCCATCCAATCTCTTTAAGATACAAATATTATATAGATGTGTATACGTTTTGGAATCATTTGACGGCGCGAACAGACATTTGTGACAGATTTTCAATTTACTATTCTTTCAAATAAGATAATTTTACAAATTCACGCGAGTCCGTGGGTTCGTTAAGCAAGCGTCTTCTATATAGAAACAGATGGCAAACTCCTGTTGAGACAGCTGGGTATACTTCGTTCTTTCGTGTCGTTACCATACTTACCGCAGAAAATAATAATAATCTGCCGGTACCATCCAAACGCCTGACGGCTCACCACCAAAAAAACGCGAGCACCATTGGTGCATTTATGAGCTGCTCTCGAGGATAATCGGACCCAGGAGGCGTTCGATTTCGAAATGGCGTCCGTAGTATTGGGTGGTGCCGTATTGTTACAGCCATCAGAAATATATTTTCCCTTTACATTGCTATGATCGTAATATGGTATTATGAAAGTTATCTGGGGAAAACGGTGGAGGTATATGACCCAGTCCGTTATTCCATCATGTTTTTTTAAAGAACCTTAGAGAACCGCGTTCGGTCGATTGCCTCAGAATATTCTATCCCCGCTCTAAAGCGCGATCTCGCAACCAATAGATCTAAATATGGTATGCGAGAGAGAGAGAGAGAGACGGACAACAAAAGACGCTCACACGCACTCGCTCCCAAGCGTCCGCCATCGAGGCCGTCCGGTCTTCGAAGCATTAAATACACACAAGTGACGGTGTTATCTGCCGACAGGTGTCAGCAGCGGAGACATCTTAATGGGTTATGGTACAACGTCTTTTTAACAAACGCAAAACGGAATTCATTATCAAACTAGAAATTAATTACGGAGAATTACAACGGAGGCGGCCTTTCTCTCTTTGTTTGCGTCTTTTTGCTCGATCCGTCATCAGTGAATAATAATATCCTTTTTCTCTCTCTTCCCCGTTTCTCTGCCACTCTCACGAACGAACCCTCCTTCGCGAAACGAGATGTTTTCGGAGGAGGAAAAAAATAATAATCGGAGACTTGATCCAGATTCAAATTTTTGGCCTAAATAAAAAAAAGTCCTGCACATGAAAGAATTTCCGGATCGATCCCGATTTTTTCGAAAATAAATATTTTTAAAAATGGAACTTATGTGATTTTTTCGGTGTATTCGTATCGCTTATAAAATGCCTTCCTATCTCTCTTTCTCCCTGTCTCCTCTACCTTTTCGTTCCGGAGCAATGACGCCAGACTCGCCCCGCGGCCATTAATCAAAACGACACGCGATTATCACTAATGCCCCGAAATTCCATGCATATATATGTACATTTCCTCTCATTCTCTCTCTCTCTCTCTTCCTCGTAGCGGCAATCAAGGTATGTCCAGCAAACGGAGCTTATTTTAGAGAGAGCGGGAGAGAGAGGTTCTAAGGGTTGGGGAAAAGAGGTAGAAGAGAGAGAAAGAGGGAACCGAGGGAAAAAGGAATCGAGGAGGAAAACTGGGAGAAGAGAGGGAGAATGTCGGGGGAAGGACGAGCTTTTTAGGGATGGCGGTCCCATTAGATCGCAAAATTAAAATTGGAGGACCCAGGCAGGCGACCGCATTTAACCCTCCCCCTCCGTGCCTTGCCCCTTTGACCACTTTTCCCTCCATACTCCCACTCCTCCCTTTCTGTCTCTCTCTTCTCTTCCACCCACTCTCTATCTCTCTCTCCCACCCTCACTCATTTTCGTCCGGCAATTTCAACGGTTGGGGAGTGGAACAAAGGTCCGGGGGTCGGGAAAAAGAGGGGAGTTATTGGAACTGCTCGTGATGTGTCTGTGATGGGGAATCGAGCGTTTAGTTTGGAGGGAATGAATGGACGCTGTTGATTTTCTCTTCGCTCGCGGTTATCGCGGTGAAAAGAGTTCTAATATTACCGAGGAATCTCCTTTTTTCTTTTTTTATTTTTTCTTTCATTTATCCTGGGTTCTCTCTTTCTTTCTCACTCCCTCCCACACCACCTCCCTATCTCCCTCTTCCATCATTCCGTCGTATATTGCTATGGCGTCGCAAAATTGCTGGCTAGCCCTTCCTCGCACGCCCGGGTTAAAACGACCGTTTAATTAACGTTAAGGACGTGAATTTGTTGGGTCCCGATGTGTGCGCCGGCATTTGTTTGTCGCTCGGTAAGGTTTTCCGTCGATATCGCGCAGGAATTCATAAGTAGAAAACGGTAATGCCGCCCAAGCACCAAGCGGCGCTGTTTGATAATTCGCCGAAGTATTTCCCCGCGATCCGGAAATTATAAAAAAAAGCGGATGCGTGGTTTGGTATATGTAGCAGATCCGTAAGACTACCTGCTCTTTGCGTTCGACCCTCGTTAGTGAGAATTAGCGTCTCTCAGTCGAAATCGAGTTCCGGTGTAGTCTACCCTCACAGCGGGTGGTGAAATTACCGATCTATCATTGCAAAATTCCAATACTTTTTAAAAAATAAGACGATGGAAAGTTACATCATTGCACTGCGGTGAAAATGCTGATTATTGGAGCTTTTTAAACGAAATTCCACGATACCTATCAACGGAGCTAGGAAACGAGCGAGGTAGAGGTTGGGAGAGGAAGGAAACTGAAGGGAGAGTGAGAGGAACCAACGTAAGCGCTTCGACTTACCTTAAGCTTTTTAGGAGGGAAATTTGAAATCGACATTGCCTTTCCGAATTGCAACACGTACAGCGATTCTGTCCTTTCAGTTATACTTTTAAAATAGTCTACAGCAGCGTTTCCCAAACTTATTTGACCCCGGAACACTCTTTTTATAATACATTCACGGAACACCAACAGCAACTCATGAGATATAATGTGCGCTTAGATGAAAGCAGCAAAAACCGGTCTCACAGACAAATTAATTGCTGCAAGAAATGATCAAAATTTGATTCATATGCGATTTTTACTTTCTCACATACGAAGTATATTGAGAAAATATTGATATCGCGAAAAAATCCGACCTCGAGATTTTAATGGAAATATACGTTTTAGGTGTACCTGAGTCCGAAAAAGTGGTTTTCGCAATCCCGTCTGTTACTGACTCTAGAGCAGTGGTCTTCAACGTGGGCGATAGCGCCCACCAGTGGGCGTTTTAGGGTTTTTGGTGGGCGTTAAAGTACTCACCATATGCTATTCTAATTTTTACACTGAAAAATAAAATTCTATAAGAAAGTTTAATGATACGCGCACACATCCTCAAATGAGACAATGTACAATGGAGGCATGGATGGTGACTCCATTCATCACTAGTGTGTGATGTGGATATTAAATACCAAGAGGAGCTAATAGAATTACTTCATGATGAGGAGTGTAAAGCCAATTTTAACCAAGGTGGATATGTGCAATTATGGCAGAACAAGAAAATGCCCTCTCTGTATCCACGATTGTGGAAGAAAATATCGTTGCTCTTGTTAGCTTTCCCAACCTCATCTAGTCGAGAAGGGATTCAGTGCAGTCAACAGTCTTCTGTCCAAAAAAAGAAATCGCTTACAAGTATCAGAAAGAGGAGATCTTCGAATGACCCGTACAGACTTGAAGCCTGACATTGAATCCCTGGTTTGTAGGAACCAAGCACAAAGTACGCATTGAAATGCCTGTGAAACGTTTATTTTAATATTTGTTTTGGTATTAATAAACATGGTTAAATTTGATGTATTTTTAAACGTATATTTTATCAAAAATTTTATTGTTAAGTTGACACGGAAGGTGGGTGAGTGTAAACGGTAGATCGAAAGTGAATGAAATCTCGTACTTAGGCATTTTAGAAGCTATGAAGAAATGGTTGACATTGCTCAGTAATTAAGGGAAGTTTATTATACGCATTTTTAACAACAATTTGATTTTCTCAAAAACGGATCTAACGATTTTGATCAAATATCGTACAGTTACTTGAGTTTACGTGTTCAGTAATACCAAATTCGATTTTCTCAAATACGGCTCGAACGATTTTGATCAAATTTCGTACCGCTACTTGAGTATACGTCTGCAAAAATACTACATACTTCATATTTGCTCAAGTAGCGGTACGAAATTTGATCTCCCGGATCTGCTTCATTAAACCGTGGTTTTTTCTAGGTGAATTTTCGGCGAGGATAGACATTCGCCAATCATTTCCAGGAATGGATGTAGAGTGATACACGGCGGTTAATTGGTTTCCAGGTTTTGTGCGACATTTTGAGCTAATAATTCATATCGTGGCAGAAGTACTCAGAAAAAAATGAGATATCTTTCACGTGTAATATATTCAGGGGTGGAAATGGGTTTTCAGATCTATGTACATACATATACGCTATGGGAAGGGTATAGATAAACATATCGATGCGTAAAAATATCAACTCAGGAACTAAGTATGTGGGGTATATGTATTCTCTAATTTTAGCATTGGAAAGGAACTGAATGCGACTGAACTATTATAGTTATGATCGTATCTGCACATTTCTGAAATTTAATTTTTTTATGAGATATCGGTATTTAATACCTTCTAATGACGTATTCCCATTAATATCTATGTAAAGAAAACGAAGATATCAAGATGAAACAACTAAAAATTCTTCTTAATAAAATGTTTAATTCTCAAAATTCGATTCGGTCAGTTTTTTTCTTTTTAGATCGAAAGGATACGCGTTCCAATAATCGCATCTCGAATATAGTGGAAATTACAAATGCCGAGTTGTAGGAGAGAACTCCTGGGTCTTAGGTCGTAACACCCATTATCCTAACCGCACTCACACCCTACAGACACGACAACAACCATTTCAAAACCGGTCGAGAACTCCTTCGTTCTGTCCTCCCGTCGCCGATCTAAAAAAAAAATCGACGCCATAAGCTCATACGAACCCCTATTCCCCCGCCTCGGAACGCTTTCTCGCAGAAAAAAAAGACAAAATAAAAAAAACAAATTTTCCGCAGTCTTCATTTGTTGTCGCCTCCAAAATGCGTGCTCAAAGATGGCCGCCATGTAATCTACGGGAACGGGCGAGTGAGGAAGGGAGTGGGGAAGGAGGGTGGGGCGGCGTAACTGGTGCGAACCACCTGACATCCAATTTCGGCTGTCCTCTTCTTTCCCTCTCTGCAACTCATCACTCTTATCCCCCTCCGTGTTCTTCAACCTCCCCTCCACCCCCCCTCTCTCTCTCTCTCCCCCTCTTTTCCCTTATTCCCAATCCTCCCCTTACACATCCCGTCCTGAATCCAGTCCTTCATTACAGAGGCCTGTCTCTCGCGGTATAAATAGAATTATTTTATTTTATTTTAAATCGATCAATCGTTGTATATATATATATAGGCGTCCTTCCAATCCCCAGTGGTTTTACTTATCCAACTTTTTTTTTACCTATTTCTTTCTTTCGTTCTGGGCGCGTTTAGTCACCCGTCCGCTTTAGTAGCACGTTCATTCCTCATTGTTCGCCTTTTCTCCACGTAGTATTTACTTTTCCCTTTCTTCCCGGCTTTTTCTTGTGTGTGCTACACGCTACACCTACCGTTCGGGAATATGTTATTAAAATTGTTCTAGAAGAGGAATTATTGGGACACTCTCTCAGAATATCTTTCCCCTTTACTATTTATTGTTTCTCTCCCATCATCTTATCGCCTCTCTTCCTCTCGTCCAATTTTTGCTTCGTCTGTGGTGAGAAGTTCTCCTTCATTTCGCTCCGAAAACATTGTTTTACAGTTATATCTATATCTATAGTTCATCCTGCAAGCCACTGCAATGGTGTGTGGCAGGGGGTGCAATAGCACCGAGGTAAAGCGCATAATAATGTATAGTATCACTCTACGTCGGCTGATTTCTTTTCGTAACTTCTGTTCTGCTGTTCGATTCATTTGTTAACTGCAATTCGATTGGCGGTGATCGGAGAAAAAGCATGCCTCGATTCCTCAAGTGGACTCCGGAGAGACAACTGGGATTCGCTTCACAAGTGGCATTCCGCTGCCTCTCGTCTCAGGAGGGAATAATTAGGGGTGCAACTGTTTCCGTAACGGAGAATCCTTGCGTAGATACCGAAGAGTATAAAATTTTGCTCGATCGTGTTCTAATGACCTTTCGTACCTCTCTCTCTATCTGGTCATCATTATCCCACGGGATGCGAATTTTCGTGTAATTTCGTTCTCATCCCATTGCGACTCTATCGTTACGTTTTCACGTTCTCTCGAACGCCACCCTTCTCCTGTCTGCCCTCCTCGGAACGCGCTCCGAAAAATTGATGCGTCAGTTAGGGCACTTATTTTTTCGCTAGAATTCCTCTCTTTAAAGGTTAATTTGAAGTTTCTCCTTGGCCACCGGTGGAACGAATAAATAAATCTTTTAAACTTTTTCTCGCTTTTTCTCAAATAACATTGCAAGCGCTTGATTTGTGGACGATTGGAAATTTTAAACCAAATTCGTGGTTGTTACCAAGGCAATAATGAATTCATTCGATTTGAGCCACGACAGGGTGCTTTTTATATTCTACGGTTAACGTTCCTAAAACGGTTTAGCTACGCGTTGTTTCTGAATGAAATTCTTTTTTTTCCAACGTCATAAAAATATTCGCTAATCCAGGAAGCTCAAAATTGCTGCTATCTCACGTTTATTTTCTGCAGTTACCGACTGATTTTTCTTGATCGTGAATTGCAACATTTTTACCCGTACTTCGTAAAACGTTAATGAACCGTTAAATATTAATTTTGAGCTGTTTTAATGCAGGCTGCATGTCCGAATGCCGCTGTTATCTATTTTGCTTCCTTAGCCATTCCGTTTGTGCCTTCCGTACTTGAGATACGACCGAACGTACCCCTTTTCTCCTTTGTGTCCCACAACCCAATTGTCCGCCCGGACTTTTTGTCCTATTTGCGCCGTGTGTATATTGCAACTTCGTATCCCGATCGCATTTGCGATATACCGCCATTTTCCCAAATGGGAAATCCTACAATTAGACAGCGTATTTATCGCGTGTTTTTAATATTTTTATTATTATGTATCACCCGTTTCCACGGCTACAGTGCGACCTTCCTACTCGTCAGTTATCCCGCAGAAGTCCGTATATACCACTCAGTTCCTGCGAGTATACGAATGTGCGGCCGTGAATTGAAAAGTCGCTTCTTAGCCGCGGATTTTTCTCAACTCTCTCTCTCTGACTCTCGAGCTGCATTAAGAAGTTAAAACATCCCATTCGCACCCTCTTTAAAAAAAAAAAACCAACCCAGGCGTCCTTAAACGTTTCCATTCTAAAACTGGCGTCTTTTGCTAATTTCATTCCTCTATGTCATTTCCTCTTTTTTTGAGATCGTCCACTCCTTAAATTGCTATATTCTGAAAAGAGTGAAAGAGAGTGACGGAAAGAGAGATAAAAAAATCTCCAAATCGAAGCGACACAATTTTTTTGTCCGTTCCACTTTTCTGGCTGCCTATTAAGTTTCTACCCAATAGAAGCACTCAATTTGCCTTAATACAGCACTTTACCATGATCGATAAATCAATCCCTTTTCGGGCGTCTGGATCGGAAGGGGGAGAGAGAGAGAGTTGGTGGGGAAGGGGGGTCTTTTCCAATCCAAATTCGTAAAAAGAGAAATCCTTACAATTTTTTTCTCTTCTTGAAAACCTACCCCACCACTACGCATCGTCCGCGTATTTTTAATGGACAGAATATCTCTGTCTCTCTCTCTCTCATTCTCTCTCCGGTTCTCTCTCTGTAACCCTAATTTTATGGTACATTTTTCTCTGCTGCAAAACCTTATCTCCCATGCCCCTAATCTCCATTCCCGCCTTAATCCTTTTGCTGGGCTAATCCTACCCGCCCACTCCTCCCTTTCTCTCTCTCTCTCCTCCTCTCTCTCAATCCCTCCCTTTCTGTGTCCTCTCTCTCGTCCATTCTCTCTCATTCTCATACCAGCAGCATCTCATCCCCATTTTCCGTAATCCCTCCCTCCCCCTCCCCTTTTTGCACTCTGCCACACCCTCCCTCCATTTCACGTGCTTCCCTCTCTCCCTCCATCCACCTCCCACACCATTTATCTCACCCTCCGCCTCTCGCATTCCTCCCACTCCCCAAAAAATATCCTCCTCCTCCTCCCCAATTATTGCCGCGTTCATTGCCGGCAATTCGGCAACACTGCGAAGCCCGGCTGGACGTTTTTTGCTAATTGTTCGAAGCGGCAACGCTGCAAGTCGGTGGGAGTGGATGGGGTGGGCAAAGGCTTTTGTGGATTGCCGTGGGTGAGGGTGGAGTGAGAGAGGGGGGGGGGGGGAGTGGGGATGGGAGAGAGAGAGGAATTGAGATGAGGATTCCTGGATGTGGGAGGGAGTCTCTTTCTCCTCAGAATTTGCGGCGGGGGAGGGAGGGAATGGGAGAGGGTGGGGTTGCCAAGGGAAGAGAGTATTGTTAAGGGGCGGGGCGAAACGAGGCCTTAGCCAAGGCGACAGACTGCTTTGAGCTGATATCCCTTGTGCTCATCTTCTAGAGATTTTTGGGTTTTGGGATGAGGATGTTTTAGGGTCTTGGGAAGAGGGGGAGGGTTATTGCTTTCGTTAATGAGCATAATTTAATTACTTTATAATAGACTTGGATTTTTCTCCGCGGTTGTGGAAAGAAGTTTTTGCGGCCTTTTTTTTAGATTTAATTTTTAATTGACCGTCTGCCAATTGTTGCGGGCCTATTGTGACGTTTTTGTTTTTAACCGAGTATATCTCTCTATTCATACTGGTGGAGATTTGAAGCGAGATCGTTTCGCTTAAATTTGCTTCTATATAAGGAGACACTTGGAGAGGAGATTAAAATTTAATTATAAACAACTGCGTTTTAATCTCGGACCGAGGTGAGGCGATTCGCTTGTGATTTTGCATTATTTTTTTTTTCAGCTCGTCTGCTCGTAATTTTAATCGCGTTTTCTTTTCTTTTTTTTAATTTTAACCATTACATCTATATAATTTATAGGCACTAAAGCAATATTGTACCCCTCCAGATTAATAAGTGTGGCATCCCCTCGTTTCGTGACAAACAATTTTAACTGGCTCGTAGCTTTACTCGTAAATCTCTAGGCAATAGTTAATGGCTGCACGGTTTTTCCATCTTACTCCAGTCTTGGGTTAATTTGCCCACGATCCTTTTTCTTATTGCAGAAATTCTCCGCACTACGTAGTTCATTCGTCTGTTCGTTGCCTCTTTATTACTTCTGCCAAATTAAATGTCACGGTTGTACCAAAATGTATGAATTAAAAGAAAAAATCTGCGTTTGAGATTGGAAAAGGATCACAAGCAGAAGGCGGCATCGGGCTAATTTCCTGTGTGCAAATGAATAGAAACTTACATTTGACTGGAAAGTAGGCGGCGTAAGCCAGTCTGTCACTTGCACGCAACAGCTTAGACTGGGATTAAGTTAGATTGATCGCTTACTGCGTGGGTAGAAATAAAACAAGCTTTTACGATGGAACATGCGAAAAATAAGCAAGTTCTCCGCGGATATCAAACGTTCCAGCCTTTATTTGGCTTATCTACTCGTTCTAACTCCTTTTAGTATTTGTGAAAAGGCGAAAAATATGGCAACGGAGTCTTTATTTTTCATGACTCAAACTGGTCACGGTTGCTGATTGCCCGATTACTCGCGAATCATTATTCTTTGAAGGATCGAAATATTTGTTGCTGATGTATAGGTATAAGCCAACTTAACTATTCAAGCCTCTATAAAATTGAACAAATTTCTCGATTTTTTTATGACCGGAGAATTTTTTCCCATGTAATTATTCTCGTACGCGAAACGGAAGCGAATGTGTAAAAAACCGAATCTTATACGCTTTGATTTTTTTTTTACGTCTCACTTAAAAGGGTTGGAGTTAACTTGAGCCACGCGTAAAAAACGCAGTTCCTTCCTTACGCTTCCGTAATTTCCCTGTCGTACTCGCTTCCTCTCTTGACAAACCAATGTTCCGCCGCACTCGCGTCGAGAAGACGTGCTGGAAACGACGTCATACTGTGTATTTGGTCTGGTGAGAGATCCAGCGAGGAAGAAAAAGCCGATTCGGAACCTCTCGAGACCAATAGATTTACACACAACGGAAAATATCCGTTCACGTTCAATTTCTGCCGCTTCTCCTCCCCCGTTCCCTTCCTCATCGTCGTCTCGGGCAGATTAATGACGACCATACGATACGATGCCTGAGACGTTTTTGTTACGCGTTTCGTAGAAATCCACCACCTCCCACGACCCTCGCCATATTCTCCCCCTCCCTATCTTATTTTGAATAAAAAAAAATGAAGAGCGGCGTAGAGAATCCGACAGCGATATGAAAATCTGGGGAAACCATTCAACTTAAAGGCTCCTCTCCTCTCTCCACCTCCTTGCTCCTTTTCCCGTGACCCGTCCCACCGGAATAGGATTCTGCTCCGGGAAAGCGAGGGAAGGGCGATGGGATGGGATGAGGAAGAGTTTTGCACCCGGAGCGGCTCGTCCGCAGACACACACACACGCTCACCGGAGGAGAGGGAGGAGGTAGACGGAGAGAGGCTATACGCCGGCGTCTCTTCTTTCCCTTCGCCTACCCGGAGCCGCATTCCAAACCCGTGTCCCCGGAAACGAGGTCCGGAATCCTCCATTACTCAAGGGAGCATGTGGGAGTCTGGGACGGAAGAGGTGGGGGGTGGAGGAGGGGAGGGGGGGAGTGAAGTGGATTTTTAAGGGAGGGAGGGAGGCTTTTGGTTTTGCTATGGGAAACGAGGAGGGGTTTGGGGGAGGGTATTATTGAAGCGAAGGGTTTTTGGAGTGGGAGAATAGGAGGATGGGGGAGAGGGGGGTGGAGAAGGATAAAGAAGGGTGGGAGGGAGGAGGGTTGGTGTGACAGTGAAGGGGTGGCAATCTTGTGTGTTTGTATAGAAAGGAGTTGAAGGGGAGGTTAGGCGGGGGGGGGGGGGAGAGAGAGTGATGAATGCTAGAGAGAGAAGGCAGATGTAATGAAAACCTTAACCTTTTTTTCGGCGAACTGGAGTAAAAGAGGGGGGAGGAGGGCATTTATTAATGGTGTCAGCCCAGTCTGATATGGCTGGTCTCTTTTACTATGTGGGTCACCCAATCCGTTTATTTCCCTTTCTACTATCAAACTATTATTTTTTAAAAACGGCCTTCACTCGCGCTAGGGGTTTCAAGTGTTGGGGTTTGTTACGCGCATTTTAATCGAATCCTACGCGTTGATTCTGAAGGGTACTTTTTTGATGGATGCGCTTCCAAATGTATGTACGGATAGGTTTATTCGTCATGGTGACTGGCTTGTTGTAATGTGAACGATGTGAATGGTTCATGTGATGTGACGAATCAGCCGCGTCTTTGAGTGGATAATCGAAATAAATTTTACTAGTCGAAGACTCTAACACGGACTTTGATTGCTTAGCGGTCAACATTCTATTAAAAACAGTCGACTGAGCGCATATGAGGTAAAGTAACAATGGGATATTATATTGGTGAGGCATATTTTCATTAATATATTCCTCGTCTAATTACCGAAAGGATTATCTCTAAAATTCGGGTGCTAATACGACATCGACTCTAAGAAACTAAATAGTGGTTGAGGACATTGCAAAAAACCGCATTACTTCCGATTTTAACAGACACTGAGTCTCTAATAGGTGAAATTTAAGATTCAATTGATAATTTTTTCATTATCTAGGTTAGCAGCTCCTTTTATCTGCATTCATGGATAGTACAATTATGTGCATGGAGCGTGAAAAACCAAAGGAGAAGTAATAAAAATGACAAAGGGGCAGACAATTAAAAAAATATGCTCACGACTTCGCCTCAAAACAAAAGAATACAGTAATTGGTTGTATATTTCTGACCCTTAGACACTTCTTTATTCAAAACTTTTAAGTTGACTTATACCATTCACTTCGGGTCGATTCGATCGTTCTCGTAAACTCGTTTCTCTCGCCAAATTACTTCCGATGGCTTTAAAACCCAAAAGCGAGCAGACATTTTTTTGAGCGAGAACTTTCAAGTGTCGGAAATGTCCTTGACCCAAACTCGAACCAGGTGAAGCGGAATTTTTCTTTGTCCGTTTTTTTTTATTGTAAGGGAAGAGGGATGGGGGTAAGAGCGTCTCGAAAGCATCAAAATAGAACAAAAGTCTCGGTCGAACCAGAACCTGTTTTTTTTTTAGTACACACGACTGCCGCGAATGAAATGTTTCTCCCTACTACAGAGGATCCTCGTTTAAGCACCACCCTCTATATATCTCCGTTTCCTTGGAGATCTTGAAATAAATGCATTGTTGAATCTAATCGGCCGATTTTGCTTCGACCTTGAGACATCATTCTTTCCTCTCTCTCTCTCGCCTGCGAGTCTTGAGGCTATTCTCCCCAAACGCACGCATACACTCGCACGAAGAAATACGCAGAGGCAGAACAATGACCATGCCGCGATACAGAGCCTAGGGAAGTTAAAAGAGGAAGAAAGGAAAGAGAGAGCGCGCATGAGATCACAGCATTAGCAGCTCGACCTACGAGAACTGAGGGAAATCTTAGGAAAGAAGAGAAGGGATTTTTATGGTGGGGATGAAAAAGTGGGATGTTCGCGGATGTTTGGACGAGTGCAAGTGGGCGGGCAAGGTTTTCTCTCGAGGACATCGGATGCATTTTCGCCGCTATAAAAAAAATCGCAAGCGTGGGAATGATATTGCGGTTTGCATTTATTTATTTTTTTAGTTATGGCGGATTCGTGCCTGGCGGTTTCGGTAGCCGAATCTCTCTCTCTCTCTCTTAAAACACAGTAAGTGACCAAAAGTTGGCAACCTGAGGAATGTGAGCCGCATGCGGCTCCGTGAACCAACTTCATCTTAAACTGTGTGTAAAGCACATTAGAAGTCCAATTCAGTTACCGACAGTTCATCTTTATTTATAACAGTGTTCTGAGATATGAAATGATAAATTAATTCGTTAATTAATTCGTTCTGTTCGAAACAACATTGAAGCTCTTCTCACAACCCACCCCGCCGTTTTAACGTAGGCAGAATTACCACCCTTTTCCGTCTTTGTTTCTCTTTCCCGGAACCATCCCTTTTTCGGTTCCTTCCGGAGACGTATTGATACACAGAACACTGTTCACCCACTTGTTCGGTCTCTACCTTGGCTAAGTTTTAGAAGTGTTTATCCATCTTTAAATATAATACTTCGAGTGAGCCGTCATGTTGGAAGATGCTTCAATTAACTGCCACGTTACAACTTTAAAATGATCGTCATTATTATTCCTCTAAATTAGATTTACTCGAAAGCGCCGCGTGTGTTACGATATCATCTTACCAGGTGTGCAAACCACTCGTTTTATTTTTCTCGTCCCGTAATACCTCACACCGCATTGATCACTTTGACCGAGAGAAAGGAAAGGGTAAAAAAATAATTATATGATTATTTTCAATAAAGGGAGGTAAGAAGGGGAAGGTGAAAATATAAAGAGAGAGAGAGAAAGAGAGAGAGGGCGTGCTGAGAAAGAGCGAGCATGCGCACGCGTGTATGCGCGCTCGAGTATGTGTGTGTGTGTGCGCGCGCTCTCGGAGAAAAATTACCGGGGAGGACGTGGGTAGTGGAGAGGGAAAGAGAGAGAGAAAGAGAGGTGCCGCTAGCGTGCAAGGTGGTTGGGTTGGATTGAAATAAAAAGGTGAGTAGAAGATGGGGGGGAGGGAGGGAGAGGGAGGGGGGGCAAGAGAGAGAGGGAGGGGAGAGAGAGAGGGGGGAAGCGGGGGGGAGAGAATGGTAGAGAGAGAGAGAGAGGACTCTGGACGTGTATAATGGGAAGATATACGAGTGGGCGGAGCGCGGTGCATGAGGTGTCGAAGGGGTTGGGGGGCGTGTGCTGGGAACACCTCCCACCTTCTTGCCCGACCGCGCGAAGAAGAGTGAAGAGGAGGAAACGGAGGATAATGGAAAAGGAGGAGGGAGGGTCGTGATGAGAGAAAGATGGATATTCCGTTGAGGAAGCGCCTCGAGAAATGAACAGGATGCTGCTCTTTCCCGAGGACGCCCTTACGAAAGGAACAAGTCGTTTCGGAGGAGGTTCGAGCGAGAGGGTTAATGAAATCGTCCTTTAAGCTGGTTGTTTGTTTTTTTTTGCATATCGAATCAATACGGCCTTAGTTTTTTTTACAACGTTTTTCTCTCGCTGTATGTTTTTAAAAAACCCGCTAGGTGGCTTCGGCGATGGGTGAAGCGCATTCCATGCGAACGAAAGATTCGGTGAAATTCCTTCGTTCCTCTAAGTACGGCTTTATTAAGGTTGAGATGTTTTTTTCATTACGTTAAGACTTGGTTGAGGAATCGTTAAGGGTATGTTATTAATTAGCGTAATGATTGATCTCGTCCTTACGCGTATGTGGAAATTGTTATGTCGTATTCTGTGACAGATTGTCACAGGTTGGTTAGCCGGTTCAGGAGCAAAATTCATCAATTTCTTAAAACTGGAGTTGTATTTGATTATGCACAAAATGCATACAGAAATTATGTGAAACATCCACATGATAGCCAACTGTTAGATTTTCTTGGTTCTAAGCTCTTCACTAATAGCACTCGGATGGTGCGCCCTGAATACATATATCGATGATATATTAGGAGCAATAAATTGAGCGCTTAAAAAAACAAAAACTAGTTTAAGGCTAGGCCGTAAAATATTCAATTCATTCCAATGAATAATAACCACTCTCAACATTATCTATAACCAAAGAATACAGTCGAACTTGTTCAACCGAGCCTCGTGTGAAGAGAAAGACATCCAGTTAAATATATAATTTCACCCGTTGAACGTCACCTCAACGACCAAGAACGCTAACAGGAAAACTCGTCTAACTAAGAGCGATCGAAAATTCGAGTAACAGAGGTCATTTCGCAATTAATTTATCTCGAGGGAGTTTCTGATAAAACCCTCCCTCTACTCGTTTCTATCGGGTGGCATATTGCAGCGGCGGCATATGAGAGGCGGAGATCGTAACGGACGCTGGCCGCGTCGCCACTTTAGTCGGTCTCGATAAGGAGAGAGGGCGTTATTACAGAAAACATCGCACGGTTAATTTACGGAAGAAGCAATCAGTTTATGCTCCGAGTCCAAGGTCTTTCGTGGAAGGGGAAGGTAGATAAATTGCTCCTAAAGCTGACGGAGGAAATTGGCATATAAAAATCACCTCGGCCACGCCTACTGATATTATTAAGCGCTGTTCAAACTCGTGTGCGGATTCAAGGAAAATAAAAAAAGATACGGAGCCCATAATTGTACTGTATGTATAAAGGGATTTGCTTGTGCAAGGACGATTCTCCAATTCGAACGTTTAAAATTTTCGAATCTAATTATTATATTCGGAATCGAAGGAGGGGGGGCATGAAGGAGGCTGAATTTCCGGTCGTTTCTTCCTTTATCGTCGGATGTCGCGCATTTCGCACCAAGATTTTCCGCACGGATAAAAGTTTGAGATTATAATTTTCCGCCAATTAGGGAAAAATTGGACCTTTCCGCCCTCCGCTCGGTTTCTTCGTAATGGCCCGCTCGTTATTTTTACACCGCGGCACCTCCTCGACAAGTCATAAAACATTGCCGAAATTTATTGAGAAGCCTTAATTCAAGGTAATTGGATAAAATTACTTTTATTCTCTCTCTTGCGGTGGTTGCCCGAATTTATTCGAAGAACGGGAGAAAGAGATTATTTATATCGTTCTACGATTCCATTTCCCGGTCACTGCAACAACGGGGGGGGGGGGAATACGCTTTAGTTCCTCCGATTTCCGCACCCTAGGAAATAGTCGCCGCGTACACGGGGATACGTAGGCGTCGAGATGCAAAAACGAAACGCTTTATTCGCACGCGGGAGAGAAAAAAATGAGAATGGAGGAGGCATTCGAATCCGTTTATCCGCCTGTCATTGTTCTTGCTGAGACGTCCCAGTGTCCCTCATTTTTTTTTTACTTTCCACCGGCTTCTCTTCAAACCCCTTCCAATTTTCTCCCTCCCCTCCCTTACTCCAATTTCCTTCCCTCTCTCTTTCTCTCTCCCCCCTCTTCGCCAAAAACCCTCCTCTCTTCCTTTCCCCCCTCCTCTGTCTGCCGGCTTCAAAGCCATAATATATCCCCCCTTTGAAGTCGCTGCAAATTAGAACCTATATGAGCGGTTTTAGACGTTAATTAAAGCTTTACAACGGCATAGTCGAAACGGCGTGTCTGTGTGTGTTCCTCGTGTGTGTTTTGCGGGTGTTTCGGGTCTGGAGATAGGTAGGAGGAGACTTGGGATGGGAAGAGCAATATGAACGCAAGGGTGAGAGAGAGGGTGGGGTGGTGGGTGGAGGGAAAGGTGAAAGGAGAGAGAGAGAGAAGGAGAGGGGAAGAGTAATTGGGAAGGGAGGGAGAGAGAGAGAGAGAGAGAGAGAGATAGGGTTTTGGGGAGAGATAAGTAGGGGGAGAGAGGTATGAAGAGATAGAGAGAGATGGGGAGGAGGTTGGAGTAAGAGATAGGGTTTTGGGGAGAGATAAGTAGGGGGAGAGAGGTATGAAGAGATAGAGAGAGATGGGGAGGAGGTTGGAGTAAGAAGAAATTAAAACAGAGAAAGAGAAGATCCAATGTAAGGGGAGGGAATGGCGTGGGTGCGTAGTTGAATCCTATGTGGCGGATGGGATAAAGGGTGGGAGAGAGAGAGAAAGGGGGAGAGTGGGAGAAAGGGGGAGAGTGGGAGAGAGAAATGGGAGAGAGGGAGAGAGAAAGGGGGAGAGAAAAAGGGGGAGAGAAAAAGGGGGAGAGTGGGAGAGAAAATGGGGAGAGAGGGAGAGAGAAAGGGGGAGAGGAAGGGGTACAATTGCGGCGTAGGAGTGAGTCTCTGGGATTAAGGAGATACAAATTCTAAAGGGTTATTGATTGACCTGCATGTTTTGTCCGACGTATTTATCTCCTTCCACGGAACGCCAGCTATTTTCAATATAGCGGCTGAGATGAGAGAGAGGGGGGGGGGGAGGGAGGAGGGAGAGAGGGGGAGGGAGAGAGAAAAGGAGAGAAGGGAATGGAACACAGGTCTGGATCTGGGGTGAGAAGGAGGGAGATAGGGAGAGTCGTGGGAGGAGGTGGCGTGCAGAAACTGAGGAACAAAAGGGAGGAAAGGTGGAGAGAGAGAGAGAGCGAGAATGGGAGAGAGAGAAAGAGAGGGAGAAAGAGAGGGAGAAAGAGAATAGGTGGGTATTAGGGCGAAAACGTACGGTCGGGAATTGTTGCAGCACGCAACGCAAAACGGGGGAAGGCAATTAATTGGAGGAGAAGCGCTATTGGAAGAAAAGGCAGCGTAATATAAAGGGATGGAGTGGATGGAGAGGTATGAAGGGAACAATCTGAGAGGGAAAACAATAAATGAATCGGGAAGGAGGGTTGGGTTGGGTGGGAGAGAGAGGTAGGGGCAATTTTTATTTTCTCCTGGCTGGGAAATAATGCTGGCAGAAGAAATTAAGGGCGGTTGGATGACAGGAGAGAGAGAGAGAGAGAAAGAAAGAAAGAAAGAAAAAGAACGCGCACGCATTGCAGAAGATTTTAGAGAGAGGAGGATTGATAGGTTTCGGCGATGTAACTCGGCTAGATTAATAAATGCGAGCGCGAGTGATTGGTGGTGGCTTTATATGAAAAAAAGAAGACTTAGGATGAGTACCTTATTACTTTCAACATAATGGGAATGGCATGCGATGCTCCTCTCTTTAGCTCCGCGTTTCAAATATACGAGGACCTCCCCTTGTGTACAAATGAACGAGCTCCTATACCTCATCACCCCACTCGACGAAAGCTACATAAACGACTTTAATAGGTGGAAATCAAATTGCAAAATACGACACTAGAGAAAATTTCCCGTGAATGTAATAAGGAAAAGTTTTAAGCATTAAAAAAAATTGAATGCGTGAAGAAATTGTTTGAAGAGGAAAAAGGAAGGTGAGTCATGGCAGGAATGGTTTCGTCCAAGGGATGTCGTTGTCAGTCTCTTGAGAGGAAAATAAGAACAAATGAAGGAAAATATTTAGAGAAATTGGAGAAACAAAGAGAGAAACGGGGAGAAGGATAGAGCAGGAAGGAGAGAGAGAGAGAAACGTGGTAGATATAGAGAGAGAGACAGGCTGGAGAGATGGGAGATAGGAGTGGGTTTTAGAGATGGTACCGAGGGGTAGGTGGGAGGAAGGGAAGGGGGAGGGGGAAAGGAAGGGTGGGCATATAATCAGTGTCTGGAAGATTAAACGCCAGGTAATTTGTGCCGGGCTGCCTTGCGCTGTTGCCAAGTGAGCATTTTGTGTGATGGGGAGGAGGGATGTGTGGAGGAGCAGAGGAGTGGGAGGGAAGGAAGGATGATGGGTGGCAGTAGAAGGGGAGGGGGGAGAGAGATAGAACGTATGTGTGAGGGAGGGAGAGAGAGAGAGAGAGATAGCGAGGATGTGGATAGGGAAGAAGAAAAGAGGAGGGAAGGATGGGGTTTTAGAGATAGGTGGGGGAGAAGAGTCCGCTCCGTGCGTTAATTGGCGGTCAGAGACTAATTACTGCGGGTAGGGAAGTGGGATGGGTTTGGGGTAAAAAGGGGGTCGGGTGAGAGAGAGAGAGGGAGAATAAGGGAAGATGAGTCGTGAGGTGAGTATGAGGATGGAGAATGGGGGCGAAGGTGTGTCAGATGGGGTGTGTTTGAAGAAGGTTAGCGAAGGGAGAGGGATGGAGGGAGGTGGGGGGGGGAGGTCGGTAGGGAATGGTTAGGGTTGGATTCTGTCGAGCAGCGGCGAGAGATAAGGGGGGGGGGGGGGGGGGGGGAGAGAAAGAGAGGTGTGTGTGAAGGTGTTGTGGCGATGCAGAAAAGCGGTTTTAGGATGGAGGAGAGAGGTTAGGGGCTTAGATGGACCACTCGACCTATGCTGGATGGGGCCATTCCTTCATTCCTTTCTCTATCCATCTCGCCCCGCCTTGTTGTGTTAGTGTAGCCTTCGCAAGATCAGTTCAGGTATACTTATGCATGCTTATGATTTCGCTGTGTTCGTTGGAAAAATTTATGAGTTGGGCTCTTCTCATCGTACGTTGTTTTCTCAGTATTATTATCTGATTAATCGACATTTCAATACTCACGTCGGTCAATTTTATTCTCTTCCCCAGAGGTTCGATCTATTTGGCTCTTTTTCAATTTTGACCAAAACGAGTGTTATTTCCAATTTGTATGTGATTCCCTCTGCGTCACTTTTGCGAAAGCCATTTTCGCGAGAACCACAGAAAAATCCTCGACGTAGTCGTGCATTTGCGTCGGGACCTTTCAGAACATTTTCCACCCACCGTAGACAGCAGAATTATCATCCCGGATGCATATCAGTGGCGATCATTTCTTTCTGTGAGGTAACGTTGACGTCAGAAGAAGGGAGTAGAGGGTTATCCTTCCATGACAAGCTAAGGGTGGCGATATAAACCTAGATTCCTTTGCATGGCGCTAACGTCTGCCCCTTTGGTCACCGTGGGGTCCAGCAGGACCTTCATTCTCTCTCTCTACGCCAACCTTTTCGAACTAGGTTCTCACCTCCCCTTTTCTCACTACCTCCTATCGTCGCCCCATACTTCTCCTCTCCCCCTTCTCACCCCCAACACACTCCCCTCCATACCAACCCCCGAACTACCAACTTTAAGCTCCATCGTTCTCATTATCCTCTCTCATAGTAGTCGCTTCAGTTATTCATGTAACGGCGTAAATTGTTCGCACAAAACCCTGTTGTTGTTAGTACCTGCATTTTTTAAAAAATTTCGCTCTTGGAGATTATATTGGGCCTGGTATCTAATTACTATTACAGTATTACTTTTCGTCATACATTATTTCCCGTAGGTTTTTTATTCCATTCGTTTTTCGTAATTCGAGTGATGGCCAGCGGATCTATATGGTTTTTCGCCGTTTTTAATGACGTTTTTCGCCGCAACAAGTGCATTTGTTTAAATAATTTCAACCAGGAAGTTAGCTTTTTCTTACGATTCCAAGAATGGATTCCTGAATATATTTATGTTATTCCGCGTTGACCCTTTATCTTATATGCCTGTGTGCATAGTACACTACGTCTAATGGAAAAGACCAAATGCATTTGAACGCGAGGGATACCTCAGCGAATTTTGCTGCGTTGCATCTTCGTAAATTTAAACTCACTTTGACATTTGGAGACCAATCACAAACATTATCAGGAAAAATAGTTCGTAGCTGATAGATATGACATTACGCTCAAGTTATCGATTCGCGCTACGAGCGTCAAAAAGTATACCACGAAGCTTTCAACGCACAGTGTACGTGCGTGTCTGTTAGGCCTACGCACAAGCACCTTAGAAATAGTGGCATGAAAATAATGTGGCGAGGTTCGAGAGTTAACATCTTAATATGTCTTGGATACTCAAGAGGCGGAACTGCGAGGCGTAATGTTTTCTGAAACCTCTCTTCCACTCCGTACAACTTCTCCTCTTCGTCTTTTGAATTTTTTTTATCAAAAGAATATTTTATTAACCTTCTTCCTGTACGGCGTTAATGCGCGACTGTATATCAGAGGCCTGGCGTTCGCATAACCGGTTTCGATAAATCATTTGCCGGAAAGATTTATCCGATTAATTTATCTGTTTCGGCGGGCGTCGCGAACTGTCGCCGGGCCGTATCGGTTATCGCGTGTATTTTTTTCGCTTTGACGGATAGCTCGTGTCGAGAAGGGGGAGATGGAGTGGAGGGGGAGGGCGAAGGAGATTAACCCTTTTATTTTCGCGCGTTCGATTGAGGAGATGAGATGAAAAAAAAGGTCACGGGTTTTGTGGATTGTGATGAACGCTAGGGACGTCCTGGAAATTTATCTCCCGTTCTGTTTTTTGAAAAAAAAATGAGACGGGAGTTTTTCCTCGTCCTTCTTTTGTTTATTTATGGCTCCGGATGACTGGCTTAATACAGCGAAGTAATCCCGTTGAGTAATGCGACGGAACGCTTTCTTTTTCGGCATACGAAAATGAAGCTGTCACGTCAGGATTAGGACTGTTTTACTCCGTGTTGTGTTTTTTTTTTTGGTTGAACTGGAGAAGTCCGACGAAAGATTCGTTGATTTCTCGTTTGGTGGGAAAACATTTTTCTTTAGAAAATTATGCAAGTCCAAGTCTATAGTCGATGTAAAAATCGTGTCAGCGATAAGTAATTTTCCCTCCCGTGCATGCCTTCATACGCTTTGTCCTGCGCCGGTTCCCTAATTAATTTGTGGTTTTTTGAGAAGCGAAGTAAACGCATTGAAGAGATCTTTTACTCATATCATCTGTCGTTTCGTGCTTTCTTGACGAATTCGTCAGCTCTCAGAGCATGCAATTTTAGCGACCAATGAAAAAATACAGATTTTTACCGATGATGTAAAGACACGGCAAACATTTAATTGGCATAACTGCCGTATCTAATAGCAAAGATTTCTTTTACTTTGGTAACACGATGTGTTTGCGGTTATCCAGTTTATCGATTAGAAGAGCTGTTTGGTTGAGTCACATTTCGAGAAGCACGACTCCGGATGCCAACGGCAACGATGGACGCAGTCTTTGAACCAATATGACGCCTCTCATTTTGCCGATTTAAAATCGGTGTTTGGAAGATCTTTATGCAAAACGCGATTAGTCGCATTTTATTATCAGCGATCGATTATCGATCGGTCGATGAACCTTAAAAAAAGTTTTCGTCACCTCCAGAGAACCTTTCCTCCCTCTTCCCTCTCTCTCGCTGAGAGTGACATCTTTCGAAAACCTCCGGATGCGTTCGTCGCGACCCGCGTCCATTTCCTCCCGACCTTCTGAAAAACCGGACGCGACGGATTAGCACACCTCGTCCATCTTTCACCGTCGATAGATGGACTTAATGGGTCCATCCCTTCTTCTTCCTCCTCCTCCTCCTTTATTCACCCCCCCCCCCTCTCCCTCACTCGATCCGAAATCCTCATCTATTTTGGAAGTGTGTGAAGAGAGGGCGTGCGAGGTGGGCTGGATCGGTCAGGAAGAGGTTTTTGAGGGAAGGGACAACCGCATATCTTTGAATTGCGGGCTTCACGAGCTTACCCCAGGATCCCTCAAGGCGCGAAGGTCGGTCGGGTTTTCGCCTAGGGATGGCGTGTAGGGCGGGTTAGGGAGAGAGAGAGAAAGGTGGCGGGTGAGTTTTCGGATGCGATGAAAGGTATAGAGAGAGAGAGAGAGGAGTGTCCAATAAGGTCGCCACATGGGGCGAATATACAGGAATGTGTGGAATCGAAGCACATCATCATCGTCAGTTATATAAATATGTTTACCTCTACTTTCCAAGCCGATTAAACGCCGTTGTTGTAATAAAATTAATTACAGGAATCTCAACCGGAAGTTTAAAATAGCGATTAAAATTACGTCTATCACGATATGTTAATTGTTGTTGCATAGTACACATTATTATTATTTTTGTCAACGAATAACAGCAAATTTATTGCAACGAACATTGATGAATTTCCGAATAAATAATCGATAATAATTATAACAGTTTATATCATCATACCCGCTAAGAAATTATTCCATGCGAGGAACACGGTAATCTATTTCACACAAGTGTGGCGACCATCTCACCGCTGATTGTGAGATGGAACGAGAATGAAGGGGAACGAGGGATAGGTAGAAACGGTGGAAGGGTGAGAGAGAGAGGCTAGGAAAAGGAGATAAATAGAGAAAGAAAGGTTATAGAGACGGAGAGTGCAAAATGGCGGCCGGTTGAGAAGGGAAAAAGGAGAGAGAGAGAGCGGAACCACTGGCGTGTGGGCTGTTTATAAGGACGTGAAAGGGTCCGAAGCAGCGTTGTGTGTGTGTGTGTGTGAGCGCGTGAGAGAGTGAGGTGGTTAGGGATGGATCGAGATGGAGGTCGAGTGAGGACGACCGGAGATGGGACGGGGGTCGCGAGAGGGCAAGATAGAGGGTGGAGGTGAGGTCAGAATCTGTGGAGGAGGTCGGTTTGGGTTTTTGGTCTTCCTTCTCTCCAAACTCTCTCTCTCCCCCCCTCCTCTCCAAAGAGAGAGGGGGGGAGGGGTGGCTTTAAGTGCGGGAATCCTGGAGGTGAACCAGAGAGGTCGAGATGGAATGGAATGGGAGGAGAAGGGAAAGTGGAAGAGGAGGAAGGGTGGCATGAGGGGTCAGTTGTGAAAGGAGTAGAAGGGGTGCATTCTCTCTTGTTTTATAGTTTGGTGTTTAAGAGGTGTAGGAGGAGAGGAGGAGGAGGGGGGTGAATAGGAATAAGAGGGAGGGAGGAATTGGTTTTGAGTGGGAGGGAATGGGATAGGCAAGAACTAGAGAGTAGGTCGAAGTGGGGACTCTATCTATCTACCTCTTCCTATATCTGTCTGTCTCTCTCTCTCTCTCAATCTCGAGTGGGACTAGATGAGTCTCCGGAGAGATCGGGACCCGATTTCCTTTTCCCTCTGGTTTATCAACTCACACCTACCCGAGCCCTTTCTCCCTCTCTCTCTCTCTCCTCTTTCCGTATTCCATATTTGCTCCCGGAATATCGGAGTTCTTTTTCTATTCTTTTCACTTTCCTTTCTTCCACGTTTTATTTCTTCAATCCATTTGTCGCTTTTTTTCCTTTTATCATATTCGAAGTATCTTTCTTTGTCTTATTTTTCTCATTCCTTCTCTTCCCAACGTATTTATTGATTGTTTTTGTATTTGCTTTCCCTGGTAAATATCGGCTATTTTCCGAGAGGCATATCTCTCTCTTTTTTGCTCCCATCTTTTCAACACATTTTTATTTCCATTATCCTATGCTGTTTTTTTTAACTTTCGGACCACTTGCACTGTATCATTCCACTTCTTTTCAGCGGCGATCATCGACTTCTTCTTTTTCTGTCTCCTCCTCTTATCCATTTCGTTTCCACCGGCGATCCCTTTTCCTCTCTTTTTTCTTCCTCTACCTAAGACCCTTAACCTCTCAAAATCCCACTGTCTAACACTCATCTTCTCCATTCCTCATTCCCTCCCTCCACTTTCTCTCTCTCTCTCCCTTCTCCCTCTCTCCCAACTTCTCCACCCACACTCCCTCCCTCAAATCGGCAATGATGCCAACTTAACGAGACGAACTCGGCGTGTTGAGAGGGGTTGTTATGGGGACGTCGGTGTTTTTGTTATTTTTTTTCTCTTTTTCCTTCTTCCTTCCTCTCTGCGTCGCCATCTCTCTTTCTTCCGTCCTTCCTCCCTCTCTGAGGCTCTTTTTTGGGGCGAAACTTCGCAGGAGAAGGAAAGAGAGAGAGAGGTTGGGAGGGATATAGGAGGAGTTGTGGGGGGAGGTGGAATGGGTGATTCAAGTGGGCATTCCCTCCGCCTTGATTAGGTGTCGTCCATGGAGTTGTGGAGTGGTGAGAGAGAGAGAGAGGGAGAAAGGGAGGGAGAAGATGAGCCCGCAAGAGAAGTATCGCTCACTTGATTCGTTCTGAAAGGTTTTTTTCTCCCCTGAGGAGGAGGTCGATTCCTCC
Source organism: Uropetala carovei (assembly GCA_036926305.1). Classification (NCBI taxonomy): domain Eukaryota; kingdom Metazoa; phylum Arthropoda; class Insecta; order Odonata; family Petaluridae; genus Uropetala; species Uropetala carovei. The sequence continues at coordinate 9,869,237 of JAXCHB010000241.1, forward strand.
GAATCTTTTTTCGGCATTCGCTTGTTTTCTCTCTTTCATTCTCTCTCCCTCCGTCCCTCTCTCTCTCTCCCAGTCCCTCTCTGTCTCTCTCCAGGGAAGCGGTTGATTGAATGTTAAGACTTCTCGTTTACCCGCGGAAATTTTCTTTCTTAAGGGGGAGTCATTTTCGATAAGAGGGGATGAGGGGGAAAAGAAAGACGACGCGATAGGATGAAGGATTACACATAGGAAGGAGTTTTTCGGCCAAACTCAACCGACTGGGCTTATCAGGCGTAGCCTCTCTTAAACGCAATTAGGGTCCGGCGTCGTTTGAGACATCCGCGCTGTTAAAAAGGGTGACTTTTTTACTATTCGCTAAGCGATGGAATGGCGTGTAGTTGGAAATTAAAGTGTCACCAAGCTGGAAAAATGTGATGATTTGTGTGTCTGATTTCCGGCGAGTAATTAAGGAAATTTTGAACATTATTTTCTGTCATTTGTCGTCTTCTTCCGAGGCTTGTTTACACTTTACGGGGTGAACATTTAATTTATGTTTTGGAACGATTTCAAAGTAAATAAGCTCATATGTAGATCGTAAAACTTACAAATATATAAATAATGAAAGTCATCGCTAAAATTGGCATTATTTGTATGCAGAATCGTATACATAAGCAAAACAGAAATTCCTTAACTGGGATATCGAATTGATTAATGGGTTGATCGAAACAATAAATTTAAATTCGATTCTGTATTTCATATACGAGATGGAGACATTACACCCTTCGACTTTAAAACGCGAATACTTTTTGTTTCACAGATTCGTAAGCTCTGGTATCTTGAGAATAATTCTCTACCGTGTTTTCCCAGCACTGAGAAACTTATTTAACTACGGAACTAATATAAAATTAGGTTAACTCTGGAAATGATTTGGCTCGATGATTACCTGTGGAAATTTAATTTTCTCTTATATTACGAAACCATCCAATTCCAGTTTGTCCAATACCTAGTAAAGTTAAGAGATTATTCATTTAGGAGGTAACGTGAATTATATGTAATATGCTAATGAGAAATTCAGTGGCTGGAATGCGCGAAGAAGATTAGCGTTGATTAATTCCAATAATGACGTAATCGCGAATACTTTTACGATAAAATATACAGTTCGATATCCGCAGATCAAATTAATCCCAGCTATGGGCAAATTTTATAATTCCTGGCATATTAACCTCGATGGAATTTTCCGTGTAGTAATTTTAAAAAAATCGACGAAGCTACTTTTTCTGGTTAGACATTTTTTAAAAATATGGTCTCGAGGAACATTTAGAAACCGAAACTTTATTGCAAATGCGATCACATAACTAGGAGATATTCAACTCATTCGCGAGCATCAATTTTTCTTTCATTTTTTCCGAAAAGTTTACATTTCGAACAGGGATTTCCTTCTCGAAGGAGGGAGAGAAGGAGAGAGAAGGAGGGCAATTGAATCGAGATATGAAAAGGAGGAGAGAGAGAGAGAGAGAGGATAGAGAAGTTTATTCGATTGGATTTCACTTGAGGCGAGTTGGAAAAGGCGCTGAGAAGAGAGAGGGGGAGAGGGAGAGAGAGAGATGAGAGGGTGTCCTCGGGCGGGGGAGTTAAGAGTTGGAAGAGGAGGAGGATGAGAGAGGCAAGGAAGCGAAGGAGAAGGCAGAAGTGGGGTATAAAGGTTGAGAGCAGACGAAGGAACTGGTGTGGGGATCCAATTGGTTTAAGCCGAAAGAGAGAGAGAGAGAGAAAGCTAGAGAAAGAGAGAGACAGAGAGAGAGAGAGGGATGGAGAAAGGAAATGGTGGGGATGCGGGGTGTCTAAGACACGTGGGCAGGACTCCCGAGGTTTAATTGCCGAATTCCTTGAGGGGAAGGATGTCGGATTGGGTGGGGAAAGGAGATGGAGTGGTATCAAAGAGGAGAAAGATGGAGGGAGAGAGAGAGAGAAGTGGGGAGTGGGGGAGGGTTTGTGGAATCAAGGAATGGGCCAAATGGGAAGGGAAAATGGAATGAGAATGGAGAGAGGGAGGGGGGGAGGGAAGGCGGTAGGGCAAGAAGGAGAGGGGGGAGAGGCGGAAAGGAAGAAGGCTTCGGTTCAATTGAGAAAGGAAATGTGGTTTCATCCCTCACTGGGTGACGAAGGACTAAATGAAGAGATCTCTCTCTCTCTCTCTTCCCACCTCTCTCTCATTCTTCTTCAGCTCTTCCTCCTTCCCCCCTACCTCACACTATCTTCTTCCCTTACCTCTCTCTCCACCCTGGGTTCTCTTTCTCCGTTTCCTTTATTTCTCGGCCTGCGCACTGAGACAAAAGGACATCGGATTCTTTAAAGGGAATCAATTTGGAAGTGTTTCCATTCAAATGACGCGTTTCAGAAGGATCCTCCTTTTCCCATCTCGTTCCGTTTTCTTCTCTCTTTGCGGGTGTGTTTTTGTTCCAGCCTGCTTGCTCTACGATATTGTTTGATTCTAAATTCATTTTGCCGCCGAGGAGGTTGTTTCCCGCTTTGGTTGAACGACGGCGGCGTTTGAAAATAATTTCCATTCTGGTTTGATGAGTCTGCGCATTTAGGTTTGTTCTTGCTGGAACATCGGTGGTGATTAAGCTTAACTCTGCGGCAACTTATTATTTCACTCTTTTCCCCATTCTTGCTATTGTAACATTTGTGTTACTCCTGTTAATCCATACATTTGCAGTCGATCAATTTATAGCCCGAATTAATAGGTAGTTTCCTAAACGTTGTTATTCAACGCCAGTTTATTGCTATTTTTCTCAAGACGTCATCTGCATGTTTTCGGTATTCAAGAAGCAGGGCCGGCGCTAGGAGTTTTGCCGCCCTGTGCAAATGCTGATTTTGCCACCCCCCAACCCTAATTCCCCCTAGTTTTTATAGCACCGTTTATTTAAATAATATTAATAATGATGTATTCTGGAGAAACATGCAATATAAAGATATATTTTTTAATTTACCTTTTATCAATGAAGAAACAGACGTTACATATTAAATGTGAGCAAAGTGGTTATCCCGTAAGTGAAACGATGGCCAACGTTTTTTCTCGGCACGTTTACAGAAAGCATAAATAACGCATGCATCTGCCGTATCTCTAAAGCTGTTCCTTTTAATGAAAAATTAATGAAAGAAGTAATTCGTGAAACACTCCCTTGTGAGTTCTATGGAGTCGCTGATGAGGAGAATGTACCTTAGCAGGTAATAACAATCTCAAAATTACAGCATCATCTGAGAGGTCAGGTCCTATACTAAATGAGTGGTGTTTGACAAAGTCATTTATAACCTCCTCTGGCCGATGCTGATTTTAATTACGAGAGTTTTAAAATAGCAGGGAAAGATCCAAAGTACGGAGCCACGGATCGGTCGGTTTTATTCGAATTTCGTAGCGTAATGCTTATCAAAATATTTTTCTATGCATTGCATTTGGCGCTCATTTTTGGCCCCCCCCCCCCAAAAAAAAGCTGCCGCCATGTGCAAGTGCACGTTTTGCACCCCCGGTCGCGCCCCCCCCCCCCCCCCCCCCCCCCCCCCCGATGTACATTGCGTCCATCAATCTGCAGCAATGTACATCCTTTTCCTACTGTGCTATTTTTTCACAACAAAAGGAGCACTGCAACCATGTATTGGGGAAACCGTCGTTAACAGTTGAATTTTTGCATCGTGAAACGGGACATGGCAATGCCGAGGTGTTTTATCTCCCGGTGTCGCGTGTAACACTTATGCTCTCGGTCATCCAAACGCCTTATGCCCCACTCAGTCATTCCATATTTCCCCCTTCTTCCTCGCGTCCATGGGCGCCGTCCATATGTGCCATGTGTGCGACGCGCACGGTCGGACAAACAACGGAGGCGGCCGACTTATCGTCATACACGTACAGTATTTTTTAACAGCAATGCGGATTGCATTATTATATCCCGTATATTTTTTCATATTTATTGGCTACGGAAATTTATCAAAACATAAGGCGTTTTAAAAATTTTTGTAAAGAACGTCTAAAAAGGGCGGCAAATGAGAGACTTGCATAGGGGTGCCCATTCAATAATCCCACTAGAATCCCGACTCCTTACACAATTTATTATTCCATTCCTGTTAATTCTTTTACGCCTTCTACGCCCGCGTCTCTCCCTCTTATAACCCACCCCCATTAGAAGCCTCCTCAATTTAACATCATTTATGGGATCACAGGTCTTTATACATATGTCCATACTGTCTGCAGCTTTAAACCTTCAGCCATTACGTGTTGGATTTCCGTCGGCGGTCGTCGCGATCGTTCAGATGATAAATAATCCCACTATTCTATTTTAAATGTTGAAGCTATCGGGAAACGATATCGGCACGTTTATTGGTGCGTTTTTCCCCAAGGTTGGTAGAGTTGCTAACTAGATGCTGAGAATTATTTAGACATGCTCAAATCACTGTCATCTCGAAAATTTCGACTGCTCGAAACGGCGTTTTTATCCTCATTATCAAGTTCGATATATCGAAGTTCCACAACTCGAATTTTTTGTAAGTGAAATACTCTGCTATACTAACCGAGCCATGTAGTATATGGCAAGTGTCGATTGAGACCGATAGCAAAAAAAAAAGTTTTTTTTTCCCAGACATCACAAGCGTAGTTTTTACTCGCGATCTTTCCACGTTATTAGGAACACGCCTTTCAAAACCTTTACCGCCCTCCTTGTTTGTTCTCCCCGATACGTAAATTTATCGTCTTTCGAATCCTAAGCGAAAAGGTTCGAAAATTCGAGCGCTAAAACCTGCGGCGTGTTATTTCCCTTCTCCTCGCCTTTTTCCTCCCGCATTCCTCCCACCCAACTCCCTGCCCTCAGGCGCCTCATGCCTCTCTCTCCCGTCCTTCCTCCCACTACATCCTTCCTCCCTCGTCTCTCCCTCCTTCCTCCGTCCGGGCGTAAGAACCACCAATTACCACCAATGGCCAAGGTCGTAACAAGGAGAGATGGAGGAGGGAGAGAAAAAAGGGATTTTGATGCGAGGGAGAAGGGGGGGGGAGTGGGGGTGGCGGGAAATGGAGGAGGAGGAAGAAAAAAGGAGGCGGTGGAGGAGGAGGATATAATAGGAGGGACGGAAGAGGGAAGGAGGGGATTTCGAAGAAAGGGGCGAAATTGGGAGGGTATGCAAGAGAGGGGGGGGAAGGGGAGAGGGGAGGCCAAGGATACCGATATTTTTAGTGGGTGGAGGCGAAGGGGTTGAGGGAGGTGGATAAGAGAGGGATATATAAAAGGGGTGGGGAAAGGGCGTGTTTTTTGAGGCTGGCGGGGCAAGAGAGAGTGCGTGAAGGAGTGAAAAAGTGGAATGTGCGTGCGTTACATATATATATATACACACGGGAAGCTCGGGAGAAAGGACTCACGCTAGCAATTTCTCTCCCCTCCTTATACTTTCCTTATCGCAAAGAGGAACCTGGATAAAATGAAACAGTCTTGGGATTGGATAAGACTTCCTGGAGAGATGCGTCCGTTAGATAAAAGTTCCTGACAGGATAAATTGCCGTACGCAAGAATGACCGACAAAGTTGCGTTGTTATAAGAATAAAATAATCGTTAGTTTCGCTTGCACCAACGTAAGCGCATCTTTGTGTGCGCACAGATACACTGGGTGCGGACGCAAAACGCCTACCTTTTATAATTTAAAGATCGCACATCTCCCTCTCTTTTTTTTTTGGACTGCGCGAATCTCGTTCGTCAGCTGAATCAATTTTTTTGTCGTCAACAAAGGTCACCGGGGCGCGAGCGATATCCTTTCCTCTCCGTTCGTCATGTTCGCACACCGAGATCACTTCGTTTTCTCGGAATGAATTCACACAACCCGCGGTTATCGTAAAAAAATAATTTTTATTTCCGAGGGAGAATCGGGTGGGTGGAGTCGGAAAAGCGGCGGGCTTCCTTATCTGGGCGAAGATCGCTTTGTTTTTAAATTCCCTGCCTAACACGATATACCTTTTGATGCATGTATACTCGCGATGGGTATCTGGAAAAATCACACAATTTCGGCTTCCTTCGCCCCGAAATTCCCGGTGTTGTCCGTCAGGAAAAGAAAAATTCACCATAAAAAATCTCCCATATACGCCCCACGTGTGTATTTGAACATTTTTTCGTATATCAAATTAAGGAGGGAATAATATCTTTGCGAGATATCCATCGCGAGTGCCGCCAAACGTGTGTTATCGGCCCTAATGATCGGACCTTACCCTGAAAGTGCATGCTCGCGCTTTATTTTATGCGAATTTTTGGATAATTATTTTGCTTAATTTGGGTCGTAATTTTCTTTCGCTGCGCGTCTTATCTCGAATTGCATCGCTGTGTGGTCTTTGCCTCGTTCCTTCCTCCTCCTCGTCTGCATCTGAATGACGCAGTTAGTGGATGCCATACAAAAAGAGAAACGCGTTTAACCTTGTGGCCTAAATAAAATGTTATAGGTCGGAAGTAATTTCAGTTGCATAGGATAAAAACCATTGGAGGATATTCGGGGTGAAATAGGAGAACGAATAGTAGTTCAAAATTCCTTCGTCAGAGGCCGCGTAAGTGCGGTTCATCTTTTTAAAACCACCACCTAACCCCCGAGACTTCACCAAAAGCGTTTATCTTCTCCGGTAAGGTCCCGGTTTCTTTTTCTTCACAGTCACCTATATTTTATTGCGGGAGTGGACGAATTCCGTTCGTTTGGAACTAATAAAGCGGAAGAATAACTTTTTAAAGATTTACCTGTGTGCAGTAGTGGTGAGTCAGCTAAAATCGTCGTGACTATATACAGTTTTAACCCTAAGACTACCAAGGTATTTTGCACCTCAATCCTACCGAGTGAGGTAACTGAATTACCCTGTTAAATTTGTATTGTAAAAAAAAGATTTTCATAAAAATTGGTCACTAATTTCATTCTTTAGTCTTCTTAAGTCATTTTGACATACCATAATGCGAAAACGTTATTATTAAAACAACAAAATATCAAATATTGTTAATTGATAGAAACAAATGTGTAAATATTTTTTAAATTTTGTGCAGTTCACTTTCTAATTCAGATAAAAATAGCAAGATAAGATACGTTAACATAATTAGTCATTATTAGTGCATTTTTATGACGAATATTGTTCCGATTAATGCCAAGAGGGGTAATTCGATAAGACACTTTTCGATATTTCTCCGAATATTTTGTATATGGTCTGAATTTTTTTCGTAATTATATTTAAAATACATTACACTACAAATACATGGAAGGGCAAAAATCAGAAAAAATGTTTAAGGAAGATATCTAAAAAATTAATGTCTGGGGTAATCTCGTTACCCCCTTTGTAGTCTGAGGGTTAATATGAAGTTATAAAAACTGCAGATCTTTGACAATAGAAAATTATAATTATAGATGGAAAATATTGGACAAATCACAATATAAACACTACTGGACAAGTATTTCGTCAGTAGCAACAGAACGAGAATTTAATGCGGTATACATTTGGAAGCATGCCAATTCATACCTCATAGTCGTAAGTGTAAGGTTTTGTGATCTAATTTATAGCACGTATTTGGACAAAATTTTTCCTGTTCGTACGGATAACTTTGATGTACATACATATATATATTTTCTTCACCTCGCGAAAAATAGCCATTTTTTCCCTACACTAGAGAGAATAGAGGATCGAAGAATTCTCTCAACTTAAACACAGAAACTTATTCAAAAACGCCCCTTCTCGTGTTTACATCTCCAGGTTCCTATAAAAGGTAAAACGCCGAATCGATTGCCTTTAATGTCATTCTTGCGATTCCACCCCAGTCCACCAAATCCGACTATCATTTTTACGACCCGCTTTCTTTTCTTCGGTTTTCATTTTATTCGGGTACGACATATGAAATACTCGAAAAGCCCCCTTATAGCAGTTGTCCCTTTGATCTTCGCAGACTAATGAGACGTGAGGAGGAAATTGAGCCGCTGAGCGAGTGGAAGGACGTGCAGGCCGAGGGTGGAGAGTGGGCTGCGCTACGCTACCTGTTGGTTTTTCGAGGCGTCTGCACAAAAGGGAATCGGTTGTGCGGACGTAGTGGGGGGGGGGGGGGGGGGGGAGTAAGAGGGGTAGCGGGCGAAATAGGAGTGAGAGATGAGGAAGAAAAAGGTTTATCTGCTAAGGGACGAGAGTGGAGTCTAAGTAAGGCGATAGCTTTGCCCGCGTCTTAATTCGAGTGGATTATTATTAGGAGTATTCAGCTATAGCGATTATTCTCCTCCGATTCACATCCTCAGTCGTAGATATAAAGCGTATAAGGCGAATTTATGATCGTCGATTTAGAATAAAATTTTTTAAAAAGAGCGAAAAAAGCTCTGGTGTTGTATCCAAAAAGCGTTTGAGTAAACAAGTTGCTTATTTTAGATGCAGTTAATGGTTAAAATAGAGCTGTCGATGTGCCCTTTGAACATTTGATATAAATTTTACCGAATAATTCCTTGCGTACGACGTTCCGAGTATTTGATTCATTGCATCTGAGCAAAATTAATTATAACGATTCATGATATGTTTCCAAATTAACAACTTGAGTAAGCATATAATCGCATGCGCCCGGTGAAGTTCATTCAATCTCTAATATGCGTGATAGATTAAAGCTTCGCAGCAATTGTCTTCTAGATGATGTTAGGTAATTGTGCAAAGGAAATTATCGTAGAATATACTCTATTACTTCAATTGCTACCGCAAATTTGGAAATAGATCCATTGATGTTTTTTCAGCATGTTTTTATCCTGTTCCTTGAGCTACCATGTCTGATGGTTTGCTATATGCAGAATTTTAGAATACCACGTCGAGTTATTTGTTTCCTAAGGATATGTTTAAGCTATACAGTAAAACACGGCTGAACTAAAGTACTCTTGACAAAACACATTTCATCACCTGAAATTTTATCGCCCAATGACCATTACTGTATCTATATTATAAAAGGCGTAGGATTCTTTCTTTCTTGTTTTCTTGTCTACACACTTTTGAAGCCACACTTAGACGCGATTTAAGATAATTTTCGAGTAGGTACGAAATTAGAAATCACGTATAATACGACATTTCGACGAGCAAATTAAAATTAGAAGAGGCTGACCTACAATCACCGTACGTGGACTGTTTTAAAGAAGAATGTACAAGATTTCTTATTATTATCGTCGATTTACGCCTTACGTTCGAAATTACTAACATTTAACGAATATGTGACATTTTGACCAAATATCCCGCTTTTATTTATGTTTCCTGTGCATTGTTTAGACTCGAGATTCCTATTATTGCCTCAATATTCATACGTCATACGATAGAAATAGGAAGCATTTACGTAGATGTATAGAGCGAGAGGGAGGGGGGAGGAAGGAAGAGAGGGAGGGGTGAAGAAGGGGGAGGAGGGATAGGAGAGAGGGAGGGGATACGGCAGTATAATTTTCTTTCCCGTCGGGTTGACGGGCATTTACGCTAAGTACTTAAGTATTGTAGATATTAAATTGAAAAAAATGATATTCAATAAACTTTCAAGTTTCTCCGTGTTTATTATAAAATGCTGGCAACATTTCAAATTTTAAATGCAGGCTTCTTTAGTAATATATATATTTCAATTAAAAAAATCCTATTTCGTCGACTCAGACGCGAGTCATTTTTACAGACGTGGAATCTGTAACTTCGAATTTTTTTAATGTTTATTTTTCTATCTGTTTGATATTAGCGATACATGAATTACTGTAATAATATTAATAGCAGCCAAGAGGACATTTTCGACGATTTAATAAGGCCTTGATAAAACCTGATTATTTTCATCGCCGAACGCCCGGAGTGAAAAATAGCTCTCCGCCCCTTTTTAACCGTTGGTTGTTTAGTGCAGCCCGTCGTCCAAATGATCGCACTGTTTCATCTTCCAAGCGGGGTGTGCAAAAAAGCGCCTCTTCTAAACCCTTTCTTTTTCTCTCTTTCTCCGCCAGGTTGTTCGGGAGCACGGGGGCTTGCGCGGCCTGCGGACAGACCATCCCGGCTAGCGAATTCGTGATGCGGGCCGGACCCCCGCAGAGCGGCGGAGGCGGCCCCAACCACGCGTCCAACCCCACCGGCGGTCCCCAAGGCAACGCCGGTCCCCAGGGCAACGGAGGTCCTAATTCAGCTACCAACTCAGTTTTCCACCTCAAGTGCTTTGCGTGCTCAAAGTGTCAGGCGCAGCTGGTGCCAGGGGACAGGTGAGAAAGAGAGTTTGTGTGTGTGTGTGAATGAGAGAGAGAGAAAGAGAGAAAAGGGAGGTGGGGTGAATAGATGGCGCCCTTAGCGGTTGGCCGCACCCCTTCGCATTATATAGGGAGAAGGGATGGAATAGATGGGAGATGACACTAGCGTTCTTTTTTTTTTTTTTGGGAGGAGAAAAAGAGTCGGAATTATGCATGCAAATTAAAACTCATTCGCCTTCTCCCCTCCCCTTATTCCACCGCCTCGCTTTCCCCCACTCTCCCCTCCCTTTTTAAAAAATAAATACGTCCCAAGGTTAAATGCCCCGCCACAATTTTCCTTAATTTTAGTTTTATTTTTAATTGCGGGATGGGTGGCCGAGGGTGGGAAGTTTTTAATGTGGGAGAGAAAGAAAGAAAGGCGGATATTCGCGAAATAAGGGAGGGGAGGAGGAGGAAGAAAGAGTTAATTTTTTCCCGATGTTCTTTTCATTTTATTTTCGTACGTTAAATGAGGGACTCGCGCGTTGGGGAATTTTCGTTCTGCATGCGTGTTTTTCCGAGTTTCCTATTTTTTTATGCTCTTTTGAGTCCCTTCTCTCTCTTTTCTTTCTCTCTCTCTCTCCCCGTGCGCGATGCAAATGATCTTGACGCGCTCGTTGCGTTTTCGTTGAATTTTGTGTTTTTTTATACGAGAAGAAATTATTCCGGTCTTATTTGTCGGGCGGCACTTAAACGCGACACTTTTTTTTAAGCATCTCATTTCGACAAAAAAAAAACAACCAAGAATTCCTTCTCCCTCGGGTATACCCCGTTTTTACGTAACTTTGAGGTGGCGATAATTTGGATAGTAATGTTTAAAATACATAAAATATAAAAAATATATGTATTTTTAATCGTCTTAGCATCATTGGACGATTCCTAATAAAACTGGAAAATTCGTCGGATGCATAGAAACCACAAAAAAGAGCGCCGCTCGTTAATATCAGAAATCTGAAAAGAAACGGCGGAATCTCCCGAGAATTAATAATCATCGGATTATGACGAAGGTGAAAAAATAAATTATAGTTCGGCAACTCCTAATCAGCATGACATTAATGCATGCAGAGTGGAGTGGTTACGTAATGAAGACATAAAACGCGCAATTCCGATCCTCGAGCCAAGATAACGCCGTTAACTATGGGCGCAAATTTAATTGCCTTCCGCGAGCGAGCGTTCCGAAGAAAAACCCCGCGTTGTCATAAAAATCCAGAGCCGGATGAGAATGTTTTCATGCCTCGCTCCGTAGGTCATCTCTCGCAGTCGGCTGGCATTTCCTGCCGAGCATTATCCGGGCAAAGACGAGATGGCCGTCGTAAATTACGAATTCCGAGAATATATACTTTTCGCGGAAAAAATCCGAACGGATATCGAACCGCGAGAACAAAATCGCTATCGGGTCGGTTCGATCGATCGAATACTGGAGGGGTTAACCGCCGGGACGCGTTCTTAACTTCCTTTTCCATTCCGGATGAAAAGCTCCGAACGTTTGGCTTGCTCGTTAAGTATTTTCGCCTATCTTTGCAAGAGAGAGCCGTCCTCATTAGCGACCCTTGCAAGATATATGCCCCCAGATACTTGGATAGGATTCGTAACCACAGTGCCCATCAACAATTAAAAAAAAAGAATCGAGTCGTGGTGGTTCCTTCAAAATATTTTTGAGGGCTTGTTAGCCGGACTTTATCGAGTTCGTTAATCACTCATCTCCTCATGCAAATAAGCGTGCGAGCCTGTTAAAACATGCAACGTCCTATCTTTAAATTTGAGTCATTAAAGGCCAGAGAGAACTCATTATAATCGAGACAGACGGAGCTAATGGATGACAATTTCTCCTAATTACATGGATGAGCATGAGTAGAAACGAAAGGCAAAAGTTTTCACGCACGCGTGTGGTGTCGAGCATTGAAGTCTCTCAATGCGTGGCAGTAAGACATGTATCGTTTCTCCGTCAGGTACTATCTCTTAGCCGGCAGCCTGGTTTGTGAGCAGGATTGGCACAAGCTGTTGAAGGGTGCTGCAGCAGCAGCGGCCGCGGCGGCCGCAGCAGCGGCGGCGGCTGCATCATCCAACGCCTCCCCGTCCTCGTCGGCATCTCCACCCGGTCCGGGAGGTCCCGGAGGCGGAGGCGGCGGTGGAGTCGGAGGTCCCGCGGCGACGACCACGACGACGGGTGTCCGCAAGGGGAAGGTCGGGCGACCTCGGCGGAGTAGAGACTGAGGGCGGCGGGGCGCGGGCCGAGGCAGGGTGAGTCCCCATCTATCGTCGAGAGGAGCGAACTACTAGCGCCATGCGCACCGGTATTATAATGCCGGTCTGCCGAATATGCTCGTGTATAGATGCGTTCCCGGTAACCGAACTGCATAAGGGGGTATTGCTCTCGAGTGCTTCATCGATTCCCCCCGTTTCTTTTGGAACCGGGAACTTTATCATGATTTCCGAAGAATTACATCACACATGAGTCTTACCAATGTATTTGTATATGTTTTCGCTGTAATAAATATGATAATACGGTTAACTATGCTGAATATGTAGTAAGTTCTTTCGAATTTCCCTGTATCGTCGATCTTGGCATTCGGAAATGTTAACTGGAACACATTAAGTCGTGCTGGACTGTTTGTGGAACAGACTATAAACTTATAGATCTTTTATTAATTGCCAGCAAAAATTTATGGGGGTTAGTAGAAGCAGGATACAATTCTCAGATTTTATACGGCCCGGTTTTTCACAATCGGCTTCCAAAGTTGTGCATCTTTTACCACTCTGACAAAACAAATCCATAAAAAAATAGGCGAGAAGCCATTGTGAATGGTCCGTATAGTACGCGTTGGGATGGAACATAGAAGCTGGTTTAGGAAAGAGATAAAGAGTATCAGGGAAATTATGAGTGGGAGCAGAGGAAATACATTTTGGAGCCATAGGGATCACTGTGATGGAGCTTAAAAGGTGTAAATGGGTTAGGCGCTCTTGCCCTTTAGGTTCCTTGAGTGTTTCGATGAGAGATAAAGCCAGTCATGGCGGAGATGAGAGGAGTAGTAGTAGGCTAGAAGGGGAGAGAGAGATGGATAGGAGGAGAGAAAAATGGCGTCCCTTTGGGAGGGGTGGTTGAGCGACGGAAACGCGTATGGCGGGACGTGTTGGAAAGAAGAGGGGTGGGATGGAGAGAGGGAGCAGGGAAAAAAAGAAGAGAGTTTTGCGAGTCTGGGACACATGTGTTTGGTATGGCGAAAACACGACTGGGGGAAAATAAGGCTGGTGGCATGTCTCCATCGCTCATTTGTTTTCGCAGTCCCATTTATATCCCCATGCGAATGTCTTAGAACGAGATGCACACACACACACACATATATATAATATATATATATATATACACATACACACACACAGACATAGAAGGGGAGATGGACAGACTACCTCGTTCCGCTTACGGCATTAATTATAGAGGTCTTGTACTTATTTATTCAGCCTTCCTCAGTTTTATCTCGTTCTTTTATTTTATGGCAGTCCTCCAAAATAATCTCGTTTCTCTCTTCGTCCACGAAAAAAATGATGCATGCGGGATAAAATGGGGAGTGCATAGGTTACACTGCCGTCGCTAGTGTAAATTCTAATTCGCGGTCAAGATACATTAATTTTCTGTTATAGATGCGTATTTGCCACGTTTAATTGGAATAATATATTTATAAACTCGATATTTTTCATCCATTTCTTCGAGTAATTGGGAATGTGTCTAACACAAATGACGTTTCATCCGGGCTAAAATTCAAGGTTATACTTTTGCCAATCTCATTTATATATATATATATATATATATATATGCTTAGCTTTATCCGAGCCTTCTCTCTCTTTTTGCTTGGCATGCCGACCCGCAATTAACTAAGTGTTTATGACTTTGTTTTCATTCCTGCTGCCTCCGTGCGTCATCGCTCCTAAACCAGTTCTGGTTCAGTTTCGATAGTAATTCTCTCTCATTATACGAATCGCGAGCCGTCAAAAGATGGAGATTTGAAAAGTTATGGCGCGCATTTTCGCCAATTGACGCTAATCGTTTTCAGAGAATGGGTCGAACAAAGCCGAACCTCCGCGGTACGAAAAGGGAACAACTCGGAATTTTCGACGATTCTCTACTTCTTTCCCTCCTGCAGTCATTCCCACGCGTTGACTTGAAATCCCCCTGTTCGTCGAATTTTCAGTCGTTCGAATTTTTTTGCATTCTTCTCTCTTTGTGTGTCTCGAGTCAGTTATCGTCTTGGCGATAGGATAGAAAAATAACACTTTCGGGAGAAGAATATTAAAAACGTCTTGTGTAGGGCGACGCATCTAATCGAGTTTATTCGAACGGGAGAGGATAAAACGTGTTTACGCCGAAAGGATGAAACTTTTTGCACCCGCACGATAACGACCTCTACCACCCACTATTCACCACCTCCTCGCCTCTCACTATCCACCTCCTTTTCCCTGATTATCACCAGACGTTTAAAAAAAAAAAAAATCACGCAATTTTTATATCTCCCTGGACGTCTCACCTCGGTCGATCACCACATCCCTTCGAAACGCATTCAAAAGGAACATTCATCTTGACGTTGGGTCCGTTTCCTCCGAGCTAATCGCATCCATCCTTTTTGTCGAGTCAAGAATTGAAATTAATTCCTCTCTCTCACTCACACACACACGCTCACACACACACACACACACACGCCTTTCCTCAACACCCTTGGGATAAGTAGAAAAAGAAAATGGTTCTTATTTTCTCTCTTCTTCTCGCCTCCGCCCCTCGCTCCTTAAGTTCATGGCCTCGGCTTGACTCGTGTTGTGCAACAAAAAGTAAGAAAAAGAATGAAGGTTCGAAGGAGGAATAGGAGAAGGATAACGGAGTGGAGATAAAACCGAGTTTGAAGCTCGAGGAACGGAAGGAGTGGAGAAAGAGAGAGAGAAAGAGAGAGAGAGAGAGAGAAAGAGAGAGAGATATGCGTCTCGTGGTAGAGTGATAGATAGAAAGTTGGAGAAGGAGAGAGCGAAAAGGAGACCACCGACCTCTGTTCTTCCCACCAACAAACGCATTCGACATTCAAAAAAAGTTACTATTTTTTCCTCTCTCTCTCTCTTCAAGATCCCCTCCCTATCTTCCCCTCCATCTAAAACCTATCTTTCTTCCTCTTCCAAAACCATCTTCCATCCATACTCCCTCCTTTCACTCACTCTCTCTCGCTCCCTCTCCTACACGCTTGCCTTTAAGTGTTTCCATTGAGCTTGCCGGGCGTTTTAGCCGCATTAGCGCTCGCATCACTCTTGCGGGAGGTTGAGAGAGGGCGGGTGAGAGTGAAGGCGGGGTAAGGGGAGGAAAGGGATAGAGGAGAGAGAGAGAGGTTGGAGGCAGCCGGTAACCCCATCTTTCCTCCTCTTCCCACCCATCTACTCTTCTCGCCATGCTCTTCTCCCCAGAATCCACCACGTTTCCTCCCTCCCCCGTTTTTTAACGCGCAGCCACTCTCCTCGTGCTCTCTCCCCTCTCTCTCTCTCTTCCCCTTGCCTTGGGTGAGACTCACTCACTCCGCACTATCCACGTCGCCCATCCCACCCATTCCATGCTTGCTCTCTATTCTCTCTCACGGGAGTAGCAGTAGATAAGGCCATGGGTGCTAGAACGGATCCTTGAGGAACCACGCGACGCTTACTTGCTTTGCTGCCGAATATGGAGATGAGAGAGGCTTTCAAGGGAGGAGATAAAGATTTGAAGAGTTTTATATGTTTTTATTTTTGACGTTACTTTTTTTATGCCTCGATATGATGTGTCGAAGGAAGAGAGCGAGGCGTTTTTAAAGCGCTTGATCGTAAGTGGAGATATTTTGAGAATAAAAAGCTGGCATTATTTATCGGCATTTCTTTTTTATTTCTCCCGCTGTGTGAATGTTTCAAGGCGGTGATATCACTGATGGCTTGGCCCTACACCAGGAATCGGAGGAAGTGTCGAATTAGATTTCCTATTTTCGTTCTATTTTGCCTCCGAGGAATTTTGAATTGATAATAATTAATATCGCGCGGAAATTTACATGTTAACAAAAGCAAATGCATCGGATGCAAGCGTTAACTGATCGTTGTAAAAATGCTTGGGAAGCTAAAATAAATGATTTATCCGTGCACACTATAGCGACTGATTTGAGGATTCTCTCGCCTTCTATTTCTTTCTCTCTCTCTCCCTTCTAACAGTTATCGTGGACTGCCATCAAAATACGATGCAAATGGGCCACACATTCGAGTGCCTCGCCCATCGCTTCTCAGCGGGCAACCTCTGAGCTTGGAGACGCCCACTAATTGGATGGAAACCTTTTGATGTCTTGAAGCGCTAATGTTTCGATAAAGAAAGGCTTTCAGTCATGCAACGCGACATTCTTCGAATTCGTGGGACGGCCGTGTGTTCCTGCGCCATCATTTCATCAGTTAAGATGACCGTTAAAGCGTTCCATAAAGATGTTCTCAGGCGAAATCACGCGAAACCATTGAGGTTACTGATGATAAACTTTGAGAAATGTCGAGTTGCTCGTAACCAATAAATACGTTCATATTAATTCTCGGCAGGTTACATTAAAAATACTTCAGGACATCGTTCGTTCCGTTCCTTCGAAATAACTTCAGCTTTTACGCAAGAACCAATATCTGATTTCCGGATGGACCTTTTTTCTTCCGCAGCCATCAAAGGAATATTCAATAGACCGATGCTCCCGATTTTACTTGTGTCCACCAGTTATGTCACGGCCGAAGAACGACGATGAGTTTCGTGGAGCGTAGCCAAATAGTCGTTCCCTGACACGGTTAAAAAATAGTTTGGACGGCGTAAGGATGAGCTAGGGGACAGAGAGATCGAGAGAGGAGGGGGGCAAGACTTTTTAAAAGAAAAGAATTATGGAGTTCATTCATATGATGGATCCTTGCCAAAATCCGTCTCTCGTCCGATCTTATTTCGGGAACCACTCCAATTGAACCGAAGGAACTATAAAAAAATTTCTCTCTCTCGTAAAGTAAATCTGTTGCTCCCCGTGTTTCTTTAAGCGAATTGAGTCTTTTTTTCTGGACGGGCTACGCTATTGGATTTGAATGGATTCGCGCCTCGCCGTCGACTGTAGTTCGTATGGAGGTTAAAACTAATATAAAACTCCGCGATGCATGTCGAGTTTTTTTTTTTTGATCGAAGTAATTCCGGCATGAAATTGACGTTCGTCTGAAGGGAATGCGTTAAAAGAGTTGGTCGCATTAAAATTGTAGATATAAGTTTTTTAACGGCAACTTCTCTGAATTATAAAAAAATAATATCCGAGCTCTTTGGTTTGAACAGCCTTCGTGTTTATTTTATTTATCCTATTAAAAACGCTCGTTGTTTTCTCCACCACGCTGTGGATTATTTTCAGCGGAGCAAGATGGAAAAATCTCCGAAAAGTATGTATCTTCGGAGAGAACAATTGAGTAATGGAAATTTTAAAATCGTTTGGCCGTAAAACATTCTACATTCTCCCATTTTTCATTCCACTCTTCGGTGCGCGTCGAAAACTGCAATAAGAGATGCATAACGGACGCAGGAACGTCTCTCTCTCTCTCTTAATGCATTAATCCGAATACGCATCGAGTAACACGGCAGATTTTGTAGGGTCTTAATGCAGCACCACACCAAAAGCGGATAAAGATATCCGAAGAGAGTTCTGTTCGAGCGTAGACCTGTGAATACCCATTCATTTCATTTTCGTCCACGTCCCTAGTTTCGCCTAAATACGTCGAATTTTCGCCTCACGTCTGCTGCAAATCCCGTCGCAAAAAAAAATCAACACACTACCGCTCTCCGTAAGGTAAGCTCCTTTTACGAAAAAAAAAGCGTTCGGTGCTTGGCAGTAGAGGGTTGGAGGGAGGAGAGAAGGAAGAAAAGAAAAAAAACATCGCGATATCTCTTTTCTCGCAACAAATCCACTCTCGCATGGCAGTCTGCCGTCGATCGCCGTATCTTCCTCGTCGTCGACGTTCCCCACCTTTCGAAATCCGGCGATTCTCGAACCCGGTCCCGCGCGTGGTCGATCTTTTGCCGCTAATGCCCTTCCTATCTCTCGGACCCACGCGCGGATGTCAGTCGGGAAGGGAGTGGTGAGAGAGGTCGTGTGGGGAGAGAGAGAAGGGAGAGAGAGAAGGGAGAGAGAGAAGGGAGAGAGAGAGGGAGATAGAGAGGGAGATAGAGGGGGGTGTATAGAGAGAGAGAGAGAGAGAGAGATGGAATGAGTGCGGATGGGAGGACCTGGTAGATGGAATGTGGTCTGGGTGGAAGGGCGGCTAGCTCTTTCAGAACTTGCGGTCGTGGGAAGAGGGGAGAGACCTGGAAAGAGAGAGAGATGGGATGAGGGGGTGGTGGATGGCAGGATAAGAGAAGGGGTGGTGGCGGATAGCATTAGGGAGGCGGAAAGTGTGGGTGGGGAGGTGGAGGTTTTGTGGGAGGGTGGTCGAGAGGGGGGGGGGGAGAGAGAGAGAAGGTGGGTGGGTGGGTACTCTTATCTGGACAGGAGTAGCAGCAGTCAGGGGTAATAGGTAATCCATTAGCGCCGCTGCGGAAGTAGAAGGGGGAAGTGAGCGAGTGGGGTGGAGGGGGAGGGGAGAGGAGAGAGAGAGGGATGGGAGGGATGAAGTGTGGAGATGGACACATTGGGAGTCAAAAAGAAACGGGGAAAGAGAAAGAGAGATAGGGAGAGAGAGAGAGAGAGGGTGAAGGGTGGTCGGAGTGGATGGGCGGGGTGAGGGATAGAGGGTGATAGAGGATATGGAGGGAAAGAGAAAGAGGGGAGTCATCGGGGATTGAAAGCGCGGAAGATTGGAGGGATGAGTCAGATTGCAAGGGGTCGAAAGTGGACGGTTTTCGATATGCGTAACGGTAGGTAAAGTGAAATAAAAATATATGTGTACGAACTCCGCGGTAATTAAGGCACGGATTTTTTAATCTGCGACTATTTCTCGCATAATGCTCGGATTTTGTGGAGAGAAGTGGTAGGAGGATGTATGAAGGGGGGGAGGGGGAGCTTTTGTCGACCCGGCCACCTCTGAATCATGTTTAATTTCGTCCTGGATTGTGAGATTGATTGGACAAATGTGATTGATATTGGGGCCGCTTTTGTACTTAACGCTCTTGTCAGGCTCCCCCGTCGGACGCGGTTCGTCAGGGTCTGCTCTTGCGCCATCTACGCCATTGAATATCGACCGAGGCGTCTAATTCGACGGAGCTAGGAGATTAAGACGGAACCAGTCACAGTTCTTCCCGTATGTAAACTTCCATTACCGACGAATTTAGACTTCATGAATTTTGTTTGCCAAGCTCCGTGTCTGTTATTCTGTTCGGCAAAATTCCTACACAATTCGATATCGAGCACATTTTACTTAAATAATAGCTCTCTTATATATACGTATATACATATATGAATTTCCAGAGAAATCGAAATAAAGAGTTATAGGGACTTCCACTCTTATAAATGAACGTGCAAAAAAAAACTTGTCGAAGTTCCCAGTAATCATATACGCCGGTGCCCAGAAATCAACATCAGTGAATCCGAAAAAAAAAATAGATTCCGTAATGAGTCCATTTCGGGATGGAAAATGTCCTTGTAATTTTTGATTTCCCGGCCGAATGTATCGTGATGATCGTCCCGGGAGTCCGCCGCTTGAATTTATTCCACGAAATCTAACGAAAAAAAAAGAAGAGCGAAATTGATTGGAAGCCACGAAGAGTCGCCCGTAAATCGAACCTCCGCCTCTTATGAAAAGGTCATTCCGCCCACTAATATCCTCGGCCCCTTCAGACTCGAATTGTTCGTTAATGATCGTGTCTTTTCGGGAGGTAGGTGAAAGTTCTCTTTTCCGCAGATGTGGGGGTGAGAGAGAGAGAGAGAGGTAGGATAGGAGGAGGGGGAGGGGGAGATCGACGGAGAATAATTAAAAAGCATTGATTGAGGAAAGAGGTTGGGGCTAAAAGAGACGGGCGTAAAAGGAAAAAGGAGGATAAAGAACTTCTCGGAAATAGAGAAAAGAGGGATAGATTGTTGCACGGACTAGGTTTAGAACAAGTCTTCCAAGGTTGAGGAGAGAGAGAGAGAGAGATAGTGAAAAGAGGAAAATGATGATGATGATGAAAGGTGAATAGGAACTGTTGACATTGATCATTTTGATCTATATCAGTTGCTTATATGGGAGTTCCGAAGGGGAAAATTAAGCAGTTGTTTTTCTTTTCTGTGAACGCGGGGAAGGGATTTATGGCCGAAGTCAATCCAGACTCACTTCCTATTTCTATCCTCTCTTCTCCTTTTTCGCAAAGTTAGTTGACCTGTACGGTCGTCGAGCTTTTAGATGATTTTCTCCATCCAAGTCCTTTTAATTGAGCTATTTTGCTTTCCAATTATGCCTGCCCTAGCGTCTTTATATCTTGTTAAGATATATTTTTCCCTCTCTTCATTAGTAAGCGTCTCATAGAAGTTTAATATTGATTTTTGTGTGGATGCATAGAGATTTTGACATCGAAAGGAGATGGTTACTTCCTCACACTTCTTATTGAGATCGATAGCATGTGATGTAATTCACATGCTTCAAGTTTGGATTGGACGTAAACGGTCGCGTCGCTTTTGTTTCTGAGGGTCAGTCTACTCCTATCGCCAATCAAGGTACAGAGAAATGCGAATCCATCTACTGGTGATTTTTGTATCCTCGAAGCTATAATCGTGCCGAACACGGAGAGGAAGTCTTTATTTTCACACTCCTGGAACCTCTATTCCTTACTATTTATTTCGTAGCGGTAATCGCTTCCGTCTTGGTGCTTATCACCCCAATTTCCTTTATCGCATCCTTTCAATGGAGCCACCCTTCTAGCTCATCTTGCACTTTTCCCAGGCGACTCAATACCCTTCTCCTAAGCCTAATAACGGAGGCCAATCCCTCCTCTCCCATCTCTCATTCCCTTCTCCCCCACTACGTCTACTTCCCGTGCCCACCGAAAGGACGCTTAATGGCGCCTCGATCGCCGCTAAGCTCGATCCCGACGCCCCCCCCCCCCTTCCTCCCCCCCAAGCCCCTTCCTCCTCCTTCGCCCTGTGTGGAACGTAATCAATCAACCCCTCCGTTTCTCTTCCCCACGCCTCACCACCACCTCCAATCCCCATCTATCCCAAATGTAAACCGTCTGTTCTCTTCCTTGCTCAAGACTCGCGCCATTTCCCGTTCACTCCATTTCCTTTTCTCGCTGACGGCGAGAATTGAAAACGCGGAAAATTTTTAAAACTGCTCAGTAAAAGCCCTTCTCGAAATTCTTCTCGAGGCGGTTTTTTTTGGATGCTGAGAAAAGAATAAAACTGTGAAAACGCTATAGCATGGAAGTGAGTTCGATGGGCTGTTCTATATTCAGGGCCAGAAAATGCTGCCGAGCAACGAGTGTGAAACATTTATTTCCTGAAGCCAATTTTTAAAATACTGGCTGAAAAAATATCGAATTGAAAAATTATTTTACTTACAATGCGGGATAATTTGATAAAGGCACTGGTGTCGAAACCCCTTTGGATTGACGAGGCCACACAGTCCATTTTAAAATTTATCGCGAGCCACAAGCTATGGAAAATACAATCGAAGGAAAATTGAAGTAAACTAAAGTTAGAAGTCTTTACAGGATCGATCTGTTTCAAAGTTATTTATATACTAGGTCATGGGGCGTCAAACGTTTTTACGTTTGCGCGGTCCACATACGACCTATCAAAAGTCTGATTTCAAAGAGCTAGTTTTGAATGTTTTTGACAGTGTAATACTCGAAAAATATGATGTAGATTCCTTTTTCTGGCAGATATACAAATATGTATACCTTACATTGATGAGGTTAGGCTGGCCGATTGAAATCACTGTGCTGCACCACTGCGTTTGGGTGAAAGTTTTTACCTTTTATATACATTATTTTATCAGTATTGTATCATATTACGTTAAAATTAAGTTGATATAAATTTATATACCCATCGTTACTTTTATAAATATATTACACGCTGATTGACACTGCTGTAGATTATTTAAGCTTTACATTTAAGAGGTGACCATGCGCAATGTGTTAATCTTATTCATCTATGTATATTCTATTTAATCCGTTTCCCTTAAATACTACAAAATGCTCATACATACAATCATTTTTATTAATGATGTTGATTTCAATTAGTTCCCGATAGAGAGAACTTAATTCGATTTACGAACATTTAAAATATCAATTCCTTAAATGCGATTTCCTCTCGAGAACGGCCCTATTGAACAATCTATCGAATATCAATAACAATTGTGAATTAATCTCTGCTCGTTTTTTTTATTTTGCTGCCTCCCATTGCACCAAAACAAATTTAAAACATCTAGACAACGGTCGTTAGGTAGAATAAATAACCTAGAGCAATTTGGGATAGCTTCTTTGATCCGCGGAGGGAAAAAATTGTTCCTAAGGACTCGAAATCAAACCCTGTCAATCAGCCGCTGTATCCCCAAATTGCATTGCCGCAGGTTCAATCAGCGAGGCCAAAGAAATGGGAGAATCCATCCTCTGCTGCTGACATTCCCGTGCCATCCTCTCCCTCTCTCTCTCTCTCCCCGTTCCCAGGATGCACTCTGGTCCGCCACTCCCTCTCGTTCGCCCCATCACATCTCTACCTTCAGAAACCTACTCCATCCCATCCTCCCTTTTCTACCTTCTCTTGCCTCTACTATTCTCGGCTAGGTCGCTCTCCCTCCCTATAATACACCCCTCCATTCTCCCCCCCCCTCTCTCTCTCCGAATTTTAAGTCTTACACCTCATAGCTTGACGGACATCTCGCCGCAGACTCCGCCCATTTTGATTGCGCCTTATCGCCTAACCCACCCACTCCAGGTATTTAAGTTATGTCATGCATTACCACTTGATAACTTTCAGTCCTTCCATCAACTCCACCCATACCTAACCTCCTCTCTCCCCTGTTCTCTCTCTCTCTCACTCTCCCTCTGCCTCTCTCCCTCTCCCTCCCTCGCAGCGTTTTACTCTCCTGTTGGAGTTGCTGCTCTCTTCCCTTCTCCCCCATTCCATAAAATTCCCGGAACATCCCGCTACGAAACGCCCCGCCTCCCCTTTTCCCACCTATGACCCACCTCCACTAACTCCCAACTTCCCTTTCTCCCTCTTTCTTTCCCTCTATCTACGCCCCGGCACTCCGAGGACGGGACGCTCATACTAAAAGCTCACCGGTGGTAACACCCTAGCAACGCAGACACACGCGGTACCTCCTCTTCCTCTCTCTCTCTCCATCCCTCCCCTCTTCCATTCCTATCTTCTGAAAATCCCTCACCCAATATTCCCCTCAATCTCTCTCTCTATCTCTGTCTCTATCCCCCTCTATCTCTCTCTCTCTCTCTATCTCCCTCTCTATCTCCCTCTCTCTCTATCTCCCTCTCTCTCTCTCTCCCTCTCTCTCTCTCTCCCTCTCTCTCTCCCTCCCTCTCTCTCCCTCCCTCTCTCCCTCTCTCTCCCTCTCTCTATCCTTCTCTCTTTCTCTCTCTCTATCTTTCTCTCTCTCTATCTTTCTCTCTCTCTCTCTCTCTCTCTCTCCCTCTCTCTCTATCTGTCTCTCTCTCTCCCTCCCTCTTTCTGTTCGTTTGAACTTCATTTCTCGACACTCCCATATCCTCCCTCTCTCTTCCCCTCGCCGTACCCATCTGCGTACCTGACTGAGCACGGGAGAGCTTTTCTCACCCTCCGATACGCCTCGCATCTCTCAATCTCTTCCTCCAACAAGCCTTGTACTCTTATTGCAAGGTACCAACATCGTTTCCTGGGTCCATGCGACCACGTGTTTGCGTTTCATTTTCCCCTCTCTCCTCTCTTTCTCCACTCAAATCCTCTCTCTCTCTACCGACTAATTCTAACGTTCTATACCCAACTGTCTCTGGAGATGAGGCACTTTTCTTTCATCTCCCGCGATCGAAACGGAGGCGTTCCTCTCTGTATTTTTAATCTCGCGCATGAAAGAGTTGCTTATGTTCTGTATTATATTTTAATTTGATGGTATGATTTGCCTTCGGAAGAGGCGGTGGTGGTGGTGTTTGCTTTACCATATTAGATGCTGGGGGCGTTTGTTGATGTTTCTATTATTCTCAGTGCGAGAATTCTGTCGATGTGTTAATAGACTTTCTTCGAAATGAAGGAATTGAAATTTATTATTTGTCATTCGTAAGTTACGGGATATTAATGGTTATTAATGTAATTCATACATGACATCGTTTATTATGTCTTGGCCTTATCGCCGAGTCATTATTTTCGTTGTGTGCGTAAAACATTTGATAAATAAAATTAGTTTTTGGTTTGTCACCAACCAATTTTATTTTCAAGTTAATTTAACTATATTCCATTATATTCCTGACAGTATTTTATCCGAAAATATCGAAGTTCGCGTCCCCAATGGTACTTAAACATAGAGGCGTATCTAAGTAGTTGCATGTCTAAAGTACGTTTTGTGCGACGAATGTGAACACCCGTTGCTCACATCGCATTGTGAAGTAAGGACAATTTACAACCGAATGTAAGGGATGGCTGAGGAAGGCACATATACAACAAACGTTGTGTTTTTTTAACTGCTTATTAGGTTTAAGAAGCGATTCATTCTGAAAAACGCGGAATATTTCATCGTTCCGTTCGCTACTCCTCGCCGAAAAGGATTTTTAAAAAACCGGAAAGGAGGGAATAATTGCATCTCGTTTTAGCAAATATGGCCCGGGGAGAGGGCACATATACTCGCAGGCAAAGTCCCTATTCACTAGAGTTAGGTCGAAAAATTAAATAAAAGTCTTCTCTCTTCCTCCTTCCGCCTCCTACAATGTTTACTCCGCTTTAAATCCCTCGCAACAGCGGTAAACAAGTCTCGTAATTTCTAGTTTCTACGGCCACGTGAAAAAATGAGAGGGGGGGGGGGGAGGAAGTTTACCCCTATTTGAAGTGGACGTGGCCTTTGGAGGTAAAAACAAGACGACGTCAGGAGATTTAAAAAAAAGTCCCGGCCTTTCTCCCAGTCGCGTTCAAATCCCTCGACGAATTTCGCATGCTTTAGCATTTTCTTGGTCAATTTTTTCGGTACGAGATACCAGCGTTCTTTTCTCTCTTGACCTCGTCTCTTAGCTCCTCTCATTCCATTACGTCCTCATACGTACTCGCAAATTAACTTCCACTGCTATATTACAGATGTTTCTCAGACCATATTCTACGCATCCTCGCTATATTTCAGTACTTTTTCCCTTGTATTTTTCCTCGTCTTTCCGTTTCTCCCTTCTTCCGCCATATAGATACTTCTAGTCCTTCATGTAAATTTTTTCTGCTTTGTCCTCATATTATTTCGAAATACCTTACGCTTTGATTGTATTTTATCGCAAAAGAATCCATTTCTTTTACCCCTCGCCATTATTCTGCGTCTTTTTCTAGTTTTCGCCCGAGTAGCTGTTTATTCCTTTCCTCTTATTTCTCGGACTTTTATCTCTCCCTCTCCTTTCACTTCCGTTAATTCCCTCCATTTTCCCCAACCACCATCCCACGACGTCCACGCACATGCCCACCCTTCCCTATCCAAGTCCTTCCCATCTCTATCTCTCTCCCGTCTTCATCCCATCCTGCTGCGTTTGGCGTCCGAGTGAGGTTAATTACTACATCAAAGGGCCAGCCGTGACCAGGGCGCCTGTGCGGGGCAGTTCCAGAGGGGGAGGGAAAAAGGGAGAAGGCGGGGGTGTGAGGAGGAGTGGGAGTGAGGAAGGGAGAGAGAGAGAGGCGGCATCGCAAAAGAAGGTAGAGATGGGAGAGTATCATCCAGGTTCCTCTCCCTCCCCCTTCCCTCTCTCCCCCTCCCCTCTCAGTCTCACACACCACCCTCCTTCCCCGAGGGAACGAAAAAGGGGTGGAGGGGAGGAAGGTTCTGAAGGGTTTTGCGCCCTCGTGATGGCGAGGTTTGAATGGGGAGGAGTGGAAGTTCGGGTGGGGGGGGGAGGAGAAAGGAGGGAGGGGGTGCATGCGTGGGAGAGATAGGGAAGGAGGAGGGAGAAATGATTCTCTCTCTCTCGTGTGTACACGGCTATCTCTTCTCTCAAAAGGTCGGACGGAAAATTTCGGTAATTAGTAATCTACTTTGTGGAAACTATAACAATCTCATTTTAGTCCTGGGCAGGAGGCTGGAGATGGAAGGTGTTTGTGTGTGTGTGTGTGTGTGTGTGTGTGTGTGATCATAGCTCTATCCCATCTCCGTTAGGGAAATTAGTTGGTTTTTACTGTCTGTGTGTATGCGTGCGCGCGTGTGTGTGCGTGTGTGTGTGCATGTGTGTATGTGATTGTGGGCGCTCTAACTCAAAAAGTACTTGTCATATCGTTACCAAACTTCATATATAAAACTTTAGCCTGAGCACAAAGAACTGATTAGTTTTTGGACAATAACGGTTAACCGGAAGTCGAGGTTTATTCGAAACCCGATTCGGTTTTTGCGATATTTCTCCGTTAAAACATCATTATTGTATATACAATTCTATGCAAAGGTTATAGAGAATGTAATTTCCTACAGTTTTCATTTGAAACAATTTTCTATGGGAGTTATTGTTTAGGAGTTATTTATAAATAACCGGTTTTTCGGTTTCCGTCAAATATCTCCTTAACAACATCGTTATTGGTAATCTTCGAAATGGTCAAAGTTGCAGAGAATAATATTTCTTCCAAGTTATGTTTGAAACAAATTTTCGTAGAACCATCCACTTCGGAAATATTTCGCTTTACCTTAATACCAGTATACAGCGCCAGCACCATGTAGCGGTGAATTCTGTAAACATATTCAAAATATAATTTACGGCAATAATAACGACTGTATTCTTTTACGATACGAAATAATAATTTTGCCTCATAATGTTATTCATAATAATTTAAATATCTATACCCCAAATATGGAGAATGTCATGTGTTGGCCACATCAGATTTTTTTATTTAGCCAACAGATTATTTGTAATGAAAAAAAAAGAAAAAGGTAGAGAATCCTCGATTCGTCCGAAAGTAGGGGGTGTTTTCTCCGCGTCGGGTCTCTTCAGGAATAAAGTGATGTTTGGGAAAGATAACCCTCGTGGGGTGGTCACTCCACGTTGCACCTGATCATAGAGAGACAGATGTTCCCATCGCGTTAGTATTTCGCGGGAAAAGGGGTCAGGAAAAAATATGGGCGCCACGCTCGCCGAATATTATTATCTTTTCATCATTTTTTCGGATACTAAAAAGTTATCGTCGTCTCTCTCTCTGGAAACTATTCATAAATATCGAAACTGTCGAAACGAAGTGTTTTTAGCGGTGCTTGTTGAAGAGAGCACCTCTAAAAAAAATACGAACGGATGAACGGTCAAAGCAAATGCGTCGTCGTCGCCCTCTTCCTCTCTCTCTCTCTCCCTCAGTAACCGATGGAAAGCGTTAAAAATCTCGCCAAAAATTTCTAAATAATCGATTCGCCTCTAATGGCGGACGATTCCGCCTTTGTGCGCGACGCATTAGTCACTTTTTAGTCGCCCTAGCCGGCCCTCCATATTTATTTATTATTTTCCCTTTTTCGGACGGCGCAAAAGCCGCAAACGGTTTATCATTAAAAAATAAATCGTTTCGATCCCCGCCTCCGAAAATGGCTTACGATATATATATATATATATATATATATATATAATAAAATAAAATAAAAAAATCCACGGCGGGCGCGCTGTGTCCGTGCGAAAAAAAGGAAAGAATAAAAGGAGACATGTCGCGACTCGATATATGTATATTTATTTTTTGTTTCGTCGCGTCGATTAAAATCGCCTGTCGTTTATTTTCGCCCCAGTCGAATTAAGTGATTTTTGGTGCCGTCGATGGCCGCGATTGCGCGCATTAATGAATGTGCGCATCAAGTTATCATACGACTGCTATTCTTTTTTTTGGGAGCATTCGTCTTCTTAATCTCATCGTAATCTCCAAATGCCTTTGATGCTGCGAAAGGAATATTCTTTTTAAAAACTCCGCCATGCTCTGAATCGGTGGCATTTTATGCACGTATGTGATTTATATAACCCGCCACGTTGAATTTGATCATCTTTCAAACTTCTTTCTCACTTACCTGTCGACACTTGCCAATCTAGCTCATCACGAACCTGACATGAATCCTCTCAATGATTCTTAATCAATACAATGATAAAATCGCCCACTTGGTACTCAAACAATTACGACTTCATATTCCAATACACCACTACGTCGTCGTCTTCGAGAATTTCATAAGAACTTATTCGTCATCAGAAATTTGGTTATTTAAGCCGACCTCGTTCACATTATTTTCGGAGCTTTGGAGAAGGTAAATTTTTAGACGAGAACGCTTGCGGAAACTTGCTATTTTCACCCAACCGCCGAAAAGTCTCGCGAAATAAACTTTTTTTCGTCACAGTGCGCCTCCCCCCCCCCCCCCCCCCCCCCTCCCCCCCCCCCACCTTCCTTCCTCCCCAGAATCCGCATTTTTTAAATATATATATTTTCAGGTCACGTGACGCAAGCCCGATTTCGATCTCGTCCAATCGGACCAACCCCGGCCCGTCTTGGTTAATTACGGAGGTACGCTGTTGGACGCAGATCAGTGCGTGAAACAGGTTACAAAGGCACGGATTCCACCAAAGGCTTTATTGACTGACGGAAACGTGTCGGTAACGAGCAAACATCGCACCGCACTCCTCTCTCTCTATCCATATAAACCCACCTCACCCCTCCCCCTCTCAGACCGCAATTCCGATCTTTCCGATACCCGAGTAAAAAAAAAAAGTGTTCCGATACTTTAGCCGGGATCGACCATGAAATCGGTTATTTTCCGATAGCTTCGGGAGGAGGCGGCGGATAGGTCGCTGCACGCATACCGACGCATAGTCACAGAGAGAGAGAGAGAGAAAGAGAGGAGGCATGTACCCACAACGCATCCATTCACAGCGTGCCGGAGGAAAACCCGATATATCGGCGAGAGATACAACGATTTAAAAACGTACGCGTTTTGTTTTTCGATACGACGTTCCGCGTAGCGTAGCAACGGAAGAGAGAGATTTTCTCCCAGCGAATAGGTAGGTAGGATTTCGCTACGGCGCAATGTCTGGTTTTATTTGTATTTTTGGTAGAGCGCGTGCTCGAAAATAAACAAATAAGTAAATAAATGAAAACGCGAGATGGATACAGGTGTCCGACTCTGTGTTCTATAGAGAGAAAGAGTTATCGTTTGGCGATATAAGTCAGTTGGCGTAGGGATCTCTCTTATATAACGTGAATGTATGTATATAGAGAGAGAGGGAAGGCACGTGTTGTGTGTGGGAGAGGGGGTTGGAGGTAAAAAAAAAAGGGAAGGAGAGAAATAGGCGGAGTTGTATCGGGAGGAGTTTAACCCTCCCAAAGGCTAGGATTGAGGGAAAGGGTGGAGAGGGCGATGGAGGATGGAATTTTTCGGGGATGTGGAAACGGAGGGAGGGAGAAAGAGGAGAGAGAGAGGAGGGCTTTAAGGGTGCCGGGAAGTGCGCTGTGTAAGGGTCGTCCCCTGGAGGAGAGAGAGGCAAGGGAAAAGGTGGTAGGCAAGGGGAGGGGGGGGTGGGGGGGAGGAGGCATGGAAGGGTTCGTGGAACGGGATCGGGCACTCAGCCTAATGAAACGGGTAATCCGGGTTTGTTTTAATATTCATTTAAAAGGTCTCCCCTCCTCTCCCCCCTCCCCCTCCCTTTTTCCTCTCCTCCCCATCCAACCCACCTTACCCTCCAGTCACTCTCCTCCGTCTCTCTCTCTCTCTCAATTTCCACCCACGCTTCAAAATCTCCCCTCTCCCTCGCCTAACTCCTCTTCCTCTCTTTTATCCATTTAGCTTGATCCTGGGGCTTCCTCTCTCTCTCTCTCTGTCTCTCTCCCCTTCAAATCTCCTTGGCCATCCGTCTACTCCACTTCCTCCCTTTCCCCCTCCCTAAGCTTTCTTCTACCTCTCTCGCTCTCTCTTTCTCTCTCTCCCTTCACTTCCATCCATACTATATACTTTTATCCGGGGTAGCTCCTTTCATCATCACTTTTTTTTACCTCTTTTCTTCTTCTCCTCCTCCTCTCCACGTGTTGGTACGGAGTAGTAGCTGTAGCTATTTATCCATACCCTTCGATCTCCATCTCAATTCTCCGATTAATCCACGAGTCAGTTTAGGAAAGTCATATTTTTTATAAGCTACGTGCATGCAGACGTTTGTAAACTAGTATTTATCTAATATATATGCAGATACACCTCTCCCCGGTTATAACGCGGGGTATCGGGGGAGGAGCTGCGACCCGCGTTATAAGACAACCGCGGTATAACCGAGGACATGTCTTTTCATTTTTTAAATTTCTATACTTGCTAAAAACAGCAAAATTCAAATAAAAAAACAATATACAGTGAGTAGATGAAATTTATTTTATCGATTCCTTGAAACGTCAGTATATTTTGTTGTTTTTACTTTAGTACATACTAAAAAAACGACAGGACTTTCTTTCCAAGAAATAGGGAGGAAGACCCGCGGTATAACCGACGGCGTTATAACCGGGGAGCGGTGTATTTGTACGTTTGTGACGATATTATCTATTTATTTAATTTGCATTATTATTCCTTAACGGATTATCCCGATTTGATTACGGACTGCATTTTTTCAACGCTCCTCAAGCATTAGATATAAATATATGGGTTATTTCCTTCGTGATGTAATTCCTGACTTACTATTCTGTGCTAGACCCTTCCGATTTTCAATTCAGGACATGTACATTAATGCGCTAGGTCATTACAGATTTTTGTTTTATTTTATTTAAATATCGATGATCTTTAGTTATATGTCCATGCGATTTATGTTTTACGTTTTTTGTTTTATTATATTTTTGATACTCGTACACTGAAATCGGTTCAGACGAGCGTCGATTCTCCTGATGATAATACAAATTGTAATGCTTAAAATTTCGACTCAAATTCAGCACATATCTCCTGTCTTTTGATGAATATGTAACAATGCATTCAGAACTTGATTATTCTGTCTTTACATGCTTACAATCTGGCTTACTTCGGCAATGCTGCAATCAGCCAACGCTTAATTATCCCACCTTAAGCTATACGACTGAAAGGAATGCCTAGAACGTACGTTGGATTAAAGGCAGGAGGCGAGTTCCGATTATTCGCGCAACGAATATTTTCCTTTTCAGAACAGAAAGAGAAAGTTCAGTCATTAGTTTGGCCATCCATCGAGCTACCTTTTCTCTACACGAGTTTTTAAACAGGCGACTCCAAATCAAAACTCCCTCTATTCCATTCGCTGTCGTCTTTCTCCGCAAACCGCGGTCTTGCCTTGTTATCGCCATCCTACCTCCCAGGCAAGAATTGCTCTTCAAATCATACCTTTTCTAAAGATAACATCGCCCTCATCCATAGCATACGACCCACACGCCGTACACGCTCACACACACACACACGTCTCCTATATGCTCCAACCTAATCCTTTTCACGTTTTATTTTTCCCTCGGCGATCCCTCTCCACCCTATCCGCCGTCCCCTACGCCTTTTATTTTAATCCGCCTCTCACACATACTCGCTTTATACCCTCATATTCTTCCCCGCCCCCCTCTATCCTTTCACCACCTACCCATCATCCTCCACCCCTTCTTCGTTGCCTGCATTCACCCTCCCCCAACTACCCGTTTCAACCCCCGGCATCCTCGCACCTCGATTTTCTCTCACTCTCTCTTTCTCTTTCCTAGAAGCCCCCTACGCACCCTTCATCCTTCGTTATGTCCCTTAATTCTTCACCTCCGATCCTCTCTGATCTCTCCGCCTCACCTTCCGAACGTTAAGACGTACTAAGTAGGGCCCCCTCTTCATGTCTCCTCGTTACTCCACGTGGAGGTTATTCTGGACGGCGATGGAAATGCTCACAAGCAATTAAAAAAAATCAAGCGTACACCTGTCGGCTTCAATAATCTATCGGATTCGTTAAGAGAGTTTTCTTAGAAGCACGTTTTGAACCGATTGATTCTGCGTCATGTGCGATCAGCGAGGTCGAGGCTGCAATTTCCTCCATGTTTAAAGTAAGGTTTTCACGTTACACCTCGTAGTGCGTTTCTTTCGCCTTCAAATTTTACTCATTTTACTACTGCCCGATAACTAAATTCTTACTTGTATACAATTTTCTTACGCAAAGAGATCATACGAGCATTTTATCATTGTAGATTTATCTTCCTCTTTATTATCTCAATTACGAAATTCTTTTCACCACCTTTCCTATGTTACTTTGCCTTCCGCTTTCGATCTTCCTATCTCACACCACTTCTCTCCCTCGCTGATCCTTCTCTTTCTACCTTTCTACAACGAAACTCGTCCCTAACTTTATTATTAGGCCATTTTTTCTTTATTTCAGTGTTCCTACATAGCGTGTTAAGACGAGTATGAATATATTTCTGGGTTATGTTGCCAAAGCACTACACCGTAACATGCATAAACATTAACATTTTCAACTCTCCGATATTTTTTAAATTAATTAACTCACTCTGTGTGTTTATCTCAACTTCCCCATCGTCATCTCTTGCCCTTCGTTTTTTTCCTTCTAATTTCCCGTCCCCCCTCTCTCGATGTTTCTTTTATTTTGATTTTCTTGTTAATTTTCCATCTCTCTTTCATTCCCAACTACCACCACCCACCTTTCTTCCGATATCATTTACGCTCTCTTCCTCCCATCCTCACACCTGTCCATCCCTCATTCCTCCCGTCGTCTCATTCCGCCTCCACTCTCCCGAATTTTCTCATTTTCCCTCTCCCTCTCTCTCTCTCCTGTCAAGCACCCGTCCGTTCCAAACCCATACCAACGCCACCCTTCTCTCTCTCTCTCTCTCTCTATAATACGCATTCCCTCCACACTTTCCTTCCTCTTTTCCTTCCCCCTCATTCCTCTCTTTCTCTACCCCCTCAATCCCTCATGTCTCCGCTTCTCTCCTCTCCCCTCCCCATCCCTTTTACGCGACCCACACAATCATCCCGTTACATTTCCATCCTTCCTTCATCCACTCCCTCCTACCCCTTCTTCCTCTTCCCTTCTCCCCAGTCCCTTCTTCCCCTTCCCTTCCCCCATCTCTCTCTCTCCCATCCATCTCTTTCGCCCTAAGCCCGTGACAAAATTGCCCCGGTCGATATGGGAAGAGGCAGTTGATGAATGAGAAGACGTCGCGTAGGTTTTTGGATAGATACACAAGAGGCGTTGGCCGGGAACGCTTTGCTACGCCCTCGCTTTCTCTCCCTATCTTTCCTCTCCTCGCACGTTTCTCTGCGGCCGAAATACTACTATATTAATATATATATATATATATATATATATCTTTTGCCGCTGATTGTCTATCTCTTTTCCATCTAACCATCTCCACTCATATCCATTTCCATCCACTTCACTTTTTTCCCCGTTGCGTAAAGCCTTTCTTGTCCGCCATCGGCGTCGCTGTTAATGGCGCATCGCATTAATTGGGAGTAATTCCGAGTGAGAGGGCAAAGGTCATGTCTCTCTCTCTCTCTCTCTCTCTCTCATTTCACCTCTCTATGTGTACGTGGAATAAGGAATGGAAAGCCAGGAAGCAACTTGCTCACTCGGTGCTCAAGAGAAGAGATTTTTTATGCTACAGTCACTTAGCGTAATGAATATATGGGAATAAATATATTGGTGAAACAGCATTTTGGACTAATAATACTCATCTTTCTATTATATTCATCTGTTACGTCGGTTTTCATCGATTTTCGGAAAATCGGAGGAAATAAGTTAGTAGATGAATGTTGAATGTCGAGTGATGTACGGAGTCAATGAAGTAATATATTAGAGATACGTTATTTGGCCAAAAAATTAAACATTACCATGGTTTTATTAGTAAACAAGGTATGTCCTAAGGTAATAAGAGCGATCATAGTTACAGCTATAGTCTGATATCCGTGGCTGAAATGAAGATCTGAATCCGTTGAAGGTTCAACTGCGATCTAAGAAAGATCGTATTTTTTCCTGCTTCTTACTTCGTTCTTATTATAAAAGCATTATTTCGTAAATGCATGCAATATTTACACAGATTTTCAAATTTTCGAGCTCTCATATGCAACATCACACTTTAGTATTGCCGTGAAACATAATTGTAATATTCTACACCCATCCGATCGGTAGGTAGTATTGGCGTATGATGGCATGGATCGCATTTCCGAATAATCACCACCGAGAGGTGTATTCGCTACGTTGCAACCGAGTTGCATCGTAGGACACGCGTACTTTCTTCCGAATCGATGATAGTTTTTCTCAATATCGATAGGTCAATCGTGAAAGTTCTCGTCGTTTTCTAGTCGAGTCGATTTTCAACTAGTTAGATACGGTTCAGGGTGCGAGAATTAAAACGGTGCAGCCAAAGATCCGAATTATTTTGATAAAATAAATACATCCCGGCAAAAACTGTAATGCGTAATTTTAGATGGGGATCAACACCATAGAGGGCGAAATTAACTTTTCGCATTTCTGGTGCGAATGATCGTCCGCTGAGTTTAGCGCCTTTTCTTGAATCAAACGTAGACTAAAACGGCTGTGCCTGTAAGACAGGATTCGATCCATGGGGTAGCCACCTTACATTCTTTGTCGACGTCCTGTACTCTTAACCGCTTACTAGTCACCTATACGGACACAATCCTTGGATTGAATCCTTCCGCGAGCTACCGTCATGATTTTTTTATGCTCTCTCAAGTGTCCGAAGATTTGAGAGCGGTAAAGAAATAAGTACGAATTCTCTCATATTTCTTCTCTCTCTCTCTCCTGTTCCCACAGGCGGCGTTTTTTTTCGGAGAAAAAGAAAGCACTGACACATAATAAGCGGGGCACACGGCAATTCCTCAGGAGATCCAAGCGCGGAAACATTTTTTTTACGACCGAAGAGAAAGAAAATAAACAAGCGAGGGAGCGAGAGGTAGGAGGAGTGAGAGGGAGGGAGATGGCTCAATCCTCGCTCCTTCCCTCTTTTATGGTTCACTCGACCCTGAGGATAATTAGCGAAGAGAGGCTCGTTACCTGAAACGATGGTGTTCGTAACTAATTAGGGCAGCAAATTTTACTCCCCAAAGTCTTATTCTCCTCTCTTTCCCCCCCTCTCTTCACCTCTTCAGCTTACTGCTAGGATCCGTCGAAACCTTTTGGTGGCGGTGGTAGTAGCCAGGCAAGAGTTTTTTGTTGCTTACTCGCGAATAAAAAATAAAATTCTCTTAACGGATAGAAATGTTGAACTAAAAAAAATAAACGCGAGACGTCAAAAATCGACATTTTTTCCGGAAAAAATATAACACGCGAAGGATAATAGGCTCGTCGTGGAAGTTTAAAAAAAATACGTTTTTTTTTCTCCCCCGCTTCGTTCCCGCGGCGGAGTTTTTCGATTATTAATTTGTTTCCATCCTCGACGGCCGTCTTCAACTGTCTAGTCTTGGCGTGGTGTACTACTATGGTTTTTTTCCCCCTGCCTGGAATTTCCCGATCGGTCTTAATTAGCATTGTGGGAAAAACAATGGCGCCTTATATGCCCCTCTCGGATTTTTAACGAGTCGATTCGTTAAGGCCGTAGATTGAATTGAATGCTTACTGCTCTCTCCATTTTTTTTACCAAGCGAAATTTTACGCAGGAAATTGTCGAAGTTTCGTTCTTTTTTTAGTTTTTTTTTTTTGCGGAGAAAGACGCGTGGGGAATTGGAATTAGCCGCTCGTGTGTTGATCTGGTTGTTTTGAGAGAGAGAGAGAGATAGAACCTCCCAAGATTTCTTCTGGAGACTTTTTTCACTATCGCCAAGGAATGGAATTCTTTTCCTCGAGCGGTTATTAGTTAAATACCAGATCACATAGTCGCAGAGTTCTGGTGCGCTTTCTTCTCAGAAACATTTCATTCAAAATCTAGCTTCTAATTATTTAACTCTTAAAATTGTCTGATAAAGCGAGCAACTTTAAATTAAGACATTTCTTGGCGAATATATTAAATTGTACACTTTAAAACTAATTTATATTCGTAATAGTTTATTTATATAATTATTATTTATATTTTAAGAATACATCTGGGGAGGTTTAGTTTAACATATATGACGGTAGGTGTCAATAACCTACATTACTTTAAAGAAAAGCGGACATTTATTTATCAAAGTGAAATTCGATAATGCGGCGGCAATGAAATCATTCCCTCGTTTACATAGTCCGCTCTTAGAGATGGGTGGATTAAAGTGTTCAACCAAAGTCAGCTTCTTCCAAACGTTCATTCCAACAAATCCTCACGATTTGTTTAAACCATGCTAGCGTATTTTTTACGTCGATTGCTGTAAGCAATTTACTCCTCGATTGTGACATCGTCTGTTAGCGTTAAAGTCGATTTTAACCGGTGAATCCGCCCATTACTCGTGTACCGAGAATTCGAAAGCATTCGACATAATATTAATAAGACTCGATAAAGAAATTTTCCGCGGACTTTCATTGCACCAAAAATTTTCTCCTTATATCCTCCAGAAGGGAAAAAAAAGACATTTCGATTCACGATTCGCATATCTAATCTCTCTCTCTTTCATTTCGAGAAAAAACTTCAAGAATCACGAGGAGGTGACTTTTCGTGAAGTGACACTCCCGGCTTAATGAGTAAACGCATTCCAGACGGTATTTACCGCACCCTTTTCTCCCAAGGAAACGTCAGCGGAAGGAAGGTCTTTTCAATGAATTTAAAAAAAAAACAAGCCTCCTTTCCCTTCATCTGTCCCGTATGCTAACTAAATGAAGCAAAATAAATTTTCACGTCCTTTTAAGCTAATCAGCTGCGCCGCCCTGAACAATCGGTCGAAAGAGATAAGAGGAGGAAGTGGAAGAGGAGGATGGGGGAGAAAAAACCTTCAATCCATTCTCTCTTAATCTGCCGTATACACTTCCAGGACTCGTGTCCTACTCTTGCCGAACAAATGTCTTAGGAGACCTTTCTCGGCGGCCACAAAACCACATCATTGAATTTCACCTCCAAGTAACCTTTCCATAAGTCTTGATTAACTGTCTCTCTCTCTCTCTCTCCGTCCTTTTTTCTCCCTCTTTTTTTCCCTCCCTAGCCAACCCCTCCTCTCTCACCCTCCCTAGCGTCCTTCGTTCCTTCGTCTAATTGTAAGTAAGGCTTCTCCTTCCTACCATTTACGTCCCCCTTTTCCTCCCCCTCCCTCTCTCTCTCTGGAAATAGTCACCCTTCTTCCCATTACGAACCATCCCCTTTATACCCCAGCTTCCACACCCATCCCCACGGCATTGCTGTCACCCTTTTTCGTTTCGTTTCTTTTTCCCCGTCCGTTTTACTGCTTATTTCATGATGTATATATGATCCTTTTTATTTTTCAAAGCGTCTTCTTCTCCAAGTGCGCCAATTCTCGTTAAGTGAAGGCCTATTCTTATTTGATCTTCGTTAACTGTTGGTTAATATTTTTTTATTCGACGCGGCTATTTTCATTTGAGGTTTTGTCGTTTCCTTGCAACTGAACAGCATTCCTCGCCATTCGAAAGCATCCCTCTAAAAATGAATTTCCTGTTTGAAATGCGCGTATTATTTTCTCAACTGTTTGAAGTCTGTTGGAATTTCACTTGGCAAAAATCTATAAGATGACCTCGCTATTCAAATTTGTGAATCATCCTCCATACGCAGTTGCTTTATATACCTTGAACTTATGTTATCTTTTCTATTTTCAACATATTTAGTAATGTATGTGGATCTACTGATCCCCTATCGTCAAGTTTCCGTTCTTATTTCTGGTACGACTGGTACGTGAATACGTAGCTAGAAATCTAACCAATATTATCCAGAATATACCCGTCTTGCATTTATTGGAAGATTCAATTCCTTTTATCCATTCTTAAGGCCCCAATCAATCTACTGCGCTTTTTTTTATCTCCATCTCTACTCATTGTCACACACATATATCTCCCCCTACATCGCCTCTCGATCTGTTTAAACTTCATACCCCGCCCGTTACCACGGCAACCCTCAAATTGCTCCGTCCTTGTACCTACCATTCTTTTAGAAACCTCCCACCCATCACCCCACCCCCTTTCGCGTCCGTCTTGTTACATGGTCCAGCCTTACCCTACCCTCCTCCCTCCCTCCCTCCCCACGGCGGTTTTAAACATTCCGAAATATCCATCCTTCTTCCTTTCCGCTTCCTACCCACACGCGAACACACCCTTAACGGAAACCTAAACCCTTTACCACTCCATCCATCCTTCCTTCCCTCTTTGCCGCAACACCGTCGTTTAATCCGCGAGTTCTTCTGTTTTATTAGCCGTGTGATGTATATTCGTTTCCAGTCTCTGTCCATACCTCCCGGTGACGCATTTTTCTCTCCCCCTCTCTTTCATAAAACTCCTACACGCCCATGTTTAATCACCTTCTTCCAACCATTCCATTTTTCAAAACCCACTCCCCCCCACTTCGTCTCTCTCTCTCCCCCCCTCCCCCTCTTTTTCTCGTCCTCTCCGAGACGCCCCGTGATTCTCTTCTTTCTTTTTTTTTAAATACATTTCCACATGCTTTTTTTCCTCCTCTCCCTCACACACGCTCACTAACTGGTAATCTTTCCCCATTTCTCTTTCTCTGCCAGTCTCCTTCCCTTTCTATATCAAAGACTCCCTTTTCTTTCTTTCTCTCTCTCTTTCCCTCCCTTCCCAAACCTCTTTCTCTCTATCTCCCACTTCATTTTTGGTCGGATTTATTCATTTCCCTTCCTTTTTTTAACTCATTCCCAGCTCGTTCTGATATTCTCTACTCCCTCCTCTTCATCTCCTTTATTTTTCGCTCTCTCTCCCGTCAACTAACCTCCTGCGCTCCCTCTCTCTCTGTTTTTCTCCTACCCACTCCACCAACCCGCTCTCTCCCCTTTCCCCCGTCTCCTCCTAATTAACTGGTAAACTTTCAGGACTCCTCCTCCCACCACACCCAGCATCCAAACTACCCCACCCGTATTCCACCTCCTCCCTACCGCCAACTCCCCCTTCTACTCCTCCCGTCCTACTCTTCTCTCTCTCTCTCTCGCCCCGCCCAATCCCAGCATGCATCACGGCTAATTAGTGCCGCCTCCTCGGGCAGTTAGTCTTCCAGCAGGCTCTCTCTCTCTCTCACCCTTCTCTTTCCTCCCCTATCTCTCTCTCCGCACCCATATACACGCTTCATCCCCCTCCCCCCCAGTCTTCCTCCCTCTTCCTTCCTCGTTCTCTCTTTCTCTCTCTCTATCTCTCTTTTTAGTCTCCTCATCCCTTTCTTTTCCTTCTTCCTCACGGCTTCCAGTGCCCGAAAAAAATAATCAAAACCTCTCTCTCTCTCCCCCCTCTCTTCCCGCTTGCCATTCAAGTATCTCTCTCTCCCTCTCTTCTCTTACTCCTTTTCTCCTCTCACTCCTCTTACTCCCACTCTTCGCCCACGAATCCTTTAGACCTGCTTGCTCGTCTCTCGCTCATCTCCATTCCATACCTACCTCTCTCTCTCCTTCATTATATATATATATATATATATATATCTCTCTCTCTCTCCCTATTCCTTTCCTTCCCTTCTTCCTAACGGTTGATATGTTTCTGGGTTTTAATCCTCTTTTGTCTTCCCTCCTTTCTTCCATTATCTCTCCCCTTCCATTTTCCTCCCTTTCTGCATTTATTTCCATTTTCCTTTCTCTCTCCCCCGGTGTCTCTCTCGTTTCCTCTCTCTCTCTCTCGCCTCCGGTTCTATACTTTCTCCCCCTCCCATTATTCACAGCACATCTATCTCCATTCTTCCTTAACTACCCTCCTTAGCTCTTCACTCCTTTCTCCTCCTCACCTCCTTTCCAACCTCCTCCCACTCTCTCTCCCTATCTATCTCTATCCAACGCCCTTCTCACTCTCGTGTTACACCTCTCTCTTATTTGCTTTCCCTCCTTCCTCTCTCTCTCCCGTATCTTCCACCATTCTCCAGTCGGTACCAGGCGCCATCCTCTCTCACTTTCTCCTCTTCCCCCTCTTCTCTCTCTTCCTCCGCCTCCTTTTTCTCCCCGCTCAATTTTTCATTCCACGCCTCCTCTTCTTTTCTCTTCCTTGTCACATACCTACGACGTCTCCCCTGTTCTTCTATCCTCTCCCCTCCCCTCCCCCCCACCTCCTCTCTCTTCCCTCTTCACCGCTTACTCCCCCCTTTTTTTGGCCCAGCGCCTCCTATCCATCACCCGCCAAACTATCCGAACCCTCTCCGATATAAAGTTTCCTTGTCTCTCTCGCTCTCTCTCTACCTAACCTCTGCCTCCTCATTATAATCTCTTTCTCTCTCTCCCTCTTCTTCCTTTTAATTATCTCCCAAGTCCCTGTGTGGCGCAGATTTTTCACTCTCTCCCGTTCTCCCCTCTCCTCCCTCCTTGTCCCTACATCGCCCCCTTTCCTTATACCACCTCTCGAACTTTATTGCCCTCTTAGCCGCGTATTCGTGAGCCTAAACGTTTCTATCGTGTTAATGACACGAGCAATTAAAAGTTGGGGATTTCCCTTAGTTTCGGTAGTTGAGGGGGGAGGGGGGGGGGGTGACCATGATATCGTAGGAGTTGATCTCCTAAGATGGAAAGAGAGGGAAATTCTTTATTTTTTTGTTGATTTAGTTTTGTGTCTTGGAAACCGTCACGGTCTCGTGTTCATCCGTTAACGATTCGTTGGGTTTCGTTCGGTTCATTCATCGAACGTTCCGGGGTCGATTTATTTCGTTGCTGTTCATTGCTAGGGAAGGTTGTTTTAACGACGAATTCTCAACTCGAATAACCTTCGAAATAATATTCGAAATGAGCATCGTCAATAAACCACTCCTGGCTGTCAGTTTGCCGTGAAAAACCATCGGAAGAATGATGATGCTAATTTTACATTTTTAACACAATCAACTGACTGGTTCAATAAGTGTAAACTGATTTACGCTAAAATTTAAAGAATAATCTGGATCAGTTTGCGTAGAAATTAATGATAGGCAATTACCAAGACAGAAAACGAAGCACGTGTTCCAACTACTGGAAACACGTCGTTTTTTATAGGTATCATCCACAAATCTGTAAGCCAAGAGAGGTCGCGTCGACCTCGCCTTTCCGTTTATTTAAAACGGCACGGTCTCAAGGTATTTCGATAGGATTTACGAGTCCTGGCCGTTCAGTACGATCTCAAGAGCGCGTACCTAGATCAAAACGTCACGTCCCGCTAATTCCCTCGCACCTTTCCGTAATGGCTTACACTACTCGTGTCCGCGTCGTCTCTTCAATAATGTCCTTTGTGGACCCTGGGCGCCGCAAACATTTCAATCCGCCGGAAACCTATTCCCTGCGGCGCGTTCCGAACACGCTCCCCTTCTCGTCCCTTATGTTAGTTAAAAATTCCTCTTGGCACCTTTTCCCTCGTCTCCTCCTCTCCCTCTCTCTCTCTCTCTCTCCTTCTTCCGCAGCCCATTGATTTGTAACCTCTTTTTTCTCTGCCGACTCTCTCTCTTTCTCTCCTTTAATCACACGCGCCTCTCCTATGGGATAAAGAATCCGTAGGTCCTTCTCCTCTGCACGCATTCGCCTCTTTTTCCCTGGTCCTTTTTCTCTTCCTATTCACGCCAGTCCCTTTTCCATCGTCTCGTCATTCTCTCTCTACGCTCTTTCCTAGACAGAGATCCCCCTTATCTTCCTCGTTCTCTCTCTCTCGTCTTCTCCATTGTGTCCGCTTCCCAACCTTTCCTACCTCTGTCTCCTTAAGACTATCTCACAATCTCTCGTCACTTTCTCACGTCCCCTCTTTTCGTTTGTCTTTTGTCTCGATACCTTAGCTTCTCTCTCTCTCTTTTCGAACCCATTAACGTTTGATCTGCGCTCTCTGCTTCGGAGGAGTTTGTTTTCGTCTTTCTCTGTAATTTCCCTCGTAATTAATTGAACGGTTTATTCCACTACGTTTACCGTCTGGGCAGTTGTTGATTCTTCGTTCGCTTGCTTTTTGCGCAAATGCTGATAGACTAGTTTGCCCTTCCGGTTTTCAAAAAAATAAAATACGATTTTATATCACAAAAGTTTGAAAGGCTTGTTTAGACTTGCTTTTTTTCGTTTCTCGAGTCGCTTTCTGCCCACGTTAAGACGAGTGACTGTCAATAAATCTAGCGTCTTTGCGGGTCCAGTTGATATCGCTATCGCGGCGGCAGTTATTTGTCGCATCTCCAAGTCGGTATCTTTTATATCCTACATTAAAATGCATCTCCCGCGACAGGACATGGCTTTAAAATTGGTCTCATCTCCCTCCACAAATCTATCCCTCGCCACTTCGTCTGCACAGAAATAGCTCCGACCTTCCGAACTGAGAGTTTGCCGCAAAAATCGACGGCTTCGCCCCACGACCTGCAAAGTTTCCGCCGTTCGTTTCATACGTTCTCTACTATATATCTATAATATATACACACACACAGTGGCGTATCCAGGAATTTGTGAGGAGGGGGGGGGTTTGAACCCTAACTGGGGAGAGGGGGGATTTGAAGCTAAACTACATGATACTTTTTTTAGTGATTCGCGAGCGTGAAGGAAATTTTTGAATCGAGAGGGGGGGGGGGAGGTTATGACCCCCCAAAACCCCCTCCTGAATATGCCACTGTGTGTGTGTGTGTGTATATATTTTTTAACAAACCTTGTCCGAATTCACAACGGGTCAGTTTCTTCGGTCACTCTCTCGGTGTGCTGAAACTTATGCCGACCGAACGAAGAAATAATTATCTAATTATGATTACATCGTTACTATCTATGAGGCGTTTGTATCCTTATTTAAGCTTTGTATGTATTTAGTTTCTTATTCCGCTGCCAGATTAGACGAAGTGTTGGAATCGAATAGTTTTGGCCGATCTCTTTATTTTTTAACATTTAATATATAACTTACCACCATATATTAAGTATATATTTTTAGAATATTTAAAATAAACTACGATCGCTTCCAGCTCTTGTGACGTAGCTATAGCACAATGAACGTTACCTGACCATTATTGTCTCGAAATAACAAAGAAATCATTCTTTTGTGCAATTCCTTTCAATTTCATGTGGAATATAACCTGCGGGAGGAAAATCCTATATAAATGGATTTAATTGTAGCATCTAAGGTACAATTTCGGTTTGCAATTCTGATTTCAGTACCATAGAGCATAACGAACGCAATGGAAGTGTTGTTGTTGATTGCAGTTCGTTCTCGAAATGCTGTCAAAAAACATGACCGACCCCTGAGAAATTTTTCGGTCACCCAATCGGTAGGAAGACTCGAGATGAAACTGGCATGCATCTGAACCCGTCGAGTACACATTTCTGATTCATTTCCGTTGTAACAGCGAATACCAGGAAAGCGAAACCAATAATACGCTTAAACGTTCGCGCTTTTAATACGGACACCGTTCTCAAAGAATTTTCGAATGAGAGAAAT
Source organism: Uropetala carovei (assembly GCA_036926305.1). Classification (NCBI taxonomy): domain Eukaryota; kingdom Metazoa; phylum Arthropoda; class Insecta; order Odonata; family Petaluridae; genus Uropetala; species Uropetala carovei. The sequence goes on from JAXCHB010000241.1 coordinate 9,912,975, forward strand.
GAGGGTGGAGAAAGGACTCCTGGAAATATTCGCGAGGTAACCCAGAAATGCAGCAGGAGGAGATTGAAGACCATCGTTTCAAATTAATATAACCATCTTAATCCGTAAGAGTCGCGTTCCGGAAAAAAAAGAAATGCGGAGTACATTCGTTTCAGTAGATGAATAAGAGATTACGATGTTGATTTAAGGACTTGAATTCCCCCTCGCATGAAAAAAAATATCTCGCTGCACTAGGGAAGCTTCCCTCAAATATCCCATCCTTGTCTCTTCTCGATCTCTCCCTCCAAAGGAGTTTAATCCAATGTACTGGGCAGATAGTCCATGCGGGAGAGAGTTAGGAAGAGGTGGGGGGGGGGGGGCAGTGGGAAGAACAGACCGCGGAGGCAGTGCGGGTTACGGAGGTTGGGGCGGGAAGAGAGAGAGATGTAGGAGAAGACTCCACTCATATGAGCATCGCTCATGTTTGGCCCCTTGGACTTCAATCTCGTTTCCTTTCTGCGGCATTCCATTATATCTTTCCATCCCTCTCTCTCTCTCTCTACATCCCTCCTCCGCACCTCTCTCAACGCTTTTCCATGGTCTCTCTCTCTCTCCGCTTCTTTCCCGTGACTTTCCACACGCCAAAACGCATACCACCATCACCCACCCACCCCTTCTCCCACGTCGCGTTTCTCTCTCTCTATCTCTCCCCCTCTTCTCCCTTCGGAACACATCTCTATCCTTCCTTCCTTTTATACTTTCGGGCGACCACTTCCGGGAAGAGCACACTCACAGTGATTGAGTGGGGTGCGGTGCGAGCCAAAACTCACCCTCTCTCTCTCTCTCTCGCGCAGACAAACCAGGAATGCATTCCCTTTTCCGCCCACTTCTCTCTTCTACAACCCCCGTCCACCCTTTTATTCTCCCTCGCTCTATATATGTACCTCTATATCCTTTTTACTCCCTTTCTTTGTCCAACCCCTTTTCCTCTACCATCGTCTACACATACATACATACATATAAAACCTTCCCCCCCCCCTCTTTATTTCCGAAATTCATCCCACCCGCCGCCAGAAATCGGATCAAATCTCATCACCTCAACGGTCTCCTAAAAATGTCGCCCGAATTCTTCTCCTACTTTTTTCAATCTCTCCACAAGATTTATTTCCTCTCGCTACCAAGACAGTTTCCATCTCTCTTTCCCTCCCTGTCTCTACCGTATAAGGAAAGAGTAGGGACAATTAAAGGGAAGGAATTACATGGGGTTCGGGGGAGGAGAAGGTGGTGGTGGTGGGAGTGATCCAAGTGGACACTGTCCTAATGGTGTTTAGCTGGGATGGAACGGAGGCGAGGAGAAGGGATTGTTTTTTTTTTAATTTCTGAAGGCATTAACGAGCGCGCACACAGTCACGCGACTACTTTGTAAATTCTGTCGTGTCTCGTCCAACATGTTGCTTTATTGTTTGGATCGCGCTAAATGTAAAGAAACTGGAGCTTGCGACTTATGCGGGAAGGGTTTTCGATCTCTACACTGTTTCCAAAAACAGGACTTTGAAAATGGTCCAAATTTAAAGTCGCTAGTAAAACTGCAAAAGTTGTTGACGATTAAAAAAAAAATGTCTCGTGGAATGAGTAAGCATTTTGTTTCTTTTCGGGGAAGTTAGCGATTCGTGCTAACGTCTTTTCTCTTGGGTTGCCGCCTCTCCGGGTTTGGAGGCGAGTCTCTGGGTTAAGGGTATAATTCTCCCGGTCAACATATATGAAGCAGTGTGGAATAGATCAATAAATGTGAATGCGTCCCTCACATCTGTATGAATACTAATTAACTGATGCGCATAAAACATTTAAATACAGCAGAAACATACTTTTCCTTCTCCACCTATGAGAATTTTCGGGTCGGATTATGAAATCTCTGTGTCAGATTAGAAATTATCCGGGTCATGACGAATTTGAGGTGTCAACCGTGTCATTTCCAATAATGGCGACTCGTACCCTAAACTGGGTCTACCGTCAATTCGCTCAATCTCGCCCCTCACACTTGGAAGGCAATTCTTTCTACATTCCTGTCGTGTCCTCAGATATATATTTTTTCGTCTTTTTTTCCTGAAGTAGGTATACAGCGAAAGAAGACGACATTCTCTCCTCCGAATCTTCCGCCCTTATTTACTTTAAAACGAAATTCGACAATCAAATTGCATTGATCGCGACAGGTTTGCTACGTCTTTCCTCCTTGTGCGGAAGGAATTCGGTAAATTCGTGTGATGCTTTTATACTTATCATCCCTTTGTATTCGTTTCTTATTAATATGCGTTCGCCTGCGTGTATCCAACCCGCCTTCGAATACAAATGACAGAGAGAGCGAAGACGTTTCGGGGAGAGTCGCAACAGCCGTTTTTTTTATCGACGTCAATCGAATCGCCATTTTCCTTTCTCACCCCCCCCTCCCCCCCCCCCGACGCAACGACGACTCCCTTCGGAAGACGCTAATGAAATATTCTATTAGTCGGAGTGCTGCTCCTCCGTAATGTCACTCCTTACTACCGCCACTTCCTTATCCGCGCAGTCTCATAAGAATCGAATGGGATTACACGCATCCACTTCCTCCTCTCTCTCTCTCTCTCTACACACACACACACACACACATATATATATATATATATATATATATATATACAGCGGCGTAGCTTCCTTCCTTACTTCCCCGTCGCTACCAATCTCCCCGGCTCTTCGTTTCCATCTTCGTCATTTTTCTTTACAATTTCGTTAACCATTCCTCTCGTGTATAAACGTGACGTCCTTCACCCCTTTAACACTTATTCCTCCTCTATCTTTTCGCTCTGCAAAAGACAAGTGAGGAAAGTACTACAAAAGCAGATATTATAAGGCGATTTTGACCCCGCCCATCCCCAGAAGCTGATCCCGGATCCACCAAATCCCTTGCCATATGTAGTTAGTCATATGTAGTTACTTATATCGAAAATTTGGTTTCCTTAGGTTGAACCGTTTCAGAGCTAACGCCTGCACGGACGGACGGACAGAGACAAAGTGAATAATACGTAGCTGATATTTTAAATTTAAAAACTCGCTAAAAATCTCCGCTACTTAAAAAGCATCTCCGTCTGTCTGTCCTTTTGTACGTACGTATCTATCTTCCTTGGCCGTCTTTAAAGACTTAAACCCTCTTCCTCTCCGATTCTTTCGACATTCCTATACACACCCGTTATATTTTCAGCCCCCACGTGTTCATATTTCCATATTCCCTCGCCTCTCTTTCTACTTTTTGTATCCTCCTTTCCTTTGTCTCGTCCTTTCTCGGATTATTTTTCTCTTTTCTTCATTCTTCCTTTCTCCCCTCTTATAGTCGTCGTCAATTCCCCTTCTTCCTGCCCTTCCTTTTATTCCTCTCCGTCCCTCGTCCTCTTCCCCCGCACCCACTTTACCTCCACCGCTCTTTCCTCGCCCTTTTTCCCTTCTTATCCCCCTCGCCCCAAAATCCCATTCCATTCCATCACCTCTTTCTCTCCCCCTTTCTCTCTCCGGTCCTAACCTAATTTCGGTCACCCGTCATTACATCGAATTGCCGCCTCTCTCTCTCTCCCTTTCTCTCTCTTCCTCATCCCTTATAAAACCTCTCTCAACCTCCATCCCTTCCTAACCCACAAGAACCCCTTAACCACGTCGCCCTCCTTGCCTTCCTCCTACATCTCCCTCTCTCTTTCTCTCCGACGCTCTTTTCTCCCATCCCCCTTTATCGGCCGTGGAGTGAGAGAAAGAAATGTCGCCTTGTTCGTAGATTCTTTTCCTCCCGGTAAAAGAGTTAGTGGTGGCGAGGGGTTGACATCTTCTCTTCCCTTTCTTCGTCTCGTCTGGGAAAGGCCATCTTGAGCGACGGGTGCTTCAATATAGTCGCGGATCTTAAAAATGTCCCCATTCATGAGTTTCGTCGAAGGATGAATGAATGGCTGATTTTTTTATTTGCATAATGCGTTGGTGTTGGTGCCTTTCCTAAAAGATCGATCTTTGGTTCTGGGGAAAGTTCTGTTTGTTTTTCGTCGACGATTGATAGCAGATCCTAAAATGCCAATCAGTCTTTTTCGACGGTTGAATGTTTAAATCTTCTGTTTCAGTATTCGTTCAGTGGCGTTATGTATGTACTATGAGTGAAGGATTTGGGGTATTGGTAGCTTGTAGCGTACTGTACCTTATTTTAAAACATGATCGCTTCGTCATTTCCTCACTAAGTTTTATCACATAGGTAGGAAAAAGAGACTTCTTTTCCTTTTTCGATTTTGATTTGCCTTTAAAAAATAAGCGATATAGCAAACTTTGAGGTGTGTTAGTCGACAGATCATCCGATGTTTCGATTCGAGAATCGAAGGCGGCTGTAGAACGAAACTTTAATTGGGAAAACATATACCTATATAGGGGATAGTTGGATGGCATGAGAACCATAGGCAAAAAGGGCTTTTGAGACAGAAAAAATGTTAGAATTCATCGCTTTAATTCTGTAGATTCCATCTTTGAGAAAAAAAAGGGCCGGTTTCTGGGACATTTGAGGATTGTTTCTTCTTTAGTCGCCACTTAATATTGTCAATCGATACAGTGTTATTAAGCAGTACGGCCCGGCCTTTGTCACAATCGATCCGCGGGTTGTACCCCTATGAAAAAGAGCCTCCTGGCGACAGAAAAGAGAAAAAGAGAAAGAAAAACAATTTACGAGCGCTCGCGGGCTTCCTCCTCTTCGAGCGTGTTAAATTATCTCCGGAGAGAGGAAAAAAGAGACGTATAGCACGGCCTTTGTGTCGTTTCCAAAATCGGTGTCTGGGGAGAGCGGCTTTTGTTTGGCGCTTAATAGTTTTCCGATTCGCCCAGAGATATGTCGCGCGTATGTTTCGCGTTCGATTAATTAAGCGAAATTTTAAAAAGAATTTTTTCGAAAAATTTCAGCAAGAATGAAGCATTCTAAATTTTAAAATCCCGACGTAAGCCTCAGATGCATTTTGAGTTCGTTACTATGTAGCTGCTCGATTGATATTTTCTGAACGTCATTTGTTAACGATGAATAACTTTTCGGCAGAAGTAATCTCGGACGCATAAAGCAATTTGAATGAAGAGTAGGAATATTTTGATATTTTGTAATTTACGTTAGCGCTTAAAATTTTCATAGATAATCCTCTGTGGATTAAAGCGTCTTATTGTTAGTTAAAAAGGTTGTAACGTATACGCCACAATATTTTTCGGCCTATTTAAAAGTTTAAAGTCGATTTTTAATCCAGGTTACACGCCCGCTCATTTTTTTATGAAACACATGGGATAACCAAAACTTTAAAAGTGAGACGAAATTATCTACGCTGAAAACGTAACCTGTAAACTTGTTGTCCGCTTTCCCCTCCCTCTCTTACCCTGCCCGATATAAAAACCCAAAAGCTGATTCAGCCCTCGTGCTGCGCGAGATAGCAAACGCGTGCGACACTCTCTCGAATAAACAATCCGTGCCCGCGTGATTCACACCTCCGCTGCGCCGAAAATAAAAAGGTTAATTAATTGGCTCGAGCGTAATTAGCGCCGGGCTCTGCGCTTTTTTTTTAATCCTCTTGCTGCGGAGCCTCGGGGTGCTCTCTCTAACTAACACTGTGTTGAAACCCTCCCTCTCCCCCCCCCCCACACACACCCCCACCCCTTCCTCCTCCCCTTTCGCGACCCGGGTGACGTATCCGGGCATTCTTCATCGCCGGCCTCCCCGACGCAGTACTCGGGTAGGATGTCGTCTCCGGGTCTATTTAAGGGCGAAAAATGATGCTATCGTCGAACTGCATATGCTAATTATACACCCCGCGTGCCGTCTGGGGAGTGAGTGGGGGGGGGGGGGGCGTCCTTTTCCTCTCGCCTCCACCGCCTCTAAGAGTCGCTCTTTCATGCACTGCGATATTAAATTAAACAAAGGAAGGAGGAGGTCTTCTTCTTTTTCTGCCCTCCCCCCCCCCCCCCCCCTACCTACCTCGTGCATCTCTCACCTCCCAGTGCACCGAACACCTGTTTATAGCCGGAGCTTCGACCTCGCCTATGCAATGCCTATATCAAACTCTCCGCGCCAACTCGCCCACTCGGCTCTCGGAGAGTCAGAGCGCCACACGCTAACCTCTCTTTTCCCCTCTTCTTCTCTGTCTTCCCATCCTTTCTTTATGCCTTGCTTCCTTCAAGACGCCCTCCTGCTGTCAAGCGAGTGCAAGGCTACGGAGGTATTTCTACTTAGGAGTTACGTTAAAGAGAGAGAGGGGGGGGGGGGGAGAGAGAGAAGATGGATGAGTAGATAAGATGGGGTTGAGGTATGAGGAAGGTTCTTTCCTATAGCGTTATCTTTGCCGTCTCTCTAGTCGACAATAATCCATTTACCACATTTTTCTTTAACTTCCTTCCAACCCTTCTTTCCTGTGCACACCCCTATATCCCTTCCCATTCGACTTTTCAGCCACCCCACTCGCCTCTGCTTTTCTCATCGCATTGCCCCTGCATCAGGTTCTCCTTCGCTCTGCAAAATATCCTTTCCTTCCCGATCAAATACTGTCCAAACTCGAAAGTTCGAATGTTTAATACTCAAATTTTCGACGAGTGGCAATAGATATTTTTTCTCGTCACAGTTACTGAAAGTTTCGATAGATCGAAAATTCTGTCTTTCCTCGAGGTTCGAGATATCGTTGTTCGACCGTCCCTGTTTCGATTCTTCCCTCCGAACCTCGAGTGCACCTCCTCTCGCCGCCTTTTTAAAATAAAATTTAAAAAACGACTCGTTTTTGGCTTTTTTATCGTCCTCTCGCTTTCTCTGCCCCTCCCCCTACCCTCCCTTAATTCCGCCTATCTTCCCTCCTCCTCTCCCCCCGCCCCCTCTCTTCAGTGTCTCCCGCAATTCCCTCCACTCGCACGACGCTGAATTATTCAAGACGACACCCACACTTTCTCTCTCTCGCACTCGTTTTCTCTCTTTCTCTCTCTCTCTCTCGGCGACAGGAAGAGGTCTAATACTACTGCTGCTGGTGCTGCCACCTCCGTCTCCACCCCCGCTCTAAAAATTCCTTCCTACGCCCCCATACCTCCCCCCCCCACTCTCTCTCTCTCTCTTCCTCCAATGAACCTTCTCCGTATTTTCCTCTGATCCCCTCCCGCTCCTTTCCCTTCAACCGTGTTCGATCCGTTTATTTCCTTTTTACTCGTCCTATCGGCTCTCCCGAGATAACTCCTCGTATAATACTCGCGATCCGACTCTATCGCGTGTGTTTTGTTTATTTTTTTTAATTTTCCCAAATGCGTAGGCTTATTTTTTTCCGCACTCGAGATGTAATCACAGAAGCGTCCGTCGCACGGCTGAGAACGGTCAACTTTACGACGTGGCGAGTCGCTTAGAAGCGGCTCTCGCGAGGGATATGAACCTCCGCTCTCTCGTGGTTTGGATGGATGTCTTAACGTCGATGTATCGTGAAATGTCAGTGGCTTTTTTTTGTGATTCCCGTACGTGGCATACGCAAGATTTCCGGATGATTTTTCTCGACTTTATTAAGACTATTGCAGTGGGTGTGGGACAAAACGAGTAATTTCCCAATCTAAACTTGTTAGACAAAATAATGTTTGCATTTTTATGAAAAATTACGCCAAATTTATTATGTACGTAATTGCTTTAAAAATGGACATATAAAGCCGTTTAATGATGCCTCGCACCTTTATTATCGTGTTGATCAGAGTATTTCTTTGTAATCATACATGTCGGTTTTAAAAAGTAAATATATGCAATGAAACGTGGCTAAAAAGAGTTAGGTGAGAATATTTCAAAACTTCCGTCAAGAGCGTCGATAATTCGTGCGTATATTTCTCGATTATTTAAAATAATTATTTCCCCTTTCCCTTAAACATTATAAGTTCCATGACTCGAATCTCCGGCAACTCGAAATGTTTTCTACATTCCCTCGAGGTTCGAGAAATCGAGACTCGACTTGCGCTTACGAAGAAATAGAAATTACCGCCGTGTCGTCAAAAAAATAAAGTAGCAACAGCAGGAGCCGTCGCGTCAAAAAGTATATATCTCGCGTCTATTCGCGGGAGCAGGGATGTGGCACCATTAATTAACTAGCGCCCGGGACATAACCGTGCCATTCAACTCCATAATTATCAGGTGTAAGATTCATAAATAACTCGAGACGGCTTATTATTTTATTCGTTCATTTTTTTGGTTTATTTCTCGCAATTCCTGTTGAGCCCCTCCGCAAATGAGCGCGCCGCGAGGTCTTAGGCTCGCCTCTAATTGGATGAGGACTTTTGTGAACGTGGAAGTCGTTTTCAATGTCTCCCGTCATGCACGAGGCCATTCACTTCTTTTCCTTATCGCTGAAGTTCTTTTTCATCATGAAAATGGCTTAGGAATGGTGGATCTTGATTGGATGGGCCGTCGACTGTCGCTTGAGAGAGAGAGAGAGAGAGAATCTTAAAGCACTCTCTTTCCCTCCCTCCCTCTTTTCTATGTGCCGAAACAACGGCGACAAGCCGTTATCGAACGAATCTTTGGGTAGGACCATCAAAAGTTTAAGGATGATGGTTATTCTGTAAAGTACGTATTCTGCGCGCGTGTCTCGCGCCATGTTTTGTGCGGCTTTGTAATTTCTTTAAACCATTCCAACCTTTAATTAAACATAGCGTCGCGTCCTTGATTTCGTTAATGAGGTTGGGACACGATGTTTTGGTAGCGTTTGGAATTTTTACAAAAATTTATTTGTGTGAAGGGAACGACGCAATGGAACTTACTCTAATTCCGTTTCTAGGTGTGGAATTAACGTAAATATTCGCGGTAATGCCCGTTTCTAGGTGTGGAATTAACGTAAATATTCTCGGTAATGACGTCGACGAAAACATGCTCGCGGTTTTCTAAAATTTGGATTGTTTTATTTAAGAGTTTAGATTTTAACATTTTTCTCTCGATAATTTCCCTCTCGATAATCGAACTAGATGATTTTGGACTTTATTGAAATCAGACTTCGAAGCGATCAGAATAGATTTATAGGTGAGAGTGTAATATGACGGAGATGTAACAGACGCGTGTCACGCTGGTGTAAGTCGCTTAAAACGAAGCACGGTTTGATAATTATTTCCGTTTTTGAAATACTTTATATGACGGCCAAGATACTAACTTGATAGATTTGTGCAAGAAACGATCACCAAGCACGCGTTACTAAAAAAATTAGGTTGCGAAACAGATAGCACCCACGTCGCGGCAACGCGACGTTATTAAAATGGAAATTTATGATTTAGAGGAAGCATAGTGTATGATTTGGGTAAAAACTGACTAAGAGTCATAATATATGATATTTTTCCGGCATTCGGAGGCAATGTTTTGTCAATTTGCTCTCATAATTATGCAGAAAAGAGATAGCAAGAATTATAATAGATATCGTTTAAATAATACTTATTATATTATAGGCTGAAATAAATAAAATGTATTTGGAAATGTGATGAACAAGTGAACCATATGAATATGACTAAAACTCGCGTATAATTGACGAGGACTATTCTAAGAATAGGTTCTTCTTTAAGTTTTTGATCGTCATTTCACGAGAGTTTTGCGACACTGCGGACGCATCTCTCTCAAACGTCACGGCCGTGTATTTATTTTCGTCTTTCACTTTCTCGGTTCCTCCTGAGAGAGGGGAAGCAATAAAATATTTCCCAATCCTATTTCGCTTCTGTCACTTACGTTTGCGTGTTTATAGCCTTTCTTAATGCAGTTTCACTGTACGTCATGAGAAGCGCTCTAATCCGCTATAAAGTGCACGTAAATTGTCATGAATATTGATTCACTCAAATCTCTTTCGTCGGCGCGCACACGTTTTAGGCTACGGATCGAACGAAGGACTGATGCGGAACCCGAAATTTCCCGAACCATATCGGTATCCGGCGCATTTATAAAGAGAGAAGCGACGAGTTTACGTAGCGGGTTTTTAAAATGTTCCAACGCACTAGTAATTTTTCTCCTGCATTTGGATTTCGGTCAGTTTATTTTCAAAACAAATTTAATGCGACGGACCTCGGTTCGATTGACCCTCGCGAGGGAATTTGGATCGCTGATCATTCTTTCGGCGATCCATAATTCTCCAGCTCCTTATATTAAAGGTAGTAGGAGACCCCCTCCAGTTGAGAAACAGGAGAAATATTCAAACCATTGATAGCAATAGCTACCCTTGGGGAAACACTTAGGAGACTCATTTTCAGTTTTTCAATCATTTACGTAAGTAAATTCGCCTAGGTAAACGCATAATTCTCCAGCTACTTATAATAAAGGTATTAGGAGACCCCTCCAATTAAGAAACAGGAGAAATATTCAAACCATTGGTAGCAACGCCTACCCTTGGGAAACACTAATGCTCATTTTCAGTTTTTCAATCAATTACGTAAGTAAATTCGCCTAGGTAAACGCAAAATTGCTTTGTAGCAGCACTTTATACGTTAAAAAAACACCCACGCGAAATTATATTACGCGAATGTAAGACGACTCTTGATTTGAAAAATCTGAAATAGGAAATAACATCGTTGACGCTTTTGCACTTGCTCTAACCCCGAGGCGTGGCAGCACAATACGTACCTATACTGCATAAGGAGCAAGTAAAATATTGTAATGGTCGTTTTTCTTATACACAAATGAGTGATGTTTGACAGAAGTTATTTCTGACCCCCTCTGGCCGATGCTGGTTTTAATTAGGAGAATTTTAAAATAGCAGAGAAAGATCCAAACTACGGAGCCATGGATCGTTCGGTTTTATTCAAATTCCGTAGCGTAATGCTTATCAAAACATTTTTCTATGCATTGAATTTGGCGCTCATTTTTGTCGGCCCCCCCCCACCCCCAAAAGCTGCTGCCCTGTGCAAGTGCACGTTTTGCACCCCCGTTCGCGCAGAATAATCGCTATTTGTTTTGACGAGTAAACCAGTCATCCTCTTTTGTAGAATTACGAATGGAATTTGTGTGTATATGTCTCCTGCATAGTTCCTCCTATTTATCTCTCCTCTCTACGCTCACATCGCCTCATGTATTCCTACACGGGAGGTGAAGTTAGCCTCCTCTTTCCTCACTCCTTCGTTCCTCATTTTCTAAGATGCTTTCTCTAGCTTAGTTTAGTACTGCAGAAAGAGAGAGAATTTCCTCGCTCTGCCCTCCCCACTGCTTCCCTTAACGCCAAGCATGTATTGCGGTCGAAAGTGATCCTTCTCACGCGATGCAGACCACACCTCCCTTTCCTTACACCCCCAGTCGCCCTTTTACAGCTCCTTCCCCTGCCCCTTATCTATCCGCAGCCCACTATACCGTTCGAATTAAAAGGTCGAAAAACGCCGGCGAATATTTTGTTTGGTAGGGTAGGCTGGTAGGGAGAGGGCATAAATAGATCTTTTCGAGGGAATAGGTGGGTGGGGTGGGTGTGCGTGCGTGAGCGTGTGGGAGGAGATAGTTTTAGGAAATGAGGAAGTTTTTGTCGGTGGTGTGGATGACGTGAGTGGAGGAAGTATGGATAGAGGGTAAAGAAATGGAGGGAGTTGGGTCGAAGTGGAGGCGTAGGTGTTAAGGCTGGATAGAAGGGCTGGGATGAGAGAGAGAGGGAGAGAGAACGCGCATACGTCGAGCCATTGACAAAAGCAATGCGGAAGAGGTGGGTTGGGGTGTAAAGGGAGGTAGAGACCGAGGTGGCGGCGGTATAATTAATTGGAAGGTGTTCGTCAGGGACGGGGGGGAGGGGGAGAGAGAGAGAGAAGTGGAGGGAGAATAGAAGGGGGGAGAAAGGGAGGGAGGTGGCGGAGAACAATAGGTGTGGCGTTGGGTTGTAGTAGATACAACGGAGACGGTGGCGCTACCTCTCGCTAAAATGGAGAATTAATGGACGTTTCTCCCGTTTTTGTTTTTACTTTTTTTTTTAAATTCCGGCCGAAGGAAATATTTTATGTATAGGCTTTATTTTACACGTTCCCGTTCCTGAAATACTTCCCGGTGTTCCTTTTTCCAGAAGTTGCCAAATAGGCTTTTTTCTATATATATTGTTCGATTTAAATCCCTTTGACATGAGAGCGTTTAGAGGCAGTCAATTGATCACTTATAATATTTTATGGTGGAAAATCAAGGGTCCCTGCAAGAGGGAGGGAGGGAAAATATTTCGCTCTTTATGAAACTAAAACTGGGAGGATTTCGCGAGTCGTAGCTCCGGCAAAAATCACCTCAAAAGGGCCGCCGCGGTTTGAGAGAAAATGCTTGCTGTACCACGGATAATACTCGTGACAATGAGAATAATCTTCCAAAAAGAGTTCCGTGAAAGTTGCACGGCATCGCAAATATATAGCAAACTTAGAGGGCTGACATTTTTAAGGATATATACGTAATATTTGTGCGGTGTTATATTTATAATCAATACAACATTCTTTCGGGTCATCTACGTCTGTTATTGTTATTTATAAAAACAGGGTCTTATTTCGTCGCTTTATTTCTAAAATTAAAACTGAGGGAGAAATGAAAGGTGACACTCTTCAGTCACTGTAGGTGTTTCCAAAATGGGTCTGTATAGGAACCTAACTAGTGGAGAGCCTAGTGGGAGGGGATCTTGTCCCCCTTTAAACGTCCTCGCCTCCTCTTCACCGTAGCTTCCCAGCTAAATGATATAGAAATTAAAAATATTATGTTTGTGTTCTTAATACAACGCGATTAATGCAATAAAAATAATTTTAAAATGTTTTCATATTGTTATTTTTATTTTGGTGCGTCCCTCCAAATGTTTTTGACAATCAAGCTAACGCCACCGCATTTGGGAAGGTAGTTTTACGTCCCTGGTTCTGTAATCCTAGACGACTGCCTAATTTTAAGCTAAATCCTAGAAGGTGAGGGACAGCGAAGGGTATGGAGGACTTGTCTTTATTTGGTGAAGAGAAACGTTAGACTTAGGTTAGACTTAAATTGCCACAATTTGACCACGATGAGTGACCTATTACATAGTATTTCCCGGACTCTCGGCCGTGATGCGAATGTATTAGCGTTCTGAACGTAGGGAGAAATAGCCTCGTTCTTAGTATCGATTAAACGCGTGCAACCAGCATTTTTGACGATATTGAAACGTTCCAGCTCCTATTGGGAAAACCATTCGATGCCCGTGAAATAATCAGATGCACATTTTGCGCAAACTGTGGCCTTTGGCCTGTCTAAAACCGCAACTACTGTGTTTAGACATGTCCTTAAACCTGCGCATTTTAATTTGAATATAACGATGTCATTCTTTGGAAGACCATAAATATTCGATTATTAGGCAAATTTCCTAATCAAGGCAAATAAAACGGTGCACTTCATGAATACCGCTATAGGACTGAAAGAACTTTTTAAAAACAATCCGTGTTATACTAACGTAAATGTTTCGTTTTATTGGTAGTTCAAGAACGTTATTCGAGAAAACTTTAATTTTTTTTCCTCGCGAAAAAAATCGGAATCCCATAGCATGTACAAATGCGATAATTTTTGGGTCACGAGGGGATAATTCAAGAGGCAAAAATGATAGCGAAGCTGGTGGAGTAGAATTGGATTTTATGGCAGATGATTGTGGAATGAAACAATTTCCCGCAATCAAGCTAGTGGCGTCCTTTGGAACGGCCGCGTTTGAATAGTGTAAATTCTTCGTCAGGCGAACAAACAATTTCCCTAGACCGAGTTCTTCCCTCATTACCATACTCGTTCGATAACTGGATTTCTCGCAAAGGTTTTTCCTTCCCCTTCCCACGTCTCCTAATCCCGATGCTACAGACCGCATGTTTGTTCCAATACGTAATCGGATAGCAGTTTATTAAAATAAGAGTCCGTTCTGTGCTGACGGTGCTACGTTATCCGACGTGCGATTCTTTGCATTCTCGTGTTTCCTAAGTCCCCGTGTATAGGTGATTGATGTATGTTCATGCCGTTTATTCGGTCGGAGCAATTTGACCGTTTTCGGTTTACTTTTAATTTTCTCAATCCATTCTTTTGCTTATTTAGTCATCGTAAGTAGCGTTCACTTAGAAAATGTCACAGTACTCAACCTTTTTATCCGTTAATTCCCCAAAATCAGATGGCATTGAAAGCGACTCTTTCGAATCAGATGAGATGTAATGGAAAATTATCCAATAAATTGATAATTATTGTTTTTCGTGTTGTCATCAACATTGATTAACTTAAACATTTGGGTAGGTACCTTTAGCAAATTTATTTTTGTTAAGTACTGTACATACGAGCTAGTTTATTTAACCCGAAAAATGGAAAATTCCAAAAATCCGGACACCACGTAAGTCCTAAGCTTTGCCGATAAAGGGGCTGAATACTTCTATATTACTGAATTTGGCAGAATATTTTCTCCCTCCAATGTCATGGGATGCGATTTCGAGTTACGTCATCTATCAGTCGATGACTCCAGGTTCGGCCTGGATAGGAGAAACGCGTTTCATTTATTTAAAAAAATATTTTTGGTTGTTGCAAGGTTCGGATGACTATTTTCTTTCCCTTGGACAGCGTCAGTTATTTTTTTTACCTTGCCGTAGAGCTGACAGCGTATTTTTCGATTGTGAAAAGTTTTCCCTCGCGATCGAAAGACGATGAATAAAGGACGGAATCCGTCGAGTATTGGTTTCGCGTGACGTTCGATCGGGCATAATTAGAGGATGCCGGTCGGAATCTTTTGACGGAATTTTCTGACGAAACGCGAGATATTTTCCCCCCATCGGTCGCGGGGATCCGAAAAAAAAAATGAATGATTACACTTTCGCCTCGTTTCTATCAATACGCATTACGGGACGCGCGAAGGTATTATTTTTTCCCCTCTCCCTTCATCTTCCCCCTCCTTGGCCGCTCCTGTTACTTGACAGCAACGTCAGTGAATTCCGGGGCCCAAAAACACACGGCCTTAATTAAGTTCTCATTCTCCTCGGCGAATATCGCTCGCTAAAGGTTTTTCTATGAATATTTATGCCGAATGTTTTACGTTAACGATGTTTCTATCTCTCTCTCTCTCTCTTCCCTTCGCTTCATACTTGATGTCCAATAACGTTAGCTACTCCCCCAAACGCAGCGAATTAATTGCTGCTCTTCGTCCACAAATTTTTCTATTAATTTCTAAATAAAAGTTAGCTTAGAAAATGATAGAAATACTTGGAGGTAAAATATTAAACAGTATTTTAGGGTGAGTTAGTCGTTTAAAGGAAAGGAAAACGTAAAAAAGTTGAATGCCACATAGGAATTATGCCGATTCGATCGCTTTATATTTCGTCAGTATCGCAATCATTATTGACGGCAAAGGCTCTCCGAATGACATCCGATCTCGAAGAATGTGTACATTCATGTAATATTTATAAATACACATGACTGCGCGTACATCCACATAATGCGTCGGAACCTTTGTTCCAAACGTCTTTTAAGTTAATTTCTCACATTCTGCGACTCCACCCACACTCTCTCTCTCACGCTAAAAAAACAAACTCCAAAGATTGACTTTTCCGGAAAACATAACGAGATCGATCCTGGTGATCGGTTTTCGGAGATTAAAAAAAATCATAGGCGTGGAACATTTGTAGCGAGAATATCAAGACGCTTTTTATTTTTAACGAATCCTTCCCTCCTTCCCTTCCTATTTTTTCGTCTTGAAGATCATGCGACGGAAATATTTTTAACATCGTTAAATTTCATACTCCTCCCCCTGATCTTTTCTCCCTC
This sequence comes from Uropetala carovei, assembly GCA_036926305.1. Classification (NCBI taxonomy): domain Eukaryota; kingdom Metazoa; phylum Arthropoda; class Insecta; order Odonata; family Petaluridae; genus Uropetala; species Uropetala carovei. The sequence goes on from JAXCHB010000241.1 coordinate 9,928,690, forward strand.
CCCATCCCGCTCTCTCTCTCTTTCTTTCTCTCTCTCTGCCGCTTATTTTTGCCATCCTAGTCAGCAGTAGCCGACACTGCTATCAATCTCTGGGAGTTTTTAAATGCGATGCGGTGAGCAATCAGGAATGTTGTCCAACCAAATGGCGGACGTCTTTCTTCCTCTCTCTCTTGGCATTTTAGCGTCCTCAACTCTTTCCATCCCGCCATACTTCACCTCTCTCTCTCTCTAACAGTCTACACTATTCCATCCCTTGTGTGTGTGTGTGAAATAACCACACGCACGCGCATGCAAACACACGCCTCCATACATAATCTCAACTCTCTCTCTCCAGAGTTCCCTTATCTACTCGATGTGTGTTAGCATCCCTCCCTCTCTCTCTCTCTCCCTCCCTCTCTCTCTCCCTCTCCCACTCCCTCCTCTATCTTTCAACGACAAACCCACCTCTTTCACTCCACCCGCTTTTGTCCCTTGTCCATCCTTGGCCTTTTTTTAATTCCTCCTCAAACACACACTTCCCCTCCTCTCTCATCTCTCCCTCTTTCTCATCTTTCTCTCTTCCTCCCCAATCTCCCGCAGCCACAACTTTCTTTCTACCGCCCCTTTCTCTCTCTCTCTCTGTATTCTCCTTTTGTCCGCCTCCATCATTTCTCCCTCTCTCTCTAACCATCTGTGAGGATTTTTATTTACTCTTTTTGTCTCCTTCTCCATCCTCTGTCCTCGCATTCTTGCCTAATTACCCGTGTGTCCGTCTTTCCACTCAATTCTCTTTCGCTCTCTCTCTCTCTCTCTCTTCCTCGTTATCTTTCCTTTTCTACATCCTCTCATTCTCCATCTCGCCCAAAATGTCGAAATTATCTCTTTATTTCCTCTTTTGCTGTCTCTTTCCGTCTATTTATCTTCGTGGGGTTTGTCCTCCGTGGTATTTTTTTATGTTTCCTTCTACCTTTCCTCTTTGGCTTGTGTCACGCTGCTCCTCTGTCGTTTCTTCCCATAACATTATGATTCTATTACTGCATCGCGACTTGCCTCGAAGTATTATGTGTGTTAATTAAGCACCTATAACTCGATGTCGATAATTCCTGGTAGATGTATTCATATTATTATTCCTGAAGTTCTATGGCTGGATATTTGCTTTCCTTTTCAATCAAGGTTTGATTCATTGAGACTCAGTTGCACTTCCTTTATCTCTCATCCTCTGCAAGTGTTTTTCCTCCTGCCTGCTTATTCCATTTCATCTTTATACATTACTTATCTATTTCCGCATCCTTACTTTTTGTACCGTTTACCTCCTCCCCACTTCTATTTGCCCCTCTCTCTCTCCCTTTTCCCTCTTCCTCATTTCCAATCCTACCCCGCGACCCGCACTCCACCCCTCTCCTCATCTCTCTCTCTCACTCCCACTCTGCGTCTCCCTCTACAGTCTCTACACCCATCCGTTCCTACGCTTCCCCCTTTTGAATTCGCCAGCTCCCTCTCTCTTCCCCCCTCTTGCACTCCCTTCTTCTGTTTGCCTTCCCATAAATAAACGCTAATGAGCTGGTCCAGTCCACGCACTTGATTGACCGCCCCTTTAAAAAAAAAGAAAAAAAAATACGCTCGCAAGGGTGATGTGAAGGGTAGAGTCGGTGGAAAGGGGGAGGGGAAGGGGGGGAGGTAAAAAAACCCACGTCTTTTTGCATTGCGCGCGCACGCATACGCTCAAAACACACACGCTCACACCCTTTAAGCTTTCCTCTCTTATTTTCTTCTCCGTCAGTCGCTGCCATTCCATTTAGTCCCACTCTACCTGACTATATAACTTTTTCTCCTTCTTTTTGCCCCCCCCCCCCCCCCCCCCACTGCTCCCCCCGTACTCGACTTATATCCTGCCCCCGTTCCTTGCACTTTTAACTTTACAATGCTCAAGTCGAGGTGGACGTAAACCGGTTCAAACGGTGGATTCAAACAATTTTTTTAAAGTAAAAAATTCACTTCACCCATGTGTGTATGCATATAGCAGTGGCGTAATTATGGCGTGATGAGAGAGAGGGGATAGCTGTAACCCACCCATTCTCCCACTGCCCCCTCTAGCCGCCTCCCCCTCTGACCACGCCATCCGTATCAGATGCTGAAAATCTCAGCGAAAGAAATAATTTCCATAAACTTGCGTTTTAAATGATAAAAACTTACGCTAATTCTTTCATAGAGGAATGCGTATGCGCATGCTCCATCCCTCACCCAATTACCCCAGTTTTACCTAAAACGAGGAAACATTGATTTTTATTTTAGGGCGCACTTCAAAACGTAATTTCATCCAGCTCACCCAGATTAGTGTGGTAGTAACTCTAGTTAATAAGATAAAATAATGTAGTTTTACCAGTACTGCTACTATTCTCTCCCTATTCCCTATCTTGGATGCATTGGGAACATCGTAGCCTCATTCGACACTCTCATCTCCTTTTGATGCACCCTTACACGCAAGCTTACACATTCATATACATACATACATACATACATGTACAGGCGAACATGTATATATGTAAATGGCGGATACAGATTTCTGAACACTAGAAAAAATTAACCCCTAAACCTCTGTCCTACGTGATGAGCATTCATTTTGCTGCAAAAAGTTATATATTTCCTTTTTCTATATATATATATATATATATATATATATATATATATATATATATATATATATATATATATATATATATATATATATATATATATATATATAATACGTTAATTACGATATTTTCAAATAGTTTATTTTTTCGTTCCTGATTACCTGCCCTTCCCATAGATGAAGCCTGTATCCTCCCTTGATATATGGCAACAAAATTGACTCGTAGCAAATCGCTTTCGTAGTCGAAAAATTTGTCACTAATCATTCCTCGCGCTGTACAATTTTCTCCTCTTCTTTGTGCTCCGTTCCGGAAGTTTCCTCATGCTCTCCTATCTCCTCACTCTCCATCTTTACCTTCCTTCAAATACCCTCAAGTCTCCGTTTACCTCCTCTCGATTTGCCCTTTCGGTTCACGATCGGGGATGTTTTCTTTCTCTTGTTGTTTATCAAATCTCGCTGTTTACCGTGGAATTTTTTCTCCCTGGTCTTTCTCCTACGGCTCCGCTTCTCCTTTTCGGAAAGTTTCTTATTTATCGCCAAGGATCACGTTTCAATCAGAAGCGGATAGGAGAAGGCGGTGTTGAAAAGAAGTCGATTAGACAAACTGGAAACGAGAGACGCGGGGTTAGTGTGCTGTTTTCAATCTGTCGTCGTTCCTCTATCGCAACTGAAAATCAATTGGAAATAATACGCCAGTTTTCAAAGTTTCGGAGATCGAACGGGATCATAATGCCGAATATATCGCTGTAAAGCGTATGGTTGCTTTCTAAAAATCGTCATGTATATATAAACCTATGATTGATAGGGTATTGAATGAAATAATGAAACTGAAACGAGTTCCCTTCCTATAATTTTGAGTGCTCAACAGTGTTAGTACATTAGGCGACTTTCGAGACAAAGATGTTTATTACCTGAAAGCAGGGATGCCAGACGTCCCGCAATGCGCGGGACAGTCCCGCATAACAAAGAATTGTCCCGCGTCCCGCACGACTTACAAATGTCCAGCTAAACGCTAAACCATTTTGAAACTAAAGATATGAATGCGCCCAAATAGAAAGCGTTAGTGCGTTGGTGTATACTCATATTGAAAGATTTTGGCACATAGTTGCGCAAAAAGTCACGTGATTTACGAAAGGCCGTCATGGATAGGGAAGCTTAATGGGAAATGAAACTTTGGCTCAATAGAGAATGACTGATTTACTCACCCACGCGCAGTTCTCCTTTCGAGAAAGGATTGGACACTAAGGCGGTTGCATTTCTGTTTTGTGTGTGCTTTTGGCGTTATATTTTCATATTTTGTGATTTTTCTAAAAGTTTATTATTGCCAAGCTTGTAGTTGTACTGCGTAATACTGATTGTAAATAAATAAATGTTTTCACCTTCAGTAGTAAGGTATATATTGGTATTATTTCAACATTATTCTGTTTCGGTAATATTTTATTTCTTATTATTGCCGAGCGTAAAAAATGTCCCGCGCAGTAGCTTCGGTATTATTGGCGACACGTAAAAAATGTCCCGCACGGTAGTTTCGGAAATCTAGTAACCCTGCCTGAAAGGTTCCATGTACAGTAACTGATCTGTTCGTTGTTTTACAATTTTGAATGGTAATTAATCGAAGAATATTCGACGGATAAATTTATTTTCGAAACTGCATAATCTCCATGAGAATTTTGATGAAATCCCCTTTCCCGACGCATGAGAAATTCTTGTATAGAAGCAGGCGAAAGCAATGTACGACCATCGCGATAATTTTACCAGCATTTAGTCCATCGTAAGGGTAGGCCGAGGGTCATCCAGGACCCCCAAACTGATACGACCTCGTACGCTTACGTAAAATAGCGAAATCGTTTCGGTTTCGCATTCCTGATGATAGAGTGGCCTTCTTTTACTCCTCGATTTCAGTTTTTTAAAATGGTTTAACTACGATAATTTCATATCGATTTCGAGTGCTCACGGCCGAATTCGTGTTTAGGTTGGTGGAAAAGCACCACTTCGATCTCTCTCCTTTTTTTTTTTTTAAATTCCGAGGGTGAATTTTAACGAAAAAAATATTTCTCTTTTTTTATACCAACCCGTTCGTCTTCCTCCCCTTTGGAACTCTCGCCACTTTTTAAATTCCTCTCTCTTTCTCTCTCGAAGCATGAAATTGTCAAGGGATGCACTCGAAATCTCCTGAAAACGATGGACCCCACTGATCAATTTGATCCTTCCCCTGTTTCTAACGCACATTCTCTCCCGCTAATTACTCCTTACGTCATCTCCAAAAAAATCGCCCTCTCTCTCTCTCCCTCGCTATTAATACTACTACCTCTCTGTCTCCATACCAGACCATAAGTACACACATGCACACATGACTCGGTACCATTTCTCACCCGTCCTCGACAATCCATCCCTCTCCTCCCCCCTCCCATCGATCTTCCCTCCCACCGCGGACAGCTACTTACAGACCCAAAAACCCTTCGGAATATTAACCTCTTCAGTTTTAATACCTCGCATCATCCTCTTCTCCCCCATCCCTCCCACTCCACCTTCCCTCTCCTCCCCCTCCCCCGCCTCTCTACGTCACAGCCACACCCACTCATATCCCAGTTCCCCTACAGAGCCATCTCACCCTTCCCAGTTTTTCAACCGGTCCACACTATCCGTCAGCGTTCTCTCCCTCTCTCTCTATCTACACCAACTTCCTTCAGTCCGAGACACATTGCAAATCTTCCACTCAATATCGTTATACCTCATCTATTCCTCTCTCTCTCTCTCTCACGCACATCCAACTCCTATTCTCCCGTGCTCTTCGCTACACTACCTCACGTCTCGATCCGTCCATTTTCCTATCCCTCTTAATAATACTCTTACTTCGAACACCTTTCTATCTCGCTAACTTTTGCCCCGCGAGCGCACGTGCTTTCTTCTTCCTGCTGGCATCGGGCATTCGACACTTAGGAACACCGAACAATTAATGCGCGCCCCATTCCTTGTGTTTCACAGTTACACGTTGCACGTTTTCAGTTTTGCATTACTTTAAAACGGGTTTCAATAATTAAAAAAAAGCATAACATGTTTTAGTTCTACTCGGAGGTTATACGAAATGATAATGGAAGAAATGCTCCACAAAAATTATGAATCACAAGCTTAACCGATAGCATCACATTGCTCCCAATCCGAAGTAACGAACAAGCTTTATATCAGCATACAACACCGTATTCTGGTACAGTGAAATCTTGTTACAACGTACTTCACAGTTACGTATGTTTCAAATTAACGTACTTTTATTGAATCCCCGTCAATGTTCCCGTATAAATACTTTGTAAATATTTCAAAATAACGTACTTCAACTTAACGTACTTTTCAATACTACGTATGAAATTCAGAGGTCCCGAAAAAAGATTTTTGTGGTTTTAACGTAGTCTTTTATCCGTAAATGGCTCAACCATAACCACTTCTTTCTAATTCAATTCGTTTACACCAATTTTGAAGGCATTTTTGTCTTTTGCACGAAAAGATCTACGGAACTCCGCCAAAATCCCAAAAAGAAGGGATTTTCCGAACTGAAATATTTATGGCCCATGATCAATCATACCTCTCGTATTTTCACAATAGCTTTGAGATAAAATCTTAAGTTCTAGGAATTATCTCTCTTGTTAGACTCTCATTCTGGCCGGTTTCGGTTTGCGCTGGACCTGCGAGAATGCCTATCTCCCACCGAGATGCTTTCAGAGAAAATGCTGTACTCCTTACGGTATTTCAGTACACCGTACTTTCAGTATAAAGTATAAAAATTCATGCTCCCTAGAGATACGTTGTATCGAGATTTTACTGTAGTTTGGCGAAACACTGTCTTCAAATTCTCATACTTTCATAACTAACTATTTCAAATGTGTGCCAAATAAATATAATTACTGGATACTGATAAATAATATTCGTAATACTTCATAGAACATACTATTCTGCACACTGGAAGTTACTTAATTCGTCAACTTATCAAGGAGGCCACGTGACCCAACCAACTGCGATAAGTGCAATAGAACTGTCCGAGCGTAAAAAAACATTACTGTTTCCTAAGCTACTGGAACCAAACTGCACCAGCGTAAAATAAATTCATGCAAAAGCCTGAATTGCTGCGCTTAGATACCTTAGATTTTCATTACGTAGCATAAATAAGAGTCCTCATATATCGTCCGACGTTATCTCTTTATTCCAACAATTTCAACTTTTTATTAACTCTTTATTTCGCTTTAACCCTCATGGCATTTCATATATACTAAGGTACATACTTTTTCTCTCTCTCTAAAAAAAAAAGAAGTAATAAGCATTTAAAAAAGTTGTTGCTCGAGAATTTCTTAAAAACGCCAAATTACGGGCTAATATTTGAGAATGGAAGACGGATGGAACGGATGGATGACGTTAATGAGGCGCACGGTAAAAATTGTATGCGGCGACGAGTTCCCACTTTCTCTCTCTCGTCACACGCCCCTTCGCGACGTCGACACGATTCGTCCGAGAAAAAAAACGAGGACACCCCTCTACCTATCTTGCCGTTTTGACGAGAACAGAAATATGCGTTCTCCTCCTTCCTCTCTCCCCATCCTCACCTCATCCCCATATATAAACCCTTTTTTTTTAACCCTCTTCCCCTGGACCCTGTTTTGTGCGTATGTGGCTCTTGAGAATTTTACTACCACGGTACGCGCGTATCTTCTCTTTCTCTCACCCCTTCTTTTTTAACTCTCTCCTCGGAAGTTTTCGGTTTTTTTAAATTCAGTTTTCCTCCGTATCTCCCTATGTCCTTTATCTCGCTTACATTTTTTATACCCTTAACGCGGTAATTTTTTTCTCGCCGTTTTTTTAAGTCTTTTTCCTCCGTCTCTTTCTCCTCTATATTACCCTTCTCGTCGAGTCGAATGGCAGTTTCTCCCCCCCTCCTCTTCTCCTTTCTTTCATCGTCCGTTTTTCGCGCGCGCGAACTTCATACGTCGAGCCTTTTTAAAAAAAATATTTTTTAAATTTAGTATGTGGTTGCGTTTCGTGTTTTTACTTTCAAAATTCCAGTGGTCGCCAATGGAAGCAGAGGGTCCTCCGCACGCGAATTCCGTTTTTTTTTTATTTTCTGTTAATTCAGTCGCGACTCGCCTCATCTGCTTGGTTTATCTCCTACCTTTCTTTGAGGATCGCGTTCTTATGTTGTTTTTTTTTTACCCCGAGAGCGTCATGTCCGTGCGACGCGAGCGCACTTGTGCAGCGTGCGATTTCCTTTCCCATGGTGCACGTGCCATTCATCGTCGAGCGATTCTCTCCACCACTCGGATCCTTTCCTGGACGATATCATCTTTTCACACGGTTCGAAATATTTCTTTTTTCGGTTTCCACTTGTCTTCATTTTAGCGTATTCCTTTCTTATTTTGCGAAAGAGGGTAAAAATCCGTGCTCTTTAGTCGCTTCAGTAAGCTTGTGGTGATTTTTGAACGAATTACTATTACTCGAGAAACAACGTTTTTTAGTAAACCATGACTGAACGTCATATATGTTATTTTATGTAAACATACCTGCTGAAAAGGGTAGGATTTCAATTTCGGTTGCAAACAAGCTGTCGTGAGTGGTATACTCCAACCATCGTCGATTCCAAATATGGCTCTTTATTCCGATATAACCAAAGGCGGATATTTGTATCTAAAATTTCACGTTTGTTCGGCTCTACCGTTTCGTGGCGGCTGGTTAAACGGCATCGGACATAAACGATAAGGCGAGGCGAGGATGTCTTCTTAGTAGCCTTAGCAAGCAAGAAGCGAGAGAGAGAGAGAGACAGACAGACAGAGAGAGCCGCATCCGACTCTTAGGTCGGTCGATGATTCAATTCGTCTCATAGGGGTATCTCTCGAGGCATCCGCGTTGTCTCGCAATCTACATCTACATAATATCCTGCAAATCACCAGATTGGTGGGCGGCAGGGGATGCAGCGCACCAAACAATCTCTCATCTTCCGACGTCTTTAAAAAAAAACACACACATAGCGGCCTTAATTATCCCAGTCGACTTTTAACGAATTTCACTTCTCTAATTTACCTCCCTTCCCGTCCGACGGAAAAAAGGGAGATAAACAAATCTTATCCGGACCCATCGCGATTTCACGCAACTTTCAACGCTTTGCACGGATTTAGCCGTGAAGACTTTCTCTTTCCATCCGTTTCGCTTTGCGATCTCTTCTCCAATCCCGCCTCTATTTTCACATCGCTTTTCACACCGCACACGTCTCCTTCTCCTCCTCCGTCGCTTTATACTTTGTTCTCAAGTGTTGTCTATGTTTTTCGGTGGTCCAATCCATCTTCATCACGCCGCGGCGTTCAACTCTTCTCCCTTCTCTTTCATCTTCCACTGCTTTCTTCGCATTTGTCATACCACGCCTTTCTTCATAATATATCCTCTCCGTAGTCAAAAAGTCTTTCTCCTTCCGCCACTACGCAATCGTCTATATTTCCGTCCTTACAGATTTCTTCGACTCTTATTTTCTCCATCTTTTATATTTCTTCCCTTTCCTGAGTATTTTCATTCGATTCAAAATCTCTCTCTCTGTGCTTTCTCCCAATGGCGATGCTGTTCGCTCCTGTATTTCTACATCCATCCTTTCATTCTACTTCCTTTCCTCTCAGTCCTCTCTCTCCTTCCCCTTCCCTCACTTTTTTACCCTCCCTCTCTCTCAGTGGCACTCCCGGTTTGACCCCATCATCTCTTTATATCTCCCAGTTCCATCATCTCAACCTCTCTTAACCCATTCCCCTTCCACCTCTGCCTCAACCCTCCACTCCCACTCCCTCCCTCCCTCTCCTCTTTCTTCCTCTCTCCTTGCTCTCTCCCCCCCACCCCCCCCTTTAGTCCCTCTCTCGCCTCTACTCATTGCCCATTAGCGAGATTAGTCTGCGTGTCGGCGTTGAGTTGGGGGTGAGTGTAATGGGCCAGTTAGTTTTTTCCTCTTCCTCCCTCCCTAGTCCTTCTCTTCGACCCCTACCTCCTCCTCCCCCCGCCCCCCCACAACCGTCATCATCTCCCCTCCCCGCCATACTCCTTCCTCAATCCCCCCCCCCCTCCCCCTCTCTCTCTTGCTGCCTCTCCTAAAACCCCATCTACATCCCTTCTTTCCGCATCTCCACCCACCCATCTTTTTACCCGTATAACCCCTCCTTTCCTCCTCTGTCCCTCCCTCCCTCTTCTTCTTCTCTCTCTGTCTGTCTCTCTCTCTCTCTCCCCCTCTCCATACTCTGGAACCTTCCCATCCACGCCTCCGCGTCACTTCCTCTTCTCCTTCTTCCCTTTCAGAGGAGTGAGAGAGCATCTGCGCTCTTTTTCCCTTCCCTTCTTCCATATGCTTCACTTCTTGCCTACATCTCTCTCCCTCTCCTCTATATGCCCTGCGTAGTGAGTGACGCGTCTAAAGATGAGCGCTGACGATACCGACGCGAGTGCAGTGCGAAATGCAATGGTTTCTGCCTCCCTTCATATCCATCTCCGGCGATAAATATCCGTTTTTATTGATACAAATCGTGTCCAACCTCTTGATGCCCTGTGCTTTTTTACCCCATGTTCTATAACTAGATGCATGTAAATCTAACCCAACGCTGTGTTCTTACGAAAAGAAATATTATTATAAGAGAAGAGATTGATTAATAATGTAAGTACGCGGATTGATACTAGTGATGTCTCCCAGTGAGACTATGAAGCAGTGTTTTTACTTTCCGAGTAAGTACTTGTTATTTTAGTTCGTATTTAAAATGTACCGCAGCACCAACGCGGAGATTAAAAAAAAAAAACTTTAGCTAATTGTAAACCTTCATGGTAGTTTGGTGGGGTATCTACGTTGATTGTAATTTTCGAGGTCGTTTCAATAGATCGATTAATTATAATTTATATAAATTTAAGTACACTTAACACACCAAGTACTCTCTTTAAAATGAATAGCAGAAATATAATTACTTTCAAAAAGCTCTCATAAGTGAGACATATTGCCACAGTAAGAATAGCATAGTTTTTCACATTTAGTGTGCGCATTATATAGGCTTTAATGCATTTAGGTGGCACTTCCGTTTTTTTTTTTTCATTTTTTAAAAAAATCCTTGGGCCTGTGAATTAACCCCGATTGCAGCAGCCATTTGTCTAAAATGCTACATTTGCGTTATATATTTATACAATTGTTGTTGACCTATGCTCTGATCAATTTGTCCTCTCCTTCTTTCAGGGGTCCCGTACCGACGTGATGACGGCACTTGACCTCCCCCTGGTCGTCACGGATTGAGCGGGAACACGCGCCCCGCCCTCAGCCCCCGCCCCGCCGCGCCCCTGCGAACCACCACGCCCCCACCTTTCATCACGCAGACTCATTCCTCGGAGCTGCACGGAGATTCGTCACGAACCGCCGCCCCGGTGCCCTTGCACAGCGAAGGATGCAGCGAGGGAGAGAGAGATACGTCCACAAAATGGCTGCCTGCCACGCGGACCAAAGGCGCGTCCGAAATCTACGCGAGTCTAGCAGAAGAGAAAGAGACTACGCCCTCCTCCCATTAAGAGGCATACACACAAATACATCCCTCGTAACTATTTAAAAAGAAAGAAAGAACGCTCGTGTTTGGAAAATGTTCTGAAAAGCTTCAAAGGGGTCACAATCCCTTGACCGTCGTGAAGTATGAGTGACGTTTTTCCCCAATTGTGTGTGTTGTGTGGATGTTTTATGTGCAAGGCGAAAGCAAAAATGGACAAAGAGTTCGGTAGTCCTTTTGAAAACGTCGCAACTTTCGTCGCGTTTTCGATACATCGCGTCGGTGATTTCCTGCCGGTGGTCAGTTCGAAAGAATCGACGCGCGAATTCTCCCACAAAACAAAAGACTCGAGGATTTTTTTTTCAAAAAGGTCCTTCAAGAAATGACACACATGCTTGAAGGAGAAAAAAATAAACATCTTCAAGATGCCTGTTTTCAATGTGGATATATATATTTTTAATTTTTAAAAATGTGGCGAACGCTTGTCTTTTTTTCGGAGAGGCTGCGAAAAAAAGGAAGAGCAATAGGAAAGTTCCGTCGATAAAAACAAAAGAAATAATCACGTATTTTGTCGGGGCAAAAAAAATATAGGGAGAAAACAATAGGAAAAAAGCTTCTCCCTCAATATTTTTTGTCCTGGCGTTTTTTTTTTTGTGGCGACGAGACGAACATCGTAGCACCGAAATACTGAAACTAAATCGTGTGTCGGCTAGCTAAAAAAAAAGAACAAAAAATATATCTTTGGGAGAAGGAAGATGGCGCGTGATCTTGGCGATTCCATATCGAATGTGATCGAAACGAGCCGTCAACGCTGCACTCTCTCCTTCTCAACTTTACAATCAAACGGGCAATAAAGATGTTGATATAAGAAAACAAGGAGCTTAGGAAATAATTATATTAGTAATAATGTTGAGAAAAGAAAGCAATATGTGACTGTGACTGCGCCTTTGTCTGCGCAGCAGCGCCATCTCTTTGAGAATAAAAAAAGAAACAAAATCGCTCCGCGCAGTGGCGGGAAGAGCGATTTTTTTTGTATTTTTCCCTTTCACGCCGTTGTGTGTTCCCTGTGGAAAAAACATCGGTCGAAAAAAAACGTTCTCTCAGCGACTTTCTTCGTTCGTTTTTCTTTTATATATATATATAAATATATAAATAAGTTGCGTCCTCCCTTTATTATTATTATATATATATATATATAAAGAAAACCCTTCGGTCTTAAAAACTTCTCTCGCCATGTCTTCTTCGAGAGTGAGAGAGGGGAAAAATGAGAGGGTATTTTTTTTTCAAAAGTGTCGTCGTTGAACAATATTAATACCACCGCGTTTTTTAATGGTGTTAGTGTACAGTGTCGTTATCGCTCTGTGATCATTATAAGTAATTTTAAAAAAATAATAAATAAAATAAAAGAGAAATCCGATCGACGAATTATCTGCCGAAAAAGGGGGAAGATTTATCGGAAAGGGAAAGAAAAATCTAGGAAGACTTTTTAGGAAGAAAATAATAAGGGAAACGGTTCCCTCATCCATGTACTGCGGATGTGTTTGCGAGGGAATTTTTTTTCGAAAACGTTTATCAGTTAAAAGAAAATAACAAGGAAGAGGAATCTCTCTCGAAGATCGATCGTTTCTGTCAAACGAATTGTGAAACTCAAGTTTTATTTTCAATGTTATATTTTTGTACTTATGTTTTGTTTTGATTTCGCCTGTGTTGTCGAGCGAGTTCGGATCTGATTCGAAAAATTCTACAATTTCCCGTGCATTCGTCTAGCGCGGAATTATTTCTTCCCTCGTGCGGTTAACAAAAAGAAATAAAGTTTTCAAAGACTTATTCCCCCGTCCTCGAGTCTTCTTCTTTTAAAAGGAATTGTTGGCTATGTTTCAGCTATAAAACGCAAAGTTGTGAATTTTATTTTTATCCGAGCCCCCCGCAAGTCGTAAAGGTAGTTTAAACATTTATCATTTCCTTTCGATTTTTCAACGTCATTCGAGAGAAAGATTATTTTCGAGAACATTATCAGACCCTTGTAACAGAAGCGTATTTAAAAGTAAAAGCCATTGAAAAAATAAAAGTTTGTCTATATTTGGTAACAAAGATGGTATAACAACGGCGGAATTTAGGGAAAAATTAAAAACAAAAATGGGAGCAAATGAGAGTTGTACATATGAAATATTTGGATATATACATAAATATATATATATATATTTGTTTCTGGATTCATTTGCGAAAAAAGTTTTTTCGCTCGTTCTCTCACGATTATAAGATTGTACAAATCCGTGTCTCGAGTGGAGAGAGAGAGAGAGAGAGAGAGAAAAAAAAAGATGCCCCCCCTCCCCAAACCCCCCTTCTTCGAAAAAGTCAAAAAATATATATATATATAACTGCTCACCTGTGCGTGTGTTTGTGTTTCGTTTGTCGGGCCAGATCTTTGATGCAAGTTTGGTTATGCTAGAGAGAGAGAGATATGGGGTCAGAAAAAACGAAACGAATAAAAATGTGGAAGCGAAATAAAAAGGACATTCGACAAGTGCGTTTACTGTGAAAGAAATATCACCTCCTCCCCTAATTTCCGCCCTCCCCGTCTCCTGCGCATGCACACCACATGATGTCCGCAATAATACCCGAAGAAAACGAATCTCCATGGGCTGTATTTTTTCTTAAATACTCTAAAAGAAACGGGGTGAGTGTTAATATCGAACGAGAGAGGCGCGCGCTGACAAGGTACTTGAACGCGTCTCGCTTCTTTCTTTTTGTTTCCTAAATTTCCCATCGTCGATCAAGGTATACACGACGGCTCTGTTCAATATATCGAAATTTCAGGCGGGTTAGGCAGTCAAGTCAAGGCGCTAAAACAGGGCGACACATCCGGAATAAGAGTGTTAAAATACGGCGGCAATAATCCGAACGTGCGAATTGTTTCATAAGCGCGGAATCACGTGAACTTTTACTGTAAAAAAATTGTTCTTGCATAACGCTGTTTTTTATTTTAATAGTGTGTGAGCTAGCCTTTCCAAAATGATTCTTGTGGTGAGCGTCACTCGCACGTGTACATATTACGCGCAACGTGTGTTTGTGTGTGACCATTCGAGAAGAAATGGATGTCCAGGATGTGTTCGATCATCATCGAAGATTTATTTTGAGAGTCGTTTTAATATTATTAATATTATTATATTGATTGTGTTCCCCTGCATATATAATTTCCACGAGGTGCGACTCACAACTCGCGCTTAGGTTTTTGTAAATTGTCATCACCCAAAAGTGGACCCTGCCACGCCGAAAATAAAAAAACTAGGAAACGTTTGGTGCAAAAATTTGGTTCTTTTGTTGATGGGGTTGGTGTGAAATTGAAGCGAGGTCTCCATGTGTATCCGGGTCAATTGGTCATGATGCGTTGTTTTTGTAAAATGTTGTCACTAACCTTAACGATATCATACGCGCATTTTTTTTCGGCAAATGACCATGTCCTCTGATAATTCGAACGCCGAACCCAGTGCTTGCAAGATTCGTGCGAGTGATCTTTTTTTACCTTCCTTTTTTTCCCTCGTTTCTTCAATCCACTTTCTCCGAGTGGTCGTGTTTTAACTGCCTTTCAAGTCGTTTCGAAGCAAACATTTGGATCTATCCATAGTTGATTGGATCGGCTATGTTCGATTATTTATGGTGCCGCAGTGATATATTTGTATTAGAATGATAGCATTCGACATCACTGATCCGGCTATTTGGCCGAAATGGATAAAAATTGTTCGGAACCTAATCTTGGCATGCCCTTCCTACACAACGAACTCCCCCCAAAGTAGGTGGAAAAAATACCTGTCCTAACGTAATTTTCATCCCCAATTTCCACCATGCGTTTGGTTGCGAGACGGGGAAGGTGACCGTGCTACCGTCTACTGGCAATTTTTAATGTTCCACAACAAATAATTGCGCAAAATTTGTCACATTAACAACTCGTGCTATCAATCACGGGAAGATATTTTCCCTATCGACGCCCGGGGATATTCCAAGTTTTCGGATGGGTTCAATGACCCCTTTACTTTTTAGGCAAAACACTCCATAGAACGACTTTTGAAAATCTTCATGCAATATATTCCGTAAAGTGAAATGTGTTATTTTACCTCCACACCCAAAAAAAAACTATAAACACACGACACACGCATACAAATGGTATTTAAAAAACATGGACACACACGCCCAAGGCACATTTTTAACTGCTCATAAACGCGAAATCCATAACAGATAGGTTTTTTCATTAGTGTACTCACACTATTAAAAGAAAGAAGCCATCCCCCCAGAATACTTTTCCAAGCATTTTTTCCTTCTTGAGAAGCAAAAAAGGATGGCCAGGACAATTTTCGGGACCCCCTTCTTCGGGGCTTCCATGTCTCTGTTATTATATCCCTCCCCCAACTCCCACCTCCCTCCCACCTCATTGGATCCAGACGCTGAAAAAGTGAGTGAAGTGTGTGAAAGACAAAAATATTGAGGAAGGAAGTTCTGGAAACTGGACTCTTAGTGTGTGAACAAGAAGATGAAAAAAATTACTGTGGAAGGAAACATACCTGACCCACTCCGATTATACACCACCTTTACCTACATTGCCATACATGTGTGCATTCCACATCAAATAATAATAATACTTATTATTATAATAAAAAACTGAAAAAATATATCAGAAAACATCGAGCCGTCGTCTTATTTCAATCACCCTCAAATTTCCTTCCTACCATCTCGGCAAAAAAAATTGGGAATCGTGGAACGGTACATGGATTCACGGGGCATATCTGTGTTCCCTCAACGTTAATCGACAAATTAACCTTCGCTTTTTCCTTGCGGTGTCGCCGATACCGTATCTCTGATTCGCACTAGGGACATCCAGAGCTCCCCGGGGTGTTACAGGAAAAAATCTCACCGAGTATATTTTTAAAAGATCAGGTAAGCAAGAAATGCTTTCCATTTTATCGAATGCCATCCACTCAAATTCTGATCAATTGTTGTGCTGCTCATTCCATGGGAATCATATAATCTCATATAAATAACATTGAGCAGAGGTTCTCGACATGTGGTCTGCATGTTTTTCACGAAGAAGGATCTTCTGCACCCGTAATCCTAAGCTATTAGAAGCTGGCAAACGACAATAAACCATAAGGGCAGAAATATAATTGATAGTGGCCAGTTGCTATGTTCAATACCAGTAAAAGGATGCGAAAAGGTTGAGAATCCCGGACACAATGTCCTAATGCCAGAAAATTGGGCATTCGATTAATAAATTATGAAATTTTGTTGATATATTTATAATTATTCATCAAATAGCATAATAACAATGACAAGAAAAAGGTGGATGATATATCTCGATATAAATGTTTAATTCACAACATGAAATTCCAGTAAAGGCGTTAAGATTTTGAAAATCTAAAGACGACACCTATATTCATTTCAACAAATAAAGATTACTAAACGCACTTCGAATTCTACCTTTGTTATTGCTGCTTATGAATAAACATGCAAGTCACTAATAAGTCATATTATTGTTGGAGGAAAGATTCGGATGCTCCAGACTCGGTAAGTGATGGGTCCTTCGAATCGAGCCAAATTTTCAGGATCGTTAGTACATCTGACTACCTTCCCGAAATGCACAAGGGCTTCCCCCTACGACGCTCCCCCCCTCCACCAGATCCGTCGCAACTGTGCTCCCGTGCGCTGTGTCGACCTCCGGGAAATGTACTCGTGTCGCCTTCTCGTCCATCACACAGAGATAAATTTGATGTCATTTTATTCGGTAAGGATGCCACTACAAGGGCATATATAGGTTTAGGTGTCTGAGACGTAAAAAAACACCGTTTAGCCACCTTTGAAATCCGGGTAAAAAATTCGAGATTTCTCTATTTTTCCGGCCTCACAGACGGGCTAGGAAATTTCTGAAAGGCCCGACACACATATCACCGAAAACTATGTTTGCATCCCCGCAGAGAGGACTGATTTGCATTGGGAGAACAAGCTGAACATCTATTTTCAATATCTGAAGAGAAAAACCATTTATTTTGGCTGCAACTGTAGTTTTACAGGGGGTCGAAAATCGGCTCGCTGGCCCCTGGAAGCCGACTACCCACCTGACATGCATCGCGCCACACACGACGGGGTTGGGGGAACGGTGAAGCGATGCACACGGAAAGTCATCTTACAGATACCCATCAATGACCAGATAGTAAATGTACATGATATGTACAAGTACTGTACCGCTTCATTGAAGATATAGACTAATCGCGTTGGCTTATGTATTTTTCGCAGGGGTATGTTTGAAGTCGGCAATTAATATTTTATGATCACCTATTAAATAAAAAGTGGAGAACTACCGCGCTATATCATTGACATCCATCTTCTGTAAGGTTTTTGAGCACATTATCGGTAGCTAAATAATGCGATCAGTAGCTAAATAATGCGATTCTTCGAAAGTAAAGGTGCTCTGTATAGAAACCAATATGGTTTCCGGAGAGGCAGGTAATGCGAGACACAGTTACCTCTACACACATGATATTATGAAAGCAGCGGACAAAGGAATAAGGGTAGAGACAGTATTTTTAGACTTTAAGAAAGCCTTCGATACCGTTTCCCACGCAAAAATAGTGCAACAATTAAAGGCTTATTCAGTTAACAAGAAAATTGTAAATTGGATTGCTTCGTTCCTTTCGGAATGAACCCAAAGAGTACAGTACTTGTACATATCATGTACATTTACTATCTGGTCATTGATGGGTATCTGTAAGATGACTTTCCGTGTGCATCGCTTCACCGTTCCCCCGATCCCGTCGTGTGTGGCGCGATGCATGTCAGGTGGGTAGTCGGCTTCCAGGGGCCAGCGAGCCGATTTTCGACCCCCTGTAAAACTACAGTTGCAGCCAAAATAAATGGTTTTTCTCTTCAGATATTGAAAATAGATGTTCAGCTTGTTCTCTCAGTACAAACTAGTCCACTCTGCGGGGATGCAAACATAGTTTTCGGTGATATGTGTGTCGGGCCTTTCAGAAATTTCCTAGCCCGTCTGTGAGGCCGGAAAAATAGAGAAATCTCGAATTTTTTACCCGGATTTCAAAGGTGGCTAAACGGTGTTTTTTTACATCTCAGAAACCTAAACCTATATATGCCCTTGTAGTGGCATCCTTACTGAATAAAATGACATCAAATTTATCTCTGTGCGATGGACGAGAGGGCGACACGAGTACATTTCCCGGAGGTCGACACAGCGCACGGGAGCACAGTTGCGACGGATCTGGTGGAGAGGGGGAGCGTCGTAGGGGGAAGCCCTTGTGCATTTTGGGAAGGTAGTCAGATGTACTAACGATCCTGAAAATTTGGTTCGATTCGAAAGACCCATCACTTACCGAGTCTGGACATTTAGCATGGAATGACCCACATACTTTATAACTTCAAGAATTTGGAAACATGTTTGTTGTCAGATGTAATCGTTTAACTAATGTGCTGAAATATTTCGACTTGAAAATTTTTTAAGATTCATTATTTTGATACGCTAATTTTTAAAAATCTCAAGCGAAAAATCTACAACATTAAATAGCAGTGTATTATGAGGAATTGTGTGTATTAATGGCACGAAGTCATTTATTCTAGGATTTACGAGAAGCTCTAAATAAAAATAAATTCAAATTTAACTTTTATTACGAAAGAGCATCCTTTTCTCCCGTGAAATTAAAAAAAACTCCGTATTCACAAAATCTATATTATTTTCAAGGCCTCCATTTCTTCAATAAATTACCAAACTGTTATGATAAAAGCCGATTTAATTTTTGACACTACAATATTTATAGCAACGTAGTGGTAAACAGAGTTTAACCTTTGGCGAATTTACTCAATAATAAAAATTCGCTCACTAGTGCTTAATGTCGAATCGATGTATCAAAAACATACATTGGGCTTACATTGTACATAAGTGTTTTCTTTCAATTTTAGGTCCAACTTGAAAAACAAATAACGACATAATATTGAATGTTTTCCGAGAAAATACAAATTATTATACCTCATTGTTTTTTACTGATACTCCTAACAACTAAGATGTGAAAAAATAAACAAACAAAAATTGGTCAACCTGGAAATAAAATTTGAGAAATTCGCAGCGAGTAAACAAAAAATGAATTTTCAAAGATAACTACGTCTTTTATCAGGTAAATGTTATAGTTTTTAGACAAGGATGAGATGAAAAACATAATATTTACGAAAAAATGCTTGTTTTCTTTTTCAAGTCATAATTATATATTTTTTCCTCTACAGGAATATCTCCCTTAATGAAGTAGTTGCGTTACTGGCATCCGCTTCGTTGTCAATAACTTCGTTGCCAGAGACAATATATACTGTACAGGATATATATTACTTATACATACAATAATAAAAAACCATGCAAGTACACCAAATATTTTAAATATTTACTGCAAATGGAATAAGTGCACGCGTGTAGTGACGTAGGGTAGAAATCATTTTACCGACGCAATCCCAAACATTATATGTGGTCTGTCACAAACTCTCTCTCTTCTAAAGTGTGTTCAGAACATAATACACACGAATTCCGACGAATGAAGCGAAGCTAATTTACCAGGAGTTAATATATAAATCCAAAATAAGGGGAGGGTCGACTTCGTTATAAGGGGATTAGTTGCCAGAGGCTTCGTTAACCGAGGTATGTCTGTTATTGAAACATCTGTTATAATCCTGGTTTTAAAAGTCTGAGTCATTAAAAAAAGCTAAGTCTACTGATGATGTCACCGATACAGAAATACTCATTTAGCCAGCATAGCTTCAAGGAAAGTTTGCGTTTCTTCTGTGTACCAAGGGTGCCTGGCGAGGAGTAACGCCCTCGAAACCGTTGTGATTGTATTTCCTTGAACTTTTATAGATTCAAAAGGACTTTTACCATTGCCCTATGTTTATTCAATATCTTTCGAAACTGACAAATTTTCAGCAATTTTACTTCTAAAGGATCCAATAAAAAATTTATTTTAGATTTAGATTTGGACAATTGTGGGGCACGCAAATCTTCCCAGTTAAAATTTGTTTGGAAGCCAGGAATAGGTGAACAGCTAAAAATAATAATCAAGGACAGAATTCAGGCACGCAGCAAAGAGATACCTAATTTTCCATGAATTCCGTGGACTTTTTAATTACCATTACCATAACTCAGGGAAAAGTGACAAACAACGCATAATTGGGTGTGGAGTGTAACAAAAATATAGATAGTTAAATGACAAGATATATATACAGGACCGACATAATTTGGCTTCACATAATGCTTTCCCCCTTTCATCCCAATTTCTCATCCTTCGTCGCCACCCTATATTCCTCCCATCTCCGACCCTTTCCGCCTCATCTCTTTTCTCGCAATTTCACCCTTCACTCTCCCAATGCTCGAACGTTCCTCCAATGTTTCCCTCCTCTTCGCACACACAAAAAAAACCACTTTCACTCATACGGACTTTCCACCAAATAACTCTCATTTCTCCTCCATCTACACTCTTTCCTTATCCATCCCCATATACCTTCATTCCCACTTATCAACAACTTCCCATCCCTCCTGCGACATCCCCCCCCCTCCTCTCTCCCTCCCCCCCTCCCTCTCTCTCTCTCTCTCTCTCAATTGAATGGAGTGAACCCTCTTCACGGATAACCCCTCATCTTTTCTTTACCCTCCACCATTTATTCTCTCTCCTCATCCTCTAGGTCTTTATCCCTCAAGCCACCTTCACATTCGCCCAAATTCTCCCTCTCCTCCTCCTCCCCCTCCCACAAGTACTTTTCCCTCCTTTACAAATCTCTCTCCTCCCCCCTTTTCACTTCATCTTCACCACTTCACTTTCGTTATTTTTTCCCCTTTTGGCCTTCTCCTCGCTATTCTCCTTCCCCTCCTTAAGTACAAGCATCACATTCCGTGCATCTGCCCCCCCCTCTCTCTCTCTCTCTCTCACTCGGTCCATTTTCCCTGCACTCAAATACACACACACACACACCTCAATACTTACTCTGTGTACCTCGGTATAATTACTGGGCGATCGAGTGGTGAGCGAAAGAGAGAGAGAGATGTGGAGAAAAGGGAAACCTGTGACGAGATAGAAATGGCGAGACAGCGAGAGGGAGAGAGAAAGTGCGCGCGAGAAAGAAAGAAAATGCGGTTTTTGAGCGAAGAACGGGGGAGGGATGCCATGTTTGAGTTGCGTACGTTTCATGTGGTTGAAATTAGACAAATGATACGGGAGCGAGACAAAGGGATCGTTGAGGTGGGGAAGAAAGGGGAATAGGAGAGGATGAAAAGAGGGAGAATATTTTCGAGGCAATGAGTTATATATATATATGGGAGAAGGGGGTTTTTGAGAGTGGCGTAGTAGGTATATATGGGACATAAGGAGAAAATGAAAGAACTAGGGGGGAGAGAGAGAGAGGGAGAAAGAGAGGAGAAGAAAGTAGAAGTCGAGCGAGAGAGAGAGAGTGGGAGTTGTATTTGCGTATGTGTATTAGAGATAGGGAGAGAGAAAATAAAAACACATTGACGTAGCGGGGAAGGAGAGAGATGGGAGGGAGAAAAAAAGGCTTCAGGTGGGAGAAAGAGATGGATAGAGAGAGAGAGAGAGAGAGAATAAAAAAGAGTTCGGTTGTGTGGGATAGATTGGAGGAGTGGGTGGCGACGTTGAAAGAGTAATGGAGATGTGGTGTATTCAGGTAGTTGGGTGGAGTTTTTGGAGTGTTGGTTTCGGTGGGATGGGGGAGGGGGGGGGGGGGGTGTGTGGAGAAGGTTGGGTTGTGTATAGTGAAAGGGAGTGAGATCAAAAGGGGAGAAAGGGAGGAGGGGCGGGGTTTTTGAGAGGTATGGCTGAGTGGAATAGGGATATGAGTCGAGTACGAGGAGACCTGGATGATTCCCCCCTCCTCCCCCCCCCCTCCCCCGCCTTCTTGACGCAAGAATATTAAAAAAAAAACAGACTGGAAAAAAAAGAGAGAAAGAGAAAATGCCTAACATGCTACGTGTACGGGCGTGTAGTAGTGGAGTCGGTCCGAACGGTTTGTTGGAACGGGCAAGAAGGGGAGTTTAAAAACGGGTTATAAAATATTCGAGGAGCGGCAAGAAAATGCTGCCCTCGTTTTTTCCCCACTGTTGACAATATCTCCGGTCGGCTCCGGAAAGGGAGATAGGTGGGATGAGAGGGGACGATGAAAGAAACCAGGAAATGATGGATCGACGACGGAGTTGTTAATATTTATACTCTTGAGAGGTTGAGAGTCTCTGGTAATTTTCAATCGTAGGCGTTTCTTTCTCTCTCTCTCTCCTACACGGATCACGCTTCGGGAATTAGAACGAGAAACGGAGAGGTGTTCGCTGTCAAACGGACGGGTTGAGATATTCCCGTCTTTCGGCAGCGATCATGCGCGGGACAAAAAGAGACCGCAGGTGAGAAGAGGGTGTAAGTATTAAAAGGCAGGAAATCGCATTGTATTATGCTGTCAGGGTAATCGACGATCATATTCAAAATTTCCGAGAGATTAAAAATTACTAGCGGTACTTCTTCTATGATCATTAACATTTTAAGGGCGAAGCTGTCTGTTATAGCATAGCTATGGGGAGAAATGTTGAATATATCATGCATTTTATTTATTTCTCTGATTACGAATCTGACAGATTTTGGTCCAGGAACACTTTGCATAAGAAAGTAAACTAAAATCAATATCCCGATTGTTTCCGTCAATGTGGTTCAAAAATTAAAGCGTCAGTTTTGGTCAATGTTTTTTACACAAAAGGGTTAAATATAGGAAAATCAACTGAAAAGGTAAGCATGCGTCATCTTATCCAGGAATTCTGTCTAAAAATCTCAATCTTGATATAGCAAAGCCACGGTGCTTTTATACAATACTAGCAGAATTTACCGTAGAATTTCAACGGATTTAGTGAAGCTATTACAGCACAACATACAAACTCTTTAAAATATATAGTAGATACTTTTTCAATTACAATTAGCTTTTCTTAACAATCATATTTGCTTGTAACAATCCGTTTCCGAAAGTACTGCATTCAAATATAATGATAATTGTATTTCCTATCATATCACTTTCGCCAAATCCAGCTTCATTTCTTGTGTAATTATGCCTCGCTGAAATGTTTACTTTTATGTCTTGAAAGCAAGAAACCCGTGAAAAAGCAACGTAGAGTTGTCCATGATTGAACACTGACTGGTAAATGTACACCAGATACGTGAGCCTATTTACGTTAATAAACATTATAATGTAGAATATAATTATTTTACTTACAAAAAATGTAAGATTCCAGTATTCAATAGACGAAATAAGGTTCAATTACTTTCATCAATAAACGCTTCCTGAATAATAATCAGTAGACGAAAGAAGGTTCAATTACTTTCATCAATAAACGCTTCCTGAATAATAATCAGTATCTATTTACGTTGCTATCCACAAACATCGATCATTTCGTTGCTTAAACAAAAGCGCGAAGCAAATAACGCTAAACCTTCGTCTATTTGTAAGCTTCATTGGACCTAACTGAATCGGAGGTAGCCTTGGTTACGTCCGGAAAGAGTACGAAAAATCCACAAAATTTCGAATCAAATGGCGTATTTCTGAAAACTTCGACCATCTAACATGTAAACTTCGCAGGAATAAGATAGTATAGAGTTTTATTCGTCGAATAAAGCAAAAACGAAAAAAATCTGTCCGTATTTTAATGCTTGAAGGAAGAATACCTTACAAGTCAAGAAATGGATTCATACGTGTTATCTTATGGAAAAATGTTAATCCCCTATATTGACCATTCACTAAGTTAGGATGTAAGGAAAAAACCTACCAAATTTGGTTATTCTAGCTTTTATCCTTTAGGAGGAGTTCCATGAACAAACACAAACTAACAAACACACCCTTCAAAATATATTATAGTAGGCTAGCAGAAGTGCCCGTTGAATTTCAACGGATTTAGTGAATCTAAAACTTCGACCGTGTAACATGTAAACATCACATAAATAAGATAGCTCACAGTTTTAATCGTCGAATAAAGCAAAAATGAAGAAAACCGCTCGGCATTTACCTATTTCGATGAATGAAGGAAGAAAATCTTGCACTGTGAAAAATCGAAAATTACTTGTAAACTTATGGGAAAACAATTATTGAATTAAGCTCTCCCTCCCCCCAAATTTTTATCGCCATATAGCCTATGTCAGCCGTAGGGTAAAATTATATACCTACATATGCGAAGTTTCGTGACGATGTCTTTAAAACGAAAACTGTAAGAAAAACAAGCAAGAACACAATAATCAACAGAAAATGGATGAACATAGAAACAAATGAAATTAATTAATTTAACGAAAGAAAAAAATAAATAGAGAAAGTTTAAGAATCACAGAGTGAATATTATCCGGTGTTTATGTGCAATCCCCCCGCCAGACTCATGGCGCCGGTTGCGGGCACAAGTGGAACTTGTTGTTATTATTGTTTATCATATGACTGTTATTGATGCAACAATGGTAAGCAAAATAACCCTTTCACGCAAAACGAAAGCTTGCAAATCCATGACTGATCTGCCTGTGGCGACATTTACCCACCCGATCACCGGACAATGGGAAGGGATAGTTTCGTTCGAGAGGAAGCGTTCGGAGACGGCTACACTCGATATAAAAGGCATTATAATCTAAAAAGGAAGCGAGCCGAAGGCTCGCCAATATCCTCGGTTACTTGTAAATAAAAAGTTTTTTTGACAATTTTTCATTTTCTTAGTTTGTTTTAATGATTTTCCGGGAAAGGGTTATTTTTCAAAAGGGGTCCGGAATAACCCAGTAGTACCCGTTGGGTAAATGTTGCCACAGGCAGTAGTTCTCATTCTGACCGGTAGGCCGGCGCTACGAGTCTGGTGGAGGGATTTCACATAAGAACCTATTATCCTCGGACCATTAGCTCGAGAAAATTGTTTATATCACAATACTTTGTAACAATGAAACGATTTATCCAATCACAATTTGTGGAAAATCTACTTCTAATTATTTAAGTTACTTACGTGGTTTTAAAAACAGCTTGCTTTGGAGACTCTACGCCACACGAAAATATCATTAAAAACTATTAATTAATAATTTTTCAATTAAAACAAACAAATATTTGGTTGCCATGTAAACAAAGCTAAATTGCACACAGAAATTGAAAAAGGATTTTATGTTAAAAATTTTCCCATATAAATGCATAGGACTCTCAACTTCGGCGACAATAGGAGTCATGGTAGCTTATAATTGGCATTGTCATAAAACTGATAAAAATCACGTATTTTTCTCATTATAAACGCATTTTTACGCTAATTCGATCAGGGTTCGGATTATGTCTACAATAAAAATAAACTTTGTTTTTTCCTTCATAGAACCATCCAAGTCTCAAGTTCGTACCATGTTTCTAAGTAATTTTAAAATTCAAATGATAAATAAGCCGCACTTATCCTTATGTTATTCAAATGGAGAAAATGAAAAATAAAATATTTTTTAAAATTAGAAATGTCAATCAAATCGGTTTAAAAACCTGACTACACCACTTAACTCATTATTCCGAATAATACTACACCTTCCTCTTCTTTTTACGTGCTGTAGTTGCTGAGCTATAAAAAACATACACACGCACATACACACGCACGTACACACACACACAAACACTTTTCTTTATAGATATCTATAGATTACCAAACGCATCTACAGTTCTCACCATCGCAGGATCTCTAGAATAGGAAAATCTGAGTAGCCAATGATAACGTACCTTACAAAGCGAGCTGAAAATCCGCTCGTCCTGACACACGGCACCGAAAAGAAGCGCCAATTATGGCTGACAAACCCGATCCGCCAACGTATTCAAAAGCAGGCAAACACGACGTTCCAACAGACTTACATAGGTACCTGTAGTCATACGTCATAGGACAACCCACATCAACTTCAAATAAATGATCGTCGAATCTTCGGTCTTTACTAATATCACAGCGAAGGCGATCGTGTAACATTGTGTCAAAGAGAAAGAGAAAAATGACGCATCGACAAGTGCGCGCTAAGTAAAGAGAGCAATCGAGGCGGAAAACTTGAACGCATTATTGTCTTGTTTCCTTCGCGACTCAATACAATGAGTGTCGAAACCTTTTCTGAATCGATTGTTTCGCTGTCATTGTCCTTGTTCGCAAAGTATTTAAAAAAAACTCGTGACAGTTCGAGAGGTTTGTGATTTCTTAAGGAAGAAGAAAAGATAACCATCGCCCCAAAAAGTCGACATTTATCGGAATTTACGACTAAACAGATTCTAAAATCATATATTGAGGTTATCTAATTGGATGGATGCAATTTATTATAGCTATAATATAATATAATTTATTTATAGCTGCGATAGCAATTAACGGTCCAAAGAACCAAATGCGAATTTTGGCTGCAGAGTTGTCATCATCACTGATTATTCACTGGACATCGATTCAATATTTTTACGCCTCTACTTAAAATTTCATATCCATAATAATCCATGGAGTTCCTTATTTAGAATACTTTTAAATAAGGTGAGGTAATGCCGGATTTGAACCATGTGGTTATATCACGGCTGCCACCAAGGGCGTCGGCAGAAAATTTTGCAGCGGAAGGGCCTATTACCCAGGGGCGGACGCTATTTTGAAAAAAGTGAAACATATGAGCCGTGGAATTCTGAATGTCATTCCGTGTTAAGGACTTCTTCAAACCGATCCAATTGAATGCACAAATCGTGATAAATTGGGAGGACCACTGTTCTAAATAATCGAAACAGTTCTTATAAAAATTCCGGACGTCCAAAAAATCAAGATTTTCAATCAATCCTTCTGCTTCCAATTTACTGATATCGCTTCGAATCGTAAGAGGCATGAAATCATTTTCTAATCTCGCACTACATTTAAATTTTAAGTCAGCAATCTCATCCGACACTTGACCCGTCGTGGAATACTGTTGCGCAGTCTGGAACAATTTCGAAGAGAGCCTAACTAGGGAGATAGAAATGGTCCAGCGTAGGGCGGCTAGATTTTTAAAGGGGGAATATTGGTATGATGAGAGTGTATCAGAGATCTTAAGTGATCTGAAATGGCAGACGTTGAAGTGTAGAAGAATTGAGTACAAAGGGAAAGTATTTGAAAAGTTTAAAAGCTCCGAATTCGTCGAAGACATGCGCAGCATACAGTGGCGTGACTATAAATTCTGGGGTCCCCCACGAAAATTTAGAACGGGACCCCTTTAAAAAAAAACACGAAAAATCTACATCTTCTTTCGCTTCGAAAATGTTGATAAAAACGAAAAAATGTACTTTTTAATGTGCGTTTTATTTATACTGAACAAAAATTATATTTTTGACGAATAGACCATACTTTTGATACACGAAATTATATGTACAAACACCACATTGCTCGAAGAGGGTTTAATACCAAGTTATACGCCCGAATTTACAAAATATACTTTTCCAAGCCGTATAATAAACGATTTTCTTATAGTAAGACTTTAGCCAATATAACCCCAGCGTGATGTTATTCACAAAATCGACAAACTTGGAATGGAAGCGATGGAGTCTGAATTTAGTTCTTGCCCGCCAATATCGAGAATACGAATTGGTTGTTAACATTCGCTGTATGATCAGGTGAATTTATGTACTAAAGCGCAAGGGATGAACAAGGACGAAGATATTTGGTCGAGTTAGAACTCTGCACGGGCCTGATTTTATAGGCTCGGCCCATACAAATTCGGGCCCGATATCGAAGAAATTGTAAGCCCGGCCCGTGAGATATTACGGAGGACCAGCTTGCGTGATTTTTGAAGCGCGGCCCGGACCCGTAATTAATTCCTAGGTATCGGTCCGTGGGCAGGACGGGTCCCCCCGCAGTGGCGAACCTGGCGGCATAGTTCTATCCATCGGTGTTAGTGAGCGAAGTGTTAGATCAGAGTGTAGGAGAAAATACGTCGAAATAGTCGCTAGAACCGAGAAATACTACAAATCTTTTTTCCCAGACACAATAAGACCAACAGAGGCATTAGTTAGTGTTCATTTGTTGCTGTGATACCCCCTGCCAAACGCTTCTGGCGGCTTGCAGGGTATTCATGTAAATGTTCTGTTAGTGTAATTTTGTCTCCTTCAATGCACTTAACTGCAGCATGGAGTAAAGAAGCTTTATTGTGTATACATTTTAGCCATAACTCTGCAAGATCGTTCTCGAGAAATGTTTCAATGATTATGAGACTGGATATGTGATATCAATGATTTAAATACTTTTAAAATTCCTTCAACTGCAGGCAACAAGGTTAACCATCTAGTTTTACTATATCCAAGCAATTTATGGTACTCAACTTCAACAGATTCACAGAATCCCTTTAGCCTTGTTGCCTGCAACATAAATAAATAAATACACACACACACACACATATATATATATATTTAGGGCAACTAGGTGTTGAAGGAAACCCAGTGAGCACTTACCGGAAGGAGTTGTGTCTCTCTTGTGCTGACGAAGGGATCATCCCGAAAGCTCCAATAACTTCCACAACTGTGTCTCCCCAACATCCCAGCGGCTCTCCTTACGGTAAATGCTCACTGGGTTTCCTTCAACACCTAGCCGCCCTAATATATATATATATATATATATATATATAAGATAACCAGCGTTGGACGTCCAGTGTCATCGAATGGATCCCAAGAAACATCAAGAGACCGAAAGACAGGTGGGACAGAGGGCCTATTCTTGGGGCAAACTTGGAGGAGGGAGGCAGTTAGCAGGGAAAACTGGAAAAGTCTGGGGGAGGCCTTCACCCGTCAGTGGATTGAAAAAGGCCGATGATGGTGATATATATATATATATATGTGTGTGTGTGTATGTATGTATGTATGTATGCATGCATGCGTGTGTGTGTATAGGAATAAATTTTAACAATAATAGTTTCAATATCAATTGGTGGCAAATCAGCAGTAGTTTGGATTGCATTGTGAACTATATGTGTGCCACAACCAACTCCAATTATGTTTCGGTTCAAATGCTCATTAAGTTTAGCAAAAACGTTATTAGTTCCTTTTCTATAATATTTTTACCATCAAAATTTGTACTGGCATTGTCTGTACAAAACGCGATTAATTTTTCTTTTACCTACATTGATTTTTAACAAAACTGTATTTATTGAATCTGAAATTATTTGCGAAGTTTCACCTAGTAATGAAATGAAATCGAGAATTCTTATTTTGATTCCAACATTTGGGTCAAAAAAATCGAATGTGTTGGGAAAAGTTTTAAATCATTATGATTAGATGCATCATTATATATGTACTGAGATGAATGTGCTGTTATTTAGTTAATTTTCCAACTGAAAATACGAAAATGGAGATAAGACATTACAAATGGTTGCCTCGGGTTTTGTTCTGGCACATGAAAACTTCTTTTGGAACAATTTTTGGATGTACAGTCCATTGACCGAAAACTTTGATTATGTTTAATTACATGGCAAGTAAATAGTCCTTCTGAGGATGCAAAATGTCTTTCCTTTTCAGCGAAATTAGTTTTTCGGAAGAAATCCTCTAAGTTAGAGCAGGAAGCGACATTGCTTAAGGCTCTGTTATGCTTTTCTGTTGCAAAAGGTTTTGTGATTTCATATCTGCCACCATGGGAGACAGAAAACTCACCGTTACATTTATCGCAACGAACAGTATCTTCTATTTAGCGCGGAAAAAGCAAACTTGTTAAATGAACACTTTCAGAAAGCGTTTACTTCGGTGAGCAACGAGTTTGAGGAACCAGATTCGAATGATAAGGGAAATTCGATGGAAGATTTGATATTCTCCGAAACAGGTATCGCGCACCAGCTAGAGTCGATTAAGCAAAATAAGTCTCCCGGGCCGGAGGGCATACCCGCGCGTGTGTTGAAAGAGGTACCGTTCCAAAAGACTGGAAGCTAGCATACGTAACGCCCATCCACAAAGGCGGTGATAAAGAGAACCCCGAAAATTATAGACCGATTTCCTTGACGTCATTATCGTGTAAGATTCTAGAACATATAATCGTTAGCTCTGTTCTGCGTTATTTAGATGGTCGTTCTTCGCTAAGCAAAAACCAACACGGGTTTCGGAAAGGTAGGTCATGCGAAACGCAACTCGCCCTGTTCGTAAACGATTTGTTGCAATGCGGAGAGAAAAACAGCCAGGTTGATGCAATTTTTATTGATTTTAAAAAAGCGTTTGACAAAGTACCCCATAATAAATTAATAGGAAAACTAGGAAAGTACGGCATAAACCCTAATATCGTGAGTTGGGTAAAAGACTTCCTCTCCAACAGAAAACAGATAGTAGTTATTGATGGGAAATCTTCATACCCGGTAAAAGTCGCATCAGGTGTTCCATAGAGAATTGTTATTGGCCCACTGCTATTCCTGATTATATAAACGATATCTGCTCGGTAGTTCGCTGCAAAATAAGACTTTTCTCAGATGATACCGTTTTATATAAGGAGATAACGAGTCAGGATGACCAAAAATCGCTTCAGGAAGATTTAAACGCCCTTTCAGCATGGTGTCAACATTGGAAAATCGAAGTTAATCAGAGCAAATGTTCCCTATTGAGTTTCTGGAAGAGTAAGAACAATGACTTAAACTCGGAGTACAGAATTGATAGATTGAATATCCAATCTGCAGAGTACGTTAAATATTTAGGAGTCACCATTTGTCCTGATCTATCGTGGAATATGCATATTCGAAGGATCGTAGGCACAGCTAATAAGAAATTGGGCTTCGTAGGCAGAATAGTAAGAAGTAGCACAGAACAGGTACGAGAAACGTGTTATTTATCATTGGTCAGATCTCAGGTCGAATACGCTTCCAGCATATGGGATCCGTACGAAAAGGGACAGATACTTGAGTTAGAAAGAGTCCAACGCAGAGCAGCCAGATTCGTTAAGCAAAAATATGAGCAAAAATTAAGCGTCACATCACTCTTGAAGGAGTTGAATTGGATATCGCTAGAGGATCGCAGAATTAGCGCTAGGTTAAGGCTTCTGGAGATATTTAGGTCGGAAGTTCTCTTAGAGGAGGTTTCAGGAATATTAGAGGCACCTACGTACATGGGCAGGCACGATCACGAGAATAAAATACGAGAGATCGACTGTAGGACCGAGCGATACCAGAGCTCGTTTTTTCCAAGGACCATACGGGATCATAACAGGAGAGTGATTCCCACGAGGGACGTTATTAGGTAGGGCTTGGTGTGCTGCACCCCCTGCCACCCACCAGTCTGGTGATTTGCAGGGTATCATGTAGATGTAGATGTAGATTTCAAAAAAAGGAAAATCTTTCGCCAAAAGTTCATTGAACTTACAAATTCCCTTCCTGTTAGATTTTTTTCCATTCCTATAGGTAAAAGGAAAGAAAGTAATTTTTAAAAGCTTTTAAATCTTTAAAGTATTACCACACCTTATATGTTCACAAAATAATAACTCACTGAAAAGTTACGTGAAAGCACTTGTCAATATCCTATCAAGTTATTTTATTAAAAACCAAGCTTACGCCAGGATTCCGCTACTGACAGCTGGTAGCGAACGAACCATAGCGAATCACAGAATTGAGTCCTATTTTGACAAAATACAGTAGGTACCTAACCCCTCATGCGTACTGCTGAAGAAGGAAGTGGTACCAAACTATAATGGCATTTCCAAAGGAAAAGTTAAAACCTAATGCGTTACAGTGACTAAGTATCAGAGCTGAAAAGTTAAAGTCATGTTTGAATCAAGCAATACAACCAGCTCCCGCAGCTCTCGCAGGGAATAGGAAAATACATAAACAGATTACTTACTTATTAACTGCTACTGCATCTTTCTGACACCGCCAAAAGAGACCTTATTGCCTTCACTCGCAATTCTTTACTGAATACCTGGCTACCGATTCGCTGACTAGTTCTGCAGTAATGAGGATTTTCCCATTAAATCCCGGAGCGTAATGACAGCCAACCTGTTCTATTGGACTAATGTTACCGATGACTGCGCCCATAATACACGGGGAGGCGTAAAGGTTGGCCAAACCTTTCTTAAGGGATATCCCCGGCTTCCAGCATTGGTCGACGATCAATGGTCGTGTCCACTTAACTTAACAAATATGTGACGTGGGTTGTTTCTTTCAAGAATATGCTTACATAAACTAAAGAGTATTTTAACTTCCATGAGAATCCAGAAATTCGCAAGTGGGAGAGAGAGGTGGTATTCAATGGGAGGGATTGCGCCTATCGTCCTCTCAGACTTCTGTAGACCAAAGAATCTTCTATCAGTGCAACTCTCACTTTGCAAGGATATTTATTTGCTTAGAACTAATCTCCGGTGCAAATTCGAGATAATTTGTACCGAATACGTCTATTTTGGACGAGGTTTATGGGTGAATTATTTCTAGTGTTCATAAATCTTGGGGGAGGTTATTACTCCCTTAACCCCTCCTCCCCCCACCCCCCCGTGCCCGCCCATGTGTTTGATAGTATGCTGCCTTAGAGGCGACAGAATGTCTGCTCACGGTATTGGCAGGTAGCAGGAGACGGAGAGAGGGAATTAGAGGGAAGGGGTGGAGAGAGGGAGGAGGGTGAGAGATGGAGGGGGAGGGAGGGAAAGGGAGAGAGGGGAGGGAGAGAGAGGGAGAGAGGAGGGAGGGGGAGAAGAGAAGGAAAGGGTGGAAGGGAGGGGGAGGGAGTACTATCTTATTATTGCGATGCTTACATGTTACACGGTCGAAGTTTTAGATTCACTAAATTCGTTGAAATTCAACGGGCACTCCTGCTAGTGTGTGTGTGTGCATGAATTCACGAAAAATATGCGTAATTTACGCTACGTTGGTTGCGTGCATTACTCCTATTACCTTAGAATCGCCATTGTGGACTGCTGTATTTTAGTCCAGGAGTCGGCCATAGACAGAATTTTATAGAACCCAAACAGCTATGATGAAAAATGGATCAGTAAAATTTATCATACACTGTCATACTCGACCTAAATTATGGTCTTGAAATCTTAAATTTTGTGATATTAACACAAAAAAATGTTTGAACTTGGGTGTCACTTATATGATACCACAGAATCTCTAGATATGTTCCAGCAAAAATTCTTATGCTGCTCCCCGAAACACGCACTACGTTCAGGAATATTTGGCATCTGATATAGATCGACTGATGCAAGAATACTGAACGCTTTTGATTCAATTTATTAACAATTGAACAGATGCATCCAGGGCAAAGTGCCATAAATAGTTTGAAAAAGAATTTTAGAATCTATTTTCGGTGAATTCATAATCGATTACGGTATACCATAATCGTATGCATATCTTTTGAGATGTATTTGTTGTGTGCCTGCATGCGTAAATCCATTTTGTCTTTCTCCAATCGCATTAGAACAAATTAATCTTTTGGAACACCTTGAAATATGCAACCCGCATACATTGAATTTGAGAGAGAACAATTCTCATCAAAAAACAGTTATTCAAGACCAATGAGGTGGAAAGTAAGTTTACAGCCTGGAAGAAATTGGAAGACACCACAGTCAGGCATTTCATCATCATAATAGGTAGTCTGTCCGTTGACAGGTCCGTGATTATTCTAGGTTAAACTTGGTTCTCCATATACTCCTATTTTCCGCAGTTTTCTTCATGACTTGATAGCTCTCTTTCCCTTTCAAGTCGTCTACTAGCTGAAACCTTTTCCTACCTCTTTCTCTTTTTCCATCCAGTTTTCCTTCTAGCACTTCTTTAATCATGCACTCTCTCCTCAGGTAATGCCCAATCCAGTTCGCCTTCCTCTTTCTGATAGTCTGTATAATCGTTCGCTTCTCTCCTATTCTTCGTAGTACTTCCTCATTTTTAACCCTATCTGTCCATTTTATCTTCAGCATTCTTCTCCATGTCCACATTTCGAAGCTTTCCAAGTACTTAATATCATTTTTCCTTAGCGTCCATGTTTCTGCTCCGTACAAAGCTATACTCCATACATAGCATTTTATCAACCTCTTGCGGATTTCCTGCTTTATATTTCCCGTTAGCAGGAGTTTCTTTCTTCTGAAAGCGGCTTTTGCTTTTGTTATTCTAGTCCTGATTTCATCTGTACATTTTGCTTCTCTCGTTATGACGCTTCCAAGGTATTTATAACCTGAAACTTGTTCTAATGGCTTTCCTCCAATACTTATATTCAAATTTTCTTCTTCTTTACTTGATATTCGCATAACCTTGGATTTTTGTGTATTAATTTCCATACCGTACTTTCTACCTGCTATCACTAATCTATTTATCATTTTCTGGAGTTCCTTTTCCTTTCTTGCTAGAAGTACTTGATCATCCGCGTATTTCACTGTTCGTATAATCCTTCCTCCGATTTTGAAATCTCCCGTGCCTTCTAACGCTTCCTGCATTAGTCTCTCTCCATATATATAGAATAGAATCGGCGATAGACAACAGTCCTGTCTTACTCCTCTACCGATATGTACTCCGCTGGTGTCCGTATTCTCCAACCTGACCTTTACAACTTGATTCACATATAGATTCCTGATCAGTCTCCTGTCTTTCCAGTCTACACTTATATCCTTTAATATCCTCATCAGCAGTACCCAATTTACTCTATCAAAGGCCTTCTGCCAGTCGACGAAACATATGCAGCAATCTTGACTGTACTCTATTGCCCTTTCTGATATGATTCTCACTACACCGATAGCATCTCTGGTTCCACGTCCTTTTCTGAAGCCGAATTGATCTTCCCCTAGCATTTCTTCGGCCTTTTTCTCCAGTCTTTTATTTTATCAGGCATTTATAATCATTTAAATATGACACCAATAGAAAAATGTTTTATCACATTCGTAAAATATGTACTGTTCAACGACATTTTTCGGAATACCTATTAAGAGACCTGCTTATTGGTCCCTTTTCGATTGAGCATCATGAACTGTCGACCTTACTATGGTACCGTTCAGTTTACCGTTGCCAGAACTCAAGTTTCAATTCTTTCTTTTTCTTTAGATTTGCGTCGTGTTTTTCTCCTCGTAAATCCCAAGAGTTACATCCTCGTTAACCTAAACCATTTGCATAAACGTCATTTTCCATTGAAAATTCTGACTCTCCCACTAAAGTAACGAATTACTTGGTTAGATTAAACCGGCGCCTTTCTAAAAGATCTCTTCCATGATGGGATTGCTAAGGTATTCGGAATGAGAGGGAGGGGCCGCGATTTCTTTTAAAGAATAAGGAGAAGAACGAACAGAGGGGCGAGAGAGTAGGGGCGATAACAGGAGTGGCTGGGTTAGGTCGAGGGGGAGGAAGAAGGGGCTGGCGTGAGGGCGAGATGTTGTGGAGGCTGCGTGGCGTTGGCTGTTGGGAGAGAGAGAGAGAGGGAGAGATCACAAGTGTTTACGTGAGCGTCACAGGAGACGAGGCTCTCCGAAAAGGCTGATGTTGGAGCCGGGCCAAGGGCTGAGAGAGAGCGCTTGTGCAAGGTTGGGGGGATGAGGGGGAGGGGGGGGGGGCAGGAGGGGGGGTGGGGGGAGGAGAGAAGAGGGTGTCGGGGAGGTGCTGGCAAAGAGGGAGATATGGAAGGGAATGAGATTGAGACGAATAGGGTTATGAGAGAGGAAGAGAAAGTGAGGAAGGGAGGGAGATAGAGAGGGAGGAGGAGGGAGATAGAGAGGGAGGAGGAGGGAGATAGAGAGGGAGTAGGAGGGAGATAGTGAGAGGGAGGGAGATGAAGATCGAGGCATGGAGAAAGAGAGGGAAGGGTAGACAGAGAGATAGAGAGGGAGATAGAGAATGGGAGAGGAAGCCAGTGAGGCAGGGAGAGAGACAGTGAGGGAAGGAGGTAGAGAGTGAGGTAGGGATACGGAGAGGAAGGGAAGTAGAAAGAGAGGTAAGGAGATGCAGAGGATGGGAGGTGGAGACTGAGGGATAGAGACAGTAAGTTGAAGAGAGGGAGAAGGAAGTGATAGGGAGATTAGATTATACGTATGCCGTCTTTATTTGGGGCGAGATTGACACTAGGAAATCCCATCTTCCACCTAACCCCTCGTCATGATACAAATGTAATATTGTACACTAGAAATAATGATAACATAATAATAATACAATACTGTAAAAAAAATGCCATTGTGTGAAAAAATAAGGACTATTACATCCATATAAATAAACCCACTGCAGGAAAATACCCACATAGAAGGGGGTGTGTGAAAAACCTGCGAAACCTACTAAGATTCACTAAAGAAATCATCATATGGGGGGAGGGGAGGAATAAAATAGGGTGGGAAAAAGAGAGCGAGGTAGGAGGTAGAGAGTAAGAAATAGAGAGAGAGAGATAGAAGGTTAAGGAGAGGGAGATAGAGATAGAGAGAAGGAAGGGGATAGAGAGGGAAGGAAATGAATGGAATTAGATGGATGCGAAGAGGGGTATGAGGGAGGGAGAGACAGAGAACGAGGAAGGGAGAAAGAAAGTAAGGGAAATAGAGAGAGGTCAGAGGAAGGAAGATAAAAGGGAGAGTAGCAAGAAATATAAGAAGAGGGTGGTGAAAAAAGCGACTGAATGGGTTTAGGACGCGAGGTGGTCCTTTCTCCCTCTTCCTCCAAAGGGGAATTTTTGGGAGGGAGAAAGTGTGGAAGGGGAACATGTTTGGGATGCGGACAAAAGGACGCTTATGCGGTCTGTACGAGGAGTGTTACGTCGACCGAAGAATGTGCCGAAAGGAATTGACGTCGCGGAATTCCAACAGGATTTGGATGCATACGAGCGGGAGTGGAAATTGCTTAAAGAGTGCAAGCTGACGCAGATGTCACGCCTCGAGCAAAAATAACGTCGAAACAGGTATTTGTGGAAGTTGAGGGAAATTACAAGTTCCCATTCGTCGCATGCAACGTTTTACCACCAATTATTAACTTGGCACGAGATCGTTCGCTCCTCGTCTCTGAATGAGCAATACCGGAATTTCTGAATGGGAAACACATCTTCGAAATACTGGGAGAGAATTTTACGACATGAGCTTTATTTGGGTCAATTGGATTTGGACCAAAATTTCGTAGAAACAAGTTTCAAAACGATCGAAAACAACTTCCCCATTACACGAGACAAATCCCGCTTTTATCGGAAATCGAACCAAGGCCTTCGACTTCCAGACACATCCATACAAAGTATGTGCCAATTTAATTTAATTCCTCCAGCGCTGGAATCCATTTTTTGAAAAGGGATCTTTTACGCAGGAATTTCTATAGCATTTGCAAGTAAATTTCGCTACTGGATAAGATTTATCGATCAGTTGGTACCAGATTACTCCGAATAAAATACTGAAAATCCACGAGAACGAGATACCGTTATGTTAAATGGATTAGAATAACACTATCGTGATATGAATGGAATATTTTTTACCGAAAGCTAACGTTTTTTGTATGCATTAAGTATCTTATCTGAATTTACGTAAATGGGAAACACCATTTTACGAACTAAACGTCCAATTCGTCGGAGGAAATTTCATAATTTAAAGTTTACTTGTGTTATCAAATTACTATTGGAAAAATATTTTTTAAATAATCTGCCGAAATATTTTCGAAGGCTGACAATAACAAATTTAATTGAATCGATTTCATCTACATCTACATAATACCCTACAAATCACCAGACTGGTGGGTGGCAGGGGGTGCAGCACACCAAAACCTACATAATAACGTCCCTCGTGGGGATCACTCTCCTATTATGATCCCGTATGGTCCTTGGGAAAAACGAGCCCTGATATCGCTCGGTCCTACAGTCGATCTCTCGTATTTTATCCTCGTGATCGTGCCTGCCCATGTACGTAGTAGGTGCCTCTAATATTTCTGAGACCTCCTCTGAGAGAACTTCCGACATAAATTTCTCCAGAAGCGCTAATTCTGCGGTCCTCTAGCGATATCCAATTCAACTCCTTCGGTTTAATATGGCAATGTATGGAAATAAACATTTTTCCATCGACCAAAGGTAGCATAAATGAACTTTGGGAATAAGATAGACACATTTACGATCAAAGCCTCTTAAATATAACTTGACGACAATTAGGATAACAACGGAACCGTTATTACTTACATTTTCAATTTATCTGCGGAGAACATTCTTTCGATATCGTTTATAAAAATATATTTTAAGTTATGCAAATTTTAACTATTATTCCTACTAGCCTTATGTCTTCCATTTTTATGAAAGGTCCACTGCATTTTCAAAAACCATCGATGGAACTAATGATAAGAAAAGCGCTCATTCCAGTAAAATAGTAAAAGAGAATAATTAGACAACTGCGCTGGGAAAGTATGCAATCAGAAATAAAAGACAGAGCACCACGAAGGCCCGAAAAACCTCCATTTCATACAGCATCTCTCTCTCATTCTCGCTGCACCCGCTCGCACGGGTTTGGCTCTTGAGAAGTAGCGCCGACGGCGGCCGGAGGAACTGCAAAGGGACAAACCGATCTCTCTTTTTCTCTCCCCCCCCCCCCCCACCCCCCACCCCGCGCCCGTCTGCGTGTGTGTGTGTGTGCACGCGTTCCGCACTGGAACCGCGCCAATAAAGTCAGAATAGAAATTGCGTTTTGCTCAAAAAGAAAAAAAAATAACGTCCCCCATAAACAAATCCTTCGCTGTGAAAGTCTTCGGCCGCTTCAAAACTTATCCAGCGTGATATATTTAAGTGCATGAGCGAGCCAGTGAGAGAGATAGCATGTGCGATGGAAGGAGAGGTCAATTTTTTTGCAGCGTGCAACTCATGCGTGGATGATAATGAGTGGATATTCTATGCTGTTTTGTCGGTCGTAATTTTTTTAGAGAAAGATCCGACGGAGGAACTTTTGCGCATCAATAAATCCGGTTTTTCTTATATATATATATATATATATATATATATATATATATATATATATATATATATATATAAAATCTCCTTCCTCCTTTTCCCCCTCTCCCTAGATCGGGGATGAGGACATCCGCGGATAGAAAGAAGTTAAAAAAGATCGAAGTAAATTTCGAGAACAAAAGAGTCGATTTGGAGATCCCACCATATCACAGAAAACAAATCTCGAGGCAAAAAGTGCGAATGGACGTCCGGAAATTTTTTTGCGTTGGGTTTATCGTAGAGGGTCGAATTTAATGCCGACTTCTGTGGCCTCCCCTTCTTTTTGTTCGACTCAATCTCCGAAGATGATCTGACGAATCCCTCTTATACAATAATATTTAACTCCAACTTTTTACTCTGAAATATTAAACATCACTAAATTAATTAAACTTCCATGTTTTCTTATACTTAGGTGGAGTTTCGGAGAATATCTTTTAAGCTACGAATGATATCTCTTTCCCTCTCTACGATTGTAAAAACTAAGAATACGAGGAGAGAATAAAATAACTGTTAGTCGACAAGAATGATGATAAAATTTCGTTATTAAATATTAAACGATGTCTGGAAAACAAAAGAAGTATCCTCTATTAGAAATAAAAATTTATTTTTTTGGGATTTCAAGATTTCATAATATATTTACGGAAGTATACTTATAATTTGAATAACTGAAAAGTTACCGTAATAGGAAATTTGCTAAATAATATATCTATTACGCGTTCGTGAAATTTTTAAGATATTGCAATTTTTATCAATTTTACTATGATAACGTCTTATTGTTAGCCTATTGCTGTCATGCATATCATAAAATATCTATTCGGTAAATGTTATCCAGTGTTTTCACAAAAAAATTTCCTAATCAAGAAAAGCACCAAAAAGTACCATAAGGTTTCTTACTGAAATGGTTTTAGTATAAACAATCGATACTAACAATACTACCGATAACATTTTCTTTAAATTTTACGCAATGAAAAGCCATTAGAGGAAATTTACTCCTTCGTGCGATGCATATACTGTTTTCGGATACTACTCGAGAGGGGTTGTTGTGGTGCTTTACAATTGGACACCAGCTGTAAGCTGAGCTCACTAATTCAATTAGGAGTTTTGACCTCCACACGCGTGTCACAGGAGCGCCCAGGGAAGGGACCTGATCCATTAACCGCTATTCTTCCGAAATGGGTAATACCGTCATCGGTTTTCCCTTCTCTGCCTGACTCAGCGGAGTTTTCCCCTCGCTGCTATTCAAGTTCACTTCCTACATAACATCTACCGGACGGGACTTTAATGCTGACATCAAAATAATGTTCCTTTGGCAAAATTAAACGAGTGGTCCTGATTTAAAACTACACACCTAATGTAACTCTTATTCAAAACAAAATTTTATCTATGATAGAAAGCAAATTTTAAAATTTTACACAAATTAATTATGCATCGTGATTGTTTATGGGCCTTGCGCTCTTATTTTCCTAACTGCTAACATTTTGTGTCGCATGTTTTTGTTAAACGATAAAATAATAAAACAGCTTTAAACTTGGCCTGCTCTATACGTATTCTTCAGCAAAATTTGCTAATTAACGTAATATTTTCATATCGCCTATCTAACTTGTGTACATCTCCATTTTTATACTATTTACTACGGATCTATAAATTGGTCTTTTATGAAAATAACTCTTAATAGAATAATTTAAATCATCATTTTTTGTTATATTTTTAATGTAAAAAAAACTTGTATGTCAATAAGATTTTGGTCTGGTTACGTTTCTGAGCGGCAAACAGACCTATAAACGACTAAAAGCCTATAGCTAAATGACCGGCAGTATTAATTTCAAGTAATAATATCGTAAATTAAAACCTTAATATCTATTATTAAAAACATAATTCAACCCAGAGGAAATTTACACCTCAAAACATCACGTTAATATCAGAGATAAGTATGTGAAAATAATAACCGGTAAGTGAACCAAAAATATATCGCAAATAAAATATAAGGCAAATGAAATTTGGCCCTGACGTTCGAGTTCGACCTTGCACATACTTTCGTACGAAAACAAGTTTTCCTTAAACGAAGCGCGTCTGCCCCTCCTCTTCCGAGAGATAGTAAAAATAAACAAGGACAGTGTTATTAAATGAACATGGATAAAATTAGCGAAATGAGGATAATTTGGAATTCGATCACCTGTCATTCGCGTAAATTT
Organism: Uropetala carovei; assembly: GCA_036926305.1. NCBI lineage: Eukaryota > Metazoa > Arthropoda > Insecta > Odonata > Petaluridae > Uropetala > Uropetala carovei. The sequence goes on from JAXCHB010000241.1 coordinate 9,969,891, forward strand.
CGCTTATCTTATTTTCTTATGTGGTTATACTGCCACATATTCGGTCACTAGAACCTTGTCTGTTAAGTGCCAGCAATGTATATATATAAACGATATCTGCTCCGTAGTTCGCTGCAAAATAAGACTTTTCGCAGATGACACCGTTTTATATAAGGAGATAACGAGTCAGGATGACCAAAAATCGCTCCAGGAAGATTTAAACGCCCTTTCAGCATGGCGTCAAGATTGCAAAATAGAAGTTAATCACAGCAAATGTTCCCTATTAGGTTTCTGGAAGAGTAAGAACAATGAATTAGACTCGGAGTACAGAATTGATAAATTGAATATCCAATCTGCAGAGTACGTTAAATATTTAGGAGTCACCATTTGTCGTGATCTATCATGGAATATGCATATTCGAAGGATCGTAGGCGCAGCTAATAAGAAATTGGGCTTCGTAGGCAGAATAGTAAGAAGTAGCACAGAACAGGTACGAGAAACGTGTTATTTATCATTGGTCAGATCTCAGGTCGAATACGCTTCCAGCATATGGGATCCGTACGAAAAGGGACAAATACTTGAGTTAGAAAGAATCCAACGCAGAGCAGCCAGATTCGTAAAGCAAAAATATGAGCAAAAATTAAGCGTCACATCACTCTTGAAGGAGTTGAATTGGATATCGCTAGAGGATCGCAGAATTAGCGCTAGGTTAAGGCTTCTGGAGAAATTTAGGTCGGAAGTTCTCTTAGAGGAGGTCTCAGGAATATTAGAGGCACCTACGTACATGGGCAGGCACGATCACGAGAATAAAATACGAGAGATCGACTGTAGGACCGAGCGATATCAGAGCTCGTTTTTCCCAAGGACCATACGGGATCATAACAGGAGAGTGATTCCCATGAGGGACGTTATTAGGTAGGTTTTGGTGTGCTGCACCCCCTGCCACCCACCAGTCTGGTGATTTGCAGGGTATCATGTAGATGTAGATGTAGATGTGAAAATGTGTCCTCAATATTTCAGCTTTCCATCTTTTACACCTTCGGAGATAAAAATAACAATGGACTCCAGTCCCTGTACATTTCTTAAAACTAAAACCTAAAAAAATAAATAAATTCCGTCATAGACCACATACCACACACTGCAAATTTCAGTCTTGTATCTCTTACCGTTTACTTTCTATTTTAATTTAATCGATTACACTGACAGACAGACAGAGCGAAAACGTAAGCTCGCTTATGAAATAAAACGCGTTAAAAACGACGGAAACGAAGTCTCGAGAGGAGTGCGGTTTTTTTTTCATTCTACTCGTCAAGTGTTTGAAGTGTTGGTTAAAATGATAATTCCGTCGCCGGATCTGAAGCGAGATATTTTTCTCCCAGAAGTAAGGAAAAACGGATTCTGAAAAGATAAGCTAAAAGATTTAAAAAAAGATTTTTAAAGAGAAGAATGAGAGATAGATGAGAAAGAATGCGTGTGAGAATTAAGCATGTGGAAGTTTAAAGAGGAAAATGGAGGAGGAGAGGGATGAGAAGATAAAAGGGAGGCAGACAGAGGGAGGAATCTCTCTCTCTCGCTTTTATGGAGATTCTCAGAGCAAAGAGAAGAGAGAGAGAGAGAAAAGGGTAGGAAGAGAAAAGGGAAAAGAGAGGAAGAGAAGAGAGGAGGAGAAAAGGGAAATGAGAGATATGGGAGGAAGAGTAAAAGTGTGAGAGGAGAGACAAAAGAAGTGAGAGAAAATGGGAAAGAGAGGAAGAGAAGAGAGGAGAGAAAAGGGAAATGAGAGATATGGGAGAAAGGGTAAAAGCGTGAGAGGAGAGAGAAGAGAAGAGAGAGAGAGAGAGAAAAGGGTAGGCAGAGGAAAGGTAAAAGAGGAAGAGATGAGAGGAGATAAAGGGGAAATGGGAGAAAGAGAAGAGAGAATAGAAAACGGTAAATGAGAGAGACAGGGTAGAAAGGGGAAAGCGTGAGAGGAGAGAAAAGAGAAGAGAGAAAAAAGAAAGTGGGAAAATGGAAGAGAGAGCGAGAGAAAGGAGGAAAAAGACATGGAAATAAAAAGAGAAAACAAAAAGGAAAGAGAGGGTGACAGAGAGGGCGAGAGAGAGAGAGAGAGAGAGAAAGACAGAGGAAAGGAGGGAGTGAGTGATAGGAAGGGAAGGAGAGGAGAGGGGAGGGAGAGGGATGGAATGAGGGAGTGTGAGAATGAGGGAGAGAGGGAGGGAAAGAGGGATGCAGAGAGAGAGGGAGGGAGTAAGGAAGGGCGATAGAGATGTAAGCGTGGCAGCTAGCAAGCGAGGAAAGGAGCCAGAAAACGAAAATCCGCCCTTATTGCCGGGAACCAGGAGCGTAGATGGAGTTTAGGATAGGGGTAATGGTTGAAGAGAAAGTGGGTGGAGGGAGGCAAACTTAAGGGGATGATGTGGTCTCTGTGTCTCCTTAAAGAGGGTGCGAGGAAGGCGATATTTTGGAAGGAGGCAGGAGAGGAAAGCGAGGGGGAGGAGAGAGAGAGGAAGGGGACGATGAGTTGGACGTAATCATCCAAAACTGTGCCACTTTCTGTAATTAAACGCTCGGCCGACGAACAAGAATAAACCTCCTTCAGGTCTTTCCACAGCCTCTTGGAGAATGGCGGTCTACACTTTCCCACTCCCTCCTCCTTTGTGTCATGCGCGTAGTTCTTATTCTCCTTGCATCCCCCTCTCTCATTTTCCCTTCTCTCTCTCTTCGTTTCTTCCACTTCTCCTCGGCTCCTTTTTCTGCTCCTCTCTGAAGAGATTCTCTCCTTTTCAAGTCGCATTTCACGCCTTCTCTTGTCATTTTCCTCGCGGTCATGGTTATAAAGCCGTGGTTTCTCCTCTCCCTCCCTCTCTCTCTCTCCCTCCCTCTCTCTCTCTCTCTCTCTCCCTCTCCATCTCTTCAGCACGTTTTCATCCCCAACTCCATTCTCTTGTTTTCTTCAGAAGGCTTTAAAGTTTTGGCGTTTATTTTATTTCTTTATTTTTTCAAATATCTAAGAGGTGTTCGTTTCAAGCAAGGAAGATTAGACTAAACTACCGCAAAGATACAGGATTTTAGGCTAAGAATTCCCTTTTCAGAAGGGATTCTCATTGTCCATACGTGTCGACTACGTTCGTGCTTGGAAAATTTTCGCGAATTTGTCTTTGAATGTTTGGGTGGGGGGAATGGAAATGCATTCTGTGCTCTTCTGGTACTATAAAATGGGTATTAGAAAAGGATGCCCAAAGTATTCCAGCATAAATGAATTACTTAGACATGTATTTGCATTTCTTTCTTCAAACTCGCCACTAACCGTCTTGATGGGAGCAAAAAAAAGATTATGTCGAAAGCAAGATTGTCGCGGGCATAAATGTACCTCAGCTCCATGAGCTTAACAGATGTGAAAAAAGAGGTTCCATAAAAATACACTAAATTGCAGCCAAGAATTCGACATTACGGTTTGAAGTTTTCGGATGGAAATCATCTTATGTCAGCGATGGTATGGAAAAAAACTTGTCACAAAAAATACCGTTTTTCGTGTCGTGTATTTTTTAGCAAGAGGAAAAGATGCATGCCTTAAAATCTTGACATTTAGAGAAAAATAAGCTCCATAAGCATTTATCCCCTTCCTCTCTCTCTCTCTCTATATATATCATTCTCCCCTTAATTTCGCTTCCTTTCCTATTCTACTAGCTTTTTAATCCCATTATGAGAGACGAAAGGAGCGGGAATCGCCAAAAACCGATCCCACTAAAAATTTACGAATTCCGGAATGATTGAAACGCCGTAATTGGGTCAATTTGGACCATTTGAGGCGCCTTGACGCCATTCTCATTTTGATTCGCTGAAGATGCGACTTCCGTAGTTGGATATGGACAATGGTTTTTGGCACAAGCTTAGATGAGTGTGAGAGATAGGGAGAGGAAAAGTAACCTTTAGATATCAGGGCGGCGGAAATTCAATTCCATTAACCCACTTTTCGGCCTATCCCAGCTGAAAATTCAAGGAAAGCAAAGAAGGAAACTCATAGGGGTAAAAAAACATCATGGCATATCGCCGGAATTATTAAAGACGTTTATTTTTCGCTTTGACTGAAATTCGGGGCGATATCCACTATGCATCAACCAACTGATGATATTATTTAGTTATTTCTCATACATCTTAAGAACTATATGTAAACCTAGATAAAAGGTTGGAGAAATTCCATGTATAGAGTATCGCTTGGAATGGGACGAAAAATAAGATTAGGAGACAAAACAATTATAATTCAAGAGATAAGAAACAGGAGGCCGAGCTGGATCGGGAATTTTTTGGGAGGAGACTTTGTGACATTTTATAAATAGGAAGAGGAATTAAATTTATGCGATAAATGTCTCAATTAGCCATAAAAAGGTTATTAAAATATGCGATTTAAACTTTAAAGCAGCCGTCATCATTGGCATTTACCGACAGTAGAATCTAATGCGACTGATAATGGCTGCTTTGAAACCAAAACCTTTTCACAGCTACTGGACATACACCTCTTTGTCCGTTTAATTTTTAACTAAATACGAGCTCGATAAATTTCTATCGAAGAAATAAGTAAAAAGGATTACACGAATTAACGATGAAAGAGTTGTCAACAAACAAACTCTGCGAGCGTATGGAAATTGTGGGGAAGAAAGTTTAATCTATAACTTTTTCCCTTTTTGCTGCCAGGATACCAACAGTGTTGATCAGTCCTCGACAAATTTACTTCAGATCTTGGAGGCGGAGGTGACATGAAAATCCTTGAGAATATTATCCAATAGTTACAAAAACGGATCGTAGTTTTGGGATCCCTGATGTAAGCAGTAAGAAAAGAAATACGTTATCATTCAATTACTACCTATAATTCATGTTTGATTATTTATATAGGTTAATTTTAAATTTAAAGTTTAAGTATATGAGAGTATTAAAGTTTTTAAAAAGCTAAAAATCTGGAGGCGCCGGGTATCGATCCCGGTACCTCTCACATGCTAAGCGAGCGCTCTACCATCTGAGCTACGCCCCCAGTTGACGTTAAGCCGTATTTTATAAGATCACATACACGCTTTCACCGTCCGGTTCTGAGAAACTGGTTTGAGGCGTGGCACAACTACTGAATACCGGCATCATACTGCTGCGTTTGGGAATTTTAAAAATTCCATTTATTAAATTAGAACGAAAAACTAAAGTTTTTGGATTGAGGCAAAAGGCAAGAAATTGAAAAAATTTTGAAAGAGCATCTAAATGAAATTTAAAATTCAGCATAATAGAAATATGATGAAAAAGATTCAGCCATTAGCCAATTTCAAGATGAAAGAGTTATCAGGAAAGAAAGAAGGTGACGGAATGCAGAAGAATGTGAAGAATCCAGTTCTAGCAAATTCGCCGACCTTTCTGTTGACAGATTATTAACTTTGACGACTTCACGACGGACGGTAGTTTGAAACGGTAGAAAAGGTGAGACGAGACCTTTTAAAAGGCTTGTCTGTTAACAGATGAAAATAATCATTTGGTTGCCAAGCTCCTTATATTGAGATCAGCGAAAGTTTCTTTTCTTTTGCACCAATTATTAAGATTCCGCGGTATTTCAAAGATAGACACGTTGAGTTCCGTCATCTTATTTTACCATTCCATTCATATTTTCCGCGACATCTTTGCTTGACGGGATAACATTCCACGGGATAATTCCTTTAAGAGAAAATTACAAACTAAGAGGCAATTATATTTTTTTTAAAATCCCTATTATATAAGCTTTTAGGGAGTGACGCACCTTGTAGATTTTCTTCTCCTTAACTCTCAGCGACTCTCAGCGCCCTCTCGACTCCTCCAACCTTCCTCCTCCTCTTTTCCATAGATAAATCTCCTCGGAAAAAAAAGAAAGGGATATATTCTTTCCTCACTCAACCCTCTCAGGATCTTCTTCCGTCGGCTTAAGGTTCCCTTTCGTGCTAATCCACACAATCGTCGCCATTCCATCTCCTCCCAGTATTTGTGTGTGTGTGTGTTATTCCGTCGTTCCAACCCTTACCGTGTTACCGCGTAACCCCATTCGAAACCCTCCTCCCCCTCCTCCTTCTCCTCCCCATTTCTCATGCCTTCCCCTCCTCCGCCATTACTCCCCTCCCTCCCTCTCACTCCTACTACTCCCTTGTCTCTTTCTCCATTAATCCATCCCCTTTTTGAGTGGGACGGGGAGGATGGAGTTGTGAATCTCCTCTTCCCTCTCTAACTTAACTCCTTCCCATCCGGAAGAACCTTGTTCAACGTCTTTCTTCCTTTTTTTCCTGTGAAAATGAGTCGGTTTCGATTTGACTAATTTTCCCCCCAACGGAAATCTTCGTTCCTTCCTCCCTTACCTCCACACCATACATTCCGCTATTTCTCTCCATTTGCCCTTCCCGTCTCTTAGCTCACTCTCTTTCTCTCTCTCACTATCTCTCTCTCTCTCACTCTCTCGCTCCTCGTTGGAGGGAAAAACAAACGTGATAATCAGGGTCTAGGTTTTTAAGTCGCTACATGCAGTCTTCTTCGAGAAACGCTCTCAGATTTATAGTTAAACGTTTTTAAGTCCCCTTTAAACTCGTGAGATAAGGGCGCTTTCTCTCTATATTATATATATATCTCCCCTAGCATTTTAATTAATTGTGGGATATCGTTGGAGGCTGTTCCGCAAATGGGAAGGTTAAAAGTGTGACTAGTGTTCAAAGACAGCATTCGCATTTTATGTATTTGTCGAAGAAAAGAAACTGTCCATGTGAGAATGTCACGTAACTCGGATGAACTTGGGTTAATAATTCGTCTCGTTTTTTTTTTTTTTTGCCTTTTAATGTTCGGGAATAAAAATAACACCGAGTTCATCGTCATCGTCGGTTAGGATGCTGAAGGCCTTTGTGTGCCCATTTATTGAATACGCCCGAAGAATATTTTCAATCTTCGAGCTTTTGTATAGTTTTAAAGCGATCGGAAAATAAAAACGAAAAAAATAATAAGCGTTGGACTAGAAGAGGGAGCATTATTTTACTCGATTATAATATGTGACAGTTATCTTCAATGGTATCACCTGACAAATATGCATTTTCATCCTGCACGATTTCAAACTGTCGTTATGACAACATCCCGACAAGGATAAAACGAAAGATGATTGATTTACTACTCCATTAGAACGAGATTAAAACTAGCAAGCCTCTTCTTCCATCTAAATCTTTGTCATTTACAAATATTAAAATACATTTGACATAGATAATACAACAAATTCTAGTTGGAAATGGAATGGGAAAGATGTTTGTGGGGAAAAACTCCACTGCAGGAAAACGACTAGAGAAGAAATGGGGTGTGGACAGCTTTCTAAACTTGCTGATAGCACGATTAAAAGATTGAGAGAAATATGAAAAAATATAACATGCGTTGGTAGACACAACGAAAGCTTACTAAAATACAATCTCAATCTGCTATCCTCTGCAAAATTTCATGACTTAATGCAAATATCTCAAAAACGTCAATTCGATTTCGGCGAATCGCTAGAAGCTCGATGCATCCCCTTGTATGAGAAGAACATGGATCATATCCCTAAAGAACTTTTCTCTCTTTGATTAACATGTGAATGAGTGTATGATATCTTTCGTGTACATTATAAAATTATTTAAAATCTGGACTTGATAGTTCACTATAATATTAAAGGAATCATGAGTAATTTTCATATTATAAAGGAAATAATTTATTAAGCCATAATAAAATATATACTACGTATTCCGATGATTTATCATATTTTATTTACTAAATAACACACCATCCATTCCTATGCATCAATTCTGGCAGGCAGCAGATAACATGTATAAGGCTCATTAACTGTTGAAATGGAATTTCTTTTAAGTTGATATATTGAATTACAGATTTGCTGCACCTTGAACTCTTTCAATGTTAATTTAATACTTAATTCATCCCCACCCGTCACGTGTCTGACTTAAAATTGTAGTAAAAAAACTACAAAATCCTATTTAAGGGAGAGAATAATAAAACGAAGAAGAATGAAATTTTATGCGTACACGTGAATACATATTCTTTAACAAGGTCGTTATTAAATTAAATGACATTAGTAATAAATATATTTTTCAGCAGTTAATTTATCTGACGACCCGAAAGAGATCATAGGAGTGGCTTTTCACATGGTGATCATTATGCTGGACGGGGTAAAAGATATTTGTGTTATGGAGGGAGAAGAGAGCAGGGAGGAAGTGGTGGGAGAAAAACAACGCGGAATACTTGTCTTAAAATGCTAATACGAACACTGAATTTGAATAGTGTTGAAGTAACTTCATTTTTTTAAATGCGAGCGGATATTTTTCTCGGCGAGAATGAGGGAATATAAAAAAGTAATTTTCCGCTCAAAAAAATCGCGTTACTTATTTCCACCGAGATTTTCTCTGATAACATTTTCCATCAAATTTCTTTTTTCCGTATTAAGCTAAAAGAAAGTACAAGACCTCCTATTAAACGGTTGAGAGAATTTTACTTCATCCTAATGATCAAAATGCAAATTACTATGTAGGTCGTTTTTTTTATCGGTATAGATGCGATTTGTTCAAACCTGCAAACTATTAAATGAATTGTTACCTGCGATCACCTGTATCCGAATATTTTTACATGACCAGACAGAACATGAAGTGATATTTCAGCGGCCATATTTTGTTTTTCCATATTATCTTTTGTTATACGGATTTTTCAAAACTGTATTACGAAGTTTTAGATACAGACGCTATAAAGACCCCTCAACCTAGATAACGCATCAAAACTTCATCCTCAATTCCACCACTCCAAAGATGATTTATTAGATTTGCAATTACCTGGTTCATAAAAAGAAAAACGATTCTAAAGTTGATTTTCTTCTTTTACAGTACAACCTTTAAAAATTGACGTCTAATATTTCTTGACAAATACCACTCTTTAGTAAAGAAATTTGTTGATATGGAAATGGGTAGTATAATTTGAATAAAACCTCCTGTTACCCGCACTTTTCTAAATGGGCAATCATTTATCGCCATTAATATGATTTTGCAACGCACATATACGCTTTATTTCAATAATACACATAACTGAAGAACAGTTTGTCTGTAGTTTAGGCGCTTGCGGAGTAAGAGAACCAAAATAACGTAAAAGTGATCAGATGGGGAGGAGGAGAACGAGAGAAACGAAGATCACGAGAATTCTGCGAGAAATGGACCACGCACATTTCAGGAAGAATTTCTGAGGTGAGGAAGCGCGGCCTGTTTCCTTGGAAATGTGATAACAAAGAGGAAGGAAGGATGGCGAAGAGGGAAAGAGATCAACGAGAGACAAAAGAGGAAAGCGCGATGAAGAAGAATGGAAGAGGAGGAAAAGACGTTTGTGAGGGAAGGACGAAGTCTCTCTCTCTCTTTGGATGCTTTAGCGTCCAAATGCAAATGAAGAGAGAGAGAGAGGTAGAAGGTTCTCGCGAGTCCACGTCTTAACCACGGCCGTCCCATCCACCAACACCTCCCTCCTCTCGCCGCCACCTCCTCCCATTCTCCCCTTTTCCTCTCGCGACGTCTCATTGGACGATGCGGAAGAAAGACTCTCCCTCCCCCCCCTCCACCCTCCTTCCCCCTATCTCTTTCTCCCCCCTCCCCCATCTCCCCTCGCACTGCTCCTCTTACCCTCCTATTTAATTACTTCCGTGTGGTCCGATTAATTACGGCGATGGTGGAGCGCAATTAAGTTAATTGCAACTCCCCTTCCCCCTCTGACACTCTCTCTCTCTCTTCCACTCTCCCCCTCCCCTTTCTCCTCATCCACCGACAACGCTTCACTCCCTCCTCCACACACCTACCTACTTCCATCTCGCCATCCACCTCTCTCTCCCTCTCTCGTCCCATTCTCTCTTTTTCCCTTCTTTTTCTCTTTATCTCTCTCTTTTTCACCTTCGTTTATCTCCCACTCCTTCCAGAAAAAAGCAGTCCAACACCTACCTACATCCTATTACTTCTTACTTTTCTCCGTCTATTCCTCTGCGCCAAACTCCTTTTAAACCCTTTTTATCTAACTTCTTCATTCTTGATGCCATTACATCTCTTAGCTGATAATTTATTTCTTCCACGTGTACATGTACAGCCGTGAACAAATATACACAGGCAAAATAAAATCCGACTTTCGCAGTCCCATTCCTATAAATCCAATTGTAATTGCGTCTGTTACCTACATATTTTATTTCAACCGATAAAATCACTGCTAATTATTTTATTTCGTTCGTCATTTTAACTTTAAATGGACCGGTATGGTTAATGTCAAAGAGTGTTTTTCAACCGGTGTTCCGGGGAACACTAGTGTTCCGATAGCATTGCCTAAGTGTTCCGCAAAATATTTCACCGAAAATAATTTTTTTAATCAATTTAGATGTTTTAATGAATATAAAAATAAAAAGTATTTCTATTTTGCTCTCACATCAAACTCCATCTATCGGAGAAGCAGAAAGTACTTCTATTAAGTACATAAAATAAAGGTTATATGTAAATATATGTAAATGCATATATGTATATAGGGATTCCGCTAATTTTTTCCGATTCCAAAGTGTTCTTCCACTCAGAAAAGGTTTAAAAACACTGGTCAAGTAATTTCCGGTGTTCGAGTCAAGAGAGTTTCGCTTGAGATGGAGGAAGAGATGGTTGAAATCACCTACACGTTTGCCAGAAGATGAAGGGAGATTTTATTCTGAAGATCCTATTAAACATATCCTTGATTGCATCTCCGTTTCGAGACAAAGGTTTCCGCCCAGTCCTCGGCAATAATCAGGGGCGGCCCGAGAAATTTTGGCGCCCCGGGCGGGATAGCACTCCAGCGCCCCCTTCCGTAAATGTTTGTTGAGATGTTTACAAAGTGCACGTTAATTTATTCATCGCTCTGTAAAACTTATTGATAATGAAAAAATAAAAGGAATGCCATAAGAATCCAGCCTCTTCCACGGTGTAAATTGCTGTGCAATATTTATTCGACTGCAAGTAATGCATGGATTATTGATCAGGATAGCGCCCCCAACACTTTGGCGCCCCGGGCAGCCGCCCTGCTCGCCCGTATCTCGGGCCGGCCCTGGCAATAATAACGTTCCGCTTCGTAGATTGCACGTTAAAAATAACGCAAACTTCAGGAAACAACGATACGCAGTCAAAAATGACCATAAAAGACGAAGGAACAAACAATATGTTAATAAGACTGCATACAAAATATCAACAACATTTTGGCACCGTGTCTTACCGTTGCAGTTTTCTCAAGCGTTTTAAATTAAATGGCGATTTTTCGCTACACTTTATCAAATCCGTGGGTAACCATTGTTCGAGGAGACCGGCATCGATCGTCGACTGAAGCGGAAACATTGTGAGTTAAAGCAACGTAATAAATTCATCACGCCGTTTCGATTAAAGTCAACCGTAAAACATTTAATAATCCGTAAAATTCGGTCTTAGGCTCCCCGTACTAATTAACTTAACGACGTTAACATTCCAGATAAAAAAAAACAAACAAACTCTCTCAAACATTAAAACTCCGAATCGTTCGAAAATACCACCATGCCATTAAAAAGAAAACGAAACAACCAGTACACGGAAAATAGTTTTATTAAGTATCGAAGGGAGAGAAAGAAAAAACGGAGCGAATTTCAACTAATGAAATACGAAAGGTACCCAACGAAGCGGAGGACGTAAGAATCGCTTAACCTCGACGCAAAGAGGGTGGTGGTGAATGGGAGGGTGGAGGAAGAAAGGAGGAGGAGGAGGGCGTCGAAACAACCAAGAGTCGGCGGTAGGTATCGGAAATACGCTCCGCGACCTTCAACTGTCTCCTTTTTCTTTTTATTCTCCTCACATTTTTCCCCGTTTCCTTCCCATTCCTATCATCTTCTCTCTCTCTCTCTACGCTCCCACTCCTTTTCCTCCAACCCTCTTCTTCCCTAACACCTTCCTTCCTAGCGATCGCCTACGTCTCCTTGCCTTCTCCTCCTCCTCCTCCTACCACCACCACCTCTTTGATCCTAAAGAGAGGGGAAGGATTAAAATTTCCCAGTCTCTGCCGAGAGTTTCGAGTCCCAATTAAAAGAGCATGAATTAAAGGATCGGTGCCGCGGTTATAGGGTGCCTCTCTGACGCCATCACCAACCCCCCCCTTCATCCGTCTCTTCTTCGTCCTGGCTCACACCCCTTTTTTCCTACTCTCCCTCCCTCCTTCCTTCCTTCCTTATCATCGCGCTCCCCGCCACTCTTTCCCGCACCAAAAACTTCTTCTCGCCTCACGAACGTTTTTTTTTTATATTTTTCCGCTTCCGTACTCTATTAAAACCTCCCACCCCCTAGCGATCTTGTTACTACTCTTCTTCTCCCCCTCGCGAGACCGAAGATGGCGCCCGATCCGGCAATTTTTCACAGCTCGTTTGACGATCGATTTCCCCCCCCCCCTCCCCTTCCAGATTTATGCTTTGTTTGCTCCTTCGGAACTTTCCCCTTCGGTCGTTAAATACGCATGTGTCGTTCGCAATCTCGGTCGACGTCTATTTTCTTCTCTTTCAATTAAGAGGTGGTTTCCTGTGAAATTTTTGCCCATCCTCGAAGACAATGAGATTTTCTCTATAAAAAATTAACTGGCGAATGCACTTCAATGGTTTCAAATAAGCCTTTTTTTACGCTAAATATAATTGTATAATAATTCTGGAGGGTTAATTTTTGTGATTTTCCCCCCGAAAGATCACCTAAAGCGTTTGTTACTATGAGTTTGGATCGAGTACTTTTACCAAAACAATAACTACGATAGGGATTTGACTGGAAAATCACAATTATCACCTGTAGGATGGACAAAAGTAACATCAAATAACCTTCTATGAAGCGAGTATATCCTTACATAAGTTATGCAATCCTAGTATAAGAAGGAAAGTATGTGACAAATATTAAGATAAATACTTCGCCACAGATGTTTATACATACACATGCGTGCGCATATATTGATAGGGACGACAATGACAACTCAATCTTCTGTGTTTATTTTCTAAGAGCCACAAAGACAAAAGCATTTCGTTTCGAATCGAGCACTTTAAGAATAATAAATTGTGCGTCATATCTAGATAGTGAAGAATGAATTATGAAAATAGCACTTGAGAAAGAAAACAGCTTTCACAATTACAAAAGGGTATATAAAATCTCACTAGATTTCCAATTTTAATACATAAAAAGACGATATTATTGCAACGCAAATATTAGAAAGGTCGGAAGTGAGATGTCAAGTTAAATTCTTAAAACTGATAAATTCTTCAAACGGAATTAATATCGAGTAAAAAAAGCTGAAGTAACAGAATATGCACTAAAGTATTAAGGCGACTTTTTTACAACAAAATCTAATTGTAAGATTAAAATTTTAAGAGTACATTTAAAAAAATCGGTTCAACTTACATTGTACAAACTTTCTCATATACTAAAGCGGCCTTTAGTTATCTTTAGAAAATGAAAATCGTATTAGCCAGTTTTTAGAAAATCCAATTGATGTTAAAGTTGTCCAAGAATAAACTAGCCTTATATTCATTTTTTGAGAAAAATGAAATATGTAGTATTAATGCAGACGTATACTCGAGTAACTACGAAATTTGATCAAAATCGTTGGAGCCGTTTTTGAGAAAATCAAATTATTGTTAAAGTTGCCTAGAATAAGCTAGCCTTATATTCATTTTTTGAGAAATGTGAACTATGCAGTATTATTGAAGACAAACTCAAGTAACTGTACGAAATTTGATCAAAATCGTTAGAGCCGTTATTGAGAAAATCGAATTATTGTTAAAGTTGCCTAGAATAAACTAGCCTTATATTCATTTTTTGAGAAATATGAACTATACAATATTATTGAAGACGTAAACTCAAGTAACTGTACGAAATTTGATCAGCAGTTTTCGAGAAATTCCGATTGTTGTTAAAAATGCGTAGAATAAACTACTGTTAATTATTGATCAATGTCAACCATTTCTATGTATACTCTGCTCAGTATGATAAAATGCCTAAGTACGAGATTTCATTCATTTTCGTTCTACTGTCTAGGCTCCAGAGCCAGTAACAGACAGACAGACAGACAGACAGACAGAGGGCATTGCAGAAACCACTTTTTCGGATTCAGCGACACCTAAAACGTGTATTTCCGTAAAAATCTTGAGGTCGAATTTTTTCGCGAAAACAATACTTCCTTGATACTTCGTATAAGAAAGTAAAAAGGCATATTGTTTTAGATATCGTTTATTCCTTTTAAACGATGTTGCAACAACCCGTATTTTATATGTTTATCCTGAGTTGGTCTTGTGCTGCGTGGTAGCATCTTTATAACTTACGCAGTGTATGCGACTTTGTTACAAAATTTAATTTAATGAGAAAAGGCGCATTGAAAAATAGTGCCTATGGGCGCCAAAAACTCAAATCCGGCCCTTAACACAAGCACTTAATTTTCGATATTACTAAAGTGCTTATTCTTCTATTTATTTTCAGTCATAAGACGAACTTTCGCTAGTAAAAATTTACATCTATGAGAAAATTTCTGTAAGGAACTACTGATGCAAACAAATTCTGCTTCATTTATAGAAATTCTATTTTTTTCGGAGGATAAAGACTCAGCCAGCCATTTTCAAGTGTGGCCCCCATGGCTGCATGATTCCACCAGGCAATTTCAGTGCGGGCACCAATAATAACTTCCTATTCAAATAGGAACTCGACCCAACCGCCATTTCTACTCCGCTACTCAAAACTTACTAGAGAAATGTTTACAATAAACGTAAAATAAATACTAGCTGGCTCGGAATTAAAAACGAGCAATATGAGATAGATGGCATCCTATATATACAAAGGAAAAATAAACAGCTTGAATTGATAAACAGGGAGGACGTTCCTCCAAGCTGATTAGAAAAAAAACGAGCCATGTAACCATAGTTCCCTCTTAATTTTTTTCATTCATGGGTGGAACGAATATCGCTATGCGCGCCTATGTACATGACGATAATGCGCGGATGTGCGCCCGGGTTGGCGCGGCCCCGTTCGGCTGTAGCCTAAGACAATCATAGTCGTGCGCGCTTGAAAAATTTAGTGCGTGGTATTTCAAAAACTGCTGCACGGCCGCGCAGTCGCGCAGCTTGAGGGAACCATGCATGTAACCAATATTACGTACATAGGGGTTAATATGAAATATGGTTCCCCTAACGAAACGGTTGATTTTTTTGCTCTCGGTCAACTACAAGGAATGACCGCAGAAAAATCATTTGTACGGAGTGAGTCTGAAGATAGGAAGTCCGTTCGCAACGCGTAAGGACTGTCCGCAGCCGAAGCGTGCGCGACGAATTCGTAGATGTCTATTACTTCGAATTTAAATCAACCCCATCTCCTAAAATTCTCGGTTGCAGATCTTATACTATTGGCTATAAATAAAAATATATGCCATCCGTCAAAAGAGAGAAACCGCGTCTAAGAAGAAATATGAAATAATAAATAATGTGAGCGATAAAAGAACTATCGTCTCAAAATATGTTATTTTTCCGCCAATGTCAAAACTGGAAGCATAATTTTAAAAATTACATTCAGAATTTTGACTTTGCGTAAAATATCGAGATTCCTGATAAATAGATGTAGTCGTGTAAGATGCAGAATCTTTATTTTTTTTTAAAGAAACAGGAATAATAAGGACGTAAGCTCAGAATTTTGAGTTGGAATCCGAAAAACGCGTTTCCGTATGCATCCACTGTTTGCGTAATCTGCTGCAGCATTTCACGCAAGAAAAAACATTTGCATAATCCATTGAAGCAATTTGAAGAAAGCGAGAAAAGAAAACTTAAACTTAAAAAGTATCCGCTTTACAACTATGAACGCGGTTTCGCTACAACACGCTCGTCTTCAAAGTAAGAATTAGCTCCGCTCACCCGCTCCTTGCAATTGTGTCGCCTACGCCGGTATCTAAATTAAATTTACGCCTAAATAATCTAAATTCTCAACGAATTCTTACATAGTACCCAATATTTCTGTAATTAAGAAAAAGAATCACAGCAAAATCCAGTTACAGTAATCAAAATTCTTATACATGGTTCTGATCACTTCATCAATTTTCTCTTTTTTTTTAAATGTCCAAATAATACTAGGCTACTGTAACAAAGGCAATTAATACACTTTACACTGAAAAAGGGATGAAATTCCCGAACGTTGCTTACACGAGTCGTTAAGTTTAACGACGACGTACCGAACATAATACCAAACATTCTTACACAATATATATGTACCGCGATATAACATAGGTGAAAAAGTACAAATTTCACACGAACATTCGTAACGGCCAATATCTTATGCTCGGATAGACAAGTAAATTCGAGAAAGAGAGAAAAATCCGTTTTTCTTTTCGGTTCAACATTTTACGCGAGATAATTCATTGCGAATACAAATGAGGTGAACGAAACGGCGGGTTTTATTTTATTTTATTTTTTTAAAAGAAGGATTGAGAGTTCACAACCGGTAAACACGATAAGATCCGCAAGAGGAAGGCTCACGGGTTCGATCCCAGGTGCTCCGCTGACGTACCCCTAAACGCCTTTTTTTTAATTTTGCGAGTTTCTCTATGGTAAGTAACGAACGCAGCCGCAGAACCAGGAAGCGGTCGCCACCTCTCTTTTCCTCCGCAGACGTGAACATATTGTGTCCTCCGTAACGAGGTAACGGTGTTTCTACGAGATCTCCCGTTCCATCGCATCGCAATCGCGTTTCCGGGAGCGTGTTTACGTCACAATTCCGTCATCTCGCGTCAGAGATATTCCTGGTTTTGCGCGAATCCGTTAATAAACCAATGGACTGTTAAGCATTTCCCTTTTTCTTTTTTTTTTAAAAAAAGAAAAAATAAAGGAAACGATTTTCCCCAGTGGATGATAGGACAGAAGCGTTAAATTTTTCGAAGAAAAACGCACGGAGAGTGTTATTTTTACGAAAAGCTTGAGATATCGTAAAAGCCCCCAAAGGAATATTTTCGTGCGACTTTTTAGCATGCTTGCAGAGTCGGTCGTTGGATAAATTGACGCATCGTAAAATGTACCGTTGTTTAATTTGCCTCGTTTCACAATCGGTCATCCGGTTTGCCAATATTTGTTTCGAACACGTAAAGCGAAGATTATTTTGCTCATTCAGCACGCGTTTAACATGTGTTCCAGAATACTCTCACGAAATACCACCAACGATCTCTTCAAAACTAAAAGACGTTTGGAGAAAAATATGGTCCTTGGAATAATTAGAGAGCCCGGGTTACGCTATGTATAGAATTAGTAAATGCAGCTTCTAGTATTCCTAAATCTTCTATTCCAAGATCTTCACTTTTAGTGGCAATTCCTCTTATCTTAACAATCGTATCTCGAATAATTACCTAGAATGGCCAGTGTATGGGGATGACGGCGACTAGATTGTCACCGAAATAAAACAGCGTTCGCTAAAGATTTGTAACTGCCTGACTCACCCACAGTTCTTGGGCGTTATGTGGAAAGAAACAACTAGAGACAAGCATATCGAAAAGCGCGTACCTACATAATAACTCGGCGCTTAATTTGTGACGAGGAATACTAAAGTAACTTTCTGATTGCTAAAAATGCACAACCGTGAATTTATTGAAATATTTCATCATACTTCCCAAAGTAAGTTACTTGTGTTCTTGTATTAAAATTAAACGTTTAAACGTCAAAAGGAGAACCTTTACATAAAATACATTTTTTTAAACTTGCTCTTCATGGATATAACTTAAATTTTACAAACAAAATACTCTTTGTTCCGCAATGGAGGTGCGCATAATCCTCATTTTGACGGCCAAAGTTTTTCAGCGTTAATTTAAGATTAAACATAATAGAATTCTTTGCAGTCTTATCTTTGTCGACGAAATCGCTCTAAATTAATTCGCTGTTTTCGTTGGCATCCATACAACAAATTCACAGCCACTCCGAAGTTTTTTTTCGGGGAAAGTAATAGGCACGGCGGGAATATAAGGAATCCGAAATCACAGTACATATATTATGTTTTAATTTGACTGAAAATTTATTCTGCAGGCGTGTCATCTTGGGAAGAAAACGTGCGAATGAGTACTCCCACTTATCAAGGGCGAATCGTGACCCGATACGTCTTTTCCCGCTTCTCAGTAAGATGCGGTGAATTGAGCCATTTGGTGCTTGATGCTACTTAATACCAAGAAAAACTTATTGCTAGCGTCCATGCCCAAAAATGGCACAATCAAAACTCCAGGAGACGTCTTAGGTAACTAAAAAAAATAAGAATATCCTATGCCGAAACAATTGCAGACTAAGGATCTGACGAAAAGTAAAACAGCGTTTAAACGTAAAGGAGGATCTTTGCACAAGTGTATTTTTTATATTTGCATTATTTAAACGCTCTTCGAGGACAAAATAAAAACAACCGAGAATATAAATTGAAACTAAAGGAATTGCACGTTCACGATAAAAAAAACTGCTGAGTAAAGTCAGCACAGGATTGGAAGGCCCTCAATGACACGCAAAGAGCGACGCCCAACGGAAAGGGACAGTTCGGCACGACCGGTTTTGCAAGACCAGTTCGGCGACGGGATTATTCGACACCGGACAGTTCGGCGCCAGCCGTGTTCCGCACGGCACAATTCCAATGTATTTTGGAGGGAATGGCGTCATGATAATATTAATATTGCAACTGTTAAGTTAACGAATCTATTACGTAGAAATAAAAATGACTATATTTAAAGGAAAATAGATTTAAATTAACTTTCGTGGGAGAAAGTACACGATAAAAATTATACGACGAAAAGTCACCGGATGATATGCATAATGATTTTGCACAATTAATTAATTATATTAATGTTAATTTACTACAAATGTTACTGTTAAGTTAAATTAGCTGACTTGATTTCATCGAACCAATACTGTTTAAATAAAAATGATTATATTTTTAAAGGATTAACTATCAAATTTACTTTCGTGAGAAAACATTCACAATGAAGTTAACGTGGCTCATTTGACTTCACCGAATCAATAACGTTTGAATGAACATGGCTATATTTACAACAGCTTAACTTTTAAATCGATTTACGTGAGGAGCTTTGTAATTTATTAAGTTAAACAATAGTATTTCTATAAATGACAATATTTTAAAGTAATTATATATATATTGTGCTGACGAAGGGATCATCCCGAAAGCTCCAACCTCTACAAATGTGTCTCTCCAACACCCCAGCGGCTCTACTTCCGGTAAGTGTTCACTGGGTTTCCTTCAACACCTAGTTGCCCAATATATATATAATAATGAATTTATTATTACAAATTACAAAATACAGTAATAATACAAACATATGTTACATAATAAAAGTTTACAAAATATATTTCAAAATACAAATGTTTACAAAATATCACTTCATATATATTAACAGATGTTATATTTCATTTAGGTCCTGCTCAGCCTCGTGGCTTGTCAGCAGGTTCCTATATTAAACAAATATGTTATCACATAATACTGTCCGGTAGAAATTTGTGCTTATTATATATATTGGATTACCTTAACAATTTTACATAATTGTCTACATCTGCTAGTAACCATGATTTCAGATCCCTTTTAAGTTGTGCAATTTTAGTAACATTTCTTAGTTCAGGTGGTAAGTTATTCATCAACTTTGGTATAAGGTATTTCAACTCCCTCCTTCCATAATCATTGTTATATCTTGGCATCATATATGTATGCGTTTTCCTTAAATTAATAGTATGGGACAATTCCTTAACAGTTTTATACTTATTGTCAAAATAAAATTTGATAATAATTATATATAAATAGAGAAATTTAACAGGTAAAACATTTAATTTCTTGTAACAAACTAGAATATTTTCTCCACTATCGAAGTCCACTATTGACTTAACAATTTTATCTTGCAGTTTTTTAACTAAGTTAAGATAACAGTTTGGGCTACTACCCCAAATAGTTAATCCATATCTTAAAATGGAATCTACTAAACTTTTATAAATTATTAATAATACATTATGTGGCATATAATGTTTAACATGGTAAATTTTACAGGCCAGTATTCTTAATTTTGCATTAAGTTTATTTAAATGGCCACTGAATTTGAACTTATCATCTATAACTAGCCCTAAATAATTAACATTAGATTTTTGTGCTACTATGTCACACATACAATTATTTATGTCTTTAGAATGCAAACATTTATGGTTATGCAGTTTAATTGATACGGACTCTCTAAGTATCTTAACTGTACTTATATGCATTACATTAGTTTTCATCCCATTAATCACTAATGACTTGTCATGACTCCACTTTTGTATGTTAGTAAAATCATCTTGTAGGTATTTTTTTGCCTTGTGAATTGATTTGTGTGAAGCTATAAGGGCTACATCATCTGCATATACAAATATTTCACAATTACCTACAACATCAAAAATAGTATTTATAAATATATTGAATAACATCGGCCCCAATATGGAGCCTTGTGGCACACCAGATTTAATATCCTTAAATTCACTGTATATACCATCAATTTTTACAGTCATCAACCGATTCCGCAAGTAGCTCACAAACCAATCCAGTACTATACCCCGTATTCCTATCTTATGTAGGTTTTGAATCAATACATCAGTGTTTAAAATATCAAATGCTTTGGTAAAATCTATAAAGAGAACTAAAACATGATTATTTTTATTTAAGTTTTCATATATTATTTCAGAAAATTGTTCAAGCAATAAGGTAGTACTTTTATGTTTTTGAAATCCATATTGATGTTGGTGTATTATATTATATTTCTCTAGATAGTTCGTCAAGTGATTTGCCACATATTTTTCCATTACTTTATTTATTGATGGTAAAATTGCAATTGGTCGATAATTATTTGGGTCATCATGTTTACCTTTTTTGTAGATTGGTCTGATTATGGAAATTTTTAATTTATCTGGTACAATACCTTTATCAATGCTAGCATTAATTAGCTGAGAAATAACAAAAATTAGATCATCACTAACCAATAAATCTTTTAATCGAATATTGTCAATACCGGGGGATTTATTCAAATTTAAATTCGTCATTATTTTATACACTTCTGTTGTAGTGGCAAATGGTAAGAAGAGGCTATTTTGTAAATCTGGGCCTAGATTTGAGTAAAAGAATATATCACATTTATTCATTTCATACTCAATACTGAATTGACTTGAAAATTTTTCAACAATTCCTCTATTTCCTGATTGTATTTTAAAAGATTTCAAGATACTGTCATCCAACCTTCTATTACAGCTATCCTGACCTTTTGTTAAGTAGTTTATTTCTTTCCAAAGTTTTTTCATATCATCTTTAACTTGAAAAAATCTATGAGTATAATAGTTTCTTTTAGCATTATTTATTAATAATTGCACTTCCCTTCTACTCTCTTTATACTTTTTTTTATAACTAGAATTAGTAATATTACTTTTCCATTTCCTATATAACTTGTCCCGAAATTTCATTTTTGATAAAATGTCATCATTCATCCATTCTTTCCTAAAATTAGATTTATTAGAGGTCCTATTTTCTTTCCCTTCTACATATATTCTATCAAACTCATTTTTAATATTCACATAAATTTCATTGGGATCATCAGAAGTTACTGTTTGTCTCCACTTTGTGTTACATATACTGTCTTTAATTTTTTTATTATTTAATAATGTTTGTCTTTCATTATTTGGTTTGTCTTGCATGACTCGAGTTAATATTTTATTCTTCGTAGATATTCTTAAGCCTGTAATGTAGTGGTCAGCTATTCTATGTTGGATAACAAAGCTACGTAAATTAGATGGTGCTATGTGTCCTCTGTGGAAAATATGATCTATACAAGAGGAATAATTTATGTTGTTCACTACTTCATCTCTGGTATACTCTGTAATCATTTCCATAAAACCATAGCTGGCAAGTGTATTTTTATATAGGACTACTATTCTATCTTCAATTAGTTTAGTATTTATATTCATATCACCAATTATAATTATGTTATGGTTATTAAGCTTCAATAATAAGTTTCCAAGTTCTTCTATAAAACAGAGTTTACTTAAATGAGGTGGCCTATAGATTCCTAATACTAAATATGTTTGGTCTAGTGTCACTTCTACTGCAATAATTTCTGCATATTCCATACTGATGTTTATTTTACAATGTGTTATATTTTGATTTATGTATAAAATAAGACCACCCCCTCGTTTATTCAGCCTTAACTTATGTACACTATCAACGCCTTTTAGTGAGAAATTACTCATTTCTTCCTCTTTAACATTTACCTCTGTCAGTAAAAATAATACTTTTTTACCAATGTCTAAGAATATATTACTGATACACTTAATTTCATCATAGTGTTTACGTAGACTTCTTATGTTACAATGATAGAAAATTGCATCATTATCGGAAATACTTCTACAAAAGTTATCAATATCATCAAATACGGATTGTTCTTGGTCTGTTTCAATTATATCTAAAGAATCCATAGCAAAATATTATATATCTCAGCTAAAATATGGCAGCCAAAAATATCCAACTAAAACCTAATTAATTTTATTTAAATCATTTTCAGACAGGATTTTGTAGGCGCGACCATTTTCATCTTTCTTAATCCAAATAATACCATTTTTAAACCATACAAATTTATAGTTAAGTTGCTGTCCTTTTTCTTTCGATTTCCAAAATAACTGCGCAATGAAATTAGTCATACCTTCATTAATGTACAAGTTTCCCATCTTATGCTTAGATTTAAACTCATTTTGCCTTATAACAAGCCGTTTTTCCATCCATTTTTGCTTCATACCTTTGTCCTTCAGTCTCAAAACAATTTTGGACAATTTACCCTCTCTTTTAGGTTTAATTACAAATACATCGTCAATACAGTTTTCATTAAAATTTTCTACATTTAAAATATTACCCAACTTAACTACTACATCCTTCACAGACTCTTTATTCAGAATTACGTTGTCTACTCCTACTACTTCCACCGTATTACAAAGTTCTCGCTGCTCAAGACTGTTTACCTTGTTCACAAGTTCCTGAATACATCTATCTTTTTCCATCAAATCCTTCTTCAGAGACTGGATAGTTGACACCAAATCTTTCACCATAGCTTTAGTTGATTTAAGCTCTTCTCTTATATCGTCATTATTATCACTTACATAGTTCGCTGACCTTCTTAATTCAACCATTTCCTCTAGGATTCGGTCGAGCTTGCCTTTGACGTCAGGTGTCAGAAGACTGCCAGCCTCATTCCCCTCCTCTTCGTCCTCGGCCTTATTTGCGTTTTTGTTTTTCCTGCATTCAATACATCTCCATTTCTGCCTATTTTTGGTAGACATTCTATCCCAAGTCGTATCTTTCACTGCACAGCAGTCGTAGTGATAGTCTGAGTTACAACCAAAACAAACTGCATACGCGCCATCACGCGGCAATTTCTCGGAGCACTTCCCACAACTCATATTGAACTTCGGGGTTATTTTTGGCACGTTCTCGTTAAATCTATTTGTTGCTAACAATAGACGAGTTACGTTAATATTTCACGAGATGAAACCAAGTAATTTTAACTACTGGAAAATAGCAAAACACACAGTAGAGCTAAATTTCCATGGAGCTATAGACACACCAATGCTTGTGATAACAGTTGAATAACGATATATATATATATATACATAATAATAATAACCATCATAAACGATAAAACTATTTAAACACAGTATACAGCCAAAGTTAAACTTGAAGTTACGAAATCTAACTTTAAATTTAATGTCCTCTGTAAATATTTATAATTTTATATAAAACTTTAAATATGAACTATCCCTTATTACGTATAAGGCATAAAAATCTCCATACAGAAATAGACGCTGAGATATGTGGAGCTCCTCAGACTAAAGTTGAGAGGAAATATTTTATAGAAAAATAGCAGAAATGAAAGAGCTGATGTTCTCAGATGTGAGAAGAGTTGACGTTTCTCACTTCTGATATCTAAGAACAAAATTCGGCAGGGAAAAATATTCCTTACCTCTTGCAACCAGAATTAAGAATATTGTAGCTTATATGAAGCTTCTTTGACAAAAGTTCATAAGATAGTGACCGAAAAAACTTCCATAGTTGCAATATTAATATTATCATAACGCCATTCCCTCCAAAACATATTGGAATTGTGCCGTTCGGAACACGGCTGTCGCCGAACTGTCTGGTGCCGAATAGTCCCATCGCCGAATAGTCCGTCGCCGAATCGGTCGTGCCGAACTGTCCTAAAACCACGCCCAAACGGCAGCAGCTATACGCCCTACTTCGCAAGAAATTTAGAGAAAACCGTTCTCTTCCAAACGAGAGCATGTTTTTACGCAGAGAGAAATGGTCGGCGTACATATAACTTGCAGGACGCTTATGGTATCGGTGACATTCACAAATGAAAATGGAGAAACTCTATTCGAGAGGGATACTAGAATTTGTCCCAGCGGATAGAAAAAATCAATCTATCAATTTGAAAATTCTTAGGCCAAATCTTGATCCATTGACTTTATGTTTATTCACACGTTGAAACGGGATGGCAACCATGGCTGCAGATGCGCTAATGCAGTTAGAACTAAAGTCACGGTGCAATGCAATGCAAAATTGCTCAAACGGCAATTAGAAGCAAATTCGATCTCATATTAATCGCTGGTAAGTTGACACGACAATGGACAGACGTTGAGAATAGCTCACGTGTTTATCAATGAGTTTCAGAAAAGAGGTCTATCCCCATGCTCATATTTAGCTTATAATGAGAGACGCAGGTCCTGAAAAAGTCACCGTACCATCACGACATGATAATCCCCACGTTTTCATGAAAATATACTCGGGACGATGGTAGGTGTCTCTTTTGGATCAGCAAATCAAAATGATCCAGGACGGCGTGCAAAAACTGACCAGTGCAGAAGATCTCAAGGAGATCACTCTTTACACAATCCCTATATTATTTCCTATGACAGATTGATATTGTTGGGACATGACACACATCAACGATGAAATATGAAAATCAATCAATTATAACAGCTAAAAATATCGAAGATCGGGCGTTTCTATCAAGAATATATTTGGCTCCTTATGATGACCAACTTTATTTTTCAAAGATGTCAGTTTCCCGTAATTCCAGCGTTCGTTATCGCAATCAATAAGAGTCATCGGCAGACGTTTACTCGTATCGTGTGATGGGTTTTACATCTTTGTATCTTAGCAACGAGTCGTGGATTTGTTTATTTTAAATTGACGCTGAGTTAAGCCATAAAACTTGAACCGTTTGTATTTTTATTCCCTCCCTCCAGAAATTTTGAAGGGAAGTCGCACTAGGTAAAATATAAACTTTCGAAAGTATAAACATTACTCTTAAAGTTTAATGGACCCTGATAAACACATCAGTACCGAGTTGCGATGAACTGACGTACAGAATAACGAGGATCAAAATGTTCTGCGACTTACTTTGAACGAAGGCAATGGCCTGAAATTTTGCTTGTTCTACCTCCATTAATTCTGAACGTATCGCCCACACAGTTAAACAATTCGAAAATAAGAATTCTTAAAAAAAAACAGGGAAGTCCTTCAGGCAACTCCATCGCAGGAGAAAGAGGAAATTCTACGCAATCGCGGGATAGGCAAATGCAACAAAAGAAGGAAATTGGAAAGTCGATGGATACACAGGAGAGATTCGTTTCCTTTCCGATTTTTTCGTTCCGGACACACCGCCATCATGCGTGCAACGTTCTCTCCCGAGATTTTTCGAATTTGCATGGGAGGCGAAACCTTCTTTCGTTCGATCTCCATCGAGGAATAAATGGAAAAAATGGATTCGTTTTTATTATTATTTTCCACTCTACGTACCCCTGCCTCCTCCTCTTCCTCCTACTGAGGGTCCGAGCGGTTATGCCCCGTGAATTCCTAGAAGGCGGACGAGCAAGTAGGGGCGAGGGAGGAGTTTGGGAGGAAGAAGAGAGCGAGGGAGAAGAGCTTTTTCTCCCCTCTCCCTTACGGTTCACCTACTCGCGTATCCGGGACGACCGACCAATTATTGCACAGTTTTACTTTACGTACACAGAAATACAGGCCGTTCCCGACTTACGATGTTTCGACTTGCGGTAAATCCGCACTTACGACGTTAACGCATTGGTACCTCGAAATCGACATCCGATATCGTACCCCGGATATCGTACGATATTCGACATCCGATGCGCTCCGAGTCTACTTTCTTGTGCGGATTTTCGGCCGATATTCAGTTGGACGATACGACTTGTACGCATTGTAGGTATTAATTTATTGATTTTTAAGTCTGAAAATGTTTATTATACAATATATAACACTGATTTCTTCTTAAGCTACTGATTTATAACATAAATACGGCTTGGTACATATTTCTTCTAAGATCCTGGAACGTATCTCAATTTATAACATATAAGTCTATGTAAGTCGGGAACATCATTTTCATAGATAATGTTGCCAGAAAGGTGCTTCATTATCACTGATTAAATCTGGTACTCCACATACTACTATTTTCCACAATATTCTTAATGTATTGTTAGTTCTTTCCTTTATCAGCTGAAACCTTTTCCTACCCCTTTCTCTTTTCCTTCCGGCTTTCTTGTCTCTCTCTCTCTCCTAAGGTAACGTGCTTATAGTCTGTATAATCATTCGCTTCTCCAGTTCTTCTTAGTATTTCCTCGTTTTTCACCCTATCTGTGCATTTTATTTTCAGCGTTCTTCTCCATGTCCACATTTCGAAGCGTTACAAGTATTTTATATCATTTTTCCTTAGAGTCTATATTTATACCCCCAACAAAGCTATACTCTATACACAGCATTCGATCAATTTCTGAAGAAAATCCTCCATTATATTCCCCGTTAGTAGGAAGTTCTCTCTTCTGTAAGAGGCCTTTGCTTTCGCTATTCTAGTTCTTATTTCATCGGTACATTTTGCATCTCTCGTCATGATGCATATATACATACAAATACACATACACACATAAGCAAGCGAAACCGTCAGCAACTGTTGTTGCGTTCAATTACGATATTCTAAAATTTTGGTCTGATTGAGAGTTCTCCTTATTCTTCCATGCAATGCGTTAGCTTAGTTAAGGGATTATTTCAGAAAACTGCTAAGATGTGTTTTTCTCAGCGATTATATCTCTATGAAATACGACATTCATTCGAAATAATACATAGGTTATCGGTTTCCACCTAGAGAGAGAGATAGAGGGTTTAAGTCGAAAGAAAGTCTCGTTCTATCTCAACCAAAGTATTATCGAGGGCTCAATCCGCTTTGTATTCGTGGTCTGGGACGCAGCCATAAACCATAAGTGAATCCACCCATGCAGAGGGCGATATTTTCCCCCTTAAAACGGTCATTGTTGTTATTTTCCTCCCCATTCAATTCGATTTTCTTTATGAATTAAATTTTTTAAAATTATATACTGCCAGTACTTGTCTATTTTTCGATTTATATCTCATCTTAAAATTATATGTGCTATGGAGATTATTAACCTCTGCCATTTTTCCAATGAAATAAATTTGGAAAAATTAAAACTTATGAAAAATGTAATAAACACGAGTATAAGTTTAGATAGCAAATGATTAACGATTAAAATGAAATAGCAAAATATACTATCACGATTTTTAGTATTACCTATGCTTTCTATATTATATGTCATTAATGGAAATAGGACTGCTCACAATGTGATTATGAGTCGAGACTCCAGATGGAATAGGATCTGCGCAGAATATGAAAAAGTTCAATGCGAATAATAACGTAGTTACCAACGATATAATCCCGATTAATTGTTTCTGAAGGAAATACCATAAAACTCTATTTTTCAAAACTTTGTTTTGTGGAAATTCCTTAAATCTCCATAATTTCAAACATTATTAGCATCCTATTCGCCACAATACTTTTACGTTACATGCGTAATATACCTTACAAATATTTCAATGGGATATTTTTTCAGATTTATCCGAAAGTAGTACTATGCAACACCTAATATACCAGCAAAGCATATTACTACCAAACACTCCAAAGATACTGTTTCTTTTTCGATGTAGTTTATAAAACCATCCAGAAGAGTAGCTGACACTTGTGTTCATATTCAAGGAAATTAATAAAGATCGCCTAGGACCAGGGCCAATTGACCCGGGCCTCGACCTTAAGGGTGGCCAAATTCAGATATTTGTTAATTTCTTTGGTGTTTATGACATTTCACTAAACGGAACAAGGGGAGTCTGGTCTAATCCTTCTTGTTCGTATCACAATTAATTTCAAGATAAATATGAATTTTTTCATGGGGCTTATTTTAAATTTTTATTGTGAACAGAGGCCTCTCAAACCCTGATAGGGCCTGCATAGGATCATTTATTGGCGACACCTGCCGGTGTCGAACGCAAGTGTTTTTTCCCCCGCCACATTCAAGTCCAACCACAATAGTCGTGCTCTTTGGTGAGGATAAATTTTTTAAATCAAATACGAACATATTACGGACAAACTGAGACATCCACATAGCTAAAACTTAGATTTTATTGACGAGTCTATAACAGGGGTGGCCAAACCGCGGCTCGCGAGACACATGCGGCTCTTTTAAATTTCCATTCAACGTTTTTCTCTGCAGAGTACAGTGACGTAGTATGACTTGAGACGTTTTGGGGATGCCTAAGGGACATGCAATACATCTGAATTGCTTCGGATACAGGTTTTGTACTGTTCATAAATTTATGAACACAGAATGTGTGCTGTGCAGCTCTTGAACTTTCGAAGATTATCGAATGCGGCTCTGAGAGTATGTAAGTTCGGCAACCTCTGGTTTATAACAAGGCACGCCATAATATTAAATACGGAATCATCTGAAGATGTATAAGGCTTGACATAAGAAGCATATGGTTGGGAAAAGTATAAACATACTGAGGAGGGGTCTTTCGCGGAAACGGAAATAATTAACTCTCAATTACCACTGTGCGCACATTATATGGCCTTTAATTTCCTAACGTAACACTTGAGAAGGAAAGGAATTTTACGATTTCTGCGAAAATACTCAAGCCGGATTTATGATATTCATTATAGCTCGTTATAACCGTGAGATAGGACGTATCGATTAAATTTTAATTTTTCCATTCACGAACTCTAGAATATTATACGTTCTTTTTCTTCCTTATTACTCTCGTTATAAGCGGATTTCTATGGGTATAATTTCGGTGTGTTCCGGAGTATTCCATACTCCATTTTCATATATTTCTTCTCGTCCCTTTCGTCCACTCTTACATCATAGTCCAACCAGCTTCTCTTTTGTCAGTGAAAAAATAACCGAAATCTATTTGTTACTTCCTTTTCCCTATCTGTCTGCAGTTTTCATCGGACGATTTCCCCGTTGTCTCTTTGTGACTTTCCCTTGTCGTATCACACTCTGTGTCACTATCCGTCACTCTATAGTAAGCATTACCTGAAATAACACGGCAATGTGCGTTAAGGGTATCGCTCGATTTTTCTCGAAAAGATACCTTTGTTATTTCATACATATTTTGAGTATCTATCCATGCAAATCGTTTCGCCGTATTCACCTGCCTATTTTTTTTATTACTTAAAAGTCTGACGTGTTATTTATTTATTTATTTATTTTTTGAAAGGATATTTGGCAGAAGACTTGTTCACATAGTACGGACCAAGGGCTTTATTTAAGCGTGCAAAAAAACACGACCTTTCTTTTTTTATATGTGTCGCCAGAGCCCTCTTTCATTTGTTTTGTTATTGACATTTTTCTATGCCACCGATTGAAAGAAACGCACGGTCGTTTGGAAACTTTTTTTCGAGTTGTGCGGCGCGGAAGAACGACCAGAGAGATGGGGAGAGAGAGAGAAAATTACGCTTTTTTTTTTAAATATTCTCCCGAACCCGTCATGTTCCACCGTACAAATTTTCTGATGAGCGTGTCAATCGCGAACACGGAAGGGATCTAAAAAAAATACAATGGCCCGTCCACTTAAAAAAAAATAGACTTCCTCCGGTAAAATATCCACCCAGCTTTAACATAGTAAAGTACAAGATATGGGTTGAAGAGGTTTTCATTTTGGCATGACGAAGCTCAAAATGGCGTACTCGGCCATTGGGCTGAACAAATGACAACGCTCGTGAAATTCCTTTAAAATAAACCGATGCTAATTAGCGCACTAAACTCAATTTGCACGCCGCTGATTTGTAGTCGAGTGCCGAATTTTCCTATGTAAGAAAAAGATTAAACGAACTTCGTTAAATGAATCATCCCATGGATTTTATAAAGATCAATAAGTAACTCCTATGACCAGAAAATTGTGGAGTTGTGACAGCTTTTGTAAATTCAACTGCAAGGAAACACTCGTCATTGGCGATTTCCCCATCGTTAATAATAGTCCCTCCAGTTATCGATGTAATCTCTCCTCTATTAGAAATAGGATCGGCAAATATTTATGCTAGATCTGATCATTGTAAAGTAGATGCTCCTTATTATTGTCATTCCTTATTGCTCTCAGACGTTTAATTTTATCAATCAAATTGAACTCAACATCTACTGTATAACGCCTCGATGCTATACCGCGTTCGGTTTGATTTTCGTTTACTCATTATTACTTATTTAAGTGTTGGAGAAGCGAAACAAAAGATGATACCGAAAATATCCGAATAATGGCAAGAGGAGGAGGTAAAATTGCAACGTTGCTCGCATTCGGACAAAAAACACCAAACTTAAAGTTGAATATTATACAGGTACGCTAAGGAAGGAGAACTCTATTGATAAGGGATCTGCCATCTTGACTGAATGCGTGAAGTTTCAGGTTTCGTTTTGCTCGGAATGTAGTTAACTGCAGCTTCTAAGATAACGTTTAACCAATATCTAACGAGTGAGGGAAAAATTGCATTACGCAAGTCGCTTTCTTTCACCGACTGCTATCTTTCCTTCGGAGTTAGAAATCGTAGGGGCGATGTATTGCTGGCTGCCTACAGCTGTAGGAGCAGGTACAATATTTTTTAGCGATTTCTTCCGATTACTCCCCAGTAGATGATTCTATATTCACAAAATCTGTACCATAAGCAGACCTTAAGGCAGAACTATCTATCCCCTTGGCGCTTATAAATTACTACGTCATTTTTGAGTTATTTTGTACCGGAGAGAGACGGACCGAACCGAATTCTTAAGCGATTTTTTTAAAACTAAAAAGGCGCTAAAATTCCATCCCTTAGTTCAAATTTTATGTACCACAAAAAATCACTCGTTTTACACCTTTATTCACATCCAAATTGAGATTTCCCCCATCTCGAGCAATTAATACGTCGTATTAACTTAATTCTTGTAATATCCCTCTGATAAATTACCATTCATTTCCGTCTCGTGCGATGCCGATACTGCCACTCGACCTCCTAACAATATAGGTACGCATCATTCAAAAAATCGATCTCCATTCGAAGACCGGCTTCCAAAGGCAACGCACCTTTATTTTACCCTCGTTTCCTCCTCTTATCCCTTCCTGCCGAAATCGAATCCATCGTTTCTCTATAACTGCCTTTCTTGCAACTTAATTGTAACCAACCTCATCCATCTACCGAAAGCAGGAAAATCTCATTAACGAATGAACAACCGAGGAAGAAAGGAATCCCACTTTCGCGCTCTTAATTCTC
The DNA here is from genome assembly GCA_036926305.1 of Uropetala carovei. Classification (NCBI taxonomy): domain Eukaryota; kingdom Metazoa; phylum Arthropoda; class Insecta; order Odonata; family Petaluridae; genus Uropetala; species Uropetala carovei. The sequence goes on from JAXCHB010000241.1 coordinate 10,001,565, forward strand.
TCTCCTCCCTTTCCATATTACCCGAAACTTTCTTATCTCCCTTAAAACTATTTTGTTTATCCTCACCGGAAAAAAACACCACGCTCCTCTCTCCTCTCGAACTCGTTAATTATTCAACCCATAAAACGAATCGCCCCGCCGATTAGCTCCTTAATCTGGCACAAAACGGACGTTCGGTGGCTGCCGAACAAATGAATAATAAAAAATGCGGACGAAACGGAAGGTTCTCCGGGCAGATCTGGGATTGGAGGTTTGAAGAGAAGAGTGGGGGGTGGGAGAAGGTTCCACGGGGTGCAGGCGTCGCTGGGGACGATATTATATCCGCGTGGACGAGCTATCTTCTGCAGTGGGCGATATTATCTTCTTCCTCCCTTTTTCTTTTACACGGTTCTAATTAATCATTCGACGTTTGCCTATATATAATACAAATTACGAGAGGGGAGGTTTCTAAGCAAATAATTATGTAAACTGTTAGCCTAACTCCGCCTCGCGCGATAATTTCGCATATGCCCGGGGTTTCCCGAACTGTGTTCCGCGGGACTCAAGGGTTCCGCTGAAGCCAAGAAGGGTTCCACGATAGACAGAGTAAGAGACCCGATACGCTCTTCCTTCTCTTATTTATAGCAGGAAACATGAGTCCCACTCGTAAACTGTACACTGCAAGATGCATGAGCTATGTAAATAAACATTATAATGATTATAAAGTTAACTTTATTGCGATTAGGCTTAGTTAGGGTTCCGCGAGAAAAAAATATTTTAATGCAAGGGTTCCGTGGCTTCAACAAGTTTGGGAACCCCTGGAATATGCGATTCTTTTACGTAAATCCTGATACGAGATGGAGCAGCAGTCGAACTGCGTTGTAAATGTATCGCGGAAACTACGATGAAATCGCTTAACGAGATATAGAAATGATGAAAAGTTGAGCCACAATTTTCCCATTTCTGGTGTTTTAGTAAGTTTACCAGATTAAACTTCGGCATAGAAAAGTTTTAATTCGCTAGCGTTCATTTATTTACCTATACGTACGTGCGTATAGTACACATGCATACCCGGCGACATATATGATCGTCTAACACACCGCGAATAGCAAAACCTAGCGTATTTGGTAAAAAGCGCGTTCAATGCCTGCCTCACGAAAACAATTTTATCAAAAGAATAATTATAAATATACGTACTTATTATTAGAGGACAAAGTAAAAGTCCGTAAAACATTTTAATAAATTAAATTAAAAAGTACATAGACGTACTTCAATAGCGGCCGGCATTGTCCTTTCTTTTTTTGTCTTTTTTCTGGAACTTCCTTGAAGTATATGCCATCTATCACCCATTCGCAAACGTATGCGATGTTTTCATCATACATATTATTTGGGCACAACATTGTTTCTTTTCCAGCTCTCCGATGAAATGAGTTAATTAAATTATATTACTAGCCGAGTATGCAACATCATAAGCGTCTTGTGTTTAGAATACGTATATGAGAAAGAAATCTCCGATATTCTTTGGTCAATGGAAATTTAGTATTAATTTATAAGCTATAGTCCTAAATTTGTTTGGTGATGATTACTTAGCTACCTAATGCGAAATTCCTTAATAGTAATGCATACGGAATAAAGTAAAATAATCTTCCATAAATAAGGATCGAGCACAACTTCCGCCATCCCGTTCGCTTATACCTTAACAAAAATATTACCGCGGATAAACAAAACCGCGAATAACGGGGTATTACTACAATTCACACTCCACCACCCATTCCCACCCCCCTTGCCACGAGAAGAAGACCGCCCCCTCCAACAACGCTCACATCTTCACTCTCTCCTCCCCTTCTCAATCCAACCCCGCGCCCAATTTCCACCAAACCTCCTCCTCTCTTCCTCATACCAACACAATCAGGCTTAACTTTCCATTTCCAAATTGGCAATTTGTATCACTCTCTCTCTCTCTCTCTACCCCTTCCTCCCCCCCCCCCTCCCTCTCTCTCTCTCTCTCTCTAGCGGACAGGTCGGGCCAGGGGTGGTTTTAGGAGAGAGATGGAGGGGGGAAAAGAGAGAGAGAGGCATAGGAGTAGGAGGAAAAGAGAGGGAGCTTTAGGGAAAGAGGGAGGCAGTTATATATGGGCGAGGGAGATGGATGGACGGGGAGTTGGATGGGCGAGAGAGGTGGGTGCGAGTATGAGTGTGTGTGTGTGGGAGAGATAGGAGGAGGAGGATAGGAAAGAGGAAAGGGGGATGAGAAGAGATGGAATGGATGAGGTGAGTGGATGGGTTGCGGGTTTGAGAAGGGTTTTAGCGGAGAGGAAAACTGTTATGCGTCCTGCGTCGAGGAAAGGCTCCGTTCCAAACATGTTTAAAACCCTCCCCCCCCCTCTTATCCTCCCTCCTTTCACACCCCTTCCATCTTCCGAATCCCTCTCTCTCTCTCTCAATCCTTCTCCCGGCTTTTCCCACCCAGGACGCATGCGATTCACGGGCACACACATAACCTCGCAGAAAACGCCGCTGTCTCCCATTACCTCGCCAGTCGGTCTCACTCGCAATCTCCTCCTTCCTCCTCTCTCTGTCAATTCTCCACTCACTCTCTCTCTCTTCTTCCGAATTCGGTAGGGCATTCATAATTTCTGAGATCCGTACTTTGGTGTGCGTGAGCACGCGCTCCGTAGGAAGGGGTTGAGAAGGGAAATGACTGTGTAAACAGTGTTCTTTTTTTTGTTACGAGTCGGATTTCGTGTCTGCGGTGACACCTCCTGGCAAAGGGGAGGACTCTTTTGGTTGAGGTTCTCTCCGTCTGAGGAAAAGGTGGCGCTGGTGTGACATAGGGTGCTTCCGGCTTTAAGTTTTTTCTCGTTTGGTGAAAGGAAAGGGGTTTTCAAAGTTTCAAAGTATACGTTAAGTTTCCTCGTTTACTTGTTTTGCGTTTTACGAAAGGATAGAAAAATGTTTAGGTTGAAGGGGCATAAATATGTGTTTGGTGTAGTCATTTTCGATAGTGTTTCGGGGGATGATGAATTCCGCGACACATGGCTTTATTTTTATTTATCTGGAATTCTTTGGGCGGTTTTAACGCCTGTATACATAAATTCATAAGGATTTATCTTTGGACTTCTGCGAGGTTTTGTTTAACCAAGTAATTAATGATTTTTAATTGAAAATCCGTTTGTAAAACGACGTGATGCGTTCCATAATTCCAGTATGTCGAACATAAAAGCAAATTATTTCGAGTGGGGAGGGGGAGGGGTGTCTGAAATGCGGTATTTTATTGTATGTCATTTGGGTTTCAGGAGTTAAACCTTGGTGCTACGTATCAATATCCACTTACGTGGTGATCGACCCTCCATTATCACTCCTAAAAATTCTTTCGAGAGGGGCAAAAAAGTTTCAAAGTTCTACCTAAAACGAGAGAGAACCCCTGATATACACTATATAAAGGGTAGAATTATTGTATGAAAGACACGTTAGGGGGTGAGCGGAGGGAAATTTTTTGGTTACTCTACTATGCCCGCTTTTCCCCATCCATATTCGCACGTAGGTGTTAAAAGTTTCTAAAGGTGAGGGTGGCCTGCATCGGCTGTTAAGCATGTTCAATGGCTGATAAAATGTTCGGCAGATTTTCAATAATATATTGATACAAACTGATTTTCGGGAATATTTTCTTCTGATGACCCTTATTCGCGAACCAAGGCTGGAAAGCATTGATATATCGAAACAGGCCTTGATAGAGGAGTGGCTAGCATATCTAGCTCCGAATGTAAGGTTCATATCCTGCTGGGGGCATGGTCGTACGTGTTTGCTTGATGCTGTTGCTGCGCTCATTCTCGAAGGCCGCAAAGTGCTGTTAATGAGCTAGTTATAAATAAAGATGAGAATGAGAGGTGGATTTTAGGACTGTGCGATACCAAGAGAAAATATCGCGAGAACCAAAGCAGTAATCGATGTATTCAAGGATCAGTTTGATACATTGGGCTCCCCACAATACAGATGAATTGCAGGATAATATGGAGATGTAAGATAATGGGATGGTGAGTTGAAATCTTGCTGGTGACGTGGACGTTTCTGTTCGTCAATGTTACGTTGAAGGGAGTTTTCCATGTATATGAACTGATTGGCAGCCTGAAGGCCTATCTTCAGACCAGAACGAACCAGAAAAAGCCCACGATTCAAACCCGCTGTTTACATGAGAAAGACACTACATCCAGACCGATGTGGATAAAATTTCCGTAAAACATACCTAAAGTGCACAAATGAGTTGAAAAATACTATAGTAATTAGCTAATCATTTTCTCATCATCTTAATAGAAACTGACGTTATGAAATCTCATTTATATATCTCTTACCATTTCATCTTACTGAGAGATCTTCTATATCTATTCACTTTTCCCCTTTTACTTCGAAATCTTAATTGAATCTTGCCGCCATCTACTCTTCCCATCCCTTTTTACTCTTCTATCTTATGATTTGAATAACCATTTTGGCCAATATCAGATCCTTAGAGTGCATCCTTGGCAATTCGCTTACAACCTATAACCCTTTATTCACATTCATTTCTCGAGCTGAGGACCAATTTAATTGATTGATTCTGTGAAATGATATAGCCATAGGAAAAAAAACCTTTTTAACTTAAAATCGCTTAGATGAACGAATTGTGAAACAATTTTTCCATCTATTCCTCAGTTAAATCTATCGGTCTAACCCTGTGAATACTGAACGATCGCTATTTTTTTTAATTAAGACATTAGGTATATCTGTATGTGTGCGTACATGTAAGGGTAGAGAAAGATGTGAAAGGCGGCGAATATTTCGCGGCACATTAAGTTAAACTATGGGAGAGCTACGCGAACCAACTTTTATAATAAAAGTTTAGTTGGATTTCGGAGCAAGGAGACTTAATGTTACCCAGCCTGTGTGCGAAGCAGAGATGGAGAGAGAAAGAGAGAGAGATAGAGGGCGAGAATAATGAGTACGGCGAATAGGATAGGGAGAGAGGGAGAGAGAGAGAGAGCGAATGAGGCGTCCGGATGGTAAGAGGTCTTCCTCTCTCTCTCTCTCCCGTCCCGTTGGTAAATAGTTTGTGCTAATGGAAATTGATAATAGGAGTGAGAGAGAGAGAGGGAGATGGGAGGGAGGAAGATGGGTTAGAGGGAAGGAGGGGGCGGATGTGGAGGGGGAGGCAGGCAATGGGAGGAGGGGTACGAGTGTTATTCGAAGGAGGTTTGGGATGGGGAGTGCGAAAGAGAGGAAGGGAGGGAGGAAGGAAGGGAAACGGGGAGGGGAGGGGAAGGGGAGGAGGTATTTTGAACTCTGGGATTGGGTCGGAAGAGTGGAATTAACTTAATTGGACTCCGCTATTTTCCTAATTAATTGGACCACAGGGAAAGCATTTGCGTTCTTTGCTATATAATATATTACTACTTCCTCCTTCCACTTCCCCCTTTATCCCCTCCCCCATCACCCTTTTTTTCTTCCATTCTCGTCCTCCCTCCTCTCTTACTCCATAGTTTTCGTTCTAGTTTATTTTCTTTTCCGTTTTTTTTTAGTTTTATGTGAGGGAGGGAGCACATATGCGCGTGCTTGGAAAGAACGCAAAGAGGGGAGGATTGGATGAATAGTTCCCCCTCCCCCCCCTCCCCCCCGGTCCGCCGCTCTCGGATTCCCCACCCCTCCTCATACCTTCCACTCCTCTCCCTCTCCCCCCTCTTCCCCCTCGCGTAGGCTTTGTGGGTCGAACGAAGAAAAAAAAACAGCGAAACGAGACATACGTAGAAGCTGCCGGGTTCCTACACTCAGTGTAATAGACCTCGGCTTAGACCACTTTGCATTTCTGATGCTGTGAGTGACGTAAACTGCAGACGGATCGATAGGCCGAATTTAGGCCCCTTCCTGCGTCGTATAGTAGTATTCCTGGAGGTGTCGGAGGTTTCTTTACGAGTGATCGGTTATGGTTTATCTCCTCTGCCCTTAACGTTTTCTCTTTTGGAGGTGTAGTCGGTGCAGTCTACTCATCGGCAAATGAACTTTTATGGGTTTCTGCCCACGAAACGAGATTCCTTTCTATTTTTTAAAAAAATACCTCACGGATTATTTTGACGCCAAACACGAGGAGACTAAACCCTAAAAAAACGAAAAGCGCACAGACCTGCTTAGTTATGGCAGAAATCGTTGGTTACCGAGGATCGCTCTTGATAATGTTCTTTTCTTTCAATTCGGATTTGTGGCACCCGTGAAGGAGGTACAGTAATAGTTTTCATTTTCCTACGGATTCGATAATTCATGTAACGAGAGTTGATAAGAATTTGTGAAAGGACTGCGGACGCTATCGTTCCAAAGAAGTCTCGGGTATTTGTTATTCAGAAAAATTAAGGAAAGAACCGATGAATCAGATATCAGGGTTAAAAAAAAACTGTATAGGTATACATCATAATATCACCAGTAGATACCACCATGAAAATTTGGTTGCTCCAGCTTAAAGGGTGTAAAAGTAGTTCACCAAACACAGAAGAATGACTTACAAATGCTAGGGTCGCAGGTTCGAATCCTGCCGAGGGCATGGTCGTGTGTGTTCGTTCTTGTTATTGTTGTTACGATGTTCAGTATAATTGACCCTGTGCTGTCTCTGAATTCTTGCCAATAAATAAATAAAACGATTACATTAACGGATATTTAAAAAAACACCCTAAAATACTTCTTGTTCTAAAAAGTAATGTTTTCCAAAGATGAGAATATGACACTAACTGGAAATATTTCTTTGACAGACTTTCGAGATATGTCTCTCCATTCTTCGCCCATAATCTAATACTAAAAATTTCCTTTGTTATTGATTTAACAATTTTGTTAACATTTCGTTCCATAGAAACAAACAAAATAAAGTTTACGTTTAATATTAAATATTGTTGTATTCTAATACTAAATTAATTTCCAGAAAGTTTACATTTAAATGGTTTACATTTAAATATTAATTTAAATAAATAAATTTACATAAAGTTTACAATTAAATATCCCGAATATTAAATAGCCCGACATTCCATAGAAACAAACAAAAAAAAACAAAATTTTACATTTAAATCGGATCTCGTGGGTTATACGTCTGGATTTGATATAGGTCACCCACGACCGCAGCACCACCTGATTCCGGAAAAATGAACTAACGAAGTATGCGTACGACAAACGAAAATAAATAAAACCCATCAACAATGGCTTCACTGTGTTAATATAAAGCTTGCTAACCCATGACTGATCGGCCTGTCGCGACATTTACAAACCATTTACAACGGGGAGGGATAGTTCGGTTCCAGCGAGGCGAAAGGCGCGGTAGCCCCCGGAGACTACAACTAAAATAAAAAGATAGCGGGGTTAAGGCTCGCCAATATCCTCTCCATTTATTGTTGCTAATATGCAAAAATTGTAGTTATAAACGAGACTAGTTTAATGTTTTAAAAATCCGGACGTATAGCCCACAAGATGCTTTAAATCTATTATAATATTAATAGTGTAATGCCCGTTGAAATATCAACGGGAGATTTATAGATAGATATGTAGATAGATTATTATTATTTTCATTTAAAGTAATTAATATCACACTTTTACGTATGAAATATTTTGTGATATACAACATTTATAGTGAATATTCTGTTGTTGACAGGCTATCTTTAGTTAAAATAGTTGCCTCTCTTTCTCTCCTTCTCCCCTCCATTCCTCTCACACCCTCTCTCCTCCTCCCTCTCTCCCCCTTCCTCTCGCTCCCCCCTCCCTCGCATTAGAAGCATTCAAAGCACGTTTATACCCATAAGGATTGAATTAACAATATGATATCGAGGTCTAACAATGGAATTGGTAGGCAACATCCCGTTAAAAAAAGGCAAGATTTCCTCAAACTGTGTGAATTAAACGTTTAGATTGAGAAATTTCGATCTGTAGGCGGAAAAAGATGAACAGAATAAGAACTTTATATTGTTTTCTTCAAAATGGTTCATATCCGAAGATTGTAGGCCAAATCTTTGTAATTTTAATCTAAAAAGAATGAAATTCTGCACGTCGAAATGTCCATTTTTACGTGTTACCTAATGGGAAATGGAAATTATCTCCTGGAATCGAACCCGGGTCTTTGATCTCGAGTTCGATAAAATTTTGTTATATCATAATGCTATCCTGAAAATATCATCAAATTCGGTACGTAATTGTTTTCTTCTCGCGTTCCTTATGACGTTATGTAAAATAAATAAATGTGTTACCACACAAACTATCTTCCTTTTACTATATTAATTTGCTAATAACTCGATAATTAATCGAGATAGAAACTCTAAATTTAGTAAGAATGCTAGACTCATACTATATTTTATGGTGGCGACGAAAAAACTCTCGGAAAAAGTCCTGGGTTCGACTCCAAGGTAGGCACTTCTATTTCCCATAAGGTAGGAGGGAGGGAAGGAGAGAGAGGGAGGGTAAGAGAGAGAGAGGGGGGGATAGAATGAAGGTGATAAAGCGAGGAGGAGAGAGGCAATTATTTTTTTAAGTTTAACTAAAGAGAAGTAGCAGCGCGGAGCATGGCACGGGGTTGGGCGCCGGAGCCCCTAGTATTAAATATTGTTGTATTCTAATACTAAATTAATTCCCTAAAAACCCTCTACCATAACTCATGCATCATGAATCTGATCATTCAAATCAAGACGCATGAAAACGTCACGACCGTAACGCTTATATGAGAGAATACATGAGAAAACGACGTCGAACACAACGTGAGTTTGAAGCAGGAGAGCAAGCGACTAATTGTAAGCGTCGAACAGATAAGTGTCATCTCTAGAATCCAGTAAACTGAGAGAAGTTTCTTTATTAATTATCGATGAAGCATCAGTGTTAACGTGTCACTCACTTCGAATCATTGACCATTTGCTCAAGGAAATAATGAATGACATAAGACCATTTGGTAGCAAAGTTCTAGTTATAGGTGGCGATTTCCGTCAGACTTCAAATGTCGTGCCAAGAGGAGGAACAACAGACATCATTGAAGTTTGTGTGAAAAATTAATCGTTATGGAGGTTTGTTCGCCAACGCAGCTTAATTACTAACATGCGTACAGCTGGTCAGGATTTTTTTAACGAATGGGTGTTGCAGTTGGGTAATGGTACGCTAACAAATGAGCATCAGGAACTTGATCCAGAGATCACTGAATTACCTGAAGCTATGACTGAAAACAACAATCTAATTTTATCAATTTACGGTGATCATATTGAAACAAACACAGATGAAGAGATCATGCATGTGTCGAAAAAAGTTATTTTAACGCCCAAAAATGTCACAGCGACTGAACTCAACTTCAATATTCTGAATTTGATAGACGGTGAAATGAAAGAATATCTCAGCATTGACACCATGTGAACTGACGATCCAAACGATCAAATTGATTTTCCAGTCGAATTTCTTACCCAGCAATGCCCATCAGGTATGCCTCAATATCATCTTCGTCTCAAAGTTGGAGCGTTAGATCCAAGAAAAGGACGTCTTAATGGTACCCGATTGGTTGTAAAAAAAATTGCAAAATAACTTTATCGACGCAGAAATTATTACGTGAAGTAACAAAGGAGAACGAGTGTTTATTCCACGCATTAATTTGATAGCAAGTGACAGTAGTTTGCCTTTCACCATGCGAAGACGCCAATTTCCAGTCATTTTGGCTTTTGCAATGACAATTAATAAAGTTCAGGGCCAAACATTTGCTCGTGTTGGTGTTTACTTGCCTGAGTCTGTATTTGGACATGGTCAACTCTACGTGGTCCCCACAAGAGCAAGAAATTATAAAAATGTGAGTCTTTGTACAAGACACCAATTATCAAGGAAAGATTTTGATGAATGAAAAAACATTCACCTAGAATGTGGCGATTAAAGAGCTGTTAAAGTGATTTTTTCATCCGATCAAGATGTCATTTTTGACGGGTTTCTACTAGTATTAATAAAAATTAACGTGGGTTTTAACAAACAATGTTATTTTCGGAAAAATACCAAAAATGGAATACGTCACTTTTATTATTTTGCGACTTTTAAAATTCTCTCAGTTTATCCCCCTCGACTGCATCTTCTTCCGTTCTCTCACCGATTGTCTGTATTTCCTCGACCGGATTTCAATCCGGGATGCTTGAAACTCATTACCGTAAATTTACGAAAAACGTACCGAATTTTACGGGATGCGAGTAATTTTATTTTTTTAAAAGTCAAGTACATAAGTTTTCGTCGTTCCGTATAAGTATTCGCGCGCAAAAATGACTTCTATGTCTGCCGTTATATGCGAGGAAATGACACGTACATTTAGAGGCTTTCAGTCTCAGATATGATACGGCTCGCGCGGTGTTCAGGTGCGGATAACGTAACCGGGGTTATAGGAAGCGTATTATTTATAGCGATGATGTGGGAGAGGACAGAGTAGGGGCGAACAAAAGGTTTGGAATAGTCCGCTCCCGGACGAGCCCCTCGGATGACTGCGCTTGTATCATATCGCGCGCCTATTTTTTTTACGAATACGCGTTGTTAACGCTTCAGCGGTGAAACTCTAGAGGGGGGGGGGGCACTTTTTTCCTTCGTCCAAACCATTCCTCAAAAAAATATATATACGAAGTTAGTCTTGCGCGTAATCAAAACTGCTTACGTAATTTTTACCAAGATATATTGATATAGGCTAAAGGGCGAAGCACAGTGGTGTCCTCGGACACCAGTAGGTCTTTCTGAAACATTTTCGGCCAAAGTGAAAGAGGGACTCACCAACCCGATCTGGGCCAGCGTTGTGTTTTAAGGTCCACAATCACTCCATGACATGTACACCCAGGGCCGCCGAGAGCCAGTGCGGGCCCTGGGGCAAATACCATCGCCGGGCCCCTTTTCTTTGTTTTAAGTTCAAAAAGGGAACCGGGCCGTCCCCTCCCCCCTTCTCTACGGTATTGTCAAATTCCATCCAATTAAATTTTTTAATCAAAATTACGTATAAAATATATGTTGATACTATATGTATCACATCATAATTAGACTTGGTATTATTCGATTAATTTCGATAAACAGCGAATTTGTAAAAATCAAATATTCGACGAAAGTTAATTGCCGTCGATGTGTGTAGTAGGTTTTACATCGTTAAATTTTTTGCGAAATTACATTTCATGGTATTTAAATTTGGTTTTCCAAATTAATACAAAATGTATTTAATACCCAAAAAGCAAAGCGTAAAAAATCGGTACTTGTCATAATTGACGACCACATTTGAATCGCAATTTCCTACACTTTGCATTGTGAGGTCCCCCGCGACATTTTTAAGTAACTGCGTATCTTGCGCTGCAACAGAGTCCAAAATTACGTATTACGTGAAAGTAGATCTTACAATTAGTATGAATGAATACCGATCCCCAGATGTCCCTATAGTACTTCAACTAATAAATTCTCGTAGAATTTACATTTCTAGGGACCATACCGATAATTCTTCCTCCGAAGGAAAGTTTCCCATCATAATCGGTCCTTGTTTGCGTTATAGGCATTTCTCCAGATTACTCCTGATTTTTTACCAACATCGCAACTTTTTCCTTCATAATATTTACGTATAAACTTGGTTGTATATTATAATAGCGTAATATTAAGTTTGTTATTGAATGGCCACGATTTTGTTATTGTACGATTCAACGAAGTAAGTCATGTATTTATGCGCTTTTAGTCGAGTTTATTTCGACGGAAATTATGGTCGTGTCAGCCTTATATGCGATATTAAGTGTACTTAAGAGTAAATATTCCAAGTTCAACATTATAAAATATGGTCAATAAAGAAAGAAAGGCTACCATATCTCTCAAAAAACCTGATGTGGCACACATGACTTTCTCCATATTTGGGGTATAGATATTCAAATTATTACGAAAAGCATTATTAATATTATTAATATCAAAATTATTATTTCGTATCGTAGAAGAATAGTCGTCCTTATTGCCGTAAATTATATATTGAATATGTTTACAGAATTCACCGCTAGTTGGTGGCGCTGCATATTGGAAATTTACGAATAAGTTAAATATCTCCGAAGTGGATGGTTCTACAAAAATTTGTTTCAAACAAAACTTAGAAGTAATATTATTATCTACAACTTTAATCCTCACAAAGATTACCAATAACGACGTTTTAAAGGAGATATTTGACGTAAACCGAAAAAAACCGATTATTTTTTATAAATAATTCCTAAACAATGACTGCTATGGAAAATTGTTTCAAATGAAAGCTGTAGGAAATTACATTCTCTATAACCTTTGTATCGAATTGTATATACAATAATGATGTTTTAACGGAGAAATATCGCTAAACCGAATACACAAGGAAACAGCTCAAGAAATAGGCGGACAATTTAAACAATGTAGAGAAAAAGTTAACTGAAAAAACAGGACTGCTGATGGGAAAAAGAAGGAAAATGAAAATTACTAATAATCCTAAAGAATCGATTCATTTTTCCGAACTAAACAAAACTATACGGAAGTCCATCAAAGAAGATGTGAAGTAATTTAATTATGAGCTAGTCGAGAAAACTATACAATAGAATCTACAAGAAAATGAAGCAACATCTCTCGATTGGTAAGAGACAGCTGGTGGCTTGGGTGCTAGAAGGAAATTAATCCTAAAACGGGCACAAGAATTCTACACAAAGTTTTATGAGGATCCGCTAGCAATTGATGAAGTAATTGAATAAGGTAATACGCTCACCGAAGAGGTTCCAGATGCCCTTCCAGATTAGGTAAGACATGCAATAAGAAGTATGGAGAATGGAAAAGCATCTGGAGTGGAAGATATCTCAGTGGAAATATTCAAAACAACGGGTAATTATATGGAAAAGATTATCGCCATGATTTTTACATCATGCCTGAGGAGGAAAAAGATACTATAAACGTGGGAATCACGCAAGAATCATCCTCTTGCACAAGAAAGGTTCCAAGGAAGATTTGAATAACTACAGACTGATCAGACTACTCCCCACAGTCTACAAAGTATTAAACAAAATACTTACTTTGCGCCATCAAAATAATCTTGATTCCGCCCAACCCAGAGTACAATCAGGATTTCGCAGTGGATATAATACAATGGATCACGTCCAAGTCGTGAGAGAGGTAATCAGTCGGACTAACGAGTGTGAATTACCTCTATGCATGTGCTTCATCAACTACGAGAAAGCATTTGACTCTATACGAACTTCGTCAGCGGTGTGTACGCTGAAGAAACAAGGAGTAGAAGAAACGTACATAACCTTGATCAAGAATATCTACGAAAATGCAACATCATCTGTCCAGCTGCATGAAGAAACAGGTGCCTTTAATACCGAAAAGGCAAGGAGATACTATATCTCCTAAATTATTTACGGCAGCTCTAGAGGAAGTATTCTAAACGCTGGACTGGGAAGAAAAAGGTATAAAGGTGAATGGAGAATATCTTACATAAGTCATCTGGAGATGGAGAATATCTATGAGAATATCTAAGTCATCTGCGCATTGCAGATGACATCATACTGTTCGCAGGAAGCCCAGAAGAGCTCCGTAGAAGAGCTGGAGCAGGCAAACCGATAAGCTGGTCATAAGACGAATCTTAATAAAACAAAGGTCATAACTCCTTCACAAATCCTGAGAAGATATGTATCAATGGAGCAGAACTCGGACAAGTAACCAGCTGTTTCCTTGGGTCAGCTCATCGCCACAGACGGATCGCTTCTTGGAGAAATCAATCGGAGAGTGAATATGACATGGAGTGCTTTTGGGAAGAATGCAAACATCTTCAAATCAGATAAACCAGTATTCCTATAAAGGAGATTGTTTGACCAATGTGTTCTGCCTATTCTGACATATGGATGTGAAACATGGACCATGAAAGCCAGAATGATACAGCCCCTGAAAACAACACAGAGGCACTGAGAGACGCATGTTAGGGATCACCCGAAGAGATCGCAATAGGAACGACTGGATAAGAAAGAAGGCGGGAGTCTGTGACGTGATTAGAAGAGTAAATGCGCTAAAATGGCAGTGGGTGAGCCATGTTGCTAGAAGAAATGACCACCGTTGGACGTCAAGTGTCATCGGATGGATCCCAAGAAACATCAAGAGACCGAAAGACAGGTGGGAAAGAGAGCTTGTGAAGTTCTTGGGACCTACTTGGAGGAGGGAGGCAGTTGACAGGACAACTGGAGAAGTCAGGGGGAGGCCATCCGTCAATAGTTTGAGAAAGGCTGATGATGATAAATATCTACATATAATAAAAACCTAAGGTAGTCATCCTGATCATGATAATCATGTGTAACTCCGCCGGAATGATTGCAGCATATTTTTGGATTGCTTTTTAAAATTACTTAGAATCATCGTACCAACTCGGGACTTGAACCAAAGAAAGCCTAAAAGAATGAAAATTTATTTTTCTACCATTGATTTTACGAATCTGTTCATGAAAAAATAAAATATCCTGGAAAAGGTCCCAGGTTCAACTCCGGGAGACGGTAATATTCTTCCCATAAGTTTACGCGGGATTTTCGATTTTTCAATGTGCAAGGATTTACTCCTTCATTAATTAAAATACCTAAATATGGACCGATTTTCGTTTTTACTTTATTTGACGATGAAACTGTAGACTATCTTATTCCTACAATGTTTACATGTTACACGGCCGTAATCTTCAGAAATAGGCAGTGCTCGGAATGAGCCGGAACGCACCTGAATGCCGCTCCAACTCGTCACACGCGCCGATGATACCGTTCCGTTTCCCTTATAAAAAGCGTTCCGTTTCCTAACATTTTCCATTTCGAGCATTGGAAATAGGCATCCTTTTTCGAAATGTGGATTTTTCGTACTCTTTTCGGAGGTTGCCAAAGCGACCCTCATTGTTGCCTCCGATTCAATTAGCCCCAATTAAGCCTTCAAATAGACGAAAGAATGGCGTTATTGCTAAACGATAATCTCTCAATATCGAGCGATACGGTGGTTGGTGAGCGTAGCGAGCAGGGGCGATATTTTGAAAGATCTATAATGAAAATTCACTTAATAGTAATGACACAAAATTTGTTTACATCGCTTCTATCCATTTTATTCTATTCATCGGATTAGTTCATTCTCAATTGCTTGACTGATTTCTGCGAGAAAATATTTGCTCTTTAAAGTAGACTGAAAACTACCATAACGTTTTACGACTGGAAATATCAAGTAACATACATGCTTAGTATCTTTATTCGTGGTTTTCATTATATATTATATATTTTCATATATAAACCAACATAGATTAATTTTTGGACATGGATAAGTTTATGCAGATATATTCAGAGTAAGGTCACGTCAGGGTGTGAAAATACAAATAACTGTAATTGTTAATAAACCAGAAAATAACAATAATATAGATTATAATGAAGTGTTAAATTAATTTTCTTTTAAATTTATTATTTTTGTTAATTTGTTATTAAAAATTAAATACACATTTTGTATCAAATAACTTTATTTAATTCATTTTCAGAGCATATTTCAGTTATACTTATCTAAATCCAATGCATGGTAGGGACGAAGTGAGTGCGAGGGAAACGAACAAAGGGGGATTGGCGAGCGGGAGCGAACAGGGGGCCTGTCCCGTAGTTTGTGTGTGTGTGTGTATGTATGTATGTGTGTGTGTGTGTATGTGTGTGTATGTGTATATATAAATAAATATATATATTTATTTATTTATTTATATTTATACATAAACTGTTTTGTTCTCCCGATCTTTTTGAGCAAACCCTAAGTCCGTGAAAAAAGAGAACTTTTTCATTTTATTCTCCAGTAACGGAAAGGTTCACTAATTTTAATAAGAGAGCGTGAAAATTACGTTGAATATGAACATGTATTTATTCATTTTCGAGAGAATACGAACTCCCGATGGTTTACGAAGATTCGAAACTGTCTCACGGCTTCTGCATCTGTTCGCTCGTGTTTTTTAAAATTATTATTCGGCTGTCGCGTTTTCCGCAAGGACGCCCGGTCGCCTTATTTCGCCTAAAGACCGTTCGAGAAACCCGTTTGAAAAGGTGGGGGGGGGGGGGAGGACGAGTTCTTTTCAACAAAACACTTGTAAATTTCCGGAAAATATGCACGCTTACGCGCACACGTAACGGAGATGTCATATGTGTAGGGAAGAGCGTCAAAAAAAACAAGCTGAGAGCATTTTCTAAGGACCGGAATTATTTTTAAACATACGCGTTTTTTGTAATCGCACGGCTGAGATGATAGCAACGCTAAGTCAGTTGTCGAAGTGAAGAGAGGAAGAGAGAGGATTATTATTTTTTTGCCTTAAGGGACATCTCTTCCACAGCGCGTTTCTTTAGAGTAGCAATGTGGGGGAGGGGGGGGGGGGGTGTTGCCGTATGTCAAGCACCCTCTTCATACAGGGGGGCGACTTAATTCAGGGGCCATATGGACAGCAGAGAAGAGTCGGAGTCGGCGTGAAAAGTTTCCTGCGCGTTTTTATTCGCAGGGCATCACAGGACGAAAAGGAATCGTATTATTTGCCATTGTTTTTGGTTTTCAAGGCGCGAGGAAAGGACGACTCGCGTCATGCGGAAACAAAGGTTTTTTTTGGAGAACTTGTCCCGTGAAATATAATAAAAACTACAGTCGAGGAGCTAAAATCCATGGCGGACTTGGAATATTTATTTGTAAAAAAAACCTTAAGCCTCTCATTGTCAGCCGCGTTGAATCATCTGATACGATGCTTCAGGTAAGCTCGGCCATTGCGTGCGGTCCGACAGTTCTCCTTGGAAACGAATTGCTTTGTTATTTTTTACGTCACTTCCAAATCGAACCATGCCGTAAATCTCACATCCTCGGGATTTCCTCAAGCTCTTACGGTTTCTATACTTTTTGAAATATTCGTCCAAAAATCCTTCGCTAAAAACTAGACGGCGAAGGGCTGAATTGATAAAATTTACACCAATTTTCCTAACCATCTCCCGTTATTTCTTTACAGAAACGCCGAGTTTAGAGTTTTCCTCTGAATAAGACCTAACTCAACAGAGAACGTAATTTTAGTGAAGTCAACCTAGTAAGACTGTAATTCGTTTTCTATTATCATTTTCCTTCAATGGATAATTTCCATGGACGTACGTGTTGCAGCTGCTAAATGACGAAGTCCGATTCGTTTCATCATACTGCTGCTCACCATCAATTTCGGCTTATTTCAGAGCATATAGCATAGAAAATACTCCGACATAAAACATTTCTCAGATATGAGATTTAGCTGTTTAATGTTAAGAGTAACTTTTCTTATAGTGACTGAGAATTTATGCTTATCGCACTAAATTATTTACAAATAAATAATGAAAAAAATAATATTAATATCCATCTTATGACAGAAACCAAATAATTAATCGAGGCATCTAGCATAGCCTTTATACGGTTGATCAAATTATCAGCGCATTTCAGGTCTAAAGAACGTCCTGGGATTTTCTGATCGTTGATGCTAACAATGAAAAACTCTCTAGTTATTACCTCTACAGTTTAGTTGATAGATATGATATTTAATTTAAACTGTTCACCGCATCGAGTAAAAAGACATTTTATTCTACATGTCAGCACGTCCTGAAAACATATTTTGAAGATAAAGGAAGCGATTTTCTATTTAATAATTTCATAGCTGTGCGAACGCATTTTCCATCTGTTGAATAAATGTACTCCTCGCAAACATAAAATAATATAATTAATCGAAAAGAATATGGAAGTAATTTCGTCCGTCTGCGAATATTAAAATTAAATATGTCGTTTCTGCGCTTAGTTACGAGGTGAATAAAAAGATTTCCACAGAAATCGTTCCAGGTAACGTGCGAGCAATTCAAGCCCGACTGAAAGAGCGCATTCGGACAGCTTCGTAATTAATAAATATTTCTGTAATTCGTAATTTCGCGAGCGAAATGCGTGTGTGTGTATGTGCGCGAGAGAGAGGATCTCGAGTTTTAACGTCTGAAAAGACTCTGAAGAACGAAAAAGCGTCACACGGTTGAACGTTTACGAAGAGTCCCCTTTTAACCTCTCACGCCACCTTATATTCAGAATGGCCGACGCGAATTTTTTATTTATTTTTTCAGCGAAAATAGGAGTGACAGGATAAGACGAAGCATAAAGGAAGGCCCGTGAAAAAAAATTAAGCGAACCGGATCGGTACGTTAAAAATTACAAAATAAAACGTACGTAATGTTCATGCTCTCTGGCAAGAAGATAGCCAAAACGTCCAAACGGGTACGGAGAGTGAAAAGAGGAATGTATGGCGCCTTATATCGAAAAAAATAAGTGCATTCCGAGCGAAGAGGGAATAAGTCCTACAAAAAAAGTGAAAGAGAGAGAGAGTGAGAGGGTAAAAGAGAAAGAGATTTAGAGCGAGTCGCGCGGAGAAAAAGAAACACCAGAACGTTTTAGCAAAGGAAAATATACAAAAATTTTTTTTTTCAGAATTGAATTTCCACTCGGACGAATTTTCGAAAACGCTCTTTTCAGGAAGGCTCAATGAAAAGGTCAAAAACTTTGAAAAAGTAGCAACAGAAGCAGTAGCAGCAGGTATAACGCGTGCGCGCACACACACACACACAAATCCACTCGAACATTCACTCCCGCAAGCGTACCTACATATGCACATACAAATACGTATGTATGTACAAGGGACATAGGAGGAAAGCTACGGGAAGACCTTTTCACCTCTCCCCCCCTCACATTACCCCTTCCTCACCTCCCCCATCCCCTACACCAACCCAACCCACACCATCACCCCGAGAGAAAGAGGGACGAGACCGTTTGGCATGAAATGAAAAATAAACGCGAAACGGTGATGGAACGTGTCGAGTTTGAACGTAGTGGCATATTATGTGAATCGGGAGAGGGTAGGGAAGGGGAGAGCGAGAAAAAGAATACGAGGGTGAGGGTGCTGAAGGAAGGAAGGTCAGTGAGTGAGTGAGAAAGAGAGAGAGAAAACGAACCAGAATAAAAATAAATTTCATGTTTTCTTTCGCGAACGGTGGCTTGGTCGGTCGGACAAAAAAAAATTTCCGCGAACCGCCATTGAATGTTCATCTGGGAGCAAAAAGGAAGATTTTCACGGAGAAGGGAGAGAGATAAAATGAGGGAGAGGAGAGGAAATGGAGACCTTTCTCTCTTCTCTCTTTCTCTCCTTTCCGGTAGAAAAACACCAAAGTTTCGCCCTGAAGGGACATTTTTTTTTAGAGTGGGCGAATTTTCTTTTATTTATCCCGAGAGAACGCATGGCGTATCGAAGGAATATGGATATGGAAAGGCTAAGGGAAGCTTCGCGATAAGAGGAGAAAGAGAGATAAATAGAGAGAGAGAGAAATAAAAGGACGACATAATGGAACGAGATGGAAGCGAAAAAAAATTATAAGAGAGAGCTGTTACACGACAAACTCCAAAAAAAAGACGGACTTATTATTTTTTTAATTTTAACAAATAAACAAATCCCCCGAGTTTCCTGAGTACGATCGCGAGAGGAAAATAATAATTTTTAGGGTGAGGAGAGCGTCGTGATATTTCGAACGCCGGATGATTTCCGAGTGTCTTGGATGGACGTGTTCTCTCTCTCTCTCTACATTTTAGAGTCCGACGAGGAGTTTTCACGGGATTTGAACAAATCGACATAAAAACTCGCCTTTTTTCATGCACGCGTACTTGCCACTCTCGTTCGTTCGCGTTTTCTTTCTTTTTTAAGCTATCGTCTCTCGTGTTCGCTAAAGAAGAAAGAAAGAAAAAGGAATTTTCGCCGCGCCTATTTAGCTAACCTGCAATGCGACATCTTCCGTTACGGTTATTAAAAGTTTCGAATCGCGGAAATGGAAGGTCATATTCCCGTCATTCGGTTTTGTTTTTAACCGTGTTTTTTTTATTTTCTTTTTGGGGGAAGAATTTTCCTCGTTCTTAATGAGGTTTGAGCTTTCGTTTTTTCCTAAAAAAAAGGAGAAATTTATTAAAAATTCTCAAACGCGCGCATGTCAGTTTCAGGTACCCATCCGCTGTAATTGTCTTCGTTTCCGGGGATTTTTTTTCGGTAGAGAGATTAGTATTTGAATATTATCAAATATTCCGTGCCAACGTTAAAAGTCCGTCGCATGGAGAACTCGTTTTTTTTCCTAGGAAAAACGATAAAGTTCTGCTCGATGTGTTGGGAATTATTCAACCTCCCTTTTATTTTCCATTCAAAAAAGCTTTGAATCGCTCACGAAAACGTGTAGGTAGTGTCAAGGAGTTGATGAAGGCTTGTAATAAGTCCAGCACGTTACGCGAAAGGATGTACTGATAGATGATGAATGCAGAATCCTAAACGTTTATTAGTCTACAGGTTTGAGCGTTATGATACACATTTAAAAGGAAAGAGTTCGTCGCAAGATTTAACCATCTTGTGTTTTAGCGGAATAAGTCAGGTTAGAGTTTTTTTTTTGGGACTTTATAAAAACTGGATAAGAGTATCCGAGAAACGTCACCAACCACGAATATAAGCTACGGAAAATAATCGAAATCGCAAATCAAAACATTCCGCAATTGCAAACCTCTGGTTTAATGACTCACCGATGATGTGTGGGGAGCTTTTTGCATATTTTGTATAAAACAATTTACACGTTAAAGAAAGGTATCGAAATAACGTTTAATAAGCGCGGCTCCGTAACAAGCTCGATTTTACGACTATGAGATGAACTGCTATCGTAGAGGCTGGAACTGATTCCAAACTCGCTCGGTTCTATCTTTTCACCCTCTTTCTTTTTTTCGCCAGAGTACTTTCTCCAAATCCCAGAGGCCTTTTTGATATTTACGTTTCCCATCGGCAGAATTCGTTCCGCCCCAGCTATTTTAAAACACAGCTTTCTCATTAACTCTTTCTCATAGCCTACGAGCGAAGCAATAATTCTCACCCTTAGAACTGCACAAGACCATCGGGGAGTTATAAAATTTGGCGCGAAGTGATAAATGTCAAAGGTGATGCGTGCTGAATTTTCAATCGTTCCTTTTGCCTCGTTTTGAATTTCTCTCGCATTACGCCGAAGAAGAGTTTAAAAATTATCACATTATGCTGAAATGAACTCGTTTGCCATAAGTTTGCGACGAATATTATATAATCATTATTGCTCCTAAATGCGTACAGTGATAACTTTCATAAAATATTTTCAAGAAAATGAACGTCCCATTCAAAAGAGACTGTCGAAAACGACAAATAATAAATTACAGAAAGGAATTTTTTGCTTTGAGAAAACGATGCGGGGGTTGACAAAAATTATTATTCTGTTTTGCGAAATACATTTTCCATCTCGTGTTTTTAAAAGATGATAATTGTTAATTGTTAGGGAGGGAGTCGCCGGGACGGAGGACGCCTTCAACCTCCTCTCTAATAAGTATTTAACTGTCGATGACGTGATTGTGAATATGTGCAAAATTAAAAGTTTTTGAACAATAAAGCAATGAGATCAGGTAAAAATTCTTCGATATAGGTCATAGCCTTTTTTTACACATATTCCGAAATTTAGATATATACTTGAAAATGTAATTTTAATTTGTTCCTCTTTTATTATGTATGAACTTCTGCGGTTAATCTAATTAATAATTGCCAGACTTTCATTAAACAAACAAATATAGTTTTTTGCTTAACTATTTCAGAATTAACACCTTGTTGCAGAAATACGAGTCGTTTCATGACTACACGAGCTTCCTTGTTCAAGCGATACATATGGAATGAACTCAATATTTCATTATCTATATAGGTATGATTCATTATTGGATTAGAGAGTTTAATCGATACCTCTTACTTGTAAATTCCCAACCGCCCTAAATGACTCAATCAAAATTTATCTTTTGTAAGATAGAAGTGGAATTCGGAAAAGAATGCTCCTTGCTATAACTTGCCCATAAGCCAGTAATAATTATAAGATTGCATATCGTTCTTATGATACTATATACCGTTCAATGGTTTTTCATATCCCTAATTCATTTGGCGATTCCTATTTCAAAATGTATATATAATTTCATGTAATTAATTTGTACGAAAGATAAACTTCCTAAAACGAAAAAAAATTTTAATCTTCGCCCTCATCCATTTAAAGGCCGGAGGTTAATGCTACACAGCTGTTAAAATATTCTCCCAATTTCTATAAGTCGTAGGAATTAATTTCCTCGAACGCGTACAAAAATAAACATCAAATTTATTTAAGTTCAGTTTTGCCCTCAGGAAAAAACTTTAATGTACACGTACGTCGATCATTCAACATATTATAGCCGGAAATTTGTTCCAGAGAAGTTAGTTAAACGACCACTTTTGTTAATTTAAAATGTTATTTCATTAATGAGATGTGCCAACTATGAAAGTTAGACGGGGAAAATAGACTTAACGAGAAGATCATTACGATTTACCATTTTCGGCGAAGTGCATGGTGGAATATGGAAATAGACGAAGTACGTTGAAGTTACACGACAGCGACGCTAGAGCGGAAAGTTAAAATACGAGCTTCGCGTGACCTAAACTTTTTTTCCGACGTCTCGGGAATGGCCCAACCACCGAAATAATTTCAGCGTTACATCGCTCCGCTAGATTATAAATGCAAGGGTTTCACACTTTTTTCCGCGTGGACGTCGCTTTAAACCGCGGCGTTTGCCACAACGGAAATGCTGCCGAGCGTGACAAGTCCCGGGGAAGACTCGCCACCTAAAAATAGTGGGAACGAATGATCCGTCTGTCCTCAGTTTGTTTGTTTTGCCAATAGGCATAGATATGACAGAATCTGAAGGAGGGAAAACTTCTCATTGCGCCATATATAATAGAGAAGTGTTGATTGGTTGGTAATCAGTAATCACTTACAAATACGAATAACTCGATAAGGAATCGAGATAAAAACTCTAAATTGGGCAGGAATGCTCGATTTACATATTTTAAGGTGATGACGAAAAATATCGTAGATATAATTTTGGAAGTGTCCGTCCGTCCCCCCCCCCCCCCCCTCTATCTCGAAAGCCGTTTATCGTAGAGATATGCGGTAAACTGCGTTTTGTTTCTACAAGCTAGGAGGTCCCTAGAAAACAATTTTAATTTTCATAAAGTCCCGGGTTCGAATCCAGGATACAATTATATGTTCCCATAAGCTTACACGGGATTTTAGATTTTTCGGAGTGCAAGGTTTTCTTCCTTCATACATTAAAACACGTAAATATGGACCGATTTTCTTCCTTTTTACTTTATTCGACGGCTAAAACTCTATACTATCTTACTCTTTCGATGTTTACATGTTAAAGGGTCGATATTTTCAGAAATACGCATATGTTTTCGAAATTTAGCGGATATTTCGTACTCTTTCCGGGCGTTGCCATGGCGGCCGTCATTTTTGCCTCCGATTCAATTAATGCCAATTAAACATTCAAATAGGTGAAAGAAAGCGTTATTCGCTTCGAAATTTTGTTTAAACATCGAAATTAATTATGCATAGCAATATAAATATTTACGGATAATTATTCTGTTGACTGCATATGGGAAACGTTTCTAACGATTTAATCGAAGCAGTTGAATCTTCCTTTCATCATTTGAATGCTAGAATCATACCTTTTTGTAAGTAAAATTATTATATTATACAGCTGTAATGCTTATTAACGCAAATAGGCTCACGCATAAATTTAAAATTAGAAGAGAATAGGGACGTACGATATTTTTTTAACATACTATTGAAAGTGACGCGGTTATCTTCTCTTCGTATCTAATCTAAATAAACGGTTGAATTGATTGTTATATAAGAAAGAAAGGATATATTATTCAATAATAAGAAACAGAAAATTATAAACATAAATGTTCGTGATCAATTACTGTGTAGTATATTAATACTACACAGTAATCCTCTCTAATAGGACTTTAAATGCAGATTTCTGACTGACTTATGGGTTATTCTCCCGAATGGATGTGGAAAAGAGACGGAAGACAAAACACAAGATTTTAAACAGAGCTTGAAAGATATGCTCTATTTTTGCCACCAATCTCACGGGTTTAAACCGGACAGCGGTCAGGGGCAAAACCCCTTTACTTAAAGAAACCTCTAGCGGAAGGAATTGAATTGAACTATATGATCATACGACTTCAGTATATAGTCCGATAAAATTAGTTACTAAAAAGAATACTTTAAACTTTAGTATACATAGAAACGTAAATATTTACGGATAATTATTTACTTAACTGCGTATGGGAAGCGTTTCTAACGATTTATTCAAAGCAGGTGATTCTTCATTTTATCGTTTGAATGCTTGAATCTTACATTTTAGTAAGTAGAACCATTATATTATACATCTATAATGCTTATTAACGCAAATAGTCTCACGCATAAATTTCAGATTAGATGAGAATAGGGGCATACTTTAATTTTTTGACACATTACATGGTTATCTTCTCTTCATTTAGATAATGGAAGTGGAACAATATACCTCTGTGGAGTTGTCTTATCCATTGCTTACATTCCTCTATAAACTGATATTACCATTTCAATTACCCTGTTATTTTCCACTTGAATTCCAGTATTACATGCATTAAACGTTTAAATTGAGCTATTTCGAACTGCAAGCGGAAAATGATGAACAGAAAAAGAAACTTTATAATGTTTTATTCAAAAAGGTTCATAACCGAAGATTGTAGGTCAATACTTTATTTTTCGAAAGGAATGAAAGCCTGCAGGTCGAGAATTCTATTTTTACGTGTTATTGTATGGGAAATGGAAAAGTTCGCTGTCAATTACTGCGTAGCATTAATTTTCTCTCTAATATGAAATTTAAAATGCAGATTTCTGATTGACTTCGCATAATAAATTGTTAATACGCACATACAGCCGTGCGCTCACAGAGATTCGAACCCGTGAAGCTTACCAATACCTGGAAAATACATTAGTATAGTTAAATGTGAATTATTGAGATTAACTTTTTTTACACACTCCTTAATTTTTGATAAATTAATTTTTAAAAACGCGCAAATATTGCGCGGGTTCAGCTAGTAAAAATATAAATAAATAAGAATAAATAAATATAAATTGAATCTCCATAAATAGCTTGAACGATTGAATCTTTATTCGTCATTTTTGACGGGATATACACAAGTTAAATAATATTGGTGCTCGCATCATCATGTCGACGGATATATCCTTAGATAAATTAATATTACAAGCGTGGAGTTTCTTTTTTTAGAAAGATATGTTTTGCTCTGAAGAGGACGATTTCTACTGGATTACACGATGGATAGATTCAACCGATTCATCAAATACTCCTCAAATTCTTACGTCGTTTATTTGAGGAGAGTAATTCAAAATACCCTCCTTCAACTTAAGCATAGTAATTTGCTACTTTCATTGAAACAGTCAGAGATTTTTTAGAATTTACTTTCGGTGAATCACCAATGAAGACACATACTTTGTAGCCGAAATTCTCATCTGTTTTCGCTCTCCTTGTTATGGCTACTGGAGATACCTAAGACGAGTTCTTAATTTTCAGTTTTTGATACTCAATGCCTTTTCTGGAATTTGATTTCACCCATAAGACAAGCTCGATAATTCTCCAGCGAAGATTAATCGAAATAAAATTCATATGGAGCCTAGGTAATAACATTTTCTCACATTAACTACGCTAAACTTAATTGCCATAGCGTTTTTTCAACGGTTAAGCTTGAAATGGCAGTTTCTTAACTTTATTTTAGTGCAAGCCAGCCATCACATTCTAAAAGGCGATACGTTATAAAAATATGTCAAGTGGTCAGTCCAAACAAGTTTTTTTTTCTACTTGGCTCAAGAGCTAAAATATACTCAGATGCAACACATTTTAGTCGAAATATAATTTCTATGATACAAAAATCTTAGATGATGTCATAGCAATCAGTTTCATCCGCCGTCGTAAAGGTACGCATCCACTTTCACAACTACCACTGAATAAAAGCACGCAAGTTAATATAAAAAAACTTTCTATATAGACGAACGTATATTTTTTCTCCTCACAGAGAAAAACAAAAACGACTCGGTGCACGGGCTGCTCAGCATCGCTCGGGCGAACGCTCTCCGCCAATTCACGAGCACGGCGCAAGGCAGGTGCACTCCTCTCTCCGTCAATCCCTATTGAAGCAACTCGCTCAATCCATTTTGGATTTTTTCCCTGCACACGTTTACGAGAGAGAGAGAAAGAAGAGGAGGAGATGCACGGCGCTCGGCGTGCAGCGTGCTCCGGACGAGCCGCTGAAGGGTAAATCGCTTTGAGTGGCGGCAAAATTCTTCCAGGTGATAGACGCGCAAGAGAGTAGGCTTGCGTGGGAGGGAGAGAGGGAGAGAGATAGGGGGAAAGGGGCATTGGGGAAGGAGATAGGAAAGTATAGGGAAGGAGAGCGCGGACCGTTCCACCCACGACCTCATACTCCTAAAAGAATAAATAAAAACTTTAAACCACCCTATCCAACCAACCCTCGGCTCACATACGGACACCCACCCCTTCTCCGTCTCTCTCTTTTTTCCTCTCTCCTCCCCCGCCTTCTCCCACCCACTAACTCCCCACCTCATCCCCTCCTCCTTTGACCCTTCCAATTAACAAAACCAACAGAAAATCGATGGGTGTGTCGGGAGAAGAGAGGGGAGAGGGGCGTGGGTAGAAGTAAGAGAAAAGAAGGGGAGGGTGAGAGTCGTGGGGGTGGGGGAAGGTGGTAAAGAGTAGGACTTGGAGGGGGGGGAAGGTATGGAGAGGAGGATGGGCGAAGGAGGGGTTGGGAGAAAAGAAAAAATTGCTGTAAGAGAAAGGATGGGTTAGGAAGGACAGTGGGAGAATGGAAAGAGGGGGATGCGTACGACGGCGGTTGGGATGGATGAGGGAGGGTTGATGGATGGGAGAAGGTAAAGGAGGGGAGAGGAGAGGGTGAAAGGAGAAAAGGATGATCAGTTAGCGATGAGATGGGAAAGGGGCGTGAGTGAAGAGCAGGAGAGGTGAAAAGAGGGGGGAGAGGGTTTCTCCCTGGTCCAGAAAGAGGAAGGGGAAAAGGATGAGTTCAGAGCGGAGAGGGAGAGAGAAGGGGGGGGAGGGGAGTGGAGGGGAAAGTGTAAAAAGGAGAAAAAGGGTAAAAAGAGAAGGAGGGAGGAAGACGAGAATATTGTGTATCTTTCAGAGAATTTGGGGGAGAGGGAGGGGAAGGGAGGGGAGGGAATGGGATTGGGGAAAAGGGGAGTAAAAGAGTGGTAGAGAAGGAAGGGAAGTTTTCAGCTGAAGGATAGGAGTGGTCACTTTGAAGGACAGGGTGAGAATGGCTGTGGGCGGGGAGAAAATGAAAGAGAGGCCGAGGGGGGGAGGGAGGGGAGGTAGGAGTGGTGGGAGAGAAAGAGAGAAAAGGGTGTAGGAGCCGGGGGAAAAAAGGTTTTGGGGATGTCCAAAATACTTTTCAATTACCGGGATGGGAGTGGAAAAAGGCAGTTGAAGCCATGGTAACGAGAAGAGGGAAATCGGATTAAAATAGAAGAATACTTCAGATTGAAATAAATTAGATGGAGGATGACGTAATTTCTCATCTTAATTTCGTGTCCCCGGAACGAAATGGATTTTTTTCCGCGCGAAATCATTCTTGATTTCTTTTCATTATTTTTTTATTTTGCGGAGGGATACGTACGCTGTAAGCTTTGTATGTGGCGACTATTTAATATCTCTGGCCGGATGATTTGCGGGAGAATTAAACTTTTGTCTCGCCCTTCTTGCACAGAATGAAGCAAAAAGAAGAGATTTATTAGCGCATCAACCAAGGGTAATTGTTATATACCGATTTAAATCACGGTGTTACGAAGATATACGCAACCGCGGGAGATAACTATTTCGGGCGATTTAAAAAAACGAAAACGCGAGCTTAAACAAGAAATGGCCATTGGTCTCTTTTCTATAACGAACCATGCAGCGGTATGTTTTCACCTAGCAGTATCGTTTTCCCTGGCGACAAGTATTCTGATTTATTATTAACTATAACTGCGGTTGAAATGAGCTTCCGTCGAAAACTCTCCATCGGACTCCATTTTTTTGCATTCATTTAATCCACTGCTCTCCAACCGGTGTGCCGCGGCACATTAATGGACGGCGCTAGTGTGCCGCACACTCTGAGGATATTTAATTTTCACAAAAGCGTTTGGAACAAACAAAATTCACATAGATTTTATCATCCAAGAAATTTATCCTGAAACTACGAAAGGAATTGATAGACTTTAGCAACGATCATATAACGTAAAGTTAGAATTCTACCTTTAGATAATCATTACTATTACCTTTAGATGCATTTTGGCTAAAAGCTAAAGGTGTCTGAATATGCCATCGATATGACGTTCCAAATTCAACAACGTATTTATGCGAATTTAGTTGTTCTTCAACGGCCCATTTTAAAAATATATATTAAAAGGACATGTTTAAAAAACCTACATGAAGAAGTTATTTTATCTCTTTCTATTAATGAGCTAAATATAAAGCTTCTTTGTACCAAGAAGGCAAGCCTAAATTCTCCGTCGAAGAGCATAACATTTTTACACGGTGAATTATGTATGTACTTAATTTACGATAAAATTATACAATTATTTGAATATTAAATTACCAATAATAACAATCTAATATAATTGCGACTTTTATCTGTTTCATGATGGTTTTTTCCTTTTAAAGTGTGTATTTACGCAGTGAAATTAATAATTAGCTGTGGTTTGGAGTGCCGTGGAGCAAAAAAGGTTGGAGAGCACTGATTTAATCCATTGAGGTATCAATCCTTTAGAACTGACAAGGGGAGTACAAGACATTCATATCGCCGATATCCTTCAAATTTTCACGGTTGATAACAGGCCGTGAATAATGAAAGTATGTGAAGTAAGAAAACGTAACTCTTTCTCGTTCTCGAGAAAAACGATCTGAAAATGTTAAAAAAAACTCTTATGACTTGATGTTAACCATAGGTATCAGTTTGCATGCAGTAGCTATGGTAGACTATTTTTTTTAATAGTAGGTAGCCAGTCGGACCACGAGCGCATACGTAATCTATCTGCCGAGGTTTGAACCCGACTTATTATATTTTTTTCGAGATATATTTCCTTTTTTTTTTCATTAACTGCACCCTAATCTTTCAAAAGAACATTGACCGTTTTAATTATTGCCTTTTTCGAAATTAATTACCGAAAGAGGAAATAATTAAAAAAGAATAAATTAACTTATGTGGCCATCATTATGGGTTGGGGTAGGAATGGTATTCAGGAATGAGGAAAGTGCATGAAAACATAGGTGCGGCTATGACTTGGGTTATATATAGGGGGGGAATTGATAGGATAAAGGTTTGGGGCGGGGAAATGGTAGATGACCAGGTTTAACGTGAAAAGGAGCAGTTTCTTGGATGATACCTGTCGTAAAAGCAGGGAAAACAGAAAGATTGCCGACTGTAGAAACAAGGGGATATAGCATCACGGGAAGACGCTATTAAAATTCATGCGCTCGTCCATCACCAAATGGGTGCGTCGATTTTCCATGACATGATTAAATAAGCTTGGTACGCCTCAAAATTGAGTGATGGAAGAAAATACTTCTAATTTAATTAATTTCCGAAAAATGCAATAATTAAAAAGGGCAATGCTTTTTCGAAAAATCAGGATAAAGTTAATAAAAAAAGGAAACATACCTCGATTTTTTTAAAATCGGGCTCGAAACACGGCAGATAGATAATGTCTGCGCCCGTAGGCCGACTAGCTACCTACTAGTCTACCATAGCCACTGCATGCAAGCTGATACCTATAGTTAATATCAAGTCATAAGAGTTTTTTAAAAACATTTTCAGATCGTTTTTCTCGAGAACGAGAAAGAGTTGCGTTTTCTTACTTCACATACTTCCATTATTCATGGCCTGCTACCAACTGTGCAAATTTGAAGAAAATCTGCGATACGAATGTCGTGGACTCCCCTTGTGAGATGTCCAACTTGTGGCGAATCGGTCATTGATATGTGGCGAATTGTTGCTCACATTCTACTATTTTTTATTAGTTTATTAAATCATATAGTACTACATTTGTGTACATTTTACATACAACTTCCTTTTTGCAACATAACACAAAATATTATTTTTATAAATAGGACGTTACACAAATATATGGTTACAGCGCAACACAATAATGATTCGCACCTTCTCACGCCCGGCTACCGCTGCTACGTTCTCCACAGCCAACAATACGACGAATGTAATGATTTATTTGATTAATAAATAATTTAAATCATTATTGTGTGTCACTGTATTCTAGTATTTGTATAAAGTCCTATTTTTAATAATAATATTTTGTATTATGTGGCGAAAAGACTGTTCCGTTCGCCACGAGTGTGGCGAACCTGAAAATTCTGTTGGACACCTCTGCCTTAGAAACTATCTTCACTCATATGTCTATGATATTTAAAAGTATTTTAATTTTGATTTCTCTGCTTCAACTATTTCGCACTTTACCGACTTCAGATTTCCCTATTTCATCAGAAAGATTGTTTTGGCTGGCTTGGAATGTTAGGAATGAACGCATACTAATTAATAATGACGGATTAGAGGCACTCACTAGAACTCAAGACATTCGAGGTAATTAAATAATTTATGGGTGGAGTAACTTTTGTTTTTGCTGGTGACTTTCGTCATACACTGCCATTTATTCCTAGAAACAGTGGCAGATGAACTTAAGGTATGTTTAAAAACTTCACGACTTTGGAGCAAAGTTATAATATAAAAATTAACTAGTAAAACGGGGGTTTAGTTGCTAAGAGATGTAGATGCTGGCAATTTTGATGCTCCGATGCTAAATCTGGGAAACAGAAGTTTACTAAACGAACTTAATTCTGACATTAACACACTTTCTGAAGATTTTTGTAATGTTGAAGGTATGACACCTTATGAATTTCCCTCCTAAAGTTTATATCATGAAAAAAATATTAACTTTTAACCTATTATATATTTTAAAACAATTTAAATCTTTTTTTACCATTCTCCAAAAATTCCTATTCAATTTAATGACCCGAGCAACGCCGGATATATCTGCTAGTATTCTATATCTGATATATATTATCAGTTTTCAGCTATTAACCCTTTTCGAAAGTGGACGAGCTTCCAACTTCATAGCAATCGCCTTTAGCGTTCCACGTCTTGTTTTATTCATTGACACGGTTCACAGGTTGTGAACTTCTGAAATATGCAGGTATTGTGATTGTATGCTTAAAAGGGAATTTTGAGAAAGGAAGGAGTAGAGAATGAATTGTAAGCGTATAAGACCAGTAAAAATAATTGGAATACTTAAATTAACATTATTTGGCAGAGCGTTACCACACAAAAAAGCCCTTCAAAATATTTCAGTACATTCACTGGAAACGCTCTGAGTAAATTAGAAATAATTAGAAGCGGTACAAAAACTCAAAGCACGCTGATAAAAGAAGACTAATATTACATAAATCTAAAACTATGTCCATACGAAATTTTTAAATGAAAGCATAATCCCTTTTAAAATATGCTTTTTCGGGTCTAACGAAGGAAAAATAAGCTTCCTAAGATAAAAAATAAAAATTGCAAGATAATAATTAAGACATGGTGATAAATGACATGTAAATCGTGAGTGGATTGATATTTTTCTGGTTTGAACGGTTAAGGAATCTATTCTACTCACGCGCATTTTTCGTTGGGAACAGAAACTGACGAGTTTTAGCAGGAGGTACGAAAATTACAAAAAATCCGCTAATTTATTCGCTCACGCACGAGAACTTCGTCATCAAGTGATGCAGCGGAAACTAGGTCGTGCGCGCGTAGATATATTAGGCGACTCGAAACAAGTAATTTACCACGTTTATTACGGATAAGCTCCGTATGGGATATTCCGAGTTCAATCATGAGAGCGGAAAGTTTCCTTAATCCTTCCTCTTTGCATATTACGTCTGCACGTGCATTTACTCGCGCGTGCTAAACGTGCCTCGCAAGATGGCGGCGCGAAACGAAAAAAAGGTAAAAACTAAACGACGTCTCCGATGGGGGGTGCAAAACGGGAACAGAAAATATTAATCATAAACAAAGAATACGGCCGTTTTCTCTCATTTCGGTTTAATATGAACTGCATGGTGATACATACTATGGCAATACTCGAAAAACAAGGGGAGAACGGCATTTCGTGATTCGGAAGCCATTAGACTTTTTTAAAAAGGCGCTTGAAATAATTAATACTGCGTCTATGAATAGTTCATGTGCGTGAAGTGATGTTTTAAAAATTTTATTCTATGGATTGATAGCGAGGATAAGCAATAACAGATTCTTTTTCAAAAACAGAAATAAATTATTCTATCCCAAGAAAACAAAAATGATTCGAGAGATGGGAAAAAATCAGTTTATACGTGAAAGCATATCAAACGCCATCTCCTGTAGGTGGAAGCAATGGAATCTATTTCCAAATCTTTGCAAACTTGTATAATCTATAATAGCAACATTTTATACAAACAATAACCCTAGGGTGCGAACTTGCAATACTCAACGCATCTTGATGCCGCCTTCAAATATTGATTTGGATGGAATCATTCCTGAAATGCTATAAAAGAAAAAAATCGGTACAACATACATTGTACAAACTTTCTCATATACTAATGCGTCGTTTAGTTATCTTTAGAAAATGAAATCGTATGAGTCTGTTTTTAGAAAATCCAATTTTTGTTCAAGTTGCCCAAGAATAAACTAACCTTATATTCATTCATTGAGAAAAATAAAATACGTAGTATTATTGTAGATGTATACTCAAGTAATTGTACGAGATTTGATCAAAATCGTTATAGCCGTTTAGAGAAAATCGAATTATTGTTAAAGTTGCCTAGAATAAACTAGCCTTATATTCATTTTTTCAGAAATATGAACTATACAGTATTATTAAAGACGTAAACTCAAGTAACTGTACGAAATTTCATCAAAAGCGTTAGAGCCGTTTTCGAGAAAATCAGATTGCTGTTAAAAATGCGTAGAATAAACTACTCTTAATTATTGATCAATGTCAACCATTGCTATGTATATTCTGCTCAGTATGATAAAATGCCTAAGTACGAGATTTCATTCATTTTCGTTCTACCGTCTAGGCTCCAGAGCCAGTAACAGACAGACGGCATTAGGAAAGCCACTTTTTCGGATTCAGCGACACCTAAAACGTGTATTTCCGTAAAAATCTCGAGGTCGAATTTTTTCGCGAAAACAATACTTTCTCGATACTTCGTATGAGAAAATAAAAATTAAGTTACGAAAACGATAGACGAAGTTTGAATAATTTTTATTAAGAGTTCATACACGGTTTAACGTATAATAAATTCAAATAAAATATATTCTTTGGAAATGAATTTATAGCGACTGAAACATCATAAAATGAATTCCCATCTCCCTAAGAATGGACGCGCAACACAATTCGCAGCCCCGCACATCCGAGTTATTTCAAGGAATTTCATCCATATAAAAAAAAACCCCCAACCGATCGTTCAATAGGAAGCCTCACGTGAAATTTAGGAACGCACATTGACTTTCACATTAATGACACATCCGAGAAATAATACGGCGAATTAAAAGGTCTAAGTATTCGGATCTCGTCTTTGAAACGAGCAGACGCTTCTAATTATCAGTAAGGAAGGAAGACGGACGGATGGAGGAGAGGGAAGGAGTATGAGGTGGTTGTGGTGGCGAGAAAAGGAATCGGAAGGAGAGAGAGAGAGGGGGAGAGAGAGCGAGAGAGAGATATGGAGAGGGAGGGAGAGAGAGAGATGGAGAGGGAGAGAGAGAGAGGGAGAGAGAGCGAGGGAGAGAGGGAGAGGGAGAGGGAGAGAGGGAGAGAGGGAGAGAGGGAGAGAGAGAGGGAGAGAGGGAGAGAGAGAGACGGAGAGGGATGAGGGAATTAGGCGGATGAAGAAGGGAGAAAGAGGGGGGAAAATAAGGAGTGGGAGGGAGGGAAGCTGGATGGGCGTGCTAGGGTGGAAAAATCGACGGAACGGAATGAAAGAGGGAGGGAGGAGAGGTCCGGAGCGTAAAGGGAGGGGAGAGAAATGAGGAAGAAAGGGAGAGAGAGAGAGAGAGGAAGGAACCGCAAAGATGTGGATTCGCCTGATGACAGTCCTTTGTTTACCTCTTTTCCTCCCCTCATTCTCTTTCTCCCCCAGGACCCACACCCCCCATATTACCCCGTCCTCTTTCCGGTTCCTTCTTTTTCGGGACTCACCTGGGCGGGTGAGGCGGGAGGCGGAGGGTCTTTCTCCTCCTCCTCCACTCCGCCTTAACCTCAACCCTTCCTTACTTTGAGATGAACGTTCTTCACTCCCTCGTCCAACCCCTTCCCCTCCCTTCCTTACACTCCCAAACGTTATTAACCGGAGGAGCGAGTGGATGGAGGGGGGAGTGGGAGGGGGGGGGGGATAAGAGGAAAGAGAGAGAGATGAGAGAAGACGCAAACGGAGCCGTTCCTTCCTTCCAACTATTCCGGAGAGGAAGGAATAATCCCCGGCACCACCTATTATAAGGTAAGGTAATCCAATTTTATGGAGATCTTATGGAAAATTAAGGACGTTTTTGACGTCGGCGTGTGTTTTGTTTTTCTTGCGTCGCGTAGAGGGAGAGGGAGAGAGAGAGAGAGTGAGGAGGAGGAGTAGGAGGAAAGGAAGAAGATATTTCGCATTGTAACTACAGCGGTGAAATTGCTCGGGGAAAATGGCGCGAGCGAGAGCGTTTTCTAATTAAGACCATCTCTTCCCCTTTTAATTAAAATATGGATCGCTTCGAAATAATAATAATAAAAAAATAAATAAATAAGCCGAGTACTTATCCTGTTATTGTCCGGGTTTCCGTCTTAATTTTTTCCCTTGTGTGTTTTCGGGTGACACGCGCAACGAAATCTTTTTCGCGTTATTATTATTTTTTGAATTCCTAGAGTGGTATTCTAGTTTGAATATCGAATTGGAGGGGAAGATAAAGGGATTCTATTTTGGGCATGGAAAGGGAGGGGGGGGGTTTCTTTCTCTATTTTGTTAGTTCAATATCCCACCGCGAGTCGTCGATACCCGACTCGATCGCACTTCTTATTTTGATCGTAGCCCAAAAGTTTAGGAAAGGATTCGATAATAAAGGCAAATATTAAGCTATCCGCGTTCGGCGAGCGATTTCGCGATGCTGAAACTTTTATAACGCCCGAGCGAAGGAAATTCTTCCTTTTTTTATAATTGGCCATATTTTCCGAAACCCCCCCCACCCTTTTTTTGAATTTTAACTCGTAGAAAATAAACTCTCCGCCCTATTATAATTACTATAATTAACGAGGAAGGACAAACAATAAACGTGCGATATTCCCCCTCGGTTATGAGAAACGATCTTCGAGAAGGGGGCGAAGAAAGGAAGATCCGGAGTAACTAGATGCACGGCGTTGGGTAAAACGCTAGCGTAGAATGTTTCCCCTATTAAGACACAACAAAACGCAGCCAAATGATATATGTCGACGGAATTAACAAGACTTGCGGATAACTAACAACAACCAGAGAGGGCACAGTTCGCGCAAATTAATTTGAAGTTTTTTTTTATATGTCGAGTTAGTCAAATTCAGGAAATTCCCTTAATTATTTTGATGATATAATTAAAATACATACAAAGCATGACCGGCGGTTCGTTTTAATTGCTCCATAATCAAAGAATCTGTTCTCTCCTCCCTTTACTAAAGAAAAAAACATTCTTCTTTTTTCCATCTCGAAAATTCCTAGGGAATTACTGGAGTTGATTTAAAATTGCAACGGCTTAATAAAACTAAATTAGAAACGCGTAAAAAAACGTCTTTTACGGATTTCCGTATAAATCAAATTACGACCGCAATTTAATTTTTGGTTCGCTGCGATCCAAGGGAAGGAATCAGGTGATTCTCGACGCATCTCAGTCGACCGGCAAATGGACGTGAATTTTTTAACTTCTCCACGTTTAACTAGATGCCAGGAAATTTTCAGACTGAAATAACGAGACGGGATTTACAGTCGATTAATTACTAATTTACGTAAATTGTTCTAACAAATGTTCTCAGCCGCTAATGAGAAAACAACCCTTAAGCAATCTCGAGATAAATTGCGACGATTTGTTCGTCTAAAGAAAAGAAAAAAGGTCACTCACGACGGGCGCAATCGCTGCAGCGATTCTCGCAGTTTTATTTGACAAAGAGCGGTATCATTTTTCAGGAATCTCTCGCGTAGTGCCGAAGGTCACCCGCGAAGCGGAATTTATAGTTCGAGCTGATTTTAATCATAATTTCGCTCGAACTTTCCTCGCACTAGAGTCGCCGATGTTCCATTGTTCATCTGTGCATATTTTGAAACCTTACAAACATTCTCGATAACCATCAAGAGGATTCATTATCCTCCTTTAATTACCGTCCGTGAAATTACGTTGTAAGGGGATTAAGAGGAGCAAGTTCTGAGTGACGCAAAGCTGAAGGGCTAGAAAATATGGACGGGAGTGACGTTTCGATGGTATTATTTAGCCCCCTCGCCTTGCCGTTTAATTTCGTTTCGTTTGCCTTTATGACCGCGCGCTGGAGGTCGCCGATGGAAGATCGAAAAGAAAAAGTGAACCAGACGCGGAAATGGTTAGGAGTGATGAAAATCGAACTCATGCGGGCATGTGCACTAAAAAAAACGACAACGACGTTAAATTCCACGTTGGATTTATCAGTTGTTTTCATGGGTATTATCATGGATCTACTCAACAGGATCAAAACCTTTAGCTATCAATTTTGCAAATTAGAAAAATCGAAACTGGAAGAAAGAATAAGTAAATGGAAAACGAAACAAGTGGGGAAAATATAATTGGCATGTAATGCACGCACGCAAATGATAAATTCGTTCAGAGCTACAAATTGTGTGCCTATACACTTTAAAAATAAATTTGACCCATTTTGTATTCCTGCGCTTGGACAGCACGATCTAAAAGTCTTGAGGTGCATTTCTAAGTTCAAGGCCTAAGTAATAAATCCACAATAACATATCCATACTAACAGGACCATGATAAAACAGAGCACATTTAATTTTTCAACCGACGAAGAATACACCTCAACATTTCTAAGGATGGTGACATAACCCTTTGGAAGTTTAAAAACACAAATCGTCGCTTGAGATTTTTTCACGTGCGTTTTGAATCCCGATTCCCTCTTAACGAATTCCTTCCTCTTCTAAACGCAGCTCCGCCCGCGCCGTCCAAAAATGTAGGTAGCCAGCCATTTTAAAGGCCCAGCTGCTCAAACCAAACGGATAAACGCATTCTCGTTTTCTCTTAAATCGGATGATCGATCGACCTTCACGGTAGAATAAAGACCAGCCACGCAAAGACAGAGAGAGAGAGAGAAAGAGAGATCGAACGAATATCTTCCCCTCCTCCTCCTCCTCGCAGGCCGAACCTAAAGGAAAGACTCAAAACCGACTCATTTGGGATATGAGTGGCGGAGATGTAAGGGTCATACTCTATTCTCTCTCTCTCTCTCCTTTCCTCCCACCCTGCTTCTCATTCCCCACTCCACCCGTCTCTCTCCTCTCCCCTCCCTCACTTTACCACCTCCCTCCCACTCGCCTAATGAAATAGACCGACCCAAGAGCATGCTTTCCTTAACAACTCCCCCTCTTCGCTAAAAACGCCCTCACCAAACCCCCCCCTCTCTCTCCCCCTCCCTCTCTCTTTTGCCTCCTCTACCCAAGTCGCCGCCCTTCTCTCGCATAACCCCCCCTTCCCTCCCTCCCTCCCTCCATCTCCACCCACTCCTCTCTTCACCCTATCTCCTCCCCTCTCCACCCCTCCTCACCGCGTCCCGCGTCTCGCCCTCCTTTAATTAACAGAAAGTGGTTCATTAGAGCTTATTCATTAAAGCAGAGAGTAATTAGCGAACTTTAATGAATGCCGTAATAATCTAACAGTGACTGTGCCTATTCTATCTCCCTCCCTTTCCTCCATCTCTCTCTCTCTCTCTCACTCCCTCCCTTTCCTCCTATCTCTCTCTCCTCCTCCTCCACTCAAGACTTCCTCCTCCCACTGCCATACCACTCTCCTCTCTTTTCTCAACTTCTCTCTCTCTCTCTATTCCAATCTCAACACCTCATTCTCGTCCCTTTTTCTCCCTGCTCCTACTCCTACTCCTCCTCCTACACACTTCATCTCCTCCTCCCCACCCCACCCCTCCCTCTTCTCTTCCACTCTTCCAACCTTTCTCTCCAATTCTTGAGTCTGTCAACCAACACATCGCTCTCTTTCTCTCCCTTTCATATCCACCATCGCTCTTCCTCTCCTTTTTATCTCCTTTCTCTCACATCTCTCTTCCTCTCTCTCTACTTCATTCCTGAGAATACTGTTTTTTACAAATTCCTCGGCGTTTCTTTCATAAACGAGCTAGGCGTTTCACCTGCCCGAAAATATAGGAGTGTGTGTTTTTGCCGTACATCCACAAGTCTTTTCAGTTTCCTACGAAACAAACCCGAGAAGAAACGTTCGCGAATGTTCCGAAAGGGACGTTTTTATAAGCCCGTGAACACGCGGATGATTCTTCGCGGGTTACGCCGTGTTTGTTATCGATTTCTGCGTGACGGATAAATTAGAAATAACATCGCGTCTGTTGATCCAGAACAGTAGTAGCATATGTTACCTGGGATTTAAAAAAAAATGTTTGCCGTAAGCGCAGTTGCGTTTTAACCCACTTGTAGGTTAATAACTTATTATAAATGATTAGATCTAGAATTACGGAGCTCGTCTTATGAATAACATGAGTCTAAACGCGCATACAGATTTTCATATCCTTTTAATGGCTGTTGTAGATTTATTGCGTTTTTAAATTATTCTGTTTTATTCCCAAGTATTTATTTCTCCAATTCACTCTGAATTATTACAACATATAGCCTGTTTCAGATATGGCTGTTTTCATTCTGCATATGCCGTTTTAATGATCGTTCTCTGAAGAGCAACGTTTGTTAATTAGAAAAAGTCTAATAGTATTAATTACCACGAGCTACATCAAAATCAACCAAATTCGGAGGTAGAGCCTAGTATTTACGTATCTATATAGATTCTTGTTATAAATAATACGTTGCTTTAAAACTGTTATTATTCATAACGACCCAAACACGCACGAAAACACACGCGCATATACCTGCATAGAAACTGTGCAATCTTTCTCACGCACTCATTCGCTGTAATTATTTATTTCAACCCTTTTTAATTTCGCGTCACACGTCTCCGTTGTGACCGCCTTTGAAGTAACGCTTCCCCACATTCCTGAGAGAAATGTTCCTTTTTTGTCCGCATTTGCAAGAGACGTCGCTTCGTTCGTTGTAATCTTTTTCACCGCGTCATACCCCTTCGCACGCAACACCTCATTCCTCGCTTCCCTCATGCTGACGTGTCCATGAGGTAATTTTCATGCATACCTACCTTTATACACGTCGGAGACGGTACATGTCAGAAAGCGGTCGGTGGCACACGTATATATCACGAAGGTATTTAAACAAGCATATTTCAGTCGAGGAAAATAATAAAAGCGGGCCAAAAATTTTGAGCCAAATTTGAGAAAATGTGTTTAAGTGGAGTTTCATTTCTGAAGATTTCTTCTTCAAAGCAATTTACAGGTTTTTTCGCGTAAATTGTGACCGATAACACTAATTCTATGAAGAATATACTTTCGGTAGTTCTCTTTTTCCCTCTCAAACTTCCACAAAATAAAGTCAATTACCGCGCGCTATTATCTAAAATTTATTCAACTCTATAATTTCTTTATTCCTTTGTTTTCCCCCGAATATTAGGTATCAGTTTATCATTCGTTCGAACCTGTTTCGAGTCTCGTTTCTTTCTCTTATAGCAGGGTTGGAAAACTACCTGCCTTGTAAATCGGATTCAGGCCCTACACCTAACTTGTACAACTCATCAAGTTGGGGAAGAAAAAGAGATCCGCGAAATTTAATAAACTACATATTATTAACGTTAAGGTCTGACTATAAGATATTTGGAAATGCTAAATTATGAATTTCGCTCGTCCTATACAACAACTTCTAAAAAAATTCATACAAATCATTATTTGATCCGCCTAAGCACTTGCAACTCCTAATATTTATAGTATACTAAACACCTCCGTAACTCACCTTCAAAATCCGCATCCACTTAATTTATACCGATAAAATTTACTGATCAATTCAATTCTTTAGACAGAGAAACATGCTACATTTCTATTGTCACATTCTTTCTTTATGCCATACATCTTTGATTCTCAGTCTGTCTTGATATATAGGATATAGCTACAGAAGGAATATACCGACACTATTCATCTTATTCATTGTTTCCTTTCTTCTCAACCTCGAACATTTTTATTTATATTATAGAGAACTCTCTTATGAAGCGCTCACTGCTCAGTGTTTTTTTTACATTCGTCTGTTCTAAAGGATTATTATGATATTACTTATACATCGGGTACATAATGATGCCACCAACTTTCTTCCCGCTAGAGAGGTGGCATACAAACTTTCTATCAATCGGCAGGCACGCAGATTTTTCCAATCTATAAGTGGGCTACATTCGGAATTTAAAATCAACTAGCAGGCCAAATTAAAATATTTAAGGATTATGTAACAGCATAACTCCATAGATGAAACGCTGAGATCATCTTAAAACTGGAATCTATTTGATTAACATAACTACCAGGTACGGGTGGGAACTTATGGAACAAAGCAGTCGTCCTAGGTGGAGATATTATAGAACCAACGGTCCGATTACCCATCATTGAGCGTAATTTCTTTGTAGCCAGAAGTAGAATTTGATATAGACAAACATTCTGATGTTATAGGAGTTATACTCTTCAGGAACGGCGACGTAAACCGCGACTTAAAAAAAAACTTCAATCATCAACCAACCTACACCAAACATCTCTCAGACTTAAGTCTTAGTATCTGAATACTTCCACGGCAGGCTCAGGTACAAGTAACTGCTCCTAAAGAAAGTCGAGAGGGATTATAGACCAAACACTGGATCCTCAGCACTAGTTCGTTCGTAATATTGGTAGCAATAGCATAGGTGCAAATAGGTGCTCTTTGGGTTGCATAAGATTCAGGATGCTGCGTCACCGCTATGTTATCAAAAATTTTGATTACTTTTCCATGGCATAAATGTTTGTTTCTATTAGCAGGTCTATAATTTATTCTACAATTATTAGATTTATACATCATCTATATCTGTTGTAACTGAAATAGAAAATGACTGTGACATCATGTTTCAAAATTAACGCGATGAGATTTTTATTTGAAATGCACAAATTTTATAACTATATTTTGTAGAGAATACATTTGCATTTAGTTGGAAAACCTACCTCTACGTCCGAACCTTATACGATACATATATTGCTTTCTACAGAGAATTGAATTATCAGAATGCAATAAAATATTTCACTCTGGGTCAAACGCAGTATAAGTGCTTTTGAAATATTGACGACTAATTCGGTGAATTTTACAAACGGATAGAATTATGGTTGTTTTTTTTTCGTTTTTACTTCCAGTAAAAACCGCTTCATTTAATTAGTGAATATACATCGCTGCATAAAGGAACAAAAAAATTCGAAATGGCAGCGAAAAACGTCGGTGGCTACGAATGGCAGAGAGTCATGTACTCCTCCCTCTTCTCCTCTGCCAACCTCCTCGACTACATACTCAGCCAAAACAAATACCAATCATCAGCTTCGAGGACCTCCCTCTCTCTATCTCTCTCTTTCCTTCTCTCCTCATTTGCTTCTCTCCAGCTCTTTTACGATTGACGAACATATTCTCGATAATGATCCTCTATCTCTTTCCTGAATAAATCCCTGATTGCTCGAATAAGGTGCGGTTTGTCGAGTCGCTCGACGCGTACCGTTTGCTCGCCCATGTTCTCTCCATCCGTGAGGAGAGAAGAACATCTTCCCTACACATCCTCTAAACGCTTAACGCGTGTAGCGCATCCATACGATTCTACGACCAGAACCGTCAAGACTCCCAGAATCTCCGAAACAAACGCAGCGGCGTGTCTCACAGTACTGCCATCCAGAATCAACACCAGCACGTTCAGGAAGTCCTTTTATTCTTCCTTTTTACTTTCTCATACGAAGTATCGAGAAAGTATTGTTATCGCGAAAAAATTCGACCTCGAGATTTTTACGGAAATACACGTTTTAGGTGTCGCTGAATCCGAAAAAGTGGTTTTCGCAATGCCGTCTGTCTGTCTGTTACTGGCTCTGGAGCCTAGACGGTAGAGCGAAAATGAATGAAATCTCGCACTTGGGCATTTTATCATACTGAACAGAGTATACATAGAAATGGTTCACATTGCTCAATAATTAACAGTAGATTATTATACGTATTTTTAACAACAATCCGATTTTCTCGAAAACGGCTCTAACGATTTTGATAAAATTTCGTACAGTTGCTTGAGTTTACGTCTTCAATAATACTGTATAGTTCATATTTCTGAAAAAATGAATATAAGGCTAGTTTATTCTAGGCAACTTTAGCAATAATTCGATTTTCTCTAAACGGCTATAACGATTTTGATCAAATCTCGTACAATTACTTGAGTATACATCTACAATAATACTACGTATTTTATTTTTCTCAATGAATGAATATAAGGCTTGTTTATTCTTGGGCAACTCTAACAAAAATTGGATTTTCTAAAAACAGGCTCATACGATTTTCATTTTCTAAAGATAACTAAACGACGCATTAGTATATGAGAAAGTTTGTACAATGTAAGTTGTACCGATTTTTTTATTTAGGGCACTGATGTTTTCCCTTTCTCTCCCACTTTCGTCTTACACTCCCATTTCCTTGCATCTTTTCTCGTCTTAAATCTCCCTACTCAACTCTGCTACTTTCTCTATTTCCTCCCACTCCACTTCTTCTGCGGTCTCTTTCTCCGTTCTATTCTTCCACTCTTCGCCTTTTCCCTTCTCTACCACTTCCCTTGCATTCTTCGCCTAGTATTCCACCTCTCTCTCTCTCTCTCTTACCGTCTTTCTTCTCTTCTTCCACCGCCGTTTACATTTCTCGGCTCGTGCGTTTTCGGTTTACGCCAC
Organism: Uropetala carovei; assembly: GCA_036926305.1. Taxonomy (NCBI): domain Eukaryota; kingdom Metazoa; phylum Arthropoda; class Insecta; order Odonata; family Petaluridae; genus Uropetala; species Uropetala carovei. The sequence goes on from JAXCHB010000241.1 coordinate 10,044,647, forward strand.
TTTTTTTCCTCCTCCTCCAACTCCTGCGAGCCCTAAGTTTTATGACTCAGAGTGACCTCGCTTCCATACGCCGCCATGTGCGAGCCTTTTTGGCGGTGGCGCTGTTGCTTTGCGAAAAAAACAGCCTTATATTTAGGCCGCTGCAGAGAGTCAATAAACAAGTGGAGAATTTTTTTCGATTTTCAAAATAAAGGAAGAGGCCGATCTCCCTCCATCCTCTTCAGCGTCTTCTTCGAAGGTTGTGTTACCGACCAAATAGAGAGAGATGGATAGGCAAAGAGCGAAGGAGGAGGGCGAAAGAGAGAGAGGTGGTAGGGTGGTAAGTAGAGCGAAGGAGAGAGGGAAGAGTGAAAGGAGGGTAGAGGGAGGGAGAGACGGAAGGTGAGAAGAGGGAAGAGGGAGGGTGAGGCAGGAGGGTGGAAGGTGGGTAGATGGAGGGAGAGCCAGGAGGATAGAGGGGGGAGAGACGGAAGGTGAGAAGAGGGTGAGACAGGAGGGTGAAAGTATGGTGGAAGGAGGGTGGAAGGAGTGTAGAGGGAGGGAGAGACAGGAGTTGAAAGGATGGTGGAAGGAGGGTGGAAGGAGGATAGAGGGGGGGAGAGACGGAAGGTGAAAAGAGGGTAGAGGGAGGGTGGGACAGGAGGGTGAAAGTATGGTGGAAGGAGGGTAGATGGAGGGAGAGACAGGAAGGAGGATAGAGGGAGGGAGAGAGTGAGGGAGAAAGGGAGGATAGAATATGATAGGAGAGAAGCAGAGAGGAAAGGGTAAAGAGGGGAGAAGGGAGGAAGAGCTATTGTAAGGAGAGAGTGGTGAAAGGGAGTAAAGGGGGGAGAAAGGAGGGAGAGGATAGAGGGAAGGACGTAAAAGAGAGATGATAACGAGGATGAGAAAAAGATAATAGGAGAAAGATGGCGATAAAGAAATCATACCTTGAAATTGATCATGTTAATATCACAAAGTTTTTTTTTTTAAAGTTGCGTAAACATGGCGGCACTGCCACTTTATCAAAGAAATTCCTTTCCCTCTTCAGTTTTTAGAAGGATTTATAATCATATTCTTCTCGTCAATATAACTTTATACTTCCGGAATCTATCCTCGACCTTTCAACACGATCCATTTAGGTTGAATTTCTCCTATCATTTTTACCCCAAATTTTTCTTTTAAACCCTTCTGCGCTATAGTACTTACTGAATTCTCCAAAACAACCGTTTTAAGCAGCGGGAATGTATTTTTGCATATTCAGTATAACAAAGCAATTACTCTATTGAAATTTTAAGGTTTGTACATTATGATAACTGTTTTGAGCCTAAATTGAACGTTTACCAATTTAAAATTGTTTCTAATTGACATAAAATATGAATACGACCACCACAGAATTAAGAACACGATATACATTATCTCCGACAATTTCTGTCCTGTTGCAGTGGGCTAAAAACTGATTATATAAACATTATTAGTACCTCAAGACTCTTCCCTCAACCTCTTCTATGACGGAGCATATAACCGATTCCAACATCCCTTTGACTTCAGTATTCTTAATTACTACATTCTCTTACCCTATCAATCCGTTTCCTAACGACAACCACCTACCTGTTCCCTTTATAATTGGTATACGGAGTATACAGCTTCATCACGCGGTTCCATTATTACAATGCCAGCGATCGATCATTGCCCCACTGCCTTTTTCCAAATGTCTTCTGACGAAATAGAATCGCTATGACGAGAGGTTTATTTTTGACTTAGCACTACACACGCCTTAATACCCCTTGAAAGTTAGTCAATCCTATTCTCAAAGATCCTAGTTACAGATTTCACCTATCGTTCTTTCATTATCCAAAGAACTAAATCGCTTATCTTGTTGAGATATTACTAGAATGATAATATATTTAGGGTTTGGTGCGACGTATATACCATAAGTGAAATATTTCACTTATGTTCCTTCCATTGTGATTCCTAATATTATGAAAAATTTCTCTCTTAATCTAACAGTATAGAAAAGACAAGTGCGGTATTATGCTCAACCTTCGGGAAAATGACACATTCTATAAATGTGAAAATAGTTTACTTATTAATAAATTCACGTCGCGGCACATTGCTTCAACTACAGTAAAATTATTTTAGCAGAAAAATTAAATTAAATCTAATTTAATTTAATCAGGTAAAATGGGTGCAATAAAAAGATCAACATGAAAGTTGTAATTTCGATTGAAATCACTTGCAACATGTTTAGTGTGGAAAAAAGAAAGGGTTGGCCTTACTTTCTACAATTAATTTAATATAATTAAATCAAAGAAAATTCTCAACAATGGAAAATTAGACTAATGAGAATCCCAGCCCATTGGCGAATAACAATTCACACAACTGCGTCATTATTGCCTGCAGCATCTAGAATTTCCTTTGCCAAGAGAGTTTACGCTGTAAATATTTTACTACGGAACAAGATGAAATGTTGTAAAATATAGTTTGTATGCAAGAGTGTATAACATAAATCTGAATTTTTCTACTTCTCGAAATTCACATTTTACTACAGATCCTCAATCTCCATTACGAACCGTATCTATATAACTAATGCAAATAACAATACCTATTCCGTCATATCAAGGTCACTGCAGCTTTTTATCTCCATTTCCATAAAAAAAGCCCAGCGTATATTCGCTTCATCAAAAAAATCTTCAACAACAACTGTAATTTCTGATATTGAAAAAATAATAAGATGAACCTACGCAGCCCTTAATATCGTTTCCTGGAAATATGTGGAGCGATGCATTTCGAGAACTGCTCGATTATGACTCCACCTTTCATTTGAAATTCGCGTATTCATTTGAACTCTATATCTCTCTGAATGGGATGTACGTTTTATATTGGGGAGAGCTTGCACTAGGAAGATAGAGGTCCCCAAAGAGTTAAATAAAAGATTGAGCCGGAGGAGAGGTAGAGGATGATAAGAGGAAATCAGGGCACTGAACAGCGCGAAGAATGATCACCTAGGTGTGGATTCAACCAGAGAAACATTTTCGCCGTGACTTATGTAGCCTTAGGGATCTCCTTGCCTCTCAAAACTTTAGCGGTTTTTTTTTCGCGCTCTCTCTCTCTCGCATGCATCGAGAGGAAGGAAGTCAAGGAGATAGACGAAGGAGAGGAAGAAAACGTACCGTCGCATCTGAATACCGCGTATTTCCCACATCAACGCGTAAAAATCCTACAATCTCTCCCGATCGTTTTTTGTTTTGTTGCGTTTATAACCCGCACAATGCGCGACCCCCCACCTAACCTTCGCTTGCTTTCAGAGCAATCTTTTTTTATTATTTCGATTCGTCCTCGCTTCTCTTTCACGAATCACTACGTTCCGGGCCTCTCTCTTCCTCTCTCTTTATCTCCCGTCCTATCTCCCTTTATCTCTTTTAATCTCTCTTTTTTCACCACTCATTTTCCCCTTTTTTAACCCCCCCCCTCCCCCACCTCACACCGCTCCTCTACCCCTTCTCCTTTACATTACGTCCGCTATCCACTCTTTCAAAAATCTCTTTTGAGGCAACTAACTTATCCCCCCCTCTCTCTCTCTCTCGGTTTCCTTTTTGTTTCGTCCCCTCTTTCTCTCTCTCTCTCTCTCACTCTGAAAATCTCGGATATCCCCGCAATTTATTTTAGCTTCGTCTGCGTATAAGGTATACCTTCTCTCTCTTTCTCTCAGAGTGAGACTACGCATAATATCCTTGGTTATTAGGTAGTGAGGAATTAAGAGAGGAGGGGAATACCGTATTTTATTGAAACGTTTTAGATGAGGCTGATTGTGACCGTCTGTTTTTTTTTTCGAGAGAGATTTCGGAGGAAAAAATATTTGAAAAGATAAAGGAGAGCGCGGTTTTGTGTACATCTATCATTCTGGAAACGTCAATTTAACGGAGCTGCGAAGTTGACTGTTGATATATATATTCATCCTCGAGATTCCCAGTTTTTATTCGTCCGAATGAGATGTGATGCACAGATATAGAGTTTATCGGGAATAGATAGGTCATAGTAATTTGTACTCCGCTTTTTATGAGAGTTCAAAAAAATGACGTTTTATTTTATGTACGTAGCTTTCAGAAGAGCACACAATTTAAGAAATTTCATTTAATAGTCACGTGTTACAGATACAGGAAATATAAAAATGTATCAGAAAAAAAATCGCCAAGTTTAAAATAATCGCTTGAGTGTCGTCACCTAATGAAAGTTTTCATTCGATATCCTCGCCCTGGTTCTTTGGATCTGCAGTGGATATTTTCTAAAGATAAACTTTTAAGAATGGATTCTATTTGTATTCTTTCCTCAGCCATGTAATTCTATGTATATGTATCATCCACAGTAATTTATGCCATAGATACATTTTCATATCCGCCAAACCTTTTGAATAACAAATTTGGTTCACGGCCCAAAAATAATATCGAACGTTCAAATCAGTATTGAATGTTTTTAATAACTTTTTTCAATAACGCCGTTTTAAATGTGTGCAATTTATAAAAACAAATTATTCAAAGCATATAGTGTCGCCGTTTTGTCCAAGCTTTCAGCGTGAGAATATCATTGACTAAATTTAGAGATTTGGAGTTGTTAAAATATGCAAAGCAGGTGTTAACTGCGACGCCTTGGTGCAAAACTCTTAATCACTTTGACTAGTAGCCACGGAGACATATTAATTTATGGTGAACAATTCATAAATATAACGCCCCCAAACTTGTCACAGAGTTTCCAAAATCCGGCAGAATATATTTACGCTAGCGTTTCATGAATCTTTCATTTATCCGCGCGGATTAAACGAGACGTTCCTAGGCGTTTATCACAGGGAATTACTTTGCAAAAAAAAAACAATATCAAATTACGGAAAGTAAAGGCGATAACAAGATAGTTATAATCGCATTTTGACTAGTCCGAAATCGAAAATAATTTCTTTTAATTATACGAATTAATTACAGTCGCTAATGCACGACCACCTGTTTCCATCTCTCTCTCTTTTTTTTAATAATAGTAATATAAATCCATTAATCCTCTCCCAGCCAATACCACTCCGAACCCGAGTTTCGACGGCTGGTTAAATAGGAAACCAATTTAAAATATCGAGTGTCCTAAATAAGCCATTCGCGTTAAAAGTAAGGCCAATATTAATACTTTGATCGAGTTCGCTGATGATGAGGATTTCGCCGGATTATCAACGCTTCCGTTTTAATTAATTTTCGCGCCAAAGAGAAAGAGAGACAAAAAAACATCGCATTCGCAGAAGTGTATTTACCTGACTTCTCTCGCTTATTTCGCGTTTACGAACGGCGAAAGAAATATGGAGGAAAGAGGTGTGCATGGATCCGGAGAAAAGAGAGAGAGAGACCTTATCCCCGCGTTGCACGAAAGACCGAATTTCCAAGAGACCACGCGTATATTATTAAGCGAATGCGACAGGAGAGAGAGCGTTCTCTCTTTTACAAGTGCAAAAATGGGATGAGAAAAGTTCGCCGAGTGAACGGCAATGGAATGGAAGGGAGTGTTACATGTGCACGTGTGTGTGTGTGCGTGTACCTCTCTGTGTATAAGGCCCGGGCATGTTATAAGGGTTAAAAAGAGGAGAGGGGGGGGGGAGATTGGGAGAGATGGAGAGGCACACGTGACTTTGACTTTATTCCGAGTGTGAATGAAAGGTACGTAATTACAGTTTCAAAATGTAAGAGAACGTAATATGCAATTTCGCATACGGTTTTAGGAGGGTGGCGGGGGGAGGGGAGGAGGAGGAGGAGGAGGGAGGACTACCCTTTTCTCCACGGATATGCATAAGCGGAAACGGGGGTCTGAAAAGTTATTAGATGTTTTTCCCGAAACTAATTGTCAGACGTCCCGATATTAACGTTCGCCTTGAACTTTGTCCCGCGGATCTATAATGGGAAGGCAACCGTGATGTGAAAAAATGTTTTCGCGAGAAAGTTTACGTATCAATCGAAAACTCGGAAAGATTAAGCCATCAAATTTTAAGGATGGAGGAAAAAGACGACCAAGGAGGAAAACTCGCGGCAGGTTTTCCTCCTTGCGCATTTTGAGTTTTTTAAAAATAAATAAGCGCATTAAATTGGTATTAATTAATATCGTGCGAAGATCCGCGGTAAAATTAAGTTGTGTATCTTCCCTATACGCATTAATATTATTAAATCTCTCCTTAATATTGTGATTCTTATTTGTATACCTAAAAAACAGCTGTTCTTTTAAGCTACACGTAGTGGAAGATATGCTTCTTTTTTCCAAAGACGCACGTAACAGTATAAATTTATTTGGATATTAAAGTGGTTCTATATAGAATTTTTAACCATTTCTAATTTTTGCCCTGATATGCAAATAAAATTTCGTTTCTTTTACTGTTAAACTTACGCACACTATAATTTAATGAAAATATAGATTTCCTCATTTTTACTTTTTTAAATATGCAATTTCTTTAGTATTTTCAGGAAGAAGGTTTGTTACACCATCTTAATTTTAGTTTAAATTTTTACTATTTTGACTGCGTAATAATGCATTCCTTCGTCTTTCGTGTAACATTTGCATCATTACACACACACACACACACACACACGATATAATGAATTCATAGTGTTTCAGCCCAATACTGTGTTGCGGTAGTTATGGCGGTAAAAAATGTTCATTTCAGAGTTCTTCGAAACGTTATTTCCAACAATATAAGGAAAAAATACGGTTTAGGAATCCGTCATTTCTACGCACGAAAGATTACCGAAGGTATTTCTAGTACAAACGACATTTTACTGAAGTAATCCCGTTAAATGATATAACCCATTAACTTTTAAACTAGAGATTCAAGCGAAATCCTCGCAATTACACGGATAAGATCAAAATGCAATAATTGCGTCGCCTTGCAAGTTTCAATGAGTAAAACACATCTGTCTTACTGCCTTTTACAATTAAGGGAAACCCACGAGTGGAATGTGTTGCGTCAAATGTACGCCTACATGAACGTAAATTACGTGAGGTAGATTTATAATACTTCCTTCAAAGGTTCGAAATTACGGATCGGAGCGATTTAAGGCGATGAATTAAGGAGTTTTCGCTGCAGTTGCTTCCTGTGATAATAAAGCGGGAAAGAGAAGATGATGCATTAAAACGGAATAAGTTTCAAGATGATCCGCCTATGCGGAGAAGATAACCCGTCTACTAAAACGAAGTGTATTTCATTACATTCAAAATGTAGACCACCTTTAACGGTGTTTGATAGGTCTTCTGGAAAAACTACACGTGCGACTAATCGAATGACATTCTTCCAACCCTCCCCTATAATACCCCCATATTTATATGACTAACGACACTGCGAAATCTGATGAAAAGAGCTGGAAGCAGAGCTTTTTTAATGAGAGGGGAATATATATGTGAAGGTTAATTTCCGAACTGTGGCTAATATCGACATTGGCAGTTGTTCCCAAATTTTTTAATCCAATTACCAACTTTCTTTTCCAAAAGGTAAATCTGTCATTACCTCCAATTTCAAATTCCCACAATTTAAAAAAAATATCCACCGTAGTACCATCGGCAAATAGCAGGAGTACAGCATGTTCACATAAGTTCCAACCTTCCTTACAAGTTGTACGGTAGTTAAAACTTTCGAAATTTAGAAGAAATGCATGATGGACGACAGCAGGGTAGGATTCATCAAATATCCGTGGAGAACTAAATCAGAAAATAACACTACTTATCAAACAGCTTGAGGAACGTATTAAGGCAAGGGCGGCCAGTAACGCGCCATCAGATACCGGAGGAAGCCAACAACAAAGAAAACCAACCAAGTCATTGCAACGGATATCGAATTAAACAAAAGAAGGATCAGCTTCGCCACCGCATACTCCTCGCCCAGATCAGATCTAACCGAAAAATTAATAAATTTTCTTCTTTCCATAAGGAATCCCTTATTCCTAATGGCAGACTTCAACACATGAAACACCGCTTTTTGCAGCAATGACACGGAAAAGAAAGGTACGTTTCCTGAATAATTTTACAAAATGAATGGATATACAGGCACTTGTGTTCCTAAACCACAGGTGGAGCTCCAGGCCATGTATCACCAGCCAAGCATTGGCAGGCCGAGACATCAGCCTAGAAGACTTCATTACGTCGGATCCCTGCCAAACGCTTCTGGCGGCTTGCAGGGTATTCATGTACATGTAAATGACCGCCTCCCAATCATCTCCCAGCTGAAAGTGAAAAATCGTCCATACAAGACACAATCGCCTAGATCGAATGTAAAACAGTCGAATGGGATTAATTTACCAAAATAGTCGCTCTATTAATAACAGATGCCGCCACACTGTGGACACCAGCTGCGGTCGATGAGAAATGATTGCCACCTTCAACGAAGCATAAAGCTGCATTCCAAAGTAAAAAATTAATCATAGGAGACAGCCACTACCACAATAGGTAAAAAAATCATTTAAATACAAAAGGCGAATTAATAGGGATTTCATGAAAGCGTACTACCCGGCCATAAGAGACGGAGTGGAACCGGAAGAACACCTGCATTAGGAGAAAGGCGACTGAATACAAGGATAACAACTGGAACGTCTGCGTCAAGTTAAACCCCAAAGAAGGAGGTAAATTCTGGCATAAATTTAATGTTATTACAGGCCAAAAGAAGAGCAACGAGACCACCCCGAAGGACGAGGAAGGCAACCTTCTCGCCAACAACGTAGAAGAGGCAGAGGATTTTAGGAAGATGGTGGAAAAAACCTAATAACCCACCGAATACATCAAGTTTAAAGAAATCCATAAGGTTTCCACCGAACCTTAGCTAATTTACGAAGTAAAAAGCCCCATCAACAAAGAGAAGAACACCGCCACAGGACCAGATTGGATAAACAGGATGATGCTGAGGATGTACGATCCAGCTGGTCGGCAATAAGGATTATTTTTAATACAGGCATTCTTGTAGGATATTTTTCAACGGAATGGAAACATGATTACGGTGATGACCTCAAAACGTGGAATACCAAAGAATCATCGACCCCATCAGCCTCACAAGCACAGTGAGAAAATGGTTGTAAACATTCATCTGCGGAAGAATAATCAACGCACCGTGGGAAAATGGCGGAAGAAAACCATCTGCAGAAGAGTGCACATCGTGTCTAGGGTAATCGAGTGTTACCATACCACCAGTACGGATTTACGCCCCACCGATCAACCACTCACCCCCTCGCCTTCCTTACCAACACTTCAGCAGAAGGATTGAACGCGAGGAAATACGCGGCAGCCCCATTCTTACACATCGAGGGGGCCTTCGAGAAGTTATGGCAGGATGGGCTCATTAGTAAATTGTCCGTCACACCAGATGGGACACCAAGGCTTGATCAGACTAATCAATTCGTTCCTTTGAAACAGACAAGGTAGAGTGAGTGTACGCGGTAATGTTTTCTCTCGATTATAAGATCAGGGCGAGGAATAATACTCTCCCCTGATCTTCATTCTTCTCAGTAATGGGATAACGGTCCAGTATGCAGACGAAAGGACGACACAGAAGACGCTAGGGAAGACCATGAATTGACTCCAGCAAGCAGTAGACACTCTTTAAGGGTGGATGCAGCTCTGGAGGCTAAGACCAAACCAAACTGAATCCAATCTTCTCCTATTCACGGAGGCCCATGACCAAAGACATCGAAACTTAATAAAGATACAGTTGTGAGGAGAACGACTGCTCACATGCTCCAGTGGCAAACACTCCGAGCTCGACCACCACCTCACCCTCTGCAAATACATAGAGGATTTAAGGAGCAGAATCAACAAGAGGAGTAACATCATCAGAATCCTCTGTGCGGGTGGGAGGGGGTGAAATCAAACTGGAATTGCTCTATGTGAAGCCTTCGTAAGACCGGTTTCAGTATTGCTATCACCTCCCTGGTTCGGTGAATTAGAAAATAACTCCATCCAGATTCATGCAACTGTAAAACTTCTAGACGGTGGAACAGTGTCAGCGACGTTTAAAACACTGCCCTATTGAATTTGAGTTTTCATATGCAGTTCGTCGCCATTACCAAGAAATTGGAGTTATTGCACGGATGTAACTATTGTCGTCAAAACTCGAGCAACTATAATAGCATGATGAAGGATGAACCGGGGTGACAACACGCTTATCTTGTAATCGATTGTTCCTTCAAACTGTATTAAGCTATCGTCTCAAACCTTTTGTGAACTTTTGAGGTATAGGAAACGTCACTTCGAATATGAGGTTATATTTGTGAATTGATCGTATCGAAACCAACCAGTCAATTTTAACAATTGAAGGCTACAATGAAGACAAAAATTCCTGGATAGACTGACAAACCGTGACTCTCCAATGGCCGAAAGAAAGCTGGGAGAAACGGAGGAGCATTTCAGCTGCAAAGCAGCCATCATCAGTGTGTTCCTGGTTTTACCGACATTATTTTTGTGGCGATTGACGAGAAGTTTTATGTACTCGATTCCAGCTATTAGACGAACTCCATGATTTTTTCTTGAATCCCGCACAGGTGACAAAAAATTCTCGTTACAGCCGTTTCGTTTCTTCTATTCGCTCCAAAACGAAATAAACAAGTTTATTCACATGTTACATACAAGATATCGCGAAACGACAAATAATTCTTAAGATTCGATCCTGATGGAGGCATTCATACTTCAAAGCACTCACTACATTACGCCTTACTTTTTCGGGAGTGAGACAGACATTGAGAGAGAGAGAGAGAGGAAAGGAGACGAAAATCGCCCCCCTTAACGACAAAAACGACGAAAAACATTTTCTTCCCATCTTCCGTTCCAAGCAACACGATGCATTATTACGCACCCGAAGCGAGGCCGCGATACGTGAAGCATACCCCTCCGGACGTTTCCTGCCTACAACGGACACACGTCTGAAAAATATAAAAAAAGGTAACTAGAATTAGAAAGAAAACGGGTAGTCGGGCTCCTCTTCCATTAATATTTTTCCTCGCGCGCCAAGCGTTAAATTATTCCATCTGCATCACCACTCATTACCTTACCCGAAGGCCGTCTTTTCCTGTATTTTTTTAGAGGTATATATATATATATATATAGAGAGAGAAAGAGAGAGAGAGAGAGAGAGAGAGAGAGAGAGAGAGAGAGAAAAGAGAGAGAGAGAGAGAGAGAGAGAGAGAGAGAGAGAGAGAGAGAGAGAGAGAGAGAGAGAGAGAGAGAGAGAGAGAGAGAGAGAGAGAGAGAGAGAGAGAGAGAGAGAGAGAGAGAGAGAGAGAGAGAGAGAGAGAGAGAGAGAGAGAGAGAGAGAGAGAGAGAGAGAGAGAGAGAGAGAGAGAGAGAGAGAGAGAGAGAGAGAGAGAGAGAGAGAGAGAGAGATAGAAATGAAGGAGATGGAGAGAGGAGGGAAAAACGGAGACGGAAGCCTTTCACGGTGTAGCGGGAATCAAAATAAATAAATAAAAATGAACAGAAACGTACGACCTTCTCGTCCTTTCCAATCCTCCGACTAAAACTGTCGCGACGCGCCGCCGCAATTTCCCCTCTCTTCCTCTCCTCCCCTTCCCGCCCACTCCCAGCTCTCACACGCACGGCGATCGTTTCCCGTGGTAACTATCTCCATCCTATTCCCCTTTTTCCAATCCAGTTTTATCCCCTTCTTTTTTTTCGCTTTCCGTATCGCCCGTTTCCTATTCTCCTTTCGACTACTACCTCCGTCCGCTTTGCATATCTCCCCGTTCTCTTCCCCGTCTCAATTTTACGTCCCTTCCACTTTCCTCTCCCCATTCATCTCCTATACAGCTCCTTCTCGTCTTTTTTTCCATCCTTAACTCCGTCTCACCTTCCCCCTTCCGTCCCTTTCTCCCTCCTCTCCTCTCCCTCCTCTCTCTCCCTCCTCTCCTCTCCCTCCTCTCCTCTCCCTCCTCTCCTCTCCCTATTGCCAAACCCTATCTCCTCCCAATTCTCCCTCCTCTTTCCCTTCTTTTCCCATCTCCTCCTCCCATTTCTTCTCCTCTATTCTTCTTCTCCTTTCCCCTTTCTCGCGTATTTTCTTCGTCCCTCTCTTTTCCACCCCTTCATTCCTTCCTAACTGTCCCTTATATTTCCTTCTCTTCCCTCACCATCCTCTCTTTTCCCCTTTATCCCTCTCCCCACTTCTCTTTTTCTCCTCTCTCCCTTCTTTCCTCCCCTCCCTCTTCTATACCACATACTTTTCACCTGTCCTTTTCCCTCTCTTCCCATTCCCTCTCCCTCCCCTTCCCCCCTTTCCTTTCTGCCCTCATCATTTTTCTTCTCCCGTCCCTCTCCTTCCTTTCCAAGCTCTTTTTCCCCATCCCTCCCCCCCCCCCCACTCCCCCCTCCCTCCCTCTCCCTCTCTCCCCTTCCATTACCCCCCACGCACAGACGTACGGTGGGAGAGAACCTATCTATCTTCCTTTGCTTATACGTGTCCCTTGCAATTTTCTCGCCGTCCCATATCACCAAGGGAGGAGGAGGAGGAGGTGGGACGAGATGGCGTGGGCTTATCGCGTCAGTCTAGCCACCGAAAATATTCCGTGTACGCCCGACTCGCGGCACCCTTGACACACACGGGGACGAAACGGGTCTCCCCTCCACGCATCTCCTTCCCTCTTTATCCCCTCCCATCCCTGTATCTTCCTTCGCACCTTGAAAAATAAAATAAAACGCGTCCCTCCTTGCTAAGGTAAAGCCGTCACACATCAAAGGATCAAAAATTAAAATGACTCGTCTCCTCCCGCCTCTCTCTCTCTCTCTCTCTTCCTCGCTCTCTTTTTTTCTTCCTTCCTAACTTGCGTCCCGTGTTATTTTTTTCCGTCCTGCTTATTAGGGAGAGAGAGGGGCAGAGAAGTAAAGAGAGGGATAGGAGATTAGCAGCGTAGCTACGCGACACCCTTGCAGGTCGTCGAGATTGGCGAACGTGTTGCGTTAGACCAGGGAGGGAGGGAGGAGGGTGAAAGAGAAGAACGAAGCGGGTGTGACGATCGCCTAAATAACTCGCTACTGTCTATCCCTCCGCGTGGGTATGTGCGCTCGACGCGGGTCATTGCACTTCCGCTCGGCTCGTTTCCTAGGCGACGGTCGATTGTCGGGAAGGTCGAAAAGAGGGCAGTCGCCCGGGTGCATCTCGAAATTTTCGCAAACATCGTCGATTTATGTTGAACCACTGCAGCGATTCCGAGCAGCGTCGGGAGAACTATGTTGAGATTATTTTTTTTTTACTTCACGGGAAAATTCTCTGTTCTGAACTATTAAGTTGCAGTTGTTTTCTTGCGATACAACATTCGATTTTTCTGAGGCGTCACGCATATCGAGAATGCAAGCCTACATAAATGTTGAAATATCCACTGGCAATATTTTCACAGATGATCAAATCCTGGACCATTGCTGCGAGTATTATTTACCCGTACTGTCGAATAAATTATAACGCGCAAACTTCAAAGAGATTGAAAACAGTCAACCGTTAGCTGCCATTAATTTTTTTCCTTTCAATAAAAATGCAAACTTTTCTTTCGGATATTCTTCAAGAAAGTTAAATGCGAGTGAAAATTAGGTAAAGTACGAATAACACTTTTAATAAAACCAGAGGTGGATATCGACTTCATCACATAAAATTACCCGCATCAAATTGCTTGGATCGCTTCTCATCACAGTTCCGTACGCCGCAAAGAATGATCTCGTGGGCCGCATGAGTTCAGGTGGCCATGTGTTTCTCAGCTCCAGCCTCAGTTCAGAGGCTTTGTGAATTTTAAAAATGCATGTGTACTAGATATTTTTGGGAAATTTCTTTTATCAATTCCTGTAACATTTAAAATTCATCTGTATTCATTTCGAGGAGAAAAAATCATATTAAATTAATATGCATTACATTCGATGTTTCATAGATCGCGATTGAGTAGATCCTCGAAATGTTAATTTCATTATTGATTAAGTAATTAACTAATAAATAATCAAGAATTAAAGGCATAATTTTAGCTAATCAAAAACTTATTTTTACATCGACGCAATCGAAACTCGACCTCATTAAAATTTTATATAAATCTAATTAATATCGAGATGGAATTCAATCGTTTGATTCGTAATTCTGAAGATTTATTCCAAGAGTCCATTTTTATCATCCTCGTCTTCTGAAAATTTCTTCGCTTTTCTATTAACTCTATCACAACCTTCGAGATCGCCATTTCATGGAATCCCCATCATTTGAATAAAATCTCTGGTTTGAAGCGTTATCTAGTGGAATTTATTCATCTTGGAGAATAGACAACTTAGAAAAAAACTTTGTACTTTTTGCACAATTTTATTAATAAATTGTGGAAAAAGTACCAACTTTTTAAAAATTGTATAATCCCCATCATTTGATTATATTGGATTATTTTCATAGAACTTCGTAGAATCACGGCTACTTATCGTGTGGTGCATTGACAATACCAGGGATGACAAAAATACGTGGCACGCGTGCCAGAAATGGCACGCATGCGATTTTGCTTGGCACGCGAAAGCTTGTATTTTCCGTATAAAACAGGAAGTTTCTCAGAGAAGGAGTAATCTAGTGACACGCGAAAAAACATTCTGGTGGTCCACGGTAATTTCTTGGCACGCGACTCAAAACCATTTGCCATCCCTGGACTTTACTTACCATTAGTTTCATTTCGATCCGTTATGATACATGTTCACACATTTTCCCTTGTACCTTGAGGAGATTATTAGGAATAAAACTAGAGTATTCCAACAATTCCCTCTTATTTTCTCAAGCTAGGCGAATATTTCAGATAAAAACATTTGAAATAGCAGCATAAAATGCTATTGGCAGAAAGCATATTTATCTGAAAAGAAAGCATCAAACTTCAGATCACGCCGAATTAAATGCCGGCGTCACTTAAACGCTTCGAATGATATCCTGCAAAGCATTAACGCAACGATTTGGAGATAGAAGCGCTATGTAATGCATGCATGGGAAATACTGACACTATATCGTTGTGCCGTTAAAAATCCACGTCTTGGAAATAACCTTCCACGCACCGTTTCAAGACGACGAATTTTTTAACGGCGGAATGCAAGCAGAATTACATTGCAAATCGAACTAATTAGTCCTTCCGCCACCGCACAATCCGCAAAAATAACACGTCTCTGGCACTGTAATTAACGCCAGATTTATTTCCCTTCGATGAAACCGAACGTCATGAACTCTAAGGGGACCTCGCGAGACGACATAACGGATCGGACGGTCCAGGAAAGCGAAAAAAAGGATTAAGGTCGAAAAAAAGGAGCAGAATAGAATGAAGCGGACGGAAAGGGAAAAACCAAGGTACGAATCGAGACAAAGAGATAGGAGATAGAGATAAAGGTAAATGAAGCACGGAGGGAGATGGAACAAGATAAGGATATTGTAAAGAAAGAAGGCATAAAAAATAGGAAAAATGTATCCAGGAAAAATTGTGCTTCAGTTAACGAGTTATTTAAAACCACCAAAATTTAAACGATTGATCGACATTTTTAGGAGATGCGTAGGTGGAAACATGGGGAAGAGGAGGATAGAAATAGAAATATTTTGATAACAAATTACAAACGTAACTGTGAAGAAGGTATAGAAGAGAGAGAGAGGGAGAGGGAGAGAGAAAGCGAGGAGGGATAAACGTGGAGAGCTAGAAACGCATAAATCGAAAGGTGAAGACGGTAAAAGTGGAAAACGCACTGAAAAAGAGGAAAGGGGAGAGAGAGAGAAAAAAAAGGAAGCGTGAGAGAGGGAATGAGGTAGGAAGGGAGGGATGGCGTAGGTGGTGGAAGGGTCACCAGGCACTGATGTACATGTCATTAGTTTGATTGGCCTTTGCTGTCGTTGGTCGTCGGAATGAGAGAGAGAGAGGGGGGAGGGAGGGAATGGGTGGGTGAGTGGAGAAAGGGGTGAAACGGGAGGAGATCGGCGAAGAGAGAGAGAGGCGTATGAGCGAGAGTGGGGGATGACGAGAGAGAGCAATTTCAAAGGAGTGAAGGAGAGAGAGAGAGAGTGCACGGCAAGCAGAGAGAGAGAGAGAGAGACACGGAGGGAGAGAGTGATGGCGGGTGGGATAGGTAGACGAGAAAGGCGTATAATTTTCCGAAGTGCTTGGCTCGGAGTTGCGGGAGGGGATGGAGAAGGGAGGGAGAGAAATGGGGAAGGAAAGAGAGGGGCGAGAGAGAGAGATAGAGAAAGAGAGAGATGAGAGTATAAGAGAGAGGGTGGATTGGGAGGGGAGTTAGATGAGGTTTTAGCGTGAGAGAGAGAGAGGATTGAGAGATGGAAGGGGGAGGGGGGAGTACGAGAAAGAGGGAAAAATTTATTTTTTCGAGAGGGCCGGTTCGTATGGATAGAGAAACGAGAGAAAGAGCGAGGAAATGTGAGAGGGATGGATAGCCGGTTGGTCGAAGGGAGATAAGCGGAGGAAGAGTGGGAGAGAGAGAGGGAAAAGAGTTGGAGGAAAAGGGGTATCGGAAGGGAGATTGGAAGTGGGGTGTTGTGAGAGAGGGTGGGGAGAGAGAGAGAGAGAGAGGAGGGCGGTGGAGTTGGGATGTCGCCGATGATATGGACGATACGATGGGATGATAAGGAAGAGGTGGGAAAAGGCTAAAAGGGGAAAAGGGAAGGGGGGAGAGAGAGAGAGAGACAGAGAAAAATTCGCGGAGGAGAGAAGGTCCAAGCAAATGGTTAGAAGCAGGAATTGATGAGGAATCAAGGTGTGAAATTAGCCGACTCCGCGTATCTAAGCGGGCGATTTGACAAGAGTGATTTCCTTACGTCTATTTACTATATATATGCCCCGTGGGAAGTCTTCGCCCCCTTTATATATATTTTTTTGCGGAACACTCGCTTCTATCTCTATTATGCAAGGGTATTAATTAATCGATCGCAGAAAATCCTCCGATATCCTCGCATTCATCCGCGAAATGGACGAATTGGAGCTTTTATCAAATTGAAACGTCTGAAGTGGGTGGTAGAGAGAGGGGGGGGGGGGGTTGGGGAAAGAATTCCCAGCAAAACTCGTAGTGAAAAATTGATTCCGCGAGAGCTTAGGAAAGAAGAAATAAATGTGCGCTTTCTAATTAAAATTTCAAGCGAGTTAACCCGTTTCTAATTTCGCCAGATATCCGGTATTAATGCATACGATCGATAAAAGCGGATCAGTTATAGAAACCTGCATTATTTAAGTTATTTTTTACTTTTAGAAATGGACGTAATACGAAAATCTTTTGATTTGAATTTTGTTTGTTGGACTAGGTGAATACTGCATCGAACCGAGCTCAAATGTCATGAAAGATGGCATGACAAGAACTTCGTTTTCGCCAAATATAATTTAATTACCGAGTTTAGCTACGCGAATAAGAAATACCATAGATTATACGCACACACATTAGTTTTTACGGGTTTATGTGCGATGCTCAAAAATTATTATCCACAGCACCCAAAAGGATTATATTTCCCTAAGCCTATAATATGTTTCAAGTATTCTTTATTGTCATTTCCCTTCGAAGAAGGGCGTTGAACTTGATGAAAAGTTATGAGATAAATTTAAATATTCAGAGAGAACATCGGAAAACATTTCTGTCTGTTTGAGACACTTAAAATTTTATTCTCCCCGAGTGCGTTCTTATTTGTTCATCTAATCCAGCGTTGTCAATTTTTACTCTTTATTTGTCCGAGTGTTCTCATTAAATTTTTTTTCGTCCAAAACTCTTAAAAATTCAAATACCACGACCCACTTTTTTATTTGTATTCGAGACAACAATTACGGGATAGAAAATTCGACGTTCGCACGTTTCGAATTTTCCGTTATGCGTGCATTCCGACAGAAGCGAGCCTCTATCAAAAACCTGTGCTACAAATACCTACAATTTTTCGTTCAACCCTACGACGCCTTCGCCAATTCTTTCATTTCGCGGGGGCGAAGAGTTCTCCCTCCCGCCGACTTACATCGGTATGCTTTCCAACCTCCATTAAAACTATAGGCGCTCCGCCGTCATCCTCCACCACGCAAAATCACCATTCGAAACCCTTCCCACCTGCTGGGATTCCGTAGTAACAGGAATGTCCTTTCTCTCCCTCTCTCTCTCCTCTCATAAACCCCTTTCCATCGATTCCACCCACACACAGATTGCGGCCCTTTCATCGGAGGGATGTCCCATTCCTGTCCCCCTCTCCCACCTTAAAACCACCCAAACACTTCCAGAGAGAAATAGATAAAAAAAAAAGATGAATGAGAGAGAAAGAGACCGGCACCTCTTCCTTCCCGCCCACTCCTCAAAACGTCTCTCCCGCTACATTCCCTCCCCCCACCCCACCTCCATTTTTTCCTCTCTCTATCCCTCCTCCTGTCATTTCCGCTTCGATCTAAAATGCCTTCGAGCTGCACTCCCTCTCTCTCTCTCTTCGTCACCTCTCCTCACACACTCTCCCATACCACACCACTCTCCATCTATCGGCCATCTTCTCTTTATCTCTCTCTCTCTCTCTCTCCACTCTAAATTAATCTCTATATCCCCTTTTAAACTGCTTTCCTCTCCTCCTCTGTCTCCACCTAATGCTTTCTCCTCTCTCTCTCTCTCCATCCCCTCGCAACACCTCCTTTTTCGTATCTTTTCCTTTGCTCACTCCCACAAGTCTCCCTTATACCCTCATTCTTGCCTCTGTTATCTACCCTACTCATATATATATATATATATATATATATATATATATGTGTGTGTGTGTGTGTGTGTTTGTATATGTGTGTGTGTGTGTATGTATATATATATATACATATACATACATACACACACGAGGGTGAGTCAATAAATAAGGTGAATTTACATTTTTCACAGACATATGTACCCATTATGTACTCATAAACTCAGTACTGCATTACTGCATGTCTGAACGTGTAGTACTCGTAGTTTCCGTATAAAGTTGGCAATATTGTCACTGACGGTCAGTTGTCAAACTGGCGCCTCCTCCATCAGATTAAATTCACCTTATTTATTGACTCGCCCTCGTATATGTTTGTGCTGACGAAGGGGTCATCCCGAAAGCTCCAACAACGTCTGTATACGTCTCTCCGACACCCCAGCGGCTCCTCTTCCGGGAAGTGCTCACTGGGTTTCTTTCAACACCTAGTTGCTTTAAATATCCTTTATATATATATATATCAGTGGCGTATCCTGATCTTCGATGTTGGGTGTGCGGTTAGGGCGGGATAAAAAAGAAAGTTTTATACAACCCGTACTACATCAAGCAAAAATCAAACTGCCATCTCTAGGGAAATAGCGAACTGCTAGTACAGTAAAATGACAAACTGCCATCTTGCAGGTATTGAGCGAATTATGTATATCTGCTCAAGTAATCTCTTTCAAGGTGTCCTGGCATTTATCCCGTAAATATAGAATACGTCGATCGATTTTTAATATGGCTTTCTTATAAAAAATTGGTTACATGTAAAATGAAATGTTTAAAATCGCATGTGAAAGAAAAAAACAATGGTAAAATGGAAGTATGTACTGTGCATACATTTATACTTACAGTTACCAGAATATCAACAAACTAAAGTCCGTTTCCAACTTACGACTCTAAACGTTTCTGAAAATCGTATCGTGGTCAAATACCAATTTCCAATAGGCTTACGTATTATTGAGATTGGCTTTAATAGTTAAAGAACCAACGAGTTATATATTGTATAATACATGCCAAGTTAGTATAAAACTTGTATAATAACATTTTAAGAAAAACAATCAATAACTTAACACATACAATGCGGACGAGTCGTATCGTCCAACTGAATATTGGCCGAAAATACTCACAAGAAAGTAGACTCGGAACGCATCGGATGTCGAATATCGTATGTCCGGGGTAAGATATAGAATATTCGAAAGGCTCTGTTTCAAAACTAAATTTAACACATGAGTGTAGCAATGTGTAAAAAGTGCTAAAGGGTACGTATTGATAACTTTGCTCTGCAAACCATTTACATGTCCACTCATTACACATGCCCCCTCATAGGTCTGTCCAACCAATTTTCCCTCAATTTTAAATTCTTGAGCTGTATTGGCAACCTGATTAAATAGAGCACTAGAAGTTCTATCAGGACAAACATCTGTAAATCCAATCAACCTTTCATGTATTTCCCCATCATGCACAAAACGCAAAACTGTTGAGAGCTGTGATTTTGACATGACATCCGTAGTTTCGTCCAGTGCAATGGCAGTAGTCTACTACGCATTACCCCAGTCTCACTCGACCGCTCCGCTATTTAGTTAAACGCCATAGATCGTGCGATGTCCGATAACACGACTTCGCTAGAAATCTTCCAGTGAATGTATTCTCGTGCGCGTAGTTTTTTCGGCACAACCGCATTTCATAGTTGCCATAGTTTTAACAATAATACATATACGTATATATCGTGATATTCGTATAAACACACACACACACGCACAATTATATATACGCATAAGTCCTTTTTGTTTTATAGTTTACCTTGTTATGCCATCATTTCCGTAATTTGTTTCCTGTTCCATATAAAATTCTACAGAGATCCAATATTATCTATTTTTGTGTTCGACCGCATTTGAGCTTTCACAAGCAATTTAGATTAGTGTTTTCCGACATCATCGCCACTTGTGGCGAATCGACCATTGATATGTGGCGAATTGATGGTCACTGTCAACAGTCTACTATTTTTTATGAATTTATTAAATCGCATAGTACTAACTTTGTATATATCTGAAAATTCTGCTGGACATTGCCGATTTAGACCATTCGAATGGGGAATTTTTCTCTAAGTATCCTTTCATTATAGTTTTAATGCACTGCCTTTATTGACCTTGATTGGCATAGAGACTACTTTTTCCCTTCTCTCCTCCCTTCCTCCCTCTTTTTCTCTTATTTCCTGTAGTTTGTGCCAGACATGACGATGATAAACATTCATCGATGATTTTTTTTGTTTGATTAAACTCATCGGCAGCTCGTTCATCAGATTCAATAGCTTCTTCTTCGTTAATCCTTATTATTATTTAATGCTAATCCGAAGTAGAGTGCTTTTTTCAATCTTTCAACTTCCTCAAATCAAATTGTTAAGGGCAAATCTTTAGTATCGTTGTTTCAATTTCCATTTACTCTCGTGTTAATGATTCAATCTCACCTCCTTACTCAACTCTTTAAATAAATGTGTTTATAATTTTCACGATTTCCATCTTTCTTCCCACAGAAAAGTACAGGTGCAGAATATATTTTCCAATATTATTCCTACGTATTTAGTGTTTGATTGAATATATTTGTTCTATTTCGTTCCACTTGTAAATTTTTAGCGAAAAATTTCCAATAAAAAGTAATACCAGTAAATAACAATTAGTATTCAGAATATATGCATTCTCAGTGAAACGCGAATGCCAGACATATGTATTCACAAAATCAAAGCCACGCAAGTTATTCATCAAAATGATCTGTATGAAAAGATCGCCAAATCTAAGAGCAGGATATCATTTCACCTATCATAAATTAGCAGGAGGTTTATAACATTGAAGATGAGAATTATCAAACGGAGTATCTTATTTATTAGTAACTCCTTTCTAAGCTGTTTGTTCACTGGCTTTTAATGAAACTTAGATTACTGCATATCTTATATTATAATTACATAATGATAGAACATTGCCGCTCTCTGGTAGCGAAAAATACAACCATGATGCCACACGTGCGATTTATCATATCTGCTATTTTTATTTGAACTAAATCCCGAAGGATATAAAACCGTCGAAAATTAACATTCCCGCCAAATACTGACCACTTTATTAACGTTTCCACTTATCTCAACACGTC
Source organism: Uropetala carovei (assembly GCA_036926305.1). Classification (NCBI taxonomy): domain Eukaryota; kingdom Metazoa; phylum Arthropoda; class Insecta; order Odonata; family Petaluridae; genus Uropetala; species Uropetala carovei. Next base: position 10,066,455 of record JAXCHB010000241.1, read on the forward strand.
AGAGTCTAACAACATACGCTGCATGCTTTGAAAACGCCTAAGGAGTACACTAATTTTTCCCGCAGCTACCGTTTTTCTAACGGCACAAAATATTTACCAACATTTTTCGGCAATAATTCGTCAGGTAACAGCCTCCAGTCCGCAGCACACTTTCCTCTGCGGTTTCTATTTTTTTTCACCTCTTAGTCGGACAGCGAGTGCCACTTCCCGCTTTAATCGGCGATATTTTTACACCCTTCCCTTCGAAACAAAGTGTCCCCGATCCCCGATAAAGCACCCTTCCCGTCCCCTTCCCCCCCTTATAACACTCCTCTCCCCATGCTCCCTCTATCGGGTTCCCTCAGTACACAACCCTAACTCCTGTTTCCACCTCTTTCTCGCCTCTAACTTCTCTTCAATAACCCTCCTCTCACCCCCCTCCCCCCCTCCCACTCTCACCTTCCTACTGCCTTTCCTCTTTATTCCTCCTCCAAACACCATCCACATTTCCACTCCTCTCTCTTCTCCAACCCATCTCTCTCATCCGAACTCACACACGCACGCAAGCATACACCGCCACCCGCCGTCCGTCGCGCCCAATTCCCTTTTTCCCCTTGATAGCGACACCTTGTTTTTCTTTTTGATTCGTGACCGCCGATTCTAAAGAGCCGCAGATGAAATTGGCTCCTCTACTCTCTTTCAATATTTAGCGCAAATGGCATTGCATGAGTCATCCTCCCTTGAGACCCCCTCCCCCCCCCCCCGCCAACCCACCTCTCCCCTCTTCTCTCCCCTATCCCTCCCTTTAGTGATCTCTCTCTCTCTCTTCTACCGCCCCTCTCGTTCCCTCCCCACCTCCCTCGAACCACTCGCGCGAAGTGACCGTGTGTGTATGTTTGAGCGAATGTCATGATGCCACGTTGATTGATAAAGGAAACCGACCCTCTTGCGCACCGGAGCTTTTCCCGCGTCCGATAAAAGGCGAGCTTGTGTCCTTCCGATTGGGAGGGTGTGCGAGCGAGCGAAAGAGAGAAAGAGAGGAATTATTACTATCGATCCTCGGGAAGCGCGTGTGTGTGTTTAAAGGTTGATATCCGGTGAGCATGAGGAGTAAAGGGAGAGAGATAGTGGATGAAAAAGAGAGAGGGAGAGAGACGGGGTATAAATGTTGTCCCGCAGTGCTTTTAACGGCCAACCCTCCCCCCCCCCCCCCTCGTCTCTTCTTTCGCGTGCGTGCGTGTGGGCCGGCCAAGAATCGCATAACACGGGCGATTGATGCTCGCCCAAATGGATTGCTGGTCACCTCGCTCTATCTCCCTCCATATCAGACCAACCCGTCGTTCAGGAGAGACTATGCGTTTTCCTTCTCTCCCCTCTCTCTCTCGCTTAGAGAGATGGTCGAATGGAATGCCAAACGTGCCGTCCTTGTTCGCTGATGTCACATTCGTCCATTCTTAGTTACTCGTAATTATTTTTATATAAAATGTACATATATAGAACGGAACCGAATTTTTAAAAAATGTACTTAGTTTATCTTAACGTGGAGAATGAGTTTCATGAGGATTTCGCAATTTAAAAGTCAAGCGAGCGTGCCACAACCACCCTTATTGGTAGAAATGAAATTTCTGCTGTAATTTCTCAAACTTTAGTCTTGATTGAACCAACCCTAATCCGTTAACCGTCTAAGGATCAAGCTGTAGACTGATCTAAAAAAAAGACGAACGATACATTTAAGAGTTAAATAAAAGTAACTGATACAGCAAATGAACCCTAGAATGCGATAAAATTATCAAAGAAAAAAATCCATCGGTTGAAACGTTTGTGTAAGGGAGAAAGTCTTCTAAACCTTTTGAAAAATTAACAACTTTACCTCTCACTATATGAACTCGACGTTTTAAGCGGTTGGGCACTTACTATTTCTAACTTTTTACCTATCCTGCAACGAAATCTTGGTCCAAGTTGCTTCAAATCTTCCTGTTGTGTGGACGAGCTAATGATCCGCTAAAACCGCTGTTTGCCAGTGAAAGGGAGTATCGGTCACCGGAGAGAAGTAAATATTCCTTAACCGACATGGATGCCTAAGATAATTTATTGCCGAAGGAAGTTATTCTCCTTGCGTGCAATAAATAATCACACTAGTCGCGATGAAATTTAAGATGCAGAGATTCTCACCCGTGTATTTTAACGGAGAAATTTTTGTGCGCACAATTTATGACAGCCTATTTAACGAAAGAAATTACTGCAGAGTTAAAAACACGCGTGAAATGCCTCCCAAAGAAAATTTCATAAATTGCAGCAGATTTAATTACTTTTATGTTGACCACATCTTCATGATGACTAATCGTCTCATGCAGATTCAGCAACTTAAAGTAATAAATGTGTCAATACCCTAATAAAAACAATATTACCACGAAATGTGTCTTGATTTTATAGAATAGACTAGCTAAATCATCCATATTTTATCTTAAATCTATAAATTCAAATTAGAATATTTTAGTATAGAATAGAATATTTAGCACTTTAGAACTTTTGGTGGACTCTTGAGACTTTTACGAAACAAAAGTTTCTACCTATGTAGTAAGAGATTGAGACCTATTCTAAACCCAAACCCGCAAATAATTATAGGAGGAGAAATGAATTTAGTAGGTGTCACCGGCGGAAGAATTACGACGCGGATAACCTGAATCGCTCATTCTTTTTTTTTTAATTAATATTCGGGGAGAAGAAGAAAATGGTTATGCAAGGATCGAAGTTGGAGAAGGGGTTCAAGGTTGTGGCGCTTTAGATTTCCGACGACCAATGGACAGTTGCCAGTTCTGAAGAGGGATTGCGAAAGGTTATGAAACAAAAACTAGGCATGTACACAAAAGTTTATGACACGAGGATTAACCTAGATAAGACGCGAGTTATTATGGCCCAAAAGTCTCTGAGGGAGGAGAAAAGATTGATTGTGATTGATGGAGAGAAAATAGGACGTATAAATAGCTTCCGATAAGTAGGAACCTCAATTACGAGCGATTGAAGGTGCGAAATTGAGACTGCGACAAAGGTCCTAACCAAACAATGGCGCGTTATATTCGATAAACTTAATTTGAATTTTTTTATAAAATGGAGATTTTGCAGCGTGGACGTGTTTATTTTCAGTCTAGCAAATTTGGTCTACTTTCGATCAATATAGTTGTCAGTCTATAAATAATTAAAATTAAATTGATTTGGCCAATAGTGAAAGTTTTATTTCTCATTAAATATTTTTTCAATCATAAAAAATTAATAGTCTTGGCCCTAGGTGACAGCAACGTACATAAAATATGTAATTCAATTAAATCATAGAATCCTAATCCTAATTTGCATATTACTGAATTAATCGTTAGAATTTTCGGACTGAACTGTCGTTCTATGATACAATTTACACAGACCGACGAGGCATTTTTTCAATCTGTATAATTAACACTTCCCTACACTCGTCACATTTAAATATATTTTACCTACGACTACATTTTTCCCCTGTAGCAGTATTACAAACATTTTTCCAACAACCGCTTTGAAGAGATCTACTCTGGAGGATTACTAATGATCCTAGAGCAAATAAGCGAGATGCTTACGGCGATCTAAAGGAAACGCATAAAGGAAATGTGGGCAAAAACGCTATTCCGCGCGAGGAAATCTTCAGTACTAATGAAAGATTGAACATCAAGCGAACCACAGGCCGGACTGAAGAAAGCGGAATAGAGACGCCGCCGAAGGAGATGAAAGAAACGCGAAGTGATTGGCGGACGGAAAAATGGTAAAAGGCGTGCGAAAAAAGTCGACTCCACCGATGATTAAATATCCCATTCATTGTCGCCGTTGATTAAATGAGCGTCAAAATAAACACTCATTTTTACAGGATAATCGAAAAATGGAACGTCAAAGCTGTCCGAAAATGTTCGTCCAAAGCTAGGTTTCTAATAAATTAACGTAATAGAAATATATTAGTTAATAAATTATCTTTATCCCTGTTTCTCTTTCTCTCTTCCTCTCTCTCTCTCTCGAACTCCAATAGCAATCCTTATTCGCAGTTTGCACTTTTATTTCCGAGCTTATGAAACATTAAACACTCGCTCGCCATTACGTAATTATTTTACCCCTCCCTTTCCATCCGATCCCCTCCTCCCTTTTCTTTCTCTCACTCCCTTCCCTCCTACCATTCTCTCCCTCCTCCTCCGCTCCAATAAGAGCGTTCCACACATAATACACGGGTGATTAAAAAAAACCCTCCCCACTTTTCCCTCCTCCCTCTTCACGTGTATAACGGCCCTTCCAAAAATGTTCTCTTATTACCTCCCGACATATTGATCTAATAACGCTAATGGGCTCAAAGTGTAAGTAGAATGAAAGAGGAGTCCTCGAAACATTGCATGGAAAAAGCTTTGCCTCCGGGACAACATTTCAATCCGTCGAAACACGCCCTAATAGCTTCCAATTAGACGAACATTTGCGCCCAAGTTAAAGGAGACGTAATACCTTCCCTCTATAAAAAAAACGCACGCCCACGCATATGCGTGCATAAGGACAAAACCACCGGGTACGCGAGCACTTACACTCGTTAATCAGTTGCGAACAATTAAAATGGTTTCTCCTTCGATTAACTATAAGAAATAGAGATGGAGCCAACACTTTTTTTTATTAAAAGGCGACCTCAGAAAATAAGTATTTTGGAGTCTTCAGAATAATTTTAACCGAGCTAAGAAATCGCTAGCACGTTTTATTCCATACAAGCAGATTCGCCCGTTCTTCGCCTGAACTAATTACAATTAATATTTTGGAATGTCCCGTTGGCAGTTAACTATTATCTTTCGAGGTTTTGAATTAATAATTTCTATTCCTGAATTATATTGAACAACATACGTATAACCTTTTACAACAATTCTTTATAGACTATGTTTACGGTCTTTAGTCTTGGCGAAATAATATACAAATTATTTCCACTACTTATTGTTGAGCATGCTACGTAAAACTGACCATGAGAAAAGCAATGCGCACGTAGGTCGACCCCGACAATTTTTAGTGATTGACCTTGGGCCTTGTTAACAGTCATTGCAAAACAAACCTTTAACGGAAATTGAAGTCTTTTGAATTCAAAAGGGTTAGCGACGCACCGAGGGGAAGGGGGTTGCGCGCTCAGACACTCGGTTTGAATTGTTTTGAAGTTGAAGCTACATTCGCGACACTCAACGGTAGAAAACGTTCCCGCTGAAAACATATCACGTTAAAACGTGTTAGAAGAAATAATTTGAATCAGTGATACTGACTTCCTCTCAAATGAGAGATAACAGGATAGACTTTAAATTCGAGTGCAGCAACCATTTTCAACACATCATCCGGATTTTCTGGTACATATTTCAATTTCGCCGTGTTCATCTAGAAGTAAAGATATGTGGAAATGTTTATAAATTCACCAGCTTAATGATGTTTCTACTTTCTTCCACATAAAGGACGATTTTATGCATGCATTTACTTCACGCGAACTTACAGATTAAAAGCAGGAAATATGTAAATTCCCCAAAAAGAATTAACAATTGTATGTTGTTAACGAAGATAATAAATTATACCATGTTTTACCAATACATATAATGATTATTCATAAAAAATACACAGCGATAGACTTTATTTTTGGAAATTTATATGCAAAATTTCATCAGCGGCATCTATCGGTGAAAAACTGGAAACTGCTTTTTTTTTAAGAAAAATAATTTTTTCTCCTGCTTAAACTTAAAAAATGGAGTTTTCGGAGTTTTTGCAAAATTTCAATCTTCTAGGTCAAGCGGTAGTAACCTAGATTTTTCTGAACAGACATACAAACTTTCTGTTTTATTGATATAGATAATTTCCAACGGCACAGGAAATGAGATTTTTCGATCTCGATCGCAAAATTTTTGCGATTTCGTCAATTTTGTGAAAGTCACGACTTGTCTTCGGCATTATTTGCTGTAAAATCAGTTTTTCGAACCCAATAGTGGATTACTTAAACGGATCCTTAACCGCGCTTATGTCACACTCGATTCGGCGCTGTCGTCTTTAGCTGGGCATACATATGAAACACTGATATGGCTTTTACTGAGATGACCTGCAAAGGTTAACTTAATTCTAATAGGTACACTCGCAAACACATATGCTCGAATCCTGTTCAAGTGCTGATTTCTTCGGCTATTTACGAATGTATTCTAATCATTTCTGAGCAAAAAGATTTTCCGTGCGATATATGACATGAAAATCAGCGTCTATAACGTGATATCCGTTAATTATATGAGTATGATAAATAGAAAAGAATTTGGAATATTATTTATAGCCACTAGAAAGAGAATGCGTTAAAATATTAAATAGGAAAAAGATCAACTGAATGATTCGCTGGAAGATGATTGGATGAGCTGGAGATATTCATTAAGTTAATGATTCCAGTATCAATGTAAATCGAATGATCTTAATTTATGATTAAATGAAGGCATTCCGCCAAATAAGTAGTAATCGATGAAATAAATCTCCATTCACGAAAGGTCGAGAAAATCTGGTGCGCGTTTCGCTTACGAAGCATCCCTTTTCAGCGGTGACTAATAAAAATAATTTATAATCTATTATCATTGAATCACTACTGATGACGTAGCCGAAATTTTTAACGTCTACTGGATGGAAGGAGAAAGAGAGAATTTGTAGTTTTGTTTCAACAACAGGACGACCTAGATAATTTCATTATGAAGTTAAGCATTTACTTTTCCGACACTCGAATCATTAACAATAAAGGATATACCGCAGGCGAAAGCGATCGAACCTTTGCAGCATACATCTCTGAAAACCCTTCTTACTAACTAATAGCGAACTCATTTTTTTTACGTGCCTTTTCCATCGCATCCTCCGAGGACGAACGGGGCGACAATTTTCCACTCGTCCCTTCTCCGATTCGACCGACTGACAAAAAGACATTCAGCGAAAAGTGTCGGCTCATCATCACCGTACGGGAAAAAGGATTCGGGAGGCCGCCCCGCAGTCACAGTCACTCTCGCGCGCTAAACGAGTTAGGGCACGGGAAATTAAATAATTATCCTTTCCGGGAACGATTAACGCACGAGGCAAAAGCCGACGCTTTTCCCGCAGAAAACCCAATTACGATCGGTTCTGGGTGTCACCACTTTACCGCATTTTGAGGACGGGGAAAACTATACGCACGCCATCTCTCTCCTCTCTCTCCTTTCTCTCTCTCTCTCTCTCGCTCGCGCGCGAATCGGGTAAATCAAGAGCAGGAGAGAAAATGCACCGCGGTGTTTGCGGGAGGGAATAAAATCATCGACATCATCATGCTTATTGCGCGCTTATAGCATTTACCAGAGGAGGCCAAAACTGTAGATGCTTTAAGCTCCAAATGTGGCTCAAAAGACTGCTATCCTAATACCGTATTTACTCGCGTAATTGATCCATTTTTTTGCACAATTTCTCTTGCATTAATCACATTTAAGCGGGTCATATAAGAATGAAGTCTAGCAATAACGAAATTTAAAAATATTTACTGGTATTTTGCCACTGTACACACTTGTATATGAGAACACTATTTATTTTATCGAAAGCTGATAATGTCTTTCCTCCAATATCTCACTTGCTTGGGATCAACTGAAGAAACTCGTGCTGTTGCTCTGTTGCTCCATTTTTTTTGGAAAACGGTATGAGGCGTAGTTTAAAGTGTTCCGTGTAATTATTATATTTACCCATGTCAACGTCACATTTTCACTCGCTACAAATACTTCTTCCCTGAATGCGTAATCCACACAGTGCACAACAACGCTGCTTACTTACTCGCGATGTTCCTTTCGTACGCGTTGTTTCAGATACAATAAGTTGACAACCTGGTGATTTGATCCATTACAAAGGCAGGCAAAAACTATTACAGTACAGAATCGGATTAATTCATCAGTCTATTGAGATGTAGAGGGTAAGTGGAAGGGATACTGAATGTAGCTAAGAAAATGATATCGGTGGCTCCAATAGCTACTTATAACATTTTAAAATGCAAAGTTGAGCAAAGGTTATTTTTTGCACGGAATCGGATCAATCCATCAATTTGCTGGGAGGGAGTGTGGAAGCAAAAGAAAGACTGCAGCGTAAACAATGTTAACCATCGTATCAAAGTAAAGGCGAGGCAATTATGTGTTACTAAAAATATCCTTTTATTTCCACCACAAAAATCTGGATGGAGGCAATTATGCGAGTAAATACGGTAACCCATTAAGGACCGCATGATTGCGTAAAATACTAGAGAAAATTATTTAGTTAGCAGCTTACCATCCGTTTTTATTTAAAGGTTTTTTGGCTTGCGAGTACTCCACTGAATGGTCCGAGCAACAGGGCAGTTAAGGTCATTGAAGTTATTTGTTATTAATAAACGATAAGAAAATTTAGTCATTAAAAATTATAAAATCAAAGTACCCTCAAATAAAGAGTTTTTTCAGCTAATTTTCATTTCTGACGCTACTGTGAATCGCAGTACCTCATGGTGAATTTTATTAAATCTAAACGTCGCGATGTTCTTTCAAATCAATACTTAACGGAGCACCTTTCTACTGCATTGACATCTTATCAACCAGATTTTGCATATCTTCGCTGCCACAATGGAATCCCAAAAGACCCCTTTTTTAACGTAAATTATCCAAGGCATATATTTGCATATCTTAATGTTAAATAAATATTACAATGTAACAACAAATTGTCCTTTTAAGGTTATCGTATGGGTCTCCTAAGTCCTGGAATTTTGGCATCCTCTTGCATTGATATTAATTTGCATAGGAGTTTTAACGAAGGGCTCCAAATTCCTCCACGGCGCAAGATACGTTTTTTTCTACTAAAAAAATAGGGAATTAAAAAAGTGATTTTTTCGGAACGGGTTTAAAGGAAATATGTCCTGAAACGAACTCATTACTTAGGACCGCGTGAATTCTTGGGATGCGAAATAACTTTTCCTCGAACATCGTGTTGCTAATGATATAAGGAAAATACCCATACTCCAATTCCAGAGATTCGTAAAAAAAATGTATAGCAATGAAAAATCGGATTTGCTGACTACTTCCTTTAAAAGTCTTGTGGAAGTAGTTTTTGAAATAGTATCACATGACCACAAAGATAAACAATAAAGAGCGTGTCAATACAATAACTCTCTACAATAGCCATGAAAATAATAATCAAATCAGATGCGCCTATCGGCTACAAAGCCGTGGTCCCCAGTTGTGATATCTTAATAGATTCCAATAAATATTCTTTCTGTTATAATATTAACTATTGTTTAGCATGATATTTATTACATTTCTAATAACATTATGTTGATTTATTGTTCATGTATACTTTATTAGAATCTACTCCCAGTGAATCACCACTGATAAGATGCGCATCTAGTTTAATCTTTGCATGACTCTTGTCAATATAATTCTATTCATAAGACGAGATTGGTAATTCTCTATTGAAGATAGAGCGTAATGAGAGAGTTCAAGGAATGAGAAACGTGACGTTGCCTACATGCCTGGAATTCAAATATGAAAATCTGATTTTCCATTATCCTGTTAAATAAATCTTCATTAGAACTTGTTTTTGAATTTGCAAGTAGCTGCGTTGTGAGCCTCGGTTATTTTGTGAACGCTGCAATATCACATCGAGATTAATTACAGGCATTATTGTATAAGAATCACGAAGGCGTTTGTGCTTATAAAAATCGAGCGTCTATGGCTCTAATTTTAGTTGATTCGAGAAAAATATTTAGGCTCTAAAATTCCCATTGAACGACTGAAAAGTTCTGCGAATCTAATGTTCTATTCACTTTTGTAGTAATAGAGGTTCGAATGAGGCCGCCTTCGCGGCTTCATGACCTCAAAGTGTTGACCGCCTAATCCTCCTTTCAATCATCGAAAACGTCACAGACTGCAGGTAAATGAATTTTATTCCCAAATGCACGGTCGAGTTTTATACAATGTGGTATTTCTTCCGCAAAGAATCGAAATACTTCCTTTCAACTGTAGCGTAGTACCAATACTAATTGCTTTCAAATTTTCACAGGGTAGGTAGTATACTACGAGCAGAGAATGCAATGCCTTATATTTCTTAGCAGTTTAAAATAAACCGAAAAGGGGATAATTGCTAACTACCTTGATACGATATGAAATTGATAAGCATATTTGATGGAATACACATACCATCGGGCCAGAATGTTTACCCAAATCTGCTGAAATTGTATTTAAACTATCATATCGCCTTCTGCAATTTCTACTGTTAATGGCATTTTTGCTTGTGTACTTTCTGGAAATATTTTCAATATCAGACCTTATAGAAGTATTATTTTCAGAGCATTATTACATATAGGTATATTTTCGTCTTACTTCGATTTTTATAAGATGATTTTCTGTGAAAACGGTATACTTTTTAGATATTTTTATAAAAGTTTTCAAGTTTAAGTATTCCGTTATAAAAATAATATCTCGGAATTTGAATTTATCAGTCCATTTCCATTAGATTTTCAAACTTAATTCAACGTAAAAAATCAATCCGAAGGCAATTGTGTTCCTTCAACTATTGAAGAATACCACCAAAACAGATAATAAAACATTTCCACTAAGTAAGCAGGTTTGAAACGGTCCTTCGCTAACGTGACGTTACGTGTTAGAGAAGATATTAATCTGAACACGGAAGAATTCTGAAGCACTAGAACGGATGAAAACGAAATTCGCGACTTCACACGAGTCCACCAATAGCTGACATCTGATTTCAGAAACGCTAAACTCGACGTGTTTTTTCATCTGGAACCAGGAAATTGAGTAATCATCGGGGGAACGTAGAAGGCGTGGCCTCCAATCCAATTTTAAATACAATTCGTTACCAAGTCCAATACTATCGTATAGGGGCAGTAAAATGTCTTCGGGCAATTAGTACATTTCTATCGATGGCCGATTTAGCGTTGAACATCTAATTAATGCAGATTTTTTATCACCGGTGTCAAAATAATAAAATACATTGACGAGGCGTTTGACGTTTGGATTTGTAGTAGTATCCTGATTAGTTAGGTCAAACAGGTCAAAGGAATTAATGCATACGACGATGACTCGACACAATCTCCAGCCTACCAATGCGTTCTGCTGTCATAATTGTGAAGTTCAAACGGCCGAGGCGTTACATCGTAAACGAAACATTTGACCTTTCACGAAGTTGAGCGTTTTCGAAAACAGATAACAAGAATACTTGTATGCCCTTTGCCAGACTTTTCGATTACTAAAAGGTTATCTTACAGATTCTTTTTATGTTTAATCAGTAGTTCTTACGTTGAAACTTACTCTCGAAAAGTTGATCATAAATAATCCAATAACAATAAATTATTGTAGTAAATAATATACATTTAATACAATTAACTCGACAACAGTTACCACATTTTTTTATTTTTGAGTTTAATAAACATCATTTACGGCTCAAGGGCCACAATGCTCACTTTTCTAGTGTTCGCGAACCCCACGCGAGAGAAAATAGTATAAGCTACTATAGTTTAAGGAAGCTAAAGGATCTTTGGATTATATCTTTTAACCATAAAAATTTTACTCATCCCGAAAGGGATGTAACGTTTGGACCATTTTTTTGGGCTCCACTGACTCGGATGGTTAGAACAAGTTAACCAAAATTTATAAAGTAGTTGTTTTACGAACCCGAAACTTGCCAACCGAGATAACAGGTTCCCCTTTTCCATCATCACCCTAATTAAAGCCAAGTATTATTCTGCACAAATATGCTAAATAAACGTGCATCATCCAATTTGTTCTCCCTCTTTCGAAGTGAGAAGTATTCTCTTTATAACACTCCACGACCGCTAACTAATAAACAAACAGACTCAAATCATGTCGAGCTTCGAGCCAACGTTCACTCTTTCCATTGCTACTACTTCGGTCACCATTGAAACAAAAGAAAGATCGAAATGGAGGGAGGTGGGAGAGACAGAGAGAGAGGAGGAATGTAGAGATACGGAAAATAAAAGTAAAAATAAAAAACTACAAGCCTTCCCCTCTCTCCCCCCTTGTCACTTCTGCAAACGAGGATCGAAACACGACACGAAGTATATAATGTATCAAGTGGAGAAAAGGAAAGAGAGAGAGAGAGGAAAGAAAGGACGGAAGGAGGGAGAGAAGGAAGAAGTCGGCAGAGCTATGGCGGCGATGTATTAGTAGGGCGGAGAAGAGGACAAGGAGGAGATTGGAGGAAGTGGTCCGGGAGTTGGAAGGGGACTTTGAAGGGAGGAAGAAAGGGGATAGAGAGAGAGAGAGAGAGGGAGGGAGAGAGAGAGAGGGAGAGAGGGGGGAGAGAGAGGGGGAGAGAGAGAGGTAGAGAGAGAGGGGGGGAGAGAGAGAGGGAGAGAGAGAGGGAGGGAGAGAGAGAGGGAGGGAGAGAGAGAGGGAGGGAGAGAGAGGGAGAGAGAGAGAAAGAAAGAGTGGAAGGGAGAAAGAGAGAGCGAGAGAAGGGAGTTGAGGCCTTTTTGAAAGCGTATTGGTTACACCGCATGATCCCTATTTCATCCTAATTAACCGGCATCCCTTTTCCCTTCCACCTCCCCCTTCTCTCCTCCCTCTCTCTCTCTCCCACTTCCAACTCCTCTTCTCAGCTCCCTCTCCACGCTCACTCTCTCCCTCTTTTAAACTCACACAATCCCCCCCTCTCTCTCTCTCTCTTTACATCTCCCCTTCCACCTCTCCCTCTCTTTATCCCATCCCACGCCCTCCCACCCTTTCTTCATTACGCGCCTAATGAGAGAGGCTGTCGCGGGAGTGGAGGCGGGAGAGAAGAGTGGTCGGGAGGGAGGGAGAAGTAAGAGGGGAGAGGGAGAGAAGTGAGAAAGAGAGGGGAAGAAGAGTAGGTTGGAAAGAGGCAAAGGGTTATAAAAAAGGATGGAGAAGGAAAAAGGCAGCGTACTGACTAGGGGAAGAGAAAGAGAGGAGGAGGAAGGGAGGGAAGAAGAGATGGCGAGAGGGGGGGAGGGGGGTAGGGAGGGAACGGCGAGGGGTTTTTAGAGGAGTGCGGTCGAGAGCATAGAGTGAGTAGGGGAAGCGAGGCGGAGGGGGAGACAAGACGAGGGTTTTTGGAGAAGGGAGAGAAGAGATGTGCATTAGACGATGGCATTAGGGGATCAAAAAGGGTGGATGGACAAAAGCTCCTAATTGTTGGAGGGGGGAATATATTAGAACATTTTTTTTACCTCACAATGAGAGGGCAGGTTTTTTTTGTTGGAGAGGAGTATGGGAGATATTGAAGATTTTTTTTAGGCACGGGAAACGTGAACGCTTAATGCAAGCGTTCATTAGTAAAAACTTCTATGTATTTCTGATTACTTATGTAGCATGCGGAATGATTCGAATTTATCGATTAGACATTTAAGGGCTTCATTAGTCCCAAAATAGTTTTTTATCCCTTCCAAATTCGTATCATCGATACTTTTTTTATGTATCTGCTTCTTTAAACATCTAGAACAACTATCCCTTCATATTCTGTTTTCCATGCAAAAAAAACCCTGCGATGATCTATTAAAAAATTACCCTCGAATTAAGAAAGGAATATTTTTTTCACGTTGTGGAATCTGTATCTTAAACATTAGACGAAATGACAACATTACTTTCCAAGGAAAATTATATTAGGATACACAACCTCCATCGTCATCAATCCAAGGAAGAGATTCTTCCGTAGTAATATAATAATTCGACAAGTAAAAAAGAAAATTTATAACAGTTCCCCTCTAGAAACATCTTAAAATTTTTATTGTGCATTTCAAATTGATCGTGGGCGCCGATCGTTCTGACAGCAACCGTTGCAGGATTACATTCTTCCTTGATCAAATTTAGAATCGTGTCCTTACGTAGCAGGAGAGCAAATATTCGAGCAAAAATGGTTAGTGAAACTTTGGCGCATTGAAAAGTCTGCACCCAGAGGGTAGTTCAATTGTAAGGTAACATGTAGATGTAATTTAATTATGTTGCCTTCTCCTCCAGCGCCGCTACAAAAGGATGTGTCGCATAACACGTACAATAATTCGGCGGAAAACCTCTTAATTTAAAACATTCTGGCGTTGCCTTACTTTCTCGTAGTAAGGAAGTATGCAAACAATTTCGCATACGAAAAGTACGGCATGTATATCCAAAATTTTGAAATAGTTACCAAGTAACGTATCGAGCGACTGTCATGATACATAAAAAATAACTTCGCGGAATATCGATAGTTAAGACGACGATGATGAAAAAAAACAAAAAATTACAATCGTCAAGAAAGAGAGGTGTTGAAATTCCTAATTCGTTAACATGAATCCATAAACGCGAGTAAAAATACGTGAGGAAATAAAGCGGAAATTCCACAACATATTTTTTCCGGAGTGTCAGCATGAATGAAATGGTCTCCTCCCAAATATACATATATATAGCATTGTTAGAAATTTTACGTCAAGCGACGTCATACGGCACTAAATAATGTCGGTTGTTATGCAATTCATCGACATGCAGCACAAAGAATTACTCACATTCTTTGTCCATCACGTAGTTAAAAATATTTCTCTGAAATGATTTCTGAAAAATAAATGAAACACTTTTTTACCTCCTGCAACAGAATATTCTGGAAATTGTAAAAGACAGTATCACTACAAATTCATAATAACACGCGACTGGAAACCTCGAGATTATTTTTTCCCCATTTGCTTATTAGAAAATCCGTTCTCGCTCTAATGGAGGTGTCTCACGCAACGACAGAAACGGAAAAGGAAGAATGACTTCCATCAAATCATTATGTATTTCCATTTCTGTATTAAAAGCATCTAAACCTTCTGGCCTAGCGATTCTCAACATTTTTTAGATATCCTTTCAATTATAAGGCTTTTGAGGCGCTCCAACTACAAACAGGGCTGTATAATTTTGTATACGGGGATCGCAGCGTTTGGACGCATTAATGTATTAGAACTAATTAATTGATAATTAATTAGATGAAAGACTGTTGCCCTAACGACCTGTCAACATACACGAAATTTATTTAACGTTTACGCGGCGGCGTCCCAACAATCACGTGCGTCATCTAATTTGGGAAATTCCGCTTTAGATTGAGCACTACGTATATGTCAACACAATTTGGCGATTATTAAATGTTGATAAGTAATTGAGCGGAGGAGAGAAGAAGCGGGAAAGAGAGGAAGAAGGAGAGGGTAAAGAGTTAGAGGAAGAAGGAAAGAGGAAGGAGATAAAGCAACAGAGAGAGAAAGGAACAGGGAGAAAGGAAGGAGGAGAGAGGAAGAAGGATATAGAGGGAGAAGGAAAAAGAGGAAGAAAGAGAGGAACAGGGAGAGAGAGGAAAAGTAATAGAGAGAGTGGGGAAACAAGGGAGGAGACGTAGAAGAATAGTTAAGAGACAGGAGGAGACAATAGGAGAGCGAGGGTGAGCGACAGAAAGGAAAGTTTGGAGAGAATAGTACGAGGACTAGATGAGAAAAGAACAAATGAGGAAACAAGAGAAGATTAGTACAAGAGGGTGATGGAAGAGGCAAAAAGAGAAAGCGCGAGAAGAAAGCAAGAAAGAGAGAGAGAGAGAACGGGAAAGAGAAAAAACCAGAAGAAAAGCCTGTCGGTTCGTTACAAAAAATATACGCGAGGAAGGGTTAAACTCTCAAAGCTTTCTGTAGGCAAAGGAGTCAGGAATGAGGTGACACGCGAAGAAGAGGTTGGACACCGTCGATTTTCCCCTATCCTTCTCCTCATTTCCCTCCCCCCCCCCCTCCATCAACCCTTCCTCCCCTCTCTAATTTACGAAGAGTGATTAAGCGATCTCTTTTTTTTCTTGACGTAGGGAAAAAAGAATGACTGACCAATGAGTGTTGAGAAGTGGGATGAACGGGAGAGAGAGATAGATAAATAGGCAGACAGACAGACAGACGAACGACTTTATTTAGGGCGAAATTGAGACTACATAGTCCCTTCTTACATTTAACCCTACGTTATGAATTACAAATGACAGTAAAAATAATAACATATAAACATACGAACAGAAGACAAATACCTGAAACTAAACAAATGAAAGAAGAACAAAAAAACACGATTAAGAGATTGAATTAAAAATTCGGAAACTTCTAAAAAGAGAAGACTGAGTATTTGTGGTAAAACCCTAGGAAGGACCTGACATGGCCAACCTACTAAAAAAGCCACGCAGGAAAACACCCACGAAGGGAAGGGGGGTGGAAAAAACCTGCGAAAATCCTACATACACGAAAGAACAATTGTGGAATTACAAATAGTACGATAGTACGTACAAAAAAGAGAGAGAGACAGTGAGAGAGACAGTGAGAGAGACAGTGAGAGAGACAGTGAGAGAGAGACAGTGAGAGAGAGACAGTGAGAGAGAGACAGACAGAGAGAGAGAGGGAGGGAGGGAGGGAGGGAGGGAGGGAGGGAGGGAGGGAGGGAGAGAGAAGAGAGAGAGAGAGAGAGAGAGAGAGAGAGAGAGAGAGAGAGAGAGAGAGAGAGAGAGAGAGAGAGAGAGAGAGAGAGAGAGAGAGAGAGAGAGAGAGAGAGAGAGAGAGAGAGAGAGAGAGAGAGAGAGAGAGAGAGAGAGAGAGAGAGAGAGAGAGAGAGAGAGGGGAGGGGGGAGAGAGGGATAGGGAGAGAGAGGACGGTAAGAAGAAGGAGAGATAGGAAGTGGTGTATGTGTGTGTGTTTGGAGAGCAGACAAATTGAGATGGCCGAATTGAGACGACAGTAATCCAAGTCTTGGGCTGGAAAAAATTGAAGGGTGTGTGAAGGCGGAGGAGAGGGTGAAACGTGTTAAGGGATGGGCAAAGAAAGAGAGTGAGTCGGTTGCCTATTTGGCCGCCCTTGGAGGGGTTCTGAACAAGAGGAGGAGGAGGAGTAAGTGGAAGAAGTAAGCGTCTTAATGCCCCGAGATAATGAGGAAAAAGAGAGGGAGAGAGAGAGAGAGTAGGAGGGAGAGAAGAGCATTATGTAGAGGGGGCAAGGAAGAGAAGGGAAGATGGGCATTTGGTGGCGACGTCGCGGTAGGAATGACGAAAAGAGAGGAAGGGAAAGATAGGAGGGAGAGAGAGAGAAATATAAGGAGGAAAAGGGAAATGAGAGCAAAGTCTCTCCCTCTCTCTTTCTATGTCACTCGGAGTTCGTAAGTATCGTCGAGTCAATTAACACCGGAATGATTGAGACGTCTTGTTCAGGCGATAACGAAGACAGAGAGAGAGAGAGAGGGGGAAGAAAAGAGAATTGGGGGAGATAGAAAGAAAGAGAGAGAGATGAAAGGAGAATCCTTACTCGAAGGAATGAAAAGGAATCGGGAGAAGGGAAAACTTGCGATTGTTACGCGATGGGGTAATGAAAATGGGAGGGGCGAAAGGAGTTTTCATTTATTCTCCAAGTCCTTGTGACCATAAGGAGGAAGCTTTTTTTTTCTTCTGCGGACGCGCGAAGGACTTGTCGTTTTTGTTCGCGATTTATTTTATTTTGTTTCCTTGCGCGCGTCTTGTTGGGGTTTGCTCGCTTTCCGATAGAGTTGAGGTCGCCTAGTGAATGCAGCCTCTTGAATGAGATCACTTTTTTTTATGAAGAAGAAGAAGAAGAAAAACATAAAGCGTTGAAGAGTTAATTTTTTACAGTCGGCGTATTCAAGTAAAGCGATTTACTTATAGATATCGTTTTGTGAAGTTAAATCTTTAGAACGAAGTGCAAAATTAACGAGGAAATAAACATTTATTTCCAACGATGTGAGCGGCTTTCACGCAACGTATTGCAAAATTTACTCCAGTGGGTGAAAAATTACTCAAAGGTTCTATAATCTCGTTGTTTAAAAATACGATTTTAATTTCAACGCAACCACCGAAAAAGTACCGTGGACATAAATGTTAAAATCACTAATATTTTTAAAATAAAAACTCTGAAAAACAGAAATTTCACTAGGGAAGCTAGGGAAGCTCAAGAGGGCGCAAGAAGAAAAAGTTGAAGAATCACCTACCCAGTTCGTATTTTTTATAATGACGGAAAGTATTCTATAGATTTAAATAATAACGAATTTAAGGCTTTAAAGTAAAACTTATGCTACAAATAGCGCCTCTCAAATTTACCGAATTAATCATTTTACCGGGCAGAAAAGGAGACAACGAGAATCTTATATTAAATCTGCAGCCAAAACATTTCGATCCACGTTACATCAGCACTTTAAATTGTCAAACGATATTACTGTCAAATTGTCGTAGTAACCAAATCGATCATTATGTGAACACACGGCGGTGTGGCATGTTGAAAAGAAAGGAAAATAACTCCATCAGCTCTTAATGCACATTTTTTTATGGGAGGCTTCGAAAATTAAAACTACACAATTATTGCCACGCGTTTTGCTTAACGGATTGGCTCTTACGCAGACAAAATGTCTCTTATGAAGATGAACTTTAACTCGGCTCGTGCTTTCGTCCCACATCTCTTCTCTCGGATAGAAATCTCCTGCTGAACACGTTAACGTACAAAGCGAATCACAATGTACAGACAGAAGTAGGTTATTGTGTTGAGCGTAGTAATTCACGTCTTGACGTAAATTAGGTACTTCCTCTGAACTTAGTATCAAAGCAACATTAAATCAGCTCGTGCAATTGGATCTCAATTACAGGGTGCCTGAATTAATGGGAGATAGGAATTCAACGGGAATGCTGCATCTTCGAAATAAAGAGCGCTACTAGTGAAGTTCAAATGAGCTGGGAGATAAATGGCGTTGTCGCGCACGAAATTGGTAAACGTATAGATTGCTCACCACTGTTAAAAGTTGAGTAACATTATATTGATTTTTTAAATATTTCATTACACGAAATTTTTTTTTTAAATTGAAAATATTTTAAATCAAATTTCTTGGAAACTAATTTTATTATGAATCGTCGAATAATAAATGCATGGATTGAGTATTGAGAAAAAAATAAACCGAACGAAAATAACACCCGAGGGATTTCACATACATCATATGCTGGCAAATGTTCAAAACAATATCCTGGCAGATGTGTACTCGCTAAAGATATATGCAAATAAGAGTATTTTGAAACAGACTCTTTGTAGGTCAATCCGATATACATATTAATTACCCAACTTTAGACCTGTCACAAGGTGTTACACCTTTCTGATTGAAGAGTAACAAAAAAAAACAAGGGACTTGACTTTCTTGGATTATATTTGCTCGCTTGTGCATCCACGTTTTCTTCATCCTACTCATGAATGATTCTTATTTTTGTCTTATGTCAACTTGCGTTTAATACCCATTTCAATTATTAACTTTAATATTAATATATTGATGTAAAGATAGAGATGATTTCAAGATACAGCTCTACATCACTATATTAACTGAATTGGAGAATTGAAAATCCATTTTATCGAATTAATGGATTAATTCTAAGCTTCTCTTTTTAAATCAGCTTCCAATTTATCATCCTTTTTTCCTTCGCCCTCTCCGTAACAATTACATCATAAATACTCCGATATAGATTTCACGTAATTAAGACTAGTTCAAAATCGCGTTAATAAAAACACAGAACTGCTCAAAAAATAAAGTAGTGTACAACAAATTTTATGTATGCATAAAGGTAATATCTCCGTGTTCGTAACGGATGTTCTATAGTTCCCAAACATTACTTCTTAGGTATTATTTTAAGTAAGAATCATTTTCTCAAGCTAAAATATTTTTTCCTGAGCTCAAGAATTACTGAGAGTATTAATTTCTTCAGAAATACTCGAAAATAAAAAAAAACTTAATTACAACGATAATGGACTTCTAAAGAGCTTCTTTATGTTGAAAGTAGAAATAATGTAGTTCTTCGGAATAAATTATATTATACGAGATAGAAAAAAAAACATCTGCCAATCTTAAATGTATTGAGATGAAAAATAGCACCGTAAACTTGAAAATAAATCCTCGCTTTGAACTAAAAAATAAATCTATAAGAAAGTAAAAATTATATACGATGACTAAAGGTGTATTTAAGAAATTTCTCACCAGGAGGATAGCGTAAGACGACAAAAAAATAAAGCATCTCGACTGGCGTACGCAGAGGAAAAGTGCCTTGAAGATGATAAAACGTCTAAAATACCGCGCCCTCGAGCATTTAACCTGAACATCCATCTCT
The DNA here is from genome assembly GCA_036926305.1 of Uropetala carovei. Classification (NCBI taxonomy): domain Eukaryota; kingdom Metazoa; phylum Arthropoda; class Insecta; order Odonata; family Petaluridae; genus Uropetala; species Uropetala carovei. The sequence goes on from JAXCHB010000241.1 coordinate 10,086,595, forward strand.
TCCACTGTAACCGCGATCCAGGAATACGTAAAAAAAATCAAACTTCAACGGGGTGAAGTTGCCGGAAAACAATGGCGGCTCCCCCTATTTCGCTCCCATCCCCTCCCCACACACCTGACATCATTCCCTCACGCACCACCTCAGATTCCTTCACGTTATCCATTAACGACTCACGCAACATCGAGAGCGAATTTTTCGCGATCGCCAAAACAAAAAAAAATACAACGCAAGGAACAAAACTCCTGGGAGCATCACCGGGGGAATAAATGCCAAACAAAGTCGAGAGAAATAGGGATGTACGCAAGGGGAGAGAGAGAGAGAGACGGAGTTCGTATGGACGAAAAAATAAATAAAACACGAAGATTTGTTAAGCCAATCAAAAGTCCTCGTGAGGGACCCAAAACATTTTTCCCTATCCTGCCGTATTCGAGTGGATGTGAGAGGAGAGAGAGAGAGGGACGCATTGATATGCCTACAGCCGCTCCTCTTCCGTCTCTTTCTCCCCCTCTCCCTCCCCCTTTCCCCCCTCTCAAATCTAACCCGTCCCCCCTTCCACTTCAAAAACTCCGCACGATCCTCCCCCGCACGGACAACTTCTCTCCCTCCTTCAATGCTGACGTATATATATAAAAAAAACAGCGGTTGATTGGACCCAAACATCGGAAAACTGGGATACGATACTACGACCCTTAAGGTATAGGAGTAGGAGAGCTCTCTCTCTCTCTCTTTTCCCCTACCTGATATCTCCTGCACACGCGCGCGCGTTCCAATAAAAAACGAGAAGGGCTTTTATATATATATATATATATATATATATATATATATATATATATATATATATATATTTCATTCGGAGGATCGTTATCGAGGTGCATTCCATCTCGGAGGACCTTATATCCACTCACTAGACAGCAAGTGGACTGAAGGACTCCGCTATCCCCAGCATTGTTGCGGAGAAAATGGAGTTGAAAGTGAGGGTGGGATAAGAGAGAAACGTTGCGGTCGCTATGGACGTACGTTGGGAGGGGAGGGCGAGCCGATGCCGACGAGTAATGGGGAGGAGGTAAAGTTGGACTTTAGAGAGAACACGTGACTAGGAATCCAAACCTTCGTAAAAACCACTTGCAGTTCTCTGAGAGAAGGGAGGGAATAGAGAGGGCGCCCGGTTTAGCTTTCGGTATGTCTGGCTTACTCTTTGCTATCCCAATGAGGCTTAAAATGTGTGCTGTATTACTATTACCCAAGATAGCCTGCACTCCACGTCTAAAAAGATCTGGTACTTGTGCAACGTTATATAATGTGAACTCAACCGCGCATCTTTGACCTATTAAATGCCGAGAACTTGCCTCCGTGATGAGAGAGGGTGATAGATCACTAAGGAGCTATTAAGTTACTTAGAAAAATTAAATTTTAATATATAAAAGTAAATATTCGCATGTTTTTTAAATGTAGCATTCATCAAATAATACAACTCGGCCACCGCTAGATGTCAGTATGAAAGAGTAGAGCGAAAGAAATTCACTACGAAGCTTAAAAGCGGTTCAAAGAACAAATGAACAAAGGTTGACGCGTATGTGGTTGACGTAGTTAAGGGATAAAGTGTCTGTTAACCAGATTAACCTAAATAAAATATCAACATATGCCGCTGATATATACAAGAATTCTACACCAAGTTGTATGAGAATCCTCTAGCAAATGATGGAGTAAATGGAGAAGGAAATACCAAAGAGGTTCCAGATATCATTCCAGAAGAGGTAAGACATGAAATCATAAGTATGGAGGATGGAAAAGCATTTGGAGTGGATGGTACCACCGTGGAAGTATTCAAAACAACGGGTAATTATATGGAAAAGATACTCGCTAAGATTTTTACGTCTTACCTGAGGAAGAAAAAGATACCGGAAACGTGGAATCATGCAAGAATCATCCTTTTGCACAAGAAAGGTTCTAAAGAAGATTTTAATAACTACAGACCGACCAGCCTACTCCCATCAGTCTACAAAGTATTCACCAAAATTCTTACTATGCGCCTTCAAAACCATCTTGATTCCGCCCAATCAAGAGAACAAGCCGGATTTCGCAGTGGATATAATACGACGGACCACATCCAAGTCGTGAGAGAGGTAATCAGTCGGACTAACGACTACGAATTACCTCTACGTATGTGCTTCATCGACTACGAGGAAGCATTCGACTCTGTCCGAACTTCGTCGGTGTAACGTGCACTAAAGAAACAAGGAGTAGAAGAAACGGACATAACCTTGATCAAGAATATCTACGAAAATGCGACATCTGTCCAGCTGCATGAAGAAACAGGTGCCTTTGAGACCGAAAAGGGCGTGAGGCAAGGACATACTATGTCTCCTAAATTTTTTACGGCAGCTCTAGAGGAAGTATTCTAAGCGCTGGACTGGGAAGAAAAAGGCATAAAGGTGATTGGAGAATATCTAACATAAATCATCTGCGCATTGCGGATGACATCATATTGTTCGCAGGAAGCCCAGAAGAGCTCTGTAGAAGAGTAGAAGAGCTGGAACAGTCAAGCCGAGAATCTGGTCATAAGATGAATCTTAATAAAACAAAGATCACGTACGACTCCTTCACAAATCCTGAGAAGATATACAGCAATGAAGCAGAACTTGGGGAAGTAACCTGCTATGTTTACTTGCGTCAGCTCATCACCACAGACGGATCGCTTCTTAGAGACATCAACCAGAATGTGAAGATGGCATGGAGTATTTTTGGGAAGAATGCAAACATCTACAAATCAGATATCCCTGTCTTCCTAAATAGGAGAATATATGGCCAGTGTGTTCTGCCTGTTTTGGGAATGGGATGCGAAACATGGACCATGAACGCCGGAATGATCCAGCGCCCGCAAACGACACAGAGTAGCATGGAGAGATGCATGTTAGGGATCACCAGAAGAAACCGCAAAAGGAACGATTGGGTAAGAAGAGTGGCGCTAAAATGGCAGTGGGCGGTTCATATTGCTAGAAGAAATGATCAACGTTGCACGTCCAGTGCCATCGAATGGATCCCAAGAAACGTCAAGAGACCGAAAAGAAGACCGAAAGACAGGTGGGAAAGAGAGATTGTTAAGTTCATGGGGGCTACTTGGAGGAGGGAGGTAGCTGACAGGGGAAACTGTAGAAGTCTGGGAGAGGCCTTCATCCGTCAATGTATCTGTGCGTGTGGCGGGGCATGAAAAATCTGTAGCCCGTCATAGCTCTGCCGAATAATAAAAAAATGTATTACCAGCAGTATAATATAACGAATAATTAAGATCGCAGCGCGTGCGCATTTCGTTGCGCTTTTTTAGTTCAGGTTTTGCCAACCTACAATTTAAAACTCGTTAAAATTTACCGCTACAGAAATATCAACCTGCAAATCTTAAACTTATTTACGTCTACGGGAAGAAACCGAAAGAAGGGCGAACAATAGCAAGGTGATTGGTAAAAAAGGAAAATCCAAAACATACGAGTTATCTTAGTCAAAACCATGGATACGAATACAGCCTGCTGAACCTCATGTAGTGAAAATGCGTTTACTCGCTTAATAATCAGGATTTTCTAGAAGAAGGGAAGTTCTCTCTAAGGAATATTTTTAGAACCATCGACAAAGCGAGAGATTTAATCTCAACTGGGGATTGGAAAGCTTGGAAATCACGTGACCTAAGGAGACGACACGCTATGATGGAAGAAAGGCGGAAAAGAAAATAATTATTATACATACAGCTAGCAGCCTACCCGTTGCTTTCCAACGGTCTGTTCTATAAAATATACAAAGAATGGATTTATCACGTTCAACTTACTAGGGCAGGGCTGGCGAACCTATGGCACACGTGCCCAAAGTGGCACGCGAGACGATTTTTCTTGGCACGCCACTGCGAGAGAAAAGAAATAAATGCCTATGGCTAGTGTAGAGACAATAGCCCTAGCCAATCAATACATATTTTTGGATGAATCATTAAAATATCCAAACGTGATGTGGAAAGTTGTAGTTTTAAGTACTTTACCCGCTTGAAGAAGTATTTTAACGAAACCGAATTTCACGACAAACTTGACTCGAAAAATGTTGTTGAACAGTTTAGTGAGATCTTAAGCTCAATAATCGAACAGTCCTCGTCCAGATGTATTCAATTCAGGGAATTTTAAGACAATGCAACATTCATAAAATATCCTGATACAGTTATTTTGGAAAATATGAGATTAGAAACATTTGATTGAATGGACTTAAATGACTTTGAAATGCAGCTAGTTGAGTTCCAGTCCAGCTCAGTTTAGAAGCAAAAGTTTATTGACTCAAAACAGAGCTGCAAACCACTTCTAAATTTAGAGGTGGTTCGGTTCGCGGTTCGGTTCTAAATTTTTGGAAGTGGTTCGGTTCATGGTTCGGTTCAGACGGGAATTTTGACAAGTGGTTCGGTTCGGTTTGCGGTTCGGTTCAACTAAATTAATCATTAGAAATACTATTCAGAAATAATTTATCCAATATATACATTACACAGTCAGTATCAATCTTTAAGTAAATCAATCAGCAGTCATTATTTTAAATGAAACACGAATTTATTTAAAGAAAGGAAAAATTTATATTACAATCCCATCATCATCCTATATATTATGCGCGTAGTGAAGCTGCGTCCGTCAGTGCGTATGAAGCCTCGCGTAATTATATCGGCGTATTTCTCAAGAACCGTTCGTCGTAAAGATATGCAGTAAACGGCGTTTTGTTTCTACTAGCTATGAGGTCCCTGGAAAAAATATTTTCTTTTGCTAAAGTGTCCCGGGTTCGAATCCAGGAGACAATTATATTTTCCCATAAGCTTACACGAGATTTAGATTTTTCAGAGTGCAAGGTTTATTTCCTTCATTCATTAAAATAGGTAAATATTGACCGATTTTCTTCTTTTTGCTTTATTCGACGGATAAAGCTCTATACTATCTTATTCTTGCAATGGTTACACGTTATGCAATCGAATTTTTCAGAAATACGCGTTCTTTTTCGAAAATTTTCGGATTTTTCGAACTCATTTCGGGCGTTGCCAAGGAGACTCTCATTGTTGCCTCCGATTCATTTAAGGCCAATTAAACCTTCAAATAGACGAAAGAAAAACGTTATTGTTATTTTCTCTTCATTGATAATCTAAATAAACGCTTGCATTGACGTCGCCTTTATAGTAGGTCCTGTAAGAAGTTAAAAGTAGTCATTGATAGACACTTGAAGGAAAGCGACTGTTCGTGAGTTCGTCTATAAGGGTGCAACGATAATCACTGGAACTAAGGTAAGGTAGAATTAAAAATTTTTCCCCTTTGAATATACCGCGATATTAAACTAGCATTGAGTAACTCTGTGATATTGTGATCACGTAATTGCTCTAATATATTGCTGTAAAATCACAGAAAATTTTAAAATGCCAAGGGGTAGTCCAGTGAAAAGGAGAGTTATTAGCCCAGCTACAGCTTCCAGAGAAAGGAAGAGGAGCCAGAGATCAAAAGAAGAGTATTGTAGGAAAGAGAGAGAAAGAGATGCGGAAGCTCATAGGATTTCCCGTGTAGATGAGGAGCGAAGAGTACAAGAAAGACAAAGAAATAGGGAAACACGTCAAATGAATAGGAAACAAAGATCTAACCTAAGGCCGAAATATTTAGATTATTTGCAAGCGTAGCTGCAACGGGCCGCTAGTCTTCATTTATTTGTATTTAAAAAATGGTATTTTTGATCCTAACGTGATTTTTATGTGGATAACAATAGTATCAGAGAGGAAAGAGTTAGGCATTCTTTCCTTTGAAGCAAACCCGCTGGTTTTTCCTATGGAAATTCCTGGTCTTTTCGTTGGTCCGCACTCTGTGGATTGAGATCGAACTGAAACCGAACCACTTTTGCAAAAAATTACGGTTCTGTTTTCGGTTCATTGAAAAATTAATCAGTGGTTTCGGTTCGGTTCGGTTCGCGGTTCAGCAAATGGCTGCTGTTCGGTTCAGCGGTTTGGTTCGGTTCGGTTTGCAGGTCTGACTTAAAATCAGAATTAGAAACAGTTGAACGAGATCGGTTAACAGGAGTAATGAATAAGAGTGCTGACAGTGAGGTTCTGAAAGTGTGGAATACCATTCCGGAAACGTTTTTCACACTGAACAGAATTGCTCAAGCGATTTTGACAATTTTTTCATCAACTTACTCGTGTGAATCTTTATTTTCTGCTTTTAACACCATAAAGACAGACAAGAGAAACGGACTGTCTGATGATGTTAGTGCTGCTTGTGTAGCATTGAAATGTACAAGCTACACACCTGCTATACAATAACTATCTCCCACAGTACAGCAGCAGAAATCCCACTAATAACTGGTAAAATAAATTTTTTTTGGTATTTGTATCATTTTATTTAATTTGCATTGCATGATAAACGGATAAGTAACCTTAACTGGCATAAATAATTTTTTAAAGTTTTTTTTTTAATGTTGGCACCGTAGGTGTGGCCAGACATTGAATAATAGGGGGAGAGGGGGAGGCATAGATGTTCGGACGGGGCGGGAGGAGGACAAGTGATTTAGGGAGCGATTTTTTAATTCAATGAGGCCATGTGTTTTTTCCGAGCTTTCAAATGCTGTTTTTCGTGGTGTTGCAGCAAACTATCAGCTCCGCCGTGTGGTTTTCAGGCGCAATAAAAAATCGGTCCGATATATATCGCACAGACTTGCGTACGCGGGGATAAGTGACCGCTTGGCGGGCTTTTTAAGCTCGATTTATTTTAATGTCGCTGGACACGAAATACTTATGTTTTTAGACATATGGCTAGTGCAGTATGATAGGTGATGCCTAGATCTATCACAGTAAGAAATTTTATCAAAATTGTTAAAGCTATTTTAAAGAAAATCCAAATGTTGTTAAAATCACAGTAAATTAAATACCATTTGTTTGTATGCAATATTTATATCCCCCTAGGTAGCCACGCTTATGGTTGGCACGCGAGCTAGAAAATGATCTCTTATTCCTGTAATTTGGGCACGCGATCTCATAAAGGTTCGCCAGCCCTGTACTAGGGCCATTTAACGGTAGAATAAATATGACGCTTTTTAACAGCTGCAAAGTAGCCGTCTCTGTTAGCGAATCGCCACTGGTTTATTGCTATATAGTTCAAGATTTATCTGTAGTAATAGGTTTTCGAAAATAATTAATACTGGTCATAAACGAAAAAATATCAGTACAAATATATATTCCTGAAAATATATTTCACATATGCACACCTTCGTTGTTGCAATTATATTTCACGAAGAAAATGAGAAATATACATTTATGACCAGGTGCATCTTGGGCAGAGGTTCCCAAACTGTGGTTCGCGAACCCCCAGGGGGTTAGCTAGATGTCTCATGGGGTTCGCGGCAAAAAAAAATCCGTAATGGCGAGCAAAGTTTTTTGGTAACTCACTTAATTTGGTCCTTGTTGGCATTCAAGTTTTTAAAAATTCTATATAACTACTTTTTTATTAAAATTCAAAATAATCCATTAGTTAAACAATATTTATATCAAACTTTTATTTGAAGCACGAAAAGATTGTGTCTGGAGCTAAACCTATTTTATCAGCCTTAGGAATAAAAATCATCGCTCCTTTTTCACTGCGTAGAGGAGCCTTTTGTAACAACGGAAACATTATAGCCCTTCTTCTTTGTAAGCAATAAGTTGATAGAAGACCATTGTCTTCTTTAACCAATTCACAAATCGATATCATAATTGTAATTGTAATGCACTCTTAACGAAAGGGACAAGGACGAATGTTGAGACATAATATTGTACGCGAATTGTAAAAAAATCAAATTTTGTACTTCTGGGCTTTGTTTTAAATCTCAAATTCTCATGATAATTCTCCGTAATTTTAACATGCAAATAAAAATTACGCGGTTCCCCTTACTACTAATATGAACACAAGGTTACAAACACGCAAATAAGCAACGGAAAATGATATATAAAAGTGGAAATAATGTTATAATAAGTATTGTATACTTAAATTAATAAATATAAAAAACTGTTTACAATATATGTTCTTTAATAATTTATACTCAGGTAAGAAAGATAATCCTTGAAGATTTTTATTTTTAGGAGGGGGTTCGCGATATTTGAATCATCATAAAAAGGGGTTCGCGTGGTCAAAAAGTTTGGGAAACACATCTAGGGTGACCGAGTTATAGAAATCCTGATCCCAGCGATGGGTCTTAAAAAAGTCTACCATAAACAACAGAAAGCCTTTTGTTTCCCGATGAGAAAATGTTAAATAATTAATTTTCAATAACTTCTCTAAAGCAAATTACTAATTGTGGAGAGAACATTATGCGACTGAAATCCTTTGGTTTCGCCATTTTTTTCCTTATATTAACTAGTAATTTTACTGATGAGGTGAATTCTGAGAAACTTGAGAAGTTTTATGGTGTCTACAATAGCTATACCCGCGCAATGATTGCGCGGATATTTTTAAATTAATTTATAAAAATATTAATGTGTGTAAATTAAGTAATTGTGCTTGTAATAACTGTCGTTTATCTCAATAATTCACATTTAACTCTAATAATGCATTTTCCCGGTAAGGATTTTAGTGTCTTTGGCTCCCAATGTAAGGTTCGCGGGTTCGAATTTCGCCGAGGGCAAGGCTGTATGTGCGTATTGACAATTTATTTTCATTCCCTTGCATTAAATCATTCAATACGCGCGTATATACGCAAATGGGAATTGGGAAAATAATGCGATCTCGTGGGTTGGCAATGGCATGGTCGCCATGGCAACCTCCAGAAATCAAAAGCGATGATTAGAATGAAAACATTCATTTTCCTTCAAAACATTTAAAATTCGAAGATCGCAACTCAATTTTTTCTCATTTTAATTAATTAATTACTTTATTAAATGACAACAATTCAGAAAATGCACAAGGCCAATTACACAATATCGTAACAGCAATAACATGGACGAAACACACAACCATGCCCTCGGCAGGATTCGAACCTGCGACCCTAGCATGGGGATCTAGGCACCCTAACCACCCCTCTACCAAGGCCGGCGAAAGAATGAAGGCGTGCGCTTAGAAAAATCGATCTTTACGTCTTATCTAATGGGAAACAGAAATCATCCCCTGGAATCGAACCCGGATCTTTATGACAATGAAAATAGTTTTCCAGGCACCTCCTAGCTAGTAGAAACAAAACGACGTTTACCGCATACGTATCTCTACGACAAACGGTTTTGAGATGCAGTGGGGGACGGGCGTAAAAATAACATCGAACTTATAGATTACTAGTGTATAGCCCGTCAAAAATGACGGCAGTAAAAAAATTCAAAATTATGTTATCATACCGTAATTTTCAAAGTGAGAATTACATCTTAAACTTAAAATAGCTGCGTATATTCTTCCACGAAAGAGAATGAACGTATATTCATTATAATAATTTACGAATGTTGTTTACTTTGGTTGCTATGAAAATCATTTCACTCTCCTCTCTCTCTCTCGTATTAAAAGCATTTAAAGCACGCTTACCCTCATAAGGTTTGAAATAACAATAGAATTTCAGGTCTAACAATGTAATTGGTAGGCAAGGCAACATGCCGTTAAAATGGCAAGATATCCCGAAAATATGTGAATTTAACGTTTAACATGAGCGATTTCGAACTATATGCAGGAAAGGATGAAGAGAATAAGAAACTTTTTAATGTTTTCTTCAAAATGGTTTAGATCCGAAGATAGTAGCTTAATTATTTCTAATTTTATTATTAAAAAGAATGACAGCCTGCACGTCGAAAAGTCGATTTTTACGTGTTATTTTATGGGAAATGGAGTCGAGATTTTTTTCGTCATCACCTTAAAATATGTGAATCGAGCATTCTTGCCAAATTTAGTTTCAATCTCGATTCTTACTCGAGTTATTTGTAGAGGGGTGTTTAGCGTGTCTATCTCCCAATGCTATGGTCGTGGATTCGAATCCTGCCGAGAGCATGTAAAAATAAATATTATTGTTATTTCATGCGAGCTGGTGTTGCGTTACATCAGACAAACCAACAAACGTACAGATCGCCGAAACTATTATAGTAAATTAACGGGCAGAAAATTACGCTATTTACGCTTTCACTCACTCTTCTTTCTCTCTCACGACAATGTGCCGTCTGCGCGCGCAGCTAACAATAAACTTCCGCCCATCTTCCTCCATGGCAGTAAAGAGCGTAATCGACAGTAATCGGGTTGCTATTGCGACAAAAATTTTCCCTTCAGAAATCTTGTAATTTTGTTGTTAAAAGCACAATTTTGATCTGATTCGGCCAGCATTTTAAATTTGAATACAAAAACTTACTTCTTTCTCCGGATCTGGGTTCAAGTCCCGACTTCGTGTCTTCATTTTAAGTAATTTCAATGTGCAAATAAAAAACATGGTATGCTAATTTCCATTTTATTTAAATGGAGGAAATTAAAAGAAGAAAATATTTTAAATTATAATATTTATATTATCGGGATGACTGGGATTAAAGACTTCTAGAGCGCAATGCAGATCAAGCATAATATACTGTGAAAGGGTTGAAATCGAATCACTAAGTTTCGTAAAAATTTGCCCTTCACCTTTGCTGTGGGAACAACTCGATTTTCAGTCGTGTACAGTTCAATATTAACATAAATTTGTCTCTTCATTTATAAAAAATATAAATGTTATCTTAGTTTTTGTGTATTTTAAATGGATCAGATACGTAAAATTACTGGGTAAATTTAACAACATAATAGTAATATGCATCCCTTACAAAAATTTCAAGAGAATTAACGCCTTTGGAGTAGGGAAATATGGGACACCTCATTTTCCTCACCTATACTGATTATGGTGCAATTTTGGTACAAACACAATATCTGTGATCATGCTCCGAAAAACAAATAGGCAATTTATAAATACATTATAAGATCAGAGAATGGATAATTGAATGTATCAGAAAATTATGTGATGCTGTGTTAGAATCTGCCTATCAATCCCTACGCATGCTCATCAAAACTATGGAAAAGCTATAATTGGGAGAAACCTCTATTGCTATTAATAATGAAATTACACGAAAGAGAAGCAGGATAAAGTAGGCGTTACGGTACTAAATTAGGGTAAAGGACGACGGAGAAAATATTATAACTGATCGGAAATAGGCGAAGATATAAACTGGAGAACTAGAACCACGCACGGGCGCCATGAAAGTTTAAAACCGCAAAAAAATGAGGTGAAAAATCTACAAACACCCTGTCATTACTGTTGCATTAGATACAGGTTGGCGTTTCAATGCCAGGCTAGAAAAATCAAACTGAGAACGCAGAATTCAAAACGAGAACGTAAGATCCTAGAAGCAATGGCTTCATCAATAACATTGTTATGCTTCGATTAAAAAAATTATGCGAAACACAGCGCAATTTAATGTATGTGCGAACGGAGGGAAAAATGGTGGAGGAAGTGCTCTGCATAATCTTTAGGGAGAGAGAGAGAACGTGAGAAAGGAACGAGACACGAAAAGACACCCTTTTGGAATAAATAAAAAATAAACGGATTCCACATGGAAATGGGGAGAACATAACACCCGCAAAGCACATACTCTTCCATAATGGCATGCGAGAAAGTAAAATAATCCTAACACGACAAACCATTTCACGGCTGTTATTTTTGGTCGTTTTTTTCGTTCTAATTTGGCGCGCCATAACGACGACACCGGCCGCCATTTTTCCCCCTATTACCGATAGGGAAATGCAAAGGGGGAGGGGGGGGAGGTTGGAGGAGGAGGAGGAAGGGGGAGTGTGTGACAGAAGAAATAACTACTCTCGTCCCCTTTGGAACGCGTCATACCCCTCAAAACGCTGCGAAAATTTTAAAAACAAAAAATAAAATAAAACAAAACTTTTATATATTTTTTATTTAACGAACGCCCTGAAAATACTTAACTAAATCAATAGAATACATTCATCATCGAAATTACTTTGTGCTTCCTTTCGTCTCGCGGCGGTTTTATATTATTTTTCCCGCCGCCATAGCCGCCTGACTGACCCGCCTCGGGCGAGATATGAATGACCTATGTTAATGAGGCCTTCAGAGCGACCTGGAAGAGAGGGAGAAAATCGATTCGCGAAATGTTTCCGAATATAATGGGGCATTTCCCCGATAATCGATGATCGATCTCGACTCTGGGGTACACGTCACTAATTGCAACCGAGACTTGACGCGTTACTGCGGGATCCTTAATGAGGCGTCATTAGTTTCGACCCGCGTCTGTTTTCTTATTTTCGGACCCCCACCGTTGGCCTCGTGAGTGGCGCTGTGTGTCACTCGGCAAAAGGAACTATAACAGTCTCTCCCCTCTCTTTTTGTCGCTCCCTGCCTCTCTTTCGGAATGCCTAACGCTAGTTTCGTGAATATCGCATCCGCAGTGATGAGGAATATTCTAATTTCCAAGGTGGACGTCTTTTCTGCCCTCGCAGACAGCGTCTAAATACTTGAATTAGGTAAAATTAGGTATTTTTGTTGGAAAGGTGAATTGTCTAAATATTTATTCCCCAACAATACGTTACAACAGCAAATATTCCATTAAAATTTCTGTATGGAAAAAATTTAAGTGGAAAGTAGGTATAACTTATAAATAATCCTGACAATTTCGTTTTATTTAGTTGTAAGACGTTAACATGCAGTATCTTGATTATTCCCAAGGGGGGGGAGAGGAGTGCCACTCCAAAATTTCACTGTCCAATGATGCAATTTTACTGAAAAATGTCCTATGATGACAAATTTATTTCCAGAAATATATTAAAATACCTCAGGTTACGAAAGATTCGTACCAAACATGTACAAACCAACACCATATATTATAATATACTAGCAGAAATATCCGGCGTTTCTCGGGGAAATTTGTTAAACTCCAATGGGAATTCTAGATGATACACGGTATTTAAGAATTCAATCGGCCGCCGTTTTGAATAAAACGGGCAGAAAGAAACAAAAACCACTTATGAATTATTCCTGGAAGTCCTTTGAAATCGTACCAAATTTGCTTCAAATGAATAGCAAAACTCGGGAAAATACGCGTAGTTTAATGTTTAAATCGGCCGCCATTTTGAATCAAATAAGCAGACATAAACGAAATCCCGCGTTGACATTCCCCCATGTCTCCGCTACAGCCATGTTAAGTTTGGTCGGAACAGGTTGAGAAATGTGGGCGTGCATAAAGGAAGAAACAGACAGCCGCTATTTTGAAACGGACAAATGACATTAAAACTAACAATAAGCATTAACCTTCCTCTTGGTACACCATAAAATAGTGCCAAATTTGGTCGGAATAGGTTGAGAAATGTGGGCGTGCATAAAAAAAGACACAGACAAACCGACAGACAGACAAACCGACAGACATACAAGACAGTATAACTAAACTATAGTGGTTTCTGACATAGGAGGATACAAATTATGAGGCACTTCCAGAAGAGCAAGAAACTTAAAATTGGAAAAAATCCGAAATTGTTGAAATTTTAATCTTCAGGTGGTATTTTTGCCCCATTCTTGAGATGTTGTAAAAATTCGAAATATTAGGGGCCGTTTGCTCCATATTAGGATAAAAATTATTAGGAACTTTTAGATGAGCTACAGACTTGAAATTTGGCACGATTATTTTTGCCCCATTATTGCCCCATACGAGGATTAAAATTATAAGGCACTTTTAGATTAGCTAAGGGCATGAAATTTGGCACAATTATAGGTAGTTGTTGTATACAACCTGTGAAAAAACATCGAAATTCTAAAAATTCTAAACTGCAAAAGAAATTATTTGAGGAAAGATATTGTGGAAAAAAGACAAACTCTACGACGCGAAAACAGTATCCTTTAGCTACACAATGATCTTGTACAACTGTTACCAAACTTTATGCATCTGCGACTCAATCCATCTTTCAATATATATATAAAATGTAATTCGAATATTTAAAGAATAAAGGGTACAAAATCTGATGTGGCCAACACATGACTTTCTCCATATTTGGAGTATAGATATTTAAATTATTATGAATAGCATTATGAGGCAAAATTATTATTTCGTATCGTAAAAGAACACAGTCGTCCTTATTGCCGTAAATTACGTATATTTTGAATATGTTTACAGAATTCACCGCTACATAGTGCTGGCGCTGTATACTGCTATTAAGAAAAATCGAAATATCTCCGAAATGGATGTTTCTACGAAAATTTGTTTCAAACAAAACTTGGAAGAAATATTATTCTCTATAACTTTGGTCCTTACGAAGATTACCAATAACGATGTTTTTAAGGATATGTTTGACGGAAACTAAAAAACCGGTTATTTATAAATAATTCCTAAACAATAACTGCTATAGAAAATTATTTCAAATGAAAGTTGTAGGAAATTACATTCTCCAATAATCTTTGTATAGAATTGTATATCTAATAATGATGTTTTAAGGGAGAAATACCGCAAAAACCGGATCGGGTTTCGAATAAACCTCGACTTCCGTTTAACCGTTATTGTCCAAAAACTAATCAGTTCTTTGTGCTCATGCTAAAGTGTTATGTATGAAGTTTGGTAAGGATATGGCAAGTACTTCTTGAGTTAGAGAGCCCACAATCACATACACACACACGCACACACGCGCACGCATACGCGCACACATCATTCCGAAAATAGTCTAAACGTGTTCTAGGGACCTCAAAACGTGTATTTCCGTTGAAATCTCGAAGTCAATTTTTTCATGATCACAATACTTTCCCATTACTTCGTATGGAGAAAGTAAAAATCGGGATTTTTTGTTAATATCAATAATGAAATAGAATTAATGAATTGAAATTAACAACAAAAGCAAAACGCTGACAATATTAAATACACACTTTCCGCCTCCGCGACACCCACGTTGGGAACCGCTGATCTAGTAAACCAGATATCATTCTAGCTAAAGGCAATCCGTCTCAACACACCATTCATCAATTACAAGGAATCCATGATATATATGTAATTAGAGTCAACGGAAGCTGATTTACTGCAGAGTTGTCATTAAGCCATAAGAAGCTATCAATAAAATATCTTCCGAATATTTTCTTTGCTAAAAAATAATAATGAAATAGTGAAAAATGACATTACAACGAAAATATGCATTTATAAACGAACAGAACAGTTTCGCGTCAAAGATAGAGTGACACACAAAGTTATCAAAAATGAGTCAGCCTCATCTGATTGCACAGTTATAAGTCACACTTTTTTTTTATTTCGACGCTTTTCACATTTCGACAAACTTTTCACAGTTAAAACATTGAAAATGTCTTAGAAAAACCAATCAAATATGGACTTGTCAGCTACAGCACTGAGTGATTTAAATAACCTATCACATTTTCATTGTTTGTAACTAATGCATTTTATACATGGATTGACAATTATTTCTTTTATAGTTCGATAATTCAAGATATAACCGATTCAGTTCATTATCCTTTCCTTAAGAGGACTCACGAGTGGAAGCCGAAGATGTTTTTGAAAAAGAAGATTTTTAAATGTCCGGATTCTTTCTGAATTACAGACGATCTCAATTCATTATTTTTCGTCGATTTTCCTAAATCTTACGGCTAAGGTGTGATTTTACTGCTAAGAGGAGGATACTGAGGATGATGGAACTTTAAAAAAAGGATGTTCTCTCCCAAATAGCTGTTGTTTATCCTCAAAATACGTAATTGTGCTCTTTCCTATACAGCGTGATAATAAATTTCAAAAATATTCTCAAACGAGCATTACACATACCATTAAACAATAAATGGCAAAATTCAACTTTGTCTTTCTTTATGAAACTTTTGCCGTCGCAATTTGAAATATTTCGCATTTGAATTGGCAGAAAACAGTTATGATACCGAAATTTTTTTATGGCGTTCTTTGGGTCGTCGTTACAATTTCTATGGGAGATGGTTATATGGCGCTCCATCACGTCTTCGAAGTGGAATTATAATTGATCCTCAAGGGATTGTGTACCGTTCCTAAGGTTGGCAGCTGCAACTGTTGCGCAAATGTATTTATTCCTGCAAATGCTACCCGAAAGACATCGGCATACCTCGTGATACCTGAAACTGTTTTCCGAAAAATCACACAAAACCTGGTTACTTGTTTCAACACCGAAGTTTACGACTTGCGACATGAATTCGCTTAAAAATGCCATTTATTCTGCTGACTCTGTCACCATCGTCGCCGAAGCGCGGTTACTTGTCCTCATGTGCACACAAAATTAGTATTGTCGTTTATTGAAAGATAATGTCGTCACGTTATCAATCACGGTAACGTTCTCTCTTGACTAGAACTGAAAACCATAGAATATCCTGGGTGTCTTATTAGGATATCCCACGCTCTAGGATCGCTCACTTGGGCATTTAAGGCCTTCTTTAGGAGCGCTGCTTTTATTCTCGACGCAACGCCGCTTTGCGTATGAGCGAGTCCCGCGAAGACTCCAGCCTCTTCGACGGCGAAGTCACTTCTATTTCGGGAAACTTATTAATCGCATGGTTGTATTCGCAAAAAAAAGAAGAATGCGACGTAGTAATTCTGGGATAATATGAATTACGACTTCACACGCTCCGCCTCAGTTACAAAACTTTCACGTAATTCAATGCAAGGGCCCCATAACCAACAAATCAAGCATGCATTTAACGACTTAAATAAAATAACAATTTCAGAAAATTATTTGCGAAATTTCTTAATGTTGAAGTAACACTATACATTTTCGAAGACGCTTGGAGTGAAGCGAACCTCGAGCGGTTTTAAAACTTTTTAACAATAGTGAAAACGAATTTCAATACTTTTTATTACTCCAACGATGAAAATAAATTTATATGCGATTAAATTGTTTATTTGTTTTATAGATTGCCTACAAAGTTTCAGCGAATTCTTAATATAGATATTTTTAGGCATGTTATCGTGACATTTATGGATAATAAACCGCACTCGTCAGTCAGTCAGTCAGTCAGTCCTCGGCAACAATTCGCCGATCGTCAAAAGTCAATTTCTAGGTGTAATAATAGTTCGGTGAATTAACAAAAGTTTACATTACTTTACATTTGCTTGCGGTTTATTAACACACGTTAACTGGTATAATTTATTTGATATAGACATTTTGCTCGTGTTAATTCGTTCGCTTGAATCTTTCCTTCTATACTTCACTCCAGCGAACCTCTTCGCCGCAATTTCTATCGAACTCCCTGAACCGAGCATCCCTCTTTCCAAACCGTCCAGAATTTTGTACACACCGAAAACAAGGAACGAATCATCCCCGCAGAGATCCTCGTTGAGAGAAACGTCTTTTCTTTTATGCATCCTTAAAGCTTCCTCTCGCCTATTTTCCCTCCCACGAACATCGCACCCCCAAATAATCAACCTCTCCCTTTTACAAACAGAGAGAGAGAGAGAGAGATACTCCCTCCCTTCGTCCTCAACTCGGCGACCACACCTTTCTACACCTACCTCCATCCCCAAAATCCCGACGCCTCACCCCCACCCGACACCCCCTCACGTTCCATGTTTCGTGGATTTGGCATCGTTACCGGGGCGATGCGGGGTACGATCGCACCTTTTATATTTCTCTTTTTTTTTTTTAAGGGAGTAAAACCGATACGGGGTGGAGTGGGCGAAGAGGAGCCGAGAGGGGCAGCCAGGGGCTACAAAAATCTCCCTCACCCCTACCTCTCTCTCTCTCTCGATCTGTCCCCCTAAAACCTCATACACCTCACTCCCTCTCCTCCCCCATCTCCTCCTATACATCCCTTTTCCGCGAGGAATCAGGAATTTTAATGGGGGCGCACAGGGACCAAAGGCGCCTTAAATGAGGGTGTGCGAGAGTCGTTGTCTTTCCCCAACTACCCCTCACCTCCCTCCTCTCCTCCCACCTCATCTAAAAAAAAACCCCACTCCTTCCTGCTATTCTCTCCTCCACTCATGACACCTATAACCTTTCCCCCCCCCCCCCCCCCTCCTCACTATCCCTCATCACACCACCCGATTCTCCCTTCCCTCCATTTCCCTACTCTCTCCCTCCTTCCCCAAAAAAAACCTCCGTTTCTCATTTTCCCCAAACCCTCATCTCTTCCTCCTCCCACGACCAGTAAAAAGGTTCTTTCACATCATCACGGATAATTTCCAGGGATATCTTAAAAGGATTTATTTTTTTTGTGGATAAAGGGGAGAAGATATCTTTTCCTACCCACACGCGCCAAAATACTTTTTCCCTACGCTCACCGTAGGAAAAAAATCTCCCTTCGATCGCCTGGTTTTATTATGGCGAGGCGTGAAAGTGTATGAATATATACAAGTATAAATAATTTAAATGCCGTCTCTATCGAGGAGATCGAACGATAGAAAAAAGGGGAAATAAGAACGCGCATCTCTTTTCACTTCATGATTATTTTTCATTTTGTTTTTCGCGCGTCGAAGTGTCTCGTTTGTTTAATGAGGCGGCCGCTGTATCGAACGACCCCCGCGAACACCAAACAACCTCGCGCGAGGGCCACGGACTTCAGCTTTCACTTTTTAAAATAGGCGTCGCTATTACGGGCGAGAGAGAGACAGAGAGAGACGAAGAGACGGAGGAAGAGAGAGAGAGAGACGGAGAGAGAGCGAGAGAGAGAGAGATGTATCGTGTGTGTGCGCGCGTCGCCTTTATCGAAAAGTTTTACCGACGCCCTTGAAGGACTTGGAGTTTTTCGACAATGAGATTGATTGACGCAATTTTTTTTATTACGAAACCATTTTCTTTCAACGTGTTGTCAGAAGAAATTGGATATATTGGTAGTGATGAAAAATTAACAAATTAATCGCTGAAATAAATTTGTCTTTAGTTCAAAATAGAATATTCATGTTGAATTTTATAGTCTGTTAGCCGGCGTATATATAAGTACCAATATACGGTCGCTAGGCTCATAACAGTAACATGGCCATTCGTTTTTTACACAATTGATAGATATCAAAAGAGACGGAAGAAAAACAGCTATTCTTAGAAGTATGGTTTCCTCTTGCGTCTTTTGTCTTTTACTGAGAGGTTACAATATTCAGAACATTTTTATCAAAAGGATCGCAGGAAAAGCGTTTTTCTTCCACTGAGTCGCGATACAAAATGATTGGATATATTTTCGTCTCTTACTAGGCTGATCTTTCCGAAAGACCATTAAAATTAAATATTCCTTTCATTTTACAAAGTAATCATATCTACTCTGCTTTGATTATTAGCAGATAAAAAATAAACCTCAGAAATTTAAAAAATAATATTTATCCGAACGTATTATTTTCAAGCATTTTACCACAATCTTTTGAACGTAAAAAAAATACATCTTCGCAGTAAAAGAGCATCCTAAACGATAGAGTATTAATCGCACAAACTTCCACCCTCCAACCTGATAAGTTTCTGCACGAAACAATTTTTTTTAATCTAACAACCATTTCCACACTTTTCATTGACGTTGCAAAAAAAATGACGACGTAAGCGCAATAGGCATAGCGGCACTGTCACCGAAGATGTAAATCGCCGTTCGCCTCGAAGAAGAATAAAAAAAAAGAGACTTCGGCGTCGCGTGGATCAAAAACCACGCCGACGCACGCACGTACGCACAAACTCCTGTCGTGTGCACCCGTGCATATTCCTTGTCGAACAGACATCTCCGCCGCCTCTGGCCGACGCGATAAACGACGCCGCGTCGACCCGCGGACAATGATATCGCCCCCCCCACCCCCACCAAAAACGCGCACCAAAACGTTCGCCGGGATAGGCGCGGCGCCATTGTGGCAGGGTGCCTTGTCTTTCGTGGCGCGGAAATAGAAATACCAAAGAGAGAGAGAGAGGGGGAGGATGCGCGTGGAACGTAACTAGGAGGCGCGTGCAGAATAGGTTTGGAGGAGAGAAAGAGAGAGAGAGAGATGGGGAGTGGGAGGAGTGAAGGAAAATCTAAGGAAAATATTATGGGAGATGGAATGTGGGAGAAAGGGGGGAAAGGAGGGAGAAAGATACGAAGAGAGGAAAGCGGGTGTTGTGTTGCAAGTAGAGGCGCCATCCAGTCTCACACACACACACACACAAGTACACTTTCAAGGTTTCGGCAGAGATTAAGACTATGCCTTGATGATGGATGCGATTATATGAGAGGCGGTGAGAGGAGTAGAGAGAGAGGAAGATAGCAGTATGGTTAGGGAGAGAGAAAGAGGAACCACGTCTATGCGTTACATTACCGTCGTTAGCGAAGTGCTGAAGTGAGAGGGGGAGAGAGAGATATGAGGCCTTGGCTTTGACAACGACTGCATAATGGGGTCGAAATAATGACGAACTCTGGCTCGCCTCGAGACTGTTCGGAGACAGACAGACTGTGCGAGAGAGAGAGATATATATATATAGGGAGAGACAGGTTAAGGCATAGCGCATATTAGAGGATTATGAGACATCCAAGTGTAAGGAGTACTTTGGCGGTGCAGAGTTACTGCATAAAGGGACGTAAATAATTTATAGAGGGAGAGAGAGAGAGAGAGGGTGAAGGGGGAGGAGTTACACCGTGTTGGTAATTTTATATGTGCTGCTTTCCCTCCGAACTATCTTACTCGATTAATTGTCAAAGGTTACGACTGATAACGCTTTTTTGCCCTATACTATTTAAGCTGCAATCCCACAAAAGTTCGCTATTCCTATACAATAATAGAAATCTCTTGTCTGCGTAGTAGCTAGAAAAAAAAACGTCATATAATACGTTTCAGCTCTGTAACTTAATAAGGATTCTTTTTTACTTTTAAAAGTGGTCGGTATAGCGAATTTCACAGAAATTATGCTAGTGACATAAATGAATGCTCACTTATACAAGCAGTTACAATTATGTACAACATCCTCAATCCAGAACTAACAGATTTTTTATTAGTCCCCACAATTACACCCAATCCTTCTGCACTTAATCATCCAAAGACTATCAGAAATCGTGTCTGTTAAATTTGTAGTCTCTTACGTTGGATCGTTATGTGTCGAGCAATAAATAAGGATCCGGGATCCCAGACAGCGCATTAATATTAAACGATTGGAAGAATGAGCTAAAAATACGCATCACTCCGGACTTTATTTGGCGATCCTATGGAGTTTTAGATATGCTCCCAAATGTCCGTAATAATTCAAACAAATTTTAAATTTACTTTTAAATAATAACTCGAAATTCACCAGATGGGCGGACCTTCAGAGAGTGCAATGCTTCGAAATGTCCTCAACAGTTTATTTTCTGTAGGACTGAATCTCTCATTATGACATCTCATCCTAGGAAAAACGAACTTTCATGCTTTTCTATGCTCGATCTCACGTAATTCATCGTAATGGTTTTGGCATTCAATGTGGATGTGAGTTTCAATTATTTTTATATTGCATTCATCTAAACCAGTGGTCTTCAACCTTTTTTGAGTCACCGCCCACTTTTACCATATGTTGTCCTTTGAAATAAGTTCACCGCCCACCCAGTGGCGTAGTGAGGGTTTCTGGCGCCCAGGACAAAGAATAATTTTGCGCCCCCAGTAGCAAAGCGATTTACGGAGGTATGGTAACCCTTATACTAGTGGGATTGTCGTTAGATGAGATTACCGAATACGGTAATAACAGTGTTTAAAAATTTATGATTTTATATATTTGATGAAATTAAACTTAAACGCTTCGCTGCTTCTGCGACAGACTCCGACCACCCTCATGGGCCTTTCGATTTTACCGCAGCATGGATACATTGTCGCTAGTATAGTATGAAATGATACTATAGTTAACGACAAATGAACTGTAATAGTTGTGTGTGCATATCATTAAGCTTTTTTATAGAATTTTATTTTTCAGTGTAAAAATTAGAATAGCATTTGGTGAGTTCTTTAGCGCCCACCAAAAATCCAAAAACGCTATCGCCCACCTTGAAGACCACTGATCTAAACCCTACGACCTATACTTCTCACTAGAAGCATCGATTTAGCGTTAATCAACCGCTTCCCATTAAGGATGAAATCTAATGATACACGATTCGAAAGCCCTCCAATGCCATCGATGTAATCTGAAGAAATTACATATTATTCGAGATACCTTATCCATGTCTGTCAATAAACGAATGTTATAAATATTTACAGTCCTTCGCAGCTCAACTTAATTTGAAAGGTATTGCCAAACATTGATATTAATAGGAGAACATTGCTACACTTAGCATTTTATTTGAGGAGCCTTTTTACTTAAAGAAAAATAATTTCTAAACAACTGTGTGGGAGGCCTGAAACGAGTTTTTTTTTAACTGCCGAGAATAGATTAAAGCGGCAGAAAATATCACTTTGGTTCAAATTTTAGATTCCGGGATCAAGGATTTATTTTTTGTTTTTTTCAACTTGAAATATTTCAATTCTGTCATTAAATGAAATTAAAAGGAAATATAATTAATTGACCACCTTACTACGCACTCTGGAAACGTGGACCTTATCGAAGTAGCCGCCGAATGCGATGGCTTCGCCTCTCTGTGTGTGTGACGAATTTATATTACGTATATAACTTTGAATCTGAAAAGCACAATCGATAGATATTCCACGGCGCAGAGTGACTTGCTCGAACTATCCTCCTTTTTTCATGCCGGGAATTGAAGTGTCTCCTCTTGTTTTGACGCCTATCCCACACCCACAGGCATACCCTTTTACAATCTTGGGGAAATTCTCATTGTCGTTAACCAAATCACGTAATGGTCAAGGTAAACTAAGATAGGATGGAAAGTTACGCATTTCCATAACTTTAAAGGAATGAACTATTTAGTTACGCGGATGTTAATGCTTCCGGAATGTGGAACTTGAAAAAATTCAGATGAAGATGGGCGAGAATTTCGGCACAGATGAGGGTTATAATATTCGTGAAACCCTTTAAGCTAAAGATAATTTAGTTTCATAAGAGCTTCACGATGAGCTACAATTGGACTAGTTTTAAGATGGACTAAAGCATTCCAGATAAATTTACGATGCTTCACTCCAGTCGGAAGATTTTCACCGATTAGGACTCGAGATTATTGGATACGACGGGTCAATTAAAACGAAGGAAATTAATGTCAAGATAGGTCGCTACTATCCCCGAAAAAGCAATCCGGTAACATAATAAAGTAATCTTTAAGTGACGTTGATTGTCACTCATTGTCTTACAGTCTCGCATTAAAATTTACATAGAATATGGTAATGAACTAGTTGTAACGATATTGAAAAGTAAGACACTCGTTTCACAGACTTTTAGTCTATTGTATTGTATTTTTATGCAGCAGCCTTTACATAACAATATGCTGTTCTGATTATGTAAAACATAAAGCTTAAATTAAACGTAGGTTTAACGATGGATGAGAATAAATCTTACTTTATTTATAGAATAAGCTTCACATTTATTATACAATGTATTAGCAAAATGTTTAATTTAAAAATGTTCTATTTTACAACGATGACTCGAAAGCAGAAATTTAAGAGCATTAATTCCAGACAAATCTACTGTTTTTACTGCTTGATATTACATTTAAAAATGTCAAATAATAAATTATAAAATGGAACGGTCTTTATCAGATAACCTAACGCATAAGTTTCGAATAAATTGGCTTTTTAAGCTCAGTGAAATTTCCACAATTTTAAAATACGTCAAAATTTAGAGGACACTAAAAAATTATTGGCCAAGTATTTTACGTAATTAGATTTCTAAATAGTCTCGTTTCTGGCAAAATGTAGATTTGAGGCTAGAACTTATGTATTGGAAACAAAATCATAGAAGATTACTAGGAAAGAATTGAACTGATATTCAGAATTTACAAAGATCTACAAATTATTTGGATGAAAATAGCAAGCCGATAAATACCGACGGATCTCGTTATGTTTGAAAATTCTAAAAATCCTAAATTCAAGGCCCCTTAGAATCAGCATGATTATTCACCTGTTAACAGAACACGCTTTGTGAGATCACCAAGGAAACGCATATCCTCACCAACGAAAATAGGACGGGAAGCGGAGAGGAAGGATAATTATTTACCTCAAGAAACCGAATTTCGCTACTCGTTCGTTGAGAAATTCCCAAGCGCAAACAACGTTGGGCGTTCCTGAAAGTCAATCAATCTATCGTTTACGTGCCCTCCTCTCTCTCCTCTCTCTTCGTTAAAATTTCCCATCATGCCTTCCTACACGCCCATAAACAACCTCATCCTCGGTTCGCTCCCGTCCCCTTATTCGGCTGACCCTCCTCTCTCGACTCCAGCTCTCTTCCCCCCCCCCTCTTCTTTCCCTCCCTCTCCCTCCCACACCTTTACCCTCCTCCCTGATTTGCATGACCCCTGCATTAACATCGCATCACTCGACCCTTTGCTTCCCCTCAAAACCCCGTCTGACCCCCCTCCTCACCCCACCCCATCTCCCTCTCAACTCCTATCTCTACGCTGGGTCCTCTCTCTCTCTCTCCCTCAGCAGTCCGCGCGTTAACCCAGGATAAACATTCGAAACCCCGCGCTTTACATACAAGGGCACATTTTTCTTCTCCTGCCATCCGTGTTAAATGCAGAATTTTGCTGTATTTAATTCCGGAATAAAAAAAAGACGGGGGTGTAGGTATGACGGTGATTTTTTCCCCTATCGTTGAACGTGTAGACTTTTCTATATATCGTTGAACGTGAGCTTCATGGGTGCGTTGTCGAGAAATAAACGTCGGGTTTTGTTATAACGTGGCTCGGTTTAAAAATTTAAGACAATATTAAAGATTATTTCTTGTGAAAATTAGTATGACGTCATATAACTCGAACCTTAAGGAAAAATCACTCGAGAAATGGAAAATTCGACTTGTAGAATACATATGAACATTAACGACAATAAATTTCTCAGCCTAAAATTTGAGTGTAATGAGATTTCATGCATGGCATCAATGCTACGATTATCTAGGACGCAGTAATTGAAACCTTTGTACGCCAAAATAAAAATACGAAACAGTACACCAGTTATTTCCTATGCTCCAAACACGAGAATTTCATGAAAATTGATTCGTACCGTCCGAAACAAATAAAATAATTGATAGAACTTTGATATTTGCTAATCAAAAAAATGTGAGTGTTAATAGGTCATGTGCAAGTTCCACGTTACCAATATCTTCCTTGTGTAATCGCATATGCGATATAATTGTTTTCATTGATTGATTAAAAATATTATGCAATTATTTTTCAAATTAGCTATCGGTACATTTTTAATGCGACCTCATCAAGTGTTTTATAAAATGAAATTATTCGACGCATTCTACCTGACGGTACCGATGTTTTTATAATACACTTTATTTAATATCGATAATTAGCATTGTTTTTAAAGCGACCGATCCTCCTGAATTGCATAATGTAAACAAATTTTAGAACTAATTTATGCAGTGGATTTTAATGTGATAGCGGAGTTTTCGATTATCAGGCAAGAGTGGAAAGAACAGGCAAAAATATATATAAAAAATAACACTATGGATGAAACGGTATTCAATGCACAGAAATGGGTTTATCCATCGCAAAATTACCAATTTCCTTGGATTCGCAGTAACGAATGAAACTCTCTACGGAATCTTACGAACGCTAACATCTCCTCCGAGAGTTTACGACCACCACCACATCAACCTGCCCATGTCTCACTCATTTACCGTCCATTTGAACTCGAAAATTGTTGACGCAGGGTTAAATGTAAGAAGGGACTATATAGTCTCAATTCGTCTGTCTGTCTCTCCGTCTCTCTCACCATTCTTTCTCTTTAAGATGCATACGACGATCCTCTTCGTCTCTTCCTGCTTAATTCTCACAGACCTCTCTCATCCCTCTTCACGCCTAACAGTCCCATTTCTTCCGTATCAACCCTGCTTGATTCTTAAATACCAAACCCTTAAAAAAAAAAAAAATCTCCCCTCCCCCCTCAAAATTCGTACCCTTTTCCCCATATCTCATCCCCCTTCTACAGCCTTCCATCACATCCCAGCCATTCCGCCCCTCGTTCCCCCACTCTCCTCCGCATCCTTTTAGATCGCGTGCGATGCCACCTACCGCGCCACTCTCAAACTATAGCTGCTATTCCTTCCCCATAGCCCAGGCTCCCTTCCGAGCTCAAGGATTCCCTCTTAAATCCGCCTCGTGCGTGCACTAACCTCTATATACTCGTCCTTTCGATCCGAGTCCTCCCGTTCTCACAACGTCACTCATCACCCGGGGACATCCAACCCCTTCGTCCCTTTAATACGACCACACGAACTACGCGTTCTCTATACTTCCCAATTTTCCTCAAATAGTTATTCCATTCTCCTTTATTCCTCTCCTCTTTCGCTCACTTAAATAATTGTGTGCACGTTCCCTGAAGAATATTTCTACACCCACCTCTCCTCATAATGATTCTTACCTTTATCAATGCTTAGATATTGCATCAGACTGGGGATCAACAAAATGTATTGAGACGACTATGTCCAGTTTCATCATAGCTTCTTTCAGCATTCCTTCCTAAATTTAACTCGAGATATTCCAACCCACCCTCACTTCCCTGCAAAACTCTCCCCGAATTCTCCACCTCTAGAGCTCTCTATCTTCACGCTTTCTCTTCGCCTCTCTCTATCCTCATATCCCCACTCTCTGTCCTCTCTCCTACTTACATGGGTAGGCACGACCACGAGGATAAAATACGAGAGATCGACCGTAGGGTTCGTTTTTTTTTCAAGGACCATACGAGATCATAACAGGAGAGTAATTCCCGCGAGAGAAGTTATTAGGTAGATTTTGGTGCGCTGCACCCCCTGCCACCCACCAATCCGGTGATTTTCAGGGTATTATGTAGATGGAGACGTACCCCTGTCCTCATATCTCCACCCTTTAACCCTCATATCCCCACGCTACATCCTAATCCCCTTCTACTCTCCCTGTTTCCCACATCTCTTCCTCTCTGGCCTTTTCTTCCAGACCTCGCTTTACATTACACTTACCATCTCATTCAGTATCCTACGTTTTCTCCACCCTCTTTCCACCTTTCTCTCTCTCACTCTCCCTCTCTTTCAGCTCAAGCTCCATATTCGTTCCACATATTTCACATCTCATTTTATCACTCCTTCCATTTGCACGTAATTTTAACTTCTTAGTCGCTTTTTCTATTTCCTTTATCTTAGCTCCTTTTTTTCGCCGCTCTCCAAAAACCCTCTTTTCTTTCTGTCCACATCTGCCCTTCACACTTTCTTCGTGCCGCCTCCTACCACCCATTTCTCCCCTCTCTTCTCTCCCTCAGCTCCATCTCCCTCTCTCTTTTTACCATTTCGCCTCTCTCTCTCTCTCTCTCCCTCTTCATACCCTCCCCTTCCCCAACCTTTGGCCTCACACTCTCACCCCTCCACCTCCCTCTCACCCTCTTTCCCCTTCATCGCCAACCTTTCCCCTCTCTCCCCCCTCCCCATTCCCTCCACCCCTATCCCTTCCCCGTGTCCCTTCCTCATTGTAGTGAAGAATCGCCGACAGCCGTATATTAATGAGCCGCACGGTTAATGAATCGGCCAGGGAGAAGATCATTATAAAAAAATGCCCTTAAAAAATGGGCGAGCGGAATGGGAAGGGGAAGAGGTGGAATAATGGGGAGTGAGGGATGTATGGAGGCGAGGCAAAGTGAGAATGGGAGGGGGGGGGGGAGGTAGAGAAAAAGAGGAGGGAGACGACGAAAAAAAAGAGGAGATGAGAGAGATGGACAAAATATTTTTTTAAAAAAAGAGTCGAGAAGGAGAAAGAAAAGAAGAGGGAAAAATGGGTTTTTATGGAAATGCGGAATGCGAGTGAAAACAAGCGAATGAAAATAGAATGAAAATCGGGGGATGAGAAGAGGGAGGAGTTTTGGGAGTGGGTAGAGAGAGGAAGGACTTCCTCGGGCACGGTGGAGCGATCGATTTTCTCCTTCGATCGATCGGAGAAGCAAACGGGAACCAGAAGTGCCCTAGGAATTCCCTTCGCAGGTGGGTAGGGCGGGATGGCACACATACCCGAGCGCTGACCCCTTACGGCGAACGCCGGTCCGTTTGGTACCCCCTTTGCGTTCGTTTCTTAGCGACGCGGAGAGGTCGTTCGAAATTCTCGCGTATGGCTTGATAAACAGGTATCGCTAGTGTAAACTAGATTAGTTAGTGTAGGAAATCGATGCATCTTAATATGTTTGGAGTTTGAAAATGGTCATATACTAGTACTACGAGTCGAGCAATGATCGACAGCTAATGAAGTTCTTCAAGCGAAATTCAACTTTCGTTCTCAAATTAATTTCTGCGAAATGAAGAAAAGTTTTACCTGAGGAAACATTTCAACGCTCAAGGCTTTCGGTAAAAGGTGTCATTTGCAATCTCCGCGAAGGAAATGTGTAAAAGGGGAGCGGTTAAGCAGCTAAAGCGATCGTTGAAAAAATAAAAAATATTCGCAAAAAAACGTCAGTTATAACAGCATCAACAAGAACCCACCAGTTATTACAATCTTTTGAATGATCCTTTTTTTTAATACTGCATATTTTTATCTACGTCTAAGTTTATATTTAAAGCCTCGTGCTGGTTTTATAATACGATTTTCTCGATCGATAAATAATTACTTTGAAAGTATATACTGTAGAACAATCAGAGAAGAAAATTATTTCTATTTGGAATTTTACGGCGATGATTAATGGAAAGCCGAGCCTTAGATTTCCAAGGGATAAAAATAGAATCGCCGAATGTCCTGATTAAAACTTGCAGTGATTTCTTTTTGCTCCTTAAAGAGAAAGAGTATCGTACAGAGAATCCACCAAGGACATGCAGAATTATCAGCAGGAATAAAAGAAGTCCTATTGAATTATACCTCCCAAAGGGGAATTTTTAATTTTCTTTGTTATTAAATAATTAAGGACCTAGTTTCAACCATTAAATCGAATGAAAAAAAACGGAGAGAATGTGAAGACCATTCCTTTATGCATCAATACGCCTTCATCCAATCTAATGGAAATCGTGCATCAATCTCATTCACAATCTTTACACATCATTCAGTCATAACGAAGCTGTCCGTGCCATACATTACGACGCAATTAAGAGTCATCTCTTCTCACGCGTAAGGATTTAATTAAAGCACAAAACAAATAAAACGCATTATTTTTTTATCCGTAGCAGTCTACAATCTCATCGATATAAAAGGAAAATGCATTAAAGTGAAAATGTTCCCATCAATATAGATGATGCTGTGATAAAACAGCGTTAGCAGAAAATGATTTCGAAGTAGTGTCGTGGTTCGTCCTTGGCAAACATTTAACGCCGTTGTTGAAGGACTAAGAGGAAAAAATAATAGACTTGATGGAAATTTTAACAAAAAAATCAAATTATTTATGTGTAACTACATTCTCAAACAAAAATAGCTTAGGGGAGAGTTTCCTCCCGTTCACTGTTCGCCTTCACGTCAACAATATTCTTTCTCGTTTTGATGTCATATAATCGTCAAAATCTCGATCCCTGTGAACTCGAGCATATTCTCAAGTTAACATTAATCGATAAATACCTGAATTTTCATGGGTTTAACGATCGCATTTTAGCGAAGTCGTACCAAAATTATTGTGGCAATTTTCAATGTTCGCGAATGATAAATTTCACTTATTGGCTCCCACCTACTGAAAAACATACTACTCGCTCTCTTAAGTCCATGAAACACAGCGCAATTTCCTACCGACAGCTAAAGAAGTATATGACACGCACATATTATAAAAGTAGTAGAGAATGACTGCTAAGCGAGATACCCACACGATGCTTCACTCTCAGTATCTTTGCCTCCCTCTCCATTTTCGCAAGCGTGTAATTTAATTTGGCACTTGCGTACAATACTGTGATTAGACTATGGCTCCAAGACGCAAAGGAAGTGGTGTGTGTGTGCCGAGAGGAGCGAAAAAGTCCATTCTCCGAGCCCATTTTCACCTAAAACTTTTAGCATTTATATTCGCGGGTTCTATGTTCGCACCGTTTTTCATGAACGTTTCCCCGATAATATTGAGGGCTAGTGTGTTAATTGTTTAATATTCACATTCAAGACATGCAATTATTTCGATTCCTATAACGCAGGGGTCACCAATTGGCGGACCGCGGTCCGCATCCAGACCTCCAACGATTTTTCGCGGACCGCGTGTGATCTGAACCTACGTAAATAATTTGTACATAAAGTAATTGTTTCAGTTTTGCATTTTTGTAAGTTCCTTTAATTTGACGTTTGACATTTAAAAAATCGATCATACGTTATACTGAATGCACATTTCTTTGCGTTACCGATGCCATAAAACTTCTGAAATATACGCAATTTTATTTTACAATACAATTTAATAATTAAAATAATCGCTACAAATACAAGCATATTTCGGTAAAACTTTACTCATTCTTGTCACAATAATCCACTTTTTCTTCAATTCAGCATCGGCACTTGTATCCTCGGTTCAACATATGCAGTAAGTGAATCAACATTTTTCAAAATGAACTTTATAAAAAACAAGTTTCGATCTCGGGTAACCGACAAACATATTCGAAATTTGCTACAAATATCAAGTACAAATTTTACTCCAGATTCTGGGAAAATTATTACCGGAAAGAAGTTAATTTTTCTCATTAATGTATACATTTTCAATATAGTAATAAATATTATCTCGAAGTTTTCCGTGATAATTAATAAAAAGGAAACAAAAATATGTTATTATAATATTTGACGTTTTATGAATGTTATACCAGTAAATAATCCGGACCGCGGAGAAAACTAAATGGTGACCCCTGCTATAACGTATAGTACTCGATTTCTAAAAATGTTTCCTTGGTTTGGACCTACAGAGGATTGACTGTAAAGATTTGCATGAAATAGTAATACAGATCTGCAAGAATCCTCCCCGTATCTATTATTTTCATCTCTCAGTTCACCGAGAAATTATTCGATATTAATAATAATAAATTTTGATATTACTTTCTATATATTTTATAGAATGTATCTGACGCCGCGCACCTTAGGCATATATTTTAATTAATTTAATATAAGTTTCCCGATCATTTCACTGACAACAAATAAGAGATTACGTTGTTAAAACCCGACTTTCCAGTAGAGTTACAATGCATTAACGAAGCACGAAAAAGTAGGTTTGAACCAGGAAGGCCTACCTTATAAGATTCATATTATAATTTTAACTCAATCATAAATCTTTTTAGCAATTAAATGTTGTTACTATTGAGTAAAGCCTCTAGGTCCGAGGTTTCCAACTTGTGGGTCACGAAAGATTTTCAGGCGAAGGCGAAACAGTCAAAATATGTAACATTTCCCACTTTTTATTTTTAGTTAATTCTGATTGCATAATTTTATTTCGTCAGTAGTATAAACAAAACCTTATTTTTATCTAAGTATCCCAGTCATATTCTATATTTATTGGTAGAGGTTAAGGTGGTCGCAATAAGGTCGGTTGCCATAATAGGGGGTTGCGACAAGATCGGCTGCCTTAAAAAGGGAATCGCAGATGCATAACGTTTGGGAATCGCAGGAAATCCACGGCGTGACCTTTGGGACACCTGTTAGGAGAGATACGTGGAAGCATCGGAATGTTTAGTAAACTCGCCAATTCATTCTTAACGTTGCATATATGTACAAAATTGAACGTCCTCACGTGGAGTTCATGTACGTAATACTTCGTGCCAAGGACATAACTCGTTGCCAGTTTGGACAAAAATAGGAGGAAGACCAGGAAACCCGGCAAGCAGATTTTTTTTCTTCGAGTGGCCCTATCTGAACGCCCTTTTCAGATATTCCCCCCTCCTCCTTCCTTACTCGACAGCTATATCCCCAAACCGCTGCGTTTGTTTCCTCGTCCCGCCGCAGTCGCTTCAAGTGGCGTTTTGTTCCTTCCCTTTCGATGTCGCCGTTGCGTTGTGGTAACGGCTCCTAGGTAGACATTGTGCCTCGAGAGAGGAATGGATTCACGAAGGTCGCTGAAGGACTCCAGTCACGGGTCAATTAACGGTCTCCAGAGAGTTTGCACGCGCGAGAAGCTCTCTCGAGTTCGAGTCGGGGTGCTGCTCGCAGCCTCCATGTTATGGAGTCGTCCGCTGCGACATTAAAAAGTGTAGAATTCGAGGAGGAGATAGGTCATTGTGTACAAAAAAAATCTTAGAAACAAAAGGAGACTTTGGCAGGAACCAGTTTAAACCTAAAATAAAACGCACGAATTGAAAAAGGTCGAGTTAAAAATTTTCCTCGCACGAGGCGGAAAAAAACTGATCGATATTGTATGCACCGAAATTATGTTATCAGTACGCGTATTTCTCGCCTCGACGTTTAGATGAACGATTGTAACCATAGGCGTGAGATCACGATTGCATAAATTTCAGGACAAGAGATGTTCACGGCTGCATAAGATAAAGGATGCGAAGTGTTTAGAGGTGCCTAAGGCCCGGAATATCTAGTCAATCCGGCATCAAACCTTTTGTCACTAAAAAATGATTATTTAGTAATATAAAAAAACGATTGTTTGTTAACTCTCTATGTTTTTACAAAATGGCGGAATCAAAATATTATATTTTCCTTGGGTCTGATCCCTCTTGACATCTGGGAACTGCGCGCGACGAGTTAAACTTAGTAGTGAATAATATTTAGATATCTAAAATCACCCAAATCAAGGAGAACAGCGGAATACAAACATGATATCACATATTCCCTCTCATCGACTTCGGAAATTTCTAATTTCCCTTACTCGATTTCGATTTTCTGCACGCACATCAGTAAAATTCTACCCTGCGAAAAAAAAAGTATCTCGGTTTTTTCGTCAAACTCTTAAGCTTGCCTAGCTCTCTCTCTCTCTCTCACTTTCTCTCTCACTTTCTCTCTCCCTCTCTTCCAAGCAGTTTCGTGTAACCAAACAGCTTATTCGGGATCCGTTTCATCAAAAACCTTATTTTCAGCTCCGTAACCGAATAAACCCCTCAAACGAATCCCTCCCGCAAAAGGGCCCCCAAACCAATCCTCGAGGCGCGAGAAAAAAAAGAAGGGGCGCGCAGAATCTAAAAAAAAAATGACCATCGTGCACGGAAAAAAATGCCCCTTTTCGCGAACTTATCGACCCTCCTTTTCTCTCCCCTTTTTCCCCCTCCTAATTTCGATAACAACAACCAGATTGACAAAATATAAACCAGAGATCCTTAACACCAGCCCTTGTATTTTTTTAGATAAACCATCTCCCTTTTTAAACAGGAGCATCCCCCGGTTTCTTCTCTCCTCTCCTCCAAACTTCGAAGCCATTAAAAAAAGATAGAGAGAGCGAGCTTCCTCGTCGAACGAACCCCGCCTATCTCATAGTATCTGCGCATTATCTGCCAAAGCAGATATTCCGGGGTGGCGTCGACTTATTAGCGGTTTCGCTTTCGAGGGGTTGGCAGTTCTGAGAAGCGGCTGTAAAAGGGGAGGGGAGGATGTAGGGAGGAGTAGGGGGAGAGGACGTGCGCGAGGGGAGGGGTGGAGAGAGCAAAGAGAGGATTGGGGGGAAAGAGAGGGGAAGGATTAATAAATGGACTGGTAGGGTGGGAGATGAAAGGAGTGAGGGGGGAAGAGAGAGAGAGAGTGTAGTGAAGAGCAAGAGAGAGAGAGAGGAATGGAGGACAATTCTTAACAGGGGAGTGTCTCATTAGACAAGGATGGTGGTTGGAGAGATGAGGGGGGAAGGGAAAGAGAGGTGCTTGAGTAATGGAAGGGGAAGTTGGACGGGATGGAGAGAGGGAGAAAAGAGTATAAGAGAGAGGGGGGGGGGGGGAGGAGGTTGGAGATCGAATGAACGGTTCAGATGGAACGGGAGTGGGGAGGTCAGAGGGCTTAAGGGGAAGGGGAGGGGAGAGTGTAGTGCGGGGGAGGTCGGGAAGGACGGGGTGCGTTCCTATTGATGAGGGAAGTGCAGGAAGGGGCAAAGGGAGAGAGGAGGATGGGGGTGCGATGTGTATTGAGCGGAGAAGGGGTAGGAAAGTGGGAGGGGATGGAGGGAGAAAAGACAGGAAGGGAGGAGGGAGAGAGACTTTGAAGGAAGAGAGAAAAGAGGGAGCGTGGGAGGAAAAGAGAACGCAGAGAGAGAGAGAGAGAGAGAGAGAGAATGGAAGGGCTGGGAATATGGAAAGGCGAATATGATTCGGAGGAAAGAGTGGGAGATGGAGAGGAAATGAAGAGGGGTTAGAGAAGGATGCGTGAAGCCTGGAAGAGCGGAGAGAGGGAGAGAGAGAGAGAAGAGGACTCAGAAGCTGTGATAAGTAAGGCTGACAGCTTACAACCCGAAGATTTGATATTGACAAATTTCATGCAGTTCATGTAATGTTTTCACGACATATTGAACCAGAACGATCCATAACGTGGTTAGGTTCAAGGATCCGTGGAGCGAATAATACGATTATTTTGAAAACACGATTAATCCTCTCGTAGTTTATCATTAAAAGGAGACTTTTGGCCAGCGGTGTGAACATTTATGAATTACGTCATCTAAGTATGCAGCAGCTCAAGTCGAAATACCTAAAAAAATCATTTCAGTGAGTAATATTTTTAGCATGACGTACAATACGATGGAAAATAAATTCCACGCCCGTTTTGCCAACTGATGAGGTTTTATGTGAAAAGGTAAAACCCTGTTATCTTCGACATCATTTTGGTGTTGCTTATCAGTAGGGAGGGCGGGAACAAATCGAAAATCTCACGGCCCAGAAGAACTACTTAATTGCGTTTTGATGAAAAACATGCACGATGATATTTTTTAGAATAGGTCACCAAAAAATGCGATTTCTCCGTCGCTGCTTTGAGAGACTCGCGATTCACATTTAGATAAGAGACAAAACACCTCGCTATTCCGCGAAGGTAGAAAATTCCCAAGGCCCGCTGTTTCGTCATACTTGTTGGGGATGAAGGTTGAATTACCAGCGGGAAATATCCTATCTACGAAAATAAAAATCACGGTGAATAGCCGTCTTTGCCCTCTGGTCCGAATATTCCCTGCTACCGCTATAGACCATTAATTTTCCGCATGCGTCGCATGAAATGAACACGAGGCTTGAACGAAGTCTCGGTATTACCAGGTTTACTATCACTGAAAACGGAGAATTATACGAAACCCATAATGCTTCTAGCGGTTTTTTTTAACATAAGCGACGGAAGTTTCCTAGTAAAAACGTCTCATTCTGATGCCATTATTGAGGAGTGTAGAGACGTTCCAAAGAAATTACACAATTACTCAAAACTATATCATAGTTCAACAAAAAATAAAGACCGCCCTTACTTTTAACAATATTTTTAACTTTATTTTTTATTAACCCACAAATTATTGCATAAAACTATCAATTTTATCATATCATTGTTCTATAACTTGATTCACACGAGGAAAAAACTCACTTTCAGGTTGAAATCGATGAAACCAATCTCTTATCTAAAATTACTGCTTCGGAAAACTTTGAATCGGCACATCTCCACCTGCTGCTCAGCAGAATGATTTCGATGTGAAGGAAATATACCATTGAACGTTCCGTTTGTAGAAATATATCAGGAGTATGCTCAAGCTGGTCATGCATTCAAATAAAATGGATAAGTTAACATCGCCTGAAACCTAGGCTTCCATTACATGCGTTTTCACGATCTCCACGTCTACTTTCTTCCAATCCATTTATACAAAGTGGAACTCGATCGACAGATTCACCGCCATCTGGAGAATAAATGTATTCCTTTTAGCCCATTTCTCGCTCTGAACCTTCAAGAAACAGTCATCCCCTTTATCCATCAGGACATCAGGCCAAATCCGCCCACAAAACTCTCTCCGAACTCACCCCCTAATTTCACGCGATTCCGATCTCCACGAACCCGTGAAAAAATTACATAAATTGGTCGCCGAAGCCTTACCCCTCCCCTTCTCTCCCATTTTGTACGCACCTACAATGCGACAGCAAAAAGGAAACGAGAGAAACGCACGCAGAACGATAGAAAGAGATACACACACAAGACCTCTCTCCACTATTCTTCCACAATTTTCGCAAGGGTCAGAGTACAGCATATATAGAGACTCTCAGAAAAAAAATAAAAACGACACGAGCCTTCCGTTTCTTTATTTTTTTTAATGCGTGAGCACCGTTTACCGAGTCGCTGCATTGGTCAGTTAAAGTGAGGAAATGGACGAGGATGAGGAGGGAGAGAGAGAGGGAGATGTGTGGGCGGGGGGGGGGGGAGGGAGGGAGGGAGAAGAAGAGGGTTTTTAAGGGAGACAGAGAGAAGAGAGAGAGCCTTTAACTTTATCACCATCCACACCGCTGGTCCTTCCAACTTGCTCCCAGGGGGATATCCCTAGGGGTCCGCAAATTGTCCCGACCCCTACTACCTTAACCCTCCTCTTTCTCTCTTTCCCTTTCCTCCTCCTCCATAATATCTCCCTCTCTCCCTACCCTATCCCTCGTCCTCCCTCTTTTTTTTTTATACCCCCCCACGCACAATATGCACTCTCCCCTCTAAAATCCTACCCCCTCCTTCCCTACTACTATCAACTCTGCTTCTTTCCTTAACTACCCCCTGCGCCACATTCCTTCCAATCCTTCCCATCATTCCACCTCCCCCTCACCCATTCCTAACTCCCTCTCGTTCCTATCCGTATTTAAATTGGTCCAATAATCCCAGGCGATGCCCCCTTCCCTTCCTTACTCCTACTTCCCCTCCCCCTCTTCAAAATCCAACCCTATCTCCCTTTTCCCATCCTCCCTCCCTCCACTCCTCTCTCCCCTCCCTCCCTCCCCCTCTTTCTCTCCTCCTCTCTCCCTCCTCCCCTCGTCCCGCAAACCCTCGTCCGCATCCACTCCAGGGATTCGAGAATAGAACGTCTCCGGATATAATGACCATGATACAGAATGTCCGCAAATGTCGGAATCGCTCGGAGGAAATTGTCTCCGGCATTACGCTCCATAACCGGCTCACAGGTTATTTATTTATTTATTTTTTAAAGGATTATCATTCTCTCCCTCTCTGATGCTTGACCATGGATATATGCCTTAATCTTATGACGAGGGATAGGTAATATAGTGCGTTAAAAATGCCATTCCTATGTTTCGAATAATTCCATCGAAAAGAGATATTTGGATGTCTATGGAAAGATGCAACATATCTTATCATATCGTAGTGTTCGCGTTCGGGCGTAACAGCATATTCATCCGGTGATTCAGGGAATAGAAAAAAATACAATTTAATGTCTAAAGTTGCCTTTTACAACAGATAATTCCATAAAAAAACTGCGCATGTAGAATGATGTACATATATAAAAAGCGAATATATCTCAAAATCATTATATTCGACTTTTAAAAAATCATATTATTCCATCTTCCATTTTAAGCTAACGGGTTATGTGAACGAAGAGCTTCATATTCTTAATTATTTAAAAATCCTTCGTCGATTGACATCATAGTCGACTGTGCTTCCTTAGGAATTCTTAAGCCCCCCCTTTCCCTCCCCCTCCTTCTAACCCCTTCCATTTTTATTTTTTGTTGCATATTCATAATTGTTATAAAATCCTTAGTTGATTGATATCATAGTCGACTGTGTTACCTTAGGAATTCCTTAGGAAATATCCGTAATTGTTTTAGAAATCTTTGTTACGCCCTCCTTCAGTCAATTTACATTTACAATTTTGTCTACTTGCTCTTTAGTCCACTTGCTCTTTTGTCCACCAGCTCTTATGTCCACTTGCTCTTTTGTCCCTCGCTCTTATGTCGCTTGCTCTTTTGTCTGGCACCGTCGAATTATGGACCATTTCATTGGAAAATGAATAAAATTTTTATCGTCGATTTTCGAATATGGATCGAATCCGTCTACAATTTGGTTTTTGGCGCGAAAGTTTAACGTTTGTTAAGCTGGAATCCTTCCGTCGTCAATGGCAACCATTATGTTGCTGTTAAGCGAAACTGCAGACATTGCATTGAATTTTATAATACGGGAATTTAGTTCATTTTTTACTGTCTACGATTTCTTGGAAAGATTAAGGCGGAGGAAGGAACTGCGTGAGAGAAAGGTGGGAGGGAGAGAAAAATAAAAAAGGACGGATAAAAAACACAAGTGCTGTGAATGAATGGGTCTCTAAATTAATCCGGCCCAATTTTAGGCCGGGACCAAGAACGTGTGCTTTGCGTGGGGCCCATGAACCGCTTAATCCGGCCCTGCAATTAGGCACTTTGTTTACAAATTGCCTTCCTTAAAATTGTCTACATTTCTGTGAGATATCTCAATTTAACTGTGCAAAAGTAAGTAAACTGAAATTGTTCTGTTTACTTACATTCGTGATTGGAATTTTTGCTTTGCTGCAATTAATTTGTTTGATAAGAATGGATAATCAAATTGTATTTTAAAAAAGGAAACCAATTTCCGTCTGTCGTATTGACGAGTTGGCTGTCTCAAAAGTTTGAGAGCAAAAATTACGGAATACGGAATTTATGAAAATAAATTAGATTATTAAATTATATATTAATATCATTAATAAATTCCTGGGAACTTAGGTATTATCCCCATGCCATACTTACGTACAACCTTAACAGAAACTGCCTGGCCTGTCTCGACATTTAAAAACCCAATCACCGGACAACGGGGAGGGATACTTGGTTCCGGGCGAGGCGAAGGACGCGGTAGCGCCCGGAGACGACTACCCATTAAAACAAAGCGAGCCGAAGACTCGCCAATATCCTCTCCATTTGCGGCACAACAGTCAAACGAGATAAAAATATTAACAGAATAAAAACGTATTGTTGGATTTACGATATTTTATTATCAGTTTCGTATGTATTTGTAATTTAATAATAATAATAAGTATAGCATGAGGATAATACGTAAGTACCAATTCCTGTATTGAACACTGTTAAAACGAGCGATACGTAAATAAATATTAAATTTAATTTTTAAACATTAATTTGTTAATATTCACATTAGCGATCGAAGTCCATTAGAATGATTAATTTTGACGATTTTCTCTTACTGTTATGGCAGCGTAAACAATTTCTGTTGAAAGCTATAGAATTTAATGTAAGATTGTGATTTTTTAGTTGTTACGAAAAGTCAAGAGAAAACCATTTTTTATAGGTGATTTTCAATTTTTCGTAGACTAAAATGTTTTTCTCTCATAGAATTTC
The DNA here is from genome assembly GCA_036926305.1 of Uropetala carovei. Taxonomy (NCBI): domain Eukaryota; kingdom Metazoa; phylum Arthropoda; class Insecta; order Odonata; family Petaluridae; genus Uropetala; species Uropetala carovei. The sequence goes on from JAXCHB010000241.1 coordinate 10,125,738, forward strand.
CAGCGAAAGTAGATTCACTGAATGCTTTGAAATTCAACGGGAACTTACACTAGTAATTTGATAAAAGGTCAAGGAAATTCTTTCGGTTAAATAAAAGCTCTTCAAACGGAATAGTGGAAAAAAATCACAGCTCTAATGTAATATTTGGCAATTTTATATTATCTTATAATTTTTATGTCTGTGACCAAAATAGTGTATCGCCAGAGATATGTTGCAATATGTAGCATCTATTTAATTCACAAGTCAAAAGACCTTGTCAACGAGTGTTACGTTGCGATTTGCAAAAGGACGCCCACCGGCGCATTTTACACAGCCGTCAAATTTGAATTTATTTAGGTTTTAATGATAAGAAATGTTTTTGACCTCGTTTTTTTTATATAAAACGTTACGTTTCTGTTTTTCACGTCCGTCCGTCAAGTGTATTCTTCCGGTAACACCCATGGAACTGGTAATATGCAGATCCTTGAACAAAAGGCTAGGGTTTCGAACAAATTCGCAAAATCGCCGAATTTTACACACAAAAAAACCAGATGAATAAATTCAAAGGAGCTCCGATCATACAAATTTTACTAAATATATTTTTAAATGTTGCTTCGCCGTGAGAACCTTTCTCGTCCAAGTGTTAACTTGGGAGTCATCGGATCAGTTTTTACATAAACAATTTTCTGCTCCATTCTTAGTAGGGGCAAAACTTCTGAGAAAAACGTCGACCCAGGAATAATCGACATATGATTCCAGTTCAATCATTCATCCCACAATAATTCAACTGACGCAAGGCAAAAAAAAAACATCCATCAATCATCGAGAAGCGTAAATCTTTTTCCGTAGCCCTTATTAAGGAGAAAATTTCGCGAAATCGAGTGGGCCCGGAATAATTTTATTTTTATTTTTTTAAGTCAGCGACCACATGGTATCCGAGATTATTCTATCGCACCCTCCTCCATGGTAGTCGAGGAGTCATTTTGTTCCCCCAGGGATACTTTATGTCCGACCACGATTCGTCCCTTTTTTATTTTTTTAAAGCCTCCGCATAGAGAAATTCTATCTAGATCTCCATTACCGTCCCCATTTATACCGTTTTTCTATTTTCCTCTCGCCTCTCCTTCAATCCATCATACCTCCCCTCCAAAAATAACTCTCACCCGACCTTATTTCCATTCCCCAATTTCTCCCTGTCAACCCAGAACAACATCTCTTCGCTGGACCCTTGTGTTACTGCGCCGATTTCCCAACTCCGCTAGTTGCTCTATCCATCCCAACACGCACACATCGCCTTCTTCGTTTCCGAAACTCTAGTGAAAAACGGACCCTCTCTACCAAAGCAGTGTGCGCCCCACTCCTCGCCCATTGGGCTCTTATAAATATGGCCAAATAGTTATAATACGCCATTCCGAAAAGGCTACGATTTCGATGCCGCCGCCTTCGTTCTTCGAGGGGAAAGGATTCCACTTCGTACCTGTGGCATCCGATTAACTCAGATGGAGTACTGAACAATTTCTAACTTTATTCGCCTGTTCCGTGTTGTAGGTATCTTTGTGAAGAGGTGTTGTGAAATTTATGATGTTAAACAAAAATAAAATATATCACCTGGCTTACAAATGAGCCAAGATATTTTCAAGGCTTGCTTGAAATTTATCGTCATTTTCCATTGTTGAGCTGCAAACTTGAGTAAATATTATTGAATGATTTTTTTTGAAGAGCCGACGGGAAGGTTTTCTTCCTACATCGATGTAATTAACATACGTTATTAAATAACTGATTCAAACATCTTCAACGTTTGATAAGTGAGATGCGATATTCGAACCACGTGCAAGGAACCGAGGAAACTGTAAATTGGAATTGAATGTGAAAAGCAAAGTTAAAAGGAGATAATTTCTCGATTTTTCTGGAACATAAGTAAGGATCAATGGGATCCCTTTCAAAATATTTGGAAGGTATCCAAGAGTAATGTTTTTTTCAACAGCCATTAAAAGGGATGTGATCGGTAATTCTTTATTGGATAACATAGGAAAGATGCAGACTTCATCCGCATATATATAAGCAAAGCAAATGTGAAATAAGTAATTCCAAAACTTTTCTAGTGAGTCTTTTTTGATACGACTAATATTTTTTCTACGAGATATGACGGAAAGTTCATTTTTACATTCTCCATACGTAGTAATGGGAAAGTATTGTGATCACGAAAAAAATTGACTTCGAGATTTCAACGGAAATATACGTTTTGTGGTCTCTAGAACAAGTTTAGACTATTTTCGGAATGATGTGTGTGTGTGTGCGTCTGTGTGGATCTATGTGATTGTGGGCGCCCTAACTCAAAAAGTACTTGTCATATTAACACCAAATTTCTCATATATGAAACTTTAGCATGAGCACAAAGAACTGATTAGTTTTTGGACAATACCGGTTAATCGGAAGTCGAGGTTTATTCGAAACCCGATTCGGTTTTTGCGATATTTCTCCGATAATACCTCATTATTGTATACATTGACCATTACAAAAAATGTATAAAATATAATATCCTACATCTTTTATTTCAAACAATTTTCCATAGCAGTTATTGTTTAGGAATCATTAAATAATCGGTTTCCGTCAAATGTCTCATTAAAAACATCGTTATTGGTAATCTTCGTGAGGACCAAAGTTGTAGAGAATAATATTTCTTCCAAGTTTTGTTTGAAACAAATTTTCGTAGAACCATCGATTTCGGAGATATTCAACTTTTTCGTAATATCCAGTTTACATCGCCACCACCATGTAGCGGTGAATTCTGTAAACATATTCAAAATATACCTAATTTACGGCAATAAGAACGACTGTATTCTTTTACGACACGAAATGATAATTTTGCCTCATAATGCTATTCATAATAATTTAAATATCTATACCCCGAATATGGAGAAAGAAGTGTTGGCCACATCAGATTTTTTGTTCATAGAAAGTTATCACCCCTGCTTGCCTTATGCGAAACATAAATACCATTTTCTTATTATCCGTTGTCCAATAAATCCTTGCTTCCAAACTCCACGAAAATAACAAAAAAAAACTGTTTAGACATCGCGAAACTAATGTGCTTTCAGAATGGAAAGGTACTCTTGTTACAACATCATTTCTCAAAATAACAGCGAAATTTACACAGAAGAAATCACCATCGAATCAGTGTATTTATACCATGAAAAAAGTGGTCTTGCAGAAATTATTGGTCTCCTGTTGACCCTCGTGGAAGGGGGAAAAATACGTGTTTAACATCTGATAGATAATCGTCTTTATTAGGGCTAGATGGAGACTATACGGCCTCTTCGTTCATCTAACACGTTGTCAATTTCAAACAAAAAGAAAGAGCTAGATAAAATAAAATTCTACAGAAACACAATGTCAAGTCAGCATTATTGGAAATGAAAAGAGATGAATAACTGTATTATGTACTAAAGTGCGCTGTGGTCGTCACGTGTAGCTCACTACCTTCTCCGAGAATGTAATATAATTTATATCCTGATAGCGATTACAATGCAAGATAGTACGTCTTCTAATCGGGCAAAGGCAATACGTGGGTATTTTACTCAAGTGTACACCAAATCACATTAAAGCCAGCAAATTGCCAAACAAAAATTCTCCGCACCATAAAGTCATTCAATAATTTCGGTTGGTAGACACTACAAGAAAAAGTGTTCGTAGGTCACCGGCAACCATTTCGCAACATAGCGGAACGATTCGATCGTATAGTATAATGGATAAAAATCCAATAATATCAAATTCGATTGCCATTTCTCGTTGGAAATAAAGTACAGTCAATAAAAAATGACCACGCATAAGTTTTAATAGTGTCTGATTCTTCTCCGTAAAATTTATTATCAATTGTTTTCAATATATGTTGTAAACAACTCTTGTGTACCCACATTATTTTAATAAGAATTTTCTTAAACTTAACCGTGTATTTTCGTATTATTTATTTGTAAGATTTTCAGGTCTCTACCAATCATATATTTATGTATACATTTATATAATAATACACAAGTTCTTTTTACATTTCGGTCAATTCAATCAGCGATACGCCGTTTGGATACGTACATACATCACCAGCCTCTTCAACTGACAATATAATTCTTTTTCCGGGAAACGAAGGAAATACGTATAAGCATCAGAAATCTTATTTTTTCAAATATTTTTCCCTCGTCATTTTTATTTTTATATTCTAGCTCACTGGAGAGACGCGTGGCCGTGTCTGTGTGCTTAAAAGGGCGAGTGGACTGTAGCTGTGCAGGGAGGAGAGGGGGGAGGGAGTATGAGAAGATGGAGGAAACAAAGAGCCAGAAGAGAGAGAGAAGTAGAGGAGACAGAGGAGGAAAAGGAGTGGCCGAGTGAGAGGTACAAACAATCGGAGGGAAGGAGTGAGAGGGCTGAGAAGAGGGAGTTTTTTCTAAAGAGGGAAAACGGGAAGGGGAAAAGAGGAAAATCTCGGACGTTAAGCATAATGGAAGAGAGGAGAAGGAGAAGAGGATGAGAAGAGTAGGAGACGGGAGGGGAAGAGGTCGAGAAGAGGATGAGCAGAGAAGGCGAAGACGAGGAAAAAGAACGAAAGAGGAGGAAAGATTAGAAGACAGAAGGAGAAGAAGGGGGAGCGAAAGGGAGGTGGTGAGCAACGGAAAGGAAGGGAGCTAGGGAGACGAAGGGAGCGAAAGGGAGAGAAGGGGTGCAAGGGGGAGATAGGGAAAGGACTGGAGAGGCAAGGGGGTGAGAGAGGGGAAGCAAGTGGGAGAGAGAGAGAGGAGCATGGGGGAGGGAGAGGGGGAGCTAGGGGGAGCTAGGGGTAGGGAGAGGGGGAGAAAGGGGGAGGGAGAGGGGGAGCAAAGGGGAGGGAGAGGACGAGCAAGGGAGAGGGAGAGGGGGAGGAGGAACGAAGAGGAGGAGTGGAAGGTGGAGAGCCAGGGAGACATAGGAAGGGAGCGGAGAGAGTAGGGGAGCGAAGGAGAAGGGGGAGTTGGTGAGTGAGGGAGAGGTGGTGAGCTAGGGAAAGATAGGGAGTGAGGGGGGAGTGAGATGGGAAGACGAGCAAAATGGAGGAAGGAGAAGGTGTGTAGCAAGAAGGAGGTTGAGGGCGAGAGGAAGAAGAAGGAGAGAGAGGGGAAGGAGAAGGTAAACGAAAGGAGCGAGGAAGACCTAGAGAGCGAGGGTGTTGTAAGGAGCGAGGTGCACGTGAGGAGCGAAAAAGGGCCGTAAGGTGCCAGGGGGGCGTAATGCGCAAGGCAGAAGTAAGGAGCCTTGGGGAACTAGGGAGTGAAAGGAACCTAGGGAGGGAGGGGGAATTAGGGAGCGAGAGGGACGTAGGGAGCGAGGGGGAAGTAGGGAGCGAGGTGGGCATTGGGAGCAAGGGGGAAGTAGGGAATGAGGGGGACGTAGGGAATAAGGGGGAATTAGGGTGCGAGGGGGACATACTGAGCGAGGGGGAAATACTGAGTGAGGGGGAAGTAAGAAGCGAGACGAAAATAGGGAACGAGGGGGAAGTAGGTAGCGAGAGGAAGTAGGGAGCGAGAGGACGTAGGAAGCGAGGGGGAAGTAGGGAGCGCGGGAGAATTACGGAGCGAGGGGGACGTGGATAGCGAGGGAAAATTAGGGAGGGAAGGGGAATTAGGAAGCGAGGGGGAACAAGGAAGTGATTGTGACTTAGGGAGCGAGGGGGACGTAATGAGCGAGTGGAACGTAGGTAGCGAGGGGGAATTACGGAGGGAAATGGACATAAGGAGTGAGGTGAACGTAAGGAGAGTTGGTAACGTAGGGAGCGAGTGGAAGGTGGGAGCGAGGGGGAATTACGGAGCGATGGGGACGTAGGGGGCGAGGGAGGACTCAAGAGCGATGGGAAAGTAGGGAGCGAGGTAGAGTTAGGGAGCGTGGGGGACTTAGGGGGCGTGGGGGGCCTCGGGAGCGATGGAAAAGTGGGGAGCGAGGGGGACTTAAGGAGGGAGGGGGACTTAGGGAGCGAGAGGGGCCACGGGAGCGATAGGTATGTAGGGGACGAGCGGGACGTAAGGAGCTAGGGGGACTTATGGAGGGAATTGGACATAAGGAGTGAGGTGACCGTAAGGAGAGTTAATAACGTAGGGAGCGAGTGGAAGGTGGGAGCGAGGGGGAATTAGGGAGCGATGGGAACGTAGGGGGCGAGGGGGGTCTCAGTAGCAATGGGAAAGTAGGGAGCGAGGTGGTGTTAGGGAGCGAATGGGAAGTACGGCGCGAGGGGGAATTAGGGAGCGATGGGGAATTAGGGAGCGATGGTGACGTAGGGGGCGAGGGGTGCCTCAGTAGCGATGGGAAATTAGGGAGCGAGGTGGAGTTAGGGAGCGAAAGGGAAGTAGGGAGCGAGGGGGAATTAGGGAGCGATGGGGACGTAGGGGGCGAAGGGGCCTCGGGAGCGATGGGAAAGTAGGGAGCGAGGTAGAGTTAGGGAGCGATGGGGACGTAGGGGGCGAGGGGGGCCTCAGTAGCGAGGGGGCCAAACGCTTTTAGCGGCTTGCAGGGTATTTATGTAAATGTAAATGAGTAGCGATGGGAAATTAGGGAGCGAGGTGGAGTTAGGGAGCGAAAGGGAAGTAGGGAGCGAGGGGGAATTAGGGAGCGATGGGGACGTAGGGGGCGAGGGGGCCTCGGGAGCGATGGGAAAGTAGGGAGCGAGGTGGAGTTAGGGAGCGAAGGGGACGTAGGGGGCGAGGGGGGCCTCAGTAGCGATGGGAAAGTAGGGAGCGAGGTGGAGTTAGGGAGCGAATGGGAAGTAGGGAGCGAGGAGGAATTAGGGAGCGATGGGGACGTAGGGGGAGAGGGGGGCCTCAGTAACGATGGGAAAGTAGGGAGCAGGGTGGAGTTAGGGAGCTAATGGGAAGTAGGGAGCGAGGGGGAATTAGGGAGCGATGGGGACGTAGGGGGCGAGGGGGGCCTCAGTAGCGATGGGAAAGTAGGGAGCTAGGTGGAGTTAGGGAGCGACGGGAAAGTAGGGAGCGAGGGGGAATTAGGGAACGTTGGGGACGTAGGTGGCGAGGGGGGCCTCGGGAGGGAAAGTAGGGTGCGAGGTGGAGTTAGGGAGCGAAGGGGACGTAGGGGGGGAGGGGGGCCTCAGTAGCGATGGGAAAGTAGGTAGCGAGGTGTAGTTAGGGAGTTAATGGGAAGTAGGGAGCGAGGGGTAATTAGGGAGCGATGGGGACGTAGGGGGCGAGGGGGGACTCAGTAGAGATGGGAAAGTAAAGAGCTAGGTGGAGTTAGGGAGCGACGGGAAAGTAGGGAGCGAGGGGGAATTAGGGAGCGATGGGAAAGTAGGGAGCTAGGTGGAGTTAGGGAGCGACGGGAAAGTAGGGAGCGAGGGGGAATTAGGGAGCGTTGGGTACGTAGGTGGCGAGGGGGGCCTCGGGAGCGATGGGAAAGTAGGGAGCGAGGTGGAGTTAGGGAGCGAATGGGAAGTAGGGAGCGAGGGGGAATTAGGGAGCGATGGGGACGTAGGGGGCGAGGGGGGCCTCGGGAGCGATGGGAAAGTAGGGAGCGAGGTGGAGTTAGGGAGCGAATGGGAAGTAGGGAGCGAGGGGGAATTAGGGAGCGATGGGGACGTAGGGGGCGAGGGGGGCCTCAGTAGCGATGGGAAAGTAGGGAGCGAGGTGGAGTTATGGAGCTAATGGGAAGTAGGGAGCGAGGGGGAAATAGGGAGCTATGGGGACGTAGGGGGCGAGGGTGGCCTCAGTAGCGATGGGAAAGTAGGGAGCTAGGTGGAGTTAGGGAGCGACGGGAAAGTAGGGAGCGAGGGGGAATTAGGGAGCGTTGGGTACGTAGGTGGCGAGGGGGTCCTCGGGAGCGATGGGAAAGTAGGGAGCGAGGTGGAGTTAGGGAGCGAATGGGAAGTAGGGAGCAAGGGGGAATTAGGGAGCGATGGGGACGTAGGGGGCGAGGGGGGCCTCAGTAGCGATGGGAAAGTAGGGAGCGAGGTGGAGTTATGGAGCTAATGGGAAGTAGGGAGCGAGGGGGAAATAGGGAGCTATGGGGACGTAGGGGGCGAGGGTGGCCTCAGTAGCGATGGGAAAGTAGGGAGCGAGGTGGATTTAGGGAGCGATGGTGACGTAGGTGGCGAGGGGGGCCTCAGTAGCGATGGGAAAGTATGGAGCGAGGTGGAGTTAGGGAGCGACGGGAAAGTAGGGAGCGAGGGGTAATTAGAGAGCGATGGGGACGTAGGGGGCGAGGGGGCCTCGGGAGCGATGGGAAAGTAGGGAGCGAGGTGGAGTTAGGGAGCGATGGGGACGTAGGCGGCGAGGGGGGCCTCAAAAGCGATGGGAAAGTAGGGAGCGAGGTGGAGTTAAGGGGCGAATGGGAAGTAGGGAGCGAGGGGGAATTAGGGTGGCGAGGAGGAACGAGGGAATGATTGTGACTTAAGGAGCGAGGAGGACGTAGGGAGCGAGGTGGTGTTAGGGAGCGATGGTAACTTAGGGAGCGAGGGGGGCCTCGGGAGCGTTGGGTACGTAGGGTCGAGGGGGAGTTAGAGAGCGAGGGGGACTTAGGGAGCGTGCAGGAAGTAGGGAGCGAAGGAGCGATTGTGACTTAAGGAGCGATGGGGACGTAGGGGGCGAGGGGGACCACGGGAGCGATGGGAAGGTAGGGAGCGAGGTGGAGTTAGGGAGCGATGGGGACGTAGGGGGTGAGGGGGACCTCAGTAGCGATGGGAAAGTAGGGAGCGAGGTGGAGTTAGGGAGCGAATGGGAAGCAGGGAGCGAGGGGTAGTTAGGAAGCGATGGGGACGTAGGGGGCGAGGGGGGCCTCAGTAGCGATGGGAAAGTAGGGAGCGAGGTGGAGTTAGGGAGCGAATGGGAAGCAGGGAGCGAGGGGGAGTTAGGAAGCGATGGGGACGTAGGGGGCAAGGCGGGCCTCAGTAGCGATGGGAAAGTAGGGAGCGGGGTGGAGTTAGGGAGCGAAAGGGAAGTAGGGAGCGAAGTGGAGTTAGAGAGCGACGGGAAAGTAGGGAGCGAGGGGTAATTAGGTAGCGATGGGGACGTAGGGGGCGAGGGGGCCTCGGAAGCGATGGGAAAGTAGGGAGCGAGGTGGATTTAGGGAGCGATGGGGACGTAGGTGGCGAGGGGGGCCTCAGTAGCGATGGGAAAGTAGGGAGCGAGGTGGAGTTAGGGAGCGACGGGAAAGTAGGGAGCGAGGGGTAATTAGGGAGCGATGGGGACGTAGGGGGCGAGGGGGCCTCGGAGCGATGGGAAAGTAGGGAGCGAGGTGGAGTTAGGGAGCGATGGGGACGTAGGCGGCGAGGGGGGTCTCAAAAGCGATGGGAAAGTAGGGAGCTAGGTGGAGTTAAGGGGCGAATGGGAAATAGGGAGCGAGGGGGAATTAGGGTGGCGAGGAGGAACGAGGGAATGATTGTGACTTAAGGAGCGAGGAGGACGTAGGGAGCGAGGTGGTGTTAGGGAGCGATGGTAACTTAGGGAGCAAGGGGGGCCTCGGGAGCGTTGGGTACGTAGGGTCGAGGGGGAGTTAGAGAGCGAGGGGGACTTAGGGAGCGTGCAGGAAGTAGGGAGCGAAGGAGCGATTGTGACTTAAGGAGCGATGGGGACGTAGGGGGCGAGGGGGACCACGGGAGCGATGGGAAGGTAGGGAGCGAGGTGGAGTTAGGGAGCGATGGGGACGTAGGGGGTGAGGGGGACCTCAGTAGCGATGGGAAAGTAGGGAGCGAGGTGGAGTTAGGGAGCGAATGGGAAGCAGGGAGCGAGGGGGAGTTAGGAAGCGATGGGGACGTAGGGGGCAAGGCGGGCCTCAGTAGCGATGGGAAAGTAGGGAGCGGGGTGGAGTTAGGGAGCGAAAGGGAAGTAGGGAGCGAGCTGGAGTTAGAGAGCGACGGGAAAGTAGGGAGCGAGGGGTAATTAGGTAGCGATGGGGACGTAGGGGGCGAGGGGGCCTCGGGAGCGATGGGAAAGTAGGGAGCGAGGTGGAGTTAGGGAGCGATGGGGACGTAGGGGGCGAGGGGGGCCTCAAAAGCGATGGGAAAGTAGGGAGCGAGGTGGAGTTAGGGAGCGAATGGGAAGTAGGGAGCGAGGGGGAATTAGGGGGCGAGGGGGACGTAGGGGGAGAGGGGGGCCTCAGTAGCGATGGGAAAGTAGGGAGCGCGGTGGAATTAGGGAGCGAATGGGAAGTAGGGAGCGAGCGGGTATTAGGGTGCGAGGAGGAACGAGGAAGCGATTGTGACTTAAGGAGCGAGGAGGACGTAGGGAGCGAGGTGGTGTTAGGGAGCGATGGGTACGTAGGGGTCGAGGGGGAGTTATCGAGCTAGGGGGACTTAGGGAGCGCGCAGGAAGTAGGGAGGGAAGGGGAATTAGGAAGCAAGGGGGAACAAGAGAACGATTGGGACTTAGGTAGCGAGGGGGACGTAAAGAGCGAGTGGGATGTAGGTAGCGAAGGGGAATTAGGGAGCGAAATGGACATAAGGAGAGAGGTTGATGTAAGGAGCGATGGGAACGTTGGGGGCGAGGGGAAGGTGGGACCGCGGGGGAATTAGGGCGATGGGCACGTAGGGAGCGATGGGGAAGTAGTGGGCGAGGGTGACGTAGGTAGCGATGGAAAATAAGGGAGGGAGGATGAATTAGGCGGCGAGGGAGAACAAGGGAGCTTTTGGGACTTTGGGAGTGAGTGGGACGTAAATAGCAAGTGGAAAGTGGGGAGCGGTGGGGACGTAGGGAGCGAAGGGGAACAAGGGAGCGATTGGGACTTACGTAGCGAGTGGGACGTAAAGATCGATATGGGATGGGGAATTAGGGAGCGAAATGGACATAAGGAGTGAGATGGACCTAAGGAGCTATGGGAACGTAGGGAGCAAGGGGACGTAGGGAGCTATGGGGACGTCGGGAGCGAGGAGGCTTAGGGAGCGAGGGGAAGTAGGGAGCGATGGGTACGTTGGGATCGAAGGGGGCCTCGGAAGCGACGGGGAAATAGGGAGAGAGGGGGACTTAGGGAGCGAGGGGGATCAAGGGAGCGTTTGGGCTTTAGGAATCGAGCGGGACGAAAAGAGCGAGTGGGATGTAGGTAGCGAAAGGGGAAATTGGGAGCGAAGTGGACATAAGGAGTGAGGTGGACATAAGGAGCGTTGGGAACGTAGGGAGTGAGTGGAAGTTGGGAGGACGGGGGAATTAGGGAGCGACGGGGACTTAGGGAGCTATGGGGGCCTCGGGAACGATGGGGAAGTAGGGGGCGAGGGGGACCTAGGGAGCGAATGGGAAGTAGGGAACGCTGGAGAATTAGGGAACGAGTGGGACGTAGGTAACGAGGGAAAATGAGGGAGGGGGGGGAATTAGGGAGCGATGGTGAGCAAGGGAGCTTTTCGGACTTAGGGAGCGAGTGCGCGTAAATAGCGAGTGGGACGTATTTACCGAACGGGACGTAGGTAGCGATAGGGGCTTCGGGATCGATGGGTACGTAGGGGGCGAGGGGAACCTAGTGAGCGAGGGGGACTTAGGGAGTGAGGGGGAAGTAGGGAGCGAGGGGGAATTAGGGAGCGAGGGGAACAAGGGAGCGATTGGGACTTAGGGAGAGAGGGGGACGTCAAGAGCGAGTGGGACGTAGGTAGCGAAGGGGAATTAGGGAGCGAGATGGACATAAGGAGTGAGGTGAACGTAAGGAACGATGGGAACGCAGGGAGCGAGAGTAAGTAGGGACTGCGGGGAGCGAGGGAGAAGGAGAGAGCAAGGGGAATTAGTGAGCGAGGGGTACGTAGGATGCGCGGGGGACTTAGGGAGCGAGCGGGAATTAGGGAGGGGGGATGTAAGGAGCGATAGGTGCGTAGGTATCGAGGGGTAATAAGGGAGCGATGGGAACGTAGAGAGCGAGGGAGAAGTAGGGATCGAGGGGGAGGTAGGGACCGAGGGAGAAGTAGGGAGCGAGGGAGAAGTAGGGATCGAGGGGGTGATAGGGAGCGAGGGGGAGGTAGGGAACGATGTGGAAGTAGGGAACGATGGGGAAGTAGGGAGCGAGGGAGAATTAGGGATCGAGGGGTTATTAGGGAGCGAGGGGGAAGTAGGATGCGGGGGAGAAGTAAGGTGTGAGGGAGAACTAGGGAGCAAGGGAATGGTAGGGAAGTGACTTGCACGTGGGGGTCGAAGGGTGTGAGAAGATGATCGAGGAAGAGGTATTGAGCGTTGGGGATGTAGGGAGCGATTGTGGCAAGAGGACGAAGGGAACGAGGTGGAATTGGTGAGCGTTGGTTACGTAGGGTGCGTAAGGGACCTAGGAAGTGAGGGGGAGGTAGGGAGCGAGGGGGAGTTAAGGAATCTGGGGGACGTAGATAGCGAGGGGTGTGAGAAGGTGAGCGAGGTAGAGATATTGAGCGTTGGGGATGTAGGGAGCGTGGGGGACGTAGGGAGCTTGGGGGATATAGGGAGTGTGGGGGACGTAGGGAGAGGGTGGGAAATAGAGAGCGAGGAAGAGATAGGGAGGAAAGGTAAGGTAGGGAGAGAGGGGGAGGTATGGAGTTACTGGAGGTAGGGATCGAGAAGGGGCGAGGGTAAGGCGTAGCGTTAGGGGAGGTAGTGAGCGAGTGAGAGGAAGGGAATGATTTTCTTGGATTACGTAGTGATGGCAAAGGTAATGGATTTGGAGGTAATCGCCGTATAACAGATATTTGTAATTAGTAAGACAATTGGGGAGATCAAGGATATATATAGAAAACAAGAGTGCACGCAGGACGGTGCCTTGGGGTGTACCATGGGAGACTGTTTGTGAGACCCACCCGGATAAATGGCCATTAGAATCCTTAACTGCCTGTTAGTGGTTGTCCAGATATGAATGATAGCAATTTAACATAAGAGAAATTTAATTTCCTCATTTTTTGAGGAAGGTTGGCATGGTTCACCCTATCGAAAGCTTTACTGAAATCGAATAGCACTACGATAGTGACCATTCTTTTATCGATCGCGCAACGTATGTCATCCGTTACTTTAAGCAAAGAGGACTGTGTGCTAAAACCCTTACAAAAGCCATATTGGAAATAGTCAAATTTATTTTGAGAGAAATATAATCAGTGACTTGTTTGTAAACAATACTCTCTAAGACTTTGGAGGTCTCACACATAATAGCGTCCCGTATTATTACATTTTGACTTCTTCTAAATCTCGCTCATCTATAAGTCGTTCCAATAAATCTTTTGTATGCGTAACTTGAAGACGATTTCATGAACTCCGACTCCGCGTTGATTTCACAAGCCACCGAGAACAGATATGCGATGCAATGTTATACATTGTTGTAACATTTTTGAAAAACCATACATTTTCGCATGAGCACTTTTTTCATGTAAATACTTAATTTTTTTACTCATATCTCTGATTTTGGAATCTTCATAAGGTAGAGCTCTGCACGGATCTGATTGTTTAGGCTCGGCCCGGCCCGTACGATGTAATTGTAGGCCCGGCCCGTGAGACATTACAGGAGACATTACAGAGGACCAGTGTGACTCGCGTGATTTTTAAAACCCGGGCCAGTAATTAATTTCAAAGAATCGGTCCGTACCCGGCCCGTGCAGGACTCTATCATCATGTCAAATCTCCGGTTTTGGAATCCTCAAAAGGTGGCAGCCGTAATAAGGAGTAATGTATTGAAAATAAAAATTATCATCGTTAAAGGGCATGGTAGGATCTACAGAAGTAATAAAAAGGGGAACAACGTTGTTGTCAGATAAAGTGGCGGAGTATGGAATAAAATAATTGTTTAGGTGGTCAACTGTCAGGTTTGGAGCAATGGAATTGTCTCTCTGTCGAACGATACCAAAATGCCTTAGTACACGCCATATCTGATTCGGGTCACTCACAATCAGACGTGAGAAAATAGTAGAATAGTGGAGACGCTTTGATTCTGTTACCAACATTTGAACTTCATTCCGAGATGTTTTAAAAGGTTTATAGATAGTAGGATTTTTTGTACGAATAAAATTCCGACGAAGTCTATTTCTTTCCTTCCTATGTTTTCTAATGTTATTAGTTAACCACGGTAGCAGGTACGCCTAGGGGCATGAGAATTAATACTTTCCAGGAGGTAGGAGTTGAAAGTTTGTATTTTGGTGTCAATTGGGGTGGAGCAAAAAGCCTTACTCCAATCCAAAGCGAACAGATTCTCTTGAAAACTTAAGAGCATCAAAGTTTCTTAAGTCTTGGTAGATAAAGGGAGATGGCGGGGGGTGAGAAAATTTGAACTTATATGAGATGGGTTTTTGATCATGAGCAGAAAGGAATGAAACTGGCGTTTGAGAATGGGACGAGACTTTATCTAATTGTAAGTCATCGACTATACAGAGATCGAGTAGTGTGTGGCTTTTTGATGTATGGTTGGTTGCGTCAGATGGGACTAAATAGAGGTTATTGCAATAGTATTCTCGATACTTTAACGCGGATATGTTCAGAGAAAGCCATGATAGCTCCTATATGACAAATTTCTCATATAGGAGCTATCATGGCTTTCTCTGAACATATCCGCGTTAAAGTCACCGAGAATAACAATATTTTTGTAAGTTGGACTGAATTTCAAGAAAACCTTTTCAAAATCAGCGACTTTAGTGGGACGATAAATAATACACAATAGTAATTTATAAAAATTTTAAACTAGAAATTTCAAGTATAACAAATTCAGGTTTAGAACAGTAAAATGAAGGAGAAGAGGCCAACACAGAGAATTTCAGACGAGAGTGGATGAAAGCGCCGACCCCCACCACCAATTTTACCAACTCTGTTATGTCGTATGAGATTGAATTCAGGTGTCAGGAGTCAGAAACATTTGGCTTAAGGCAAGTTTCAGTCATGTATATGATATCTACAGATTGAGATGAAAAAAAATCTAAATTCATCTAAGTGACATAGCAGGGATTGGCAGTTTACAAGAGATACACGAATTTCATTACAATCAGTAAAGTGTAAACAGGTCATCTTATCCTAGTTGAACTTGCTGAGATCTTCTTCAGAAATAATAGAAATTCGTGCATAACTTTCACTTTGCCTTCCATAAATTCGGCCGTTCCGCAACCACAGAAATGATAGTTTTCCGTCTTTCTTCAGTCTCCTTGCAAGTGCATATAACTTCCGAATGAATTGTGTCAGAGGGGGGCCTTGCCCAGCAACAATATCTCGAAGGAAAAGGTTACGTTTTGTACGTCGAGCACGAACAAAGTCTGCCGCAGAACAAGCTCTCACAGATCGAATGAGGACTGGAGAGGGCCTAGAGCAGAGGTGCCCATTACGTCTCCCATGGGCGACCGGTCGCCCTTTAGGAGGGTCTGTATCGCCCACGCATCCATCCAGGCATTAAGCTTATATGCCTGAGTAAGGAGTTCTAGTTTATATTTTCTAATATGAACTTAATTAAATCAAAAACCAGAAATGCTCTCACTAATGAACATCTCGAAGACTTTACTTCTTTCTGTTTCTAGTTACATGCCCAATTACCATTCACTAGCTGACGATATGCAGCGTAAACGTGCCCATTATCGCGCAAATCAAGATTAAGTTAAATTAATCAGTAGTACAATGTTGTTTGATGTATAATGTATAATAAATGCATTTTGCGTAACTTTTAATCTAATTCATTCTTAAAATCCGTTTTTATTTATTTAAAAAATAAGTTGCCCGCAAGACAATTATCAGGATGAAAGTTGCCCATGATATGAAAATGTTTGGGCACCCCTGGACTAGATTCTCCACTGGAATATGAGGATGGTCGCGATCTAACCCTAAAAGCGTCGCAAATGTCGCTAATATCGAGTTTAGTGCCGAACGCTTATGACTGTACCACTTCACCTTCAGTGAATTGAATTCCACGAATCTCATCAACATTCCTGAGTTGTTCTTGCTCGATGCTCTTTAAACGAGACTCATATTCATTAACATTGTTTTTAGTGAGATATTTTCATTTAATAAGTCATTGAGTCCATCGTTCATTTTGGTAAGCGTGGTATTAATTAAGGCAATTGGTTGGGCTTGCTCGCTAATAGTCTTGCCAAGTGGCAATAGATGATCTGATTACACGCTGTTCATCCTGTATTTCCTTGACAATCTTTAGGAGATCACGCAAAATAACAATAATTAATTCACTCGGCAAATCCAGTTGGGTCTAATTCACAGGTATCGTCACCACGAGTGGACCGGGTCCTAGTTTGGCAGGTTCCACAAATCCAGATCTTCCGTATATCAATCAAGATCTTCAAATCTTCTTCGGAAACAGACTGGCATGAGAAATGGAAAAGATCCTTGGAATATCCACATGAAATGGAGTTCTGGCCACGCTTCACAGCCTGACCACGCTTGACATTATGAAAGTTTAGGAAACAGTAGAAAAATTGGTACAACATACATTGTACAAACTTTCTCATATATAGGTACTAATGCGTCGTTTAGTTATCTTTAGAAAATGAAAATCGTATGAGCCTGTTTGTAGAAAATCCAATTTTTGTTAAAGTTGCCCAAGAATAAACTAGCTTTATATTCATTCATTGAGAAAAATAAAATACGTAGTATTATTGCAGATGTATTGTATACCCAAGTAACTGTACGAAATTTGATCAAAATCGTTATAGCCGTTTTTGAGAAAATCGAATTATTGCTAAAGTTGCCTAGAATAAACTAGCCTTATATTCATTTTTTGAGAAATATGAACAAAACAGTATTATTGAAAACGTAAACTCAAGTAACTGTACGAAATTTGATCAAAATCGTTACAGCCGTTTTCGAGAAAATCCGATTGTTGTTAAAAATGCATAGAATAAACTACACTTAATTATTGATCAATGTCAACCATTTCCAAGTACACTCTGCTCAGTATGATAAAATGCCTAAGTACGAGGTTTCATTCGTTTTCGTTCCACCGTCTAGGCTCCAGCGCCAGTAACAGAGAGACAGACGGCATTGCGAAAACCACTTTTTCGGATTCAGCGACATCTAAAACGTGTATTTCCGTAAAAATCTCGAGGTCGAATTTTTTCGCGAAAACAATACTTTCTCCATACTTCGTATGAGAAAGTAAAAATCTGATGTAGTCAGCACATGACTTTCTCCACATTAGGGGTATAGATATTTAAATTATAATGAATAGCATTATGAGGCAAAATTATCATTTCGTATCGTAAAAGAATAGTCGTCCTTATTGCGGTAAATTACGTATATTTTGAATATGTTTACAGAATTCACCGCTACATGGTGCTGGCGCTGTATTGTGGAAATTAAGAAAAAGCAAAATATCTTCGAAATGGATGGTTCTACGAAAAATTGTTTCAAACAAAACCTGGAAGAAATATTATAACTTGTAGGACGAAGATGACCAATTACGACGTTTTTAAGGACATATTTGACGGAAACCGAAAAAACCGATTATTTATAAATAATTCCCAAACAACAACTGCTATGGAAAATTCTTTCAAATAAAAGTCGTAGGAAATTACATTCACTATAACATTTGTATCGAATTGTATATACAATAATGATGTTTTAACGGAGAAATATCGCAACAACCGAATCGGGTTTGAATAAACCTCGACTTCCGGTTTACCGTTATTGTCCAAAAACTAATCAGTTCTTTGTGCTCATGCAACAGTGATAAATATGAAGTTTGGTAGGGATATGGCAAGTACGTTTTGAATTAGAGCGCCCACAATCACATACACACATACGCACACACAGTCATCATTCCGAAAATAGTCTAAACGTGTTCTAGGGACCTCAAAACGTGTATTTCCGTTGAAATCTCGAAGTCGATTTTTTTCTTGAACACAATACTTTCCCATTACTTCGTATGGAGAAAGTAAAAATGTAAGATTCCATTATTCAATAGACGAAAGAAGGTTCAATTACTTTTATCAATCGTTGTAAACGCTTCCTGAATAATATTCAGTATCTAATGACGTTGCTATCCATAAACATCGATCGTTTCGTTGCTTAAACAAAAGTGCGAATCGAATAACGCTAAACTTTCGTCTATTTTTAAGCTTCATTGAAGATAACTGAATCGGAGGTAACAATGACGGCCGCCTTGGCAAAGCCCGGAAAGAGTACGAAAAATCCACAACATTTCGAAACAAATAGCGTATTTCTGAAAACTTGGACCGTGTAACATGTAAACTTCGCAGAAATAAGATAGTATAGTTTTATTCGTCGAATAAAGCAAAAACGAAGAAAATCGGTCCACATTTACGTATTTTAATGCTTGAGGGAAGAATACCTTGCGAGTCAAGAAATGGATTCATACGTGTTATCTTATGGAAAAATGTTAATCCCCTATATTGGCAGCATTGATTAATCCTGGTACACTAAACCTTGACCTTTCACTAAGTTAGGATGTAAGGAAGAATCGTACCAAATTTGGTTATTCTAGCTTTTATCGTTTAGGAGGAGTTCCATGAACAAACACAAAAACACACGCTTCAAAATATGTTATAGATAAAGTATTATTGCTGAGGTAAACTCAAGTAACGGTACGAAATTTTATCAAAATCGTTACAGCCGTTTTTGAGAAAATCAAATTGTTGTTAAAAATGCATCGAATAAACTTTCCTTAATTATTGAGCAATGTCAACCATTTCTTCATACCTTAAAATGTCTAAATACGAGATTTCATTCATTTTCGCTCTACCGTTTAGGCCAGTGATGGCGAACCTACGGCTCGCGTGCCATAAGTGGCACGCAAGAGGATGTGGGTTGGCACGACAACGAAAGGCGAAAACCAATCTAAGGATACTTATGTCGTACTGATTTAGTGCCGGAAAAACATTTGTGCTATGTAGCTATTGTAAACATAAGTTTTATGTTTACAAACTTCAATCTATTATGTCTTGATCAGGAATTTAATTAAGTTGGCACGCAAAAAAATCAAGAACATTTCTGTGGCACGCGAGGCGGAAAAGATTCGACTATTTCAGTAATATTGGCATGTGAGCAATAGAAGGGTCGCCCTCACTGGTTTAGGCTATAGAGCCGCAAACAGATAGACCCACTGACAGACAGACGGCACTGCGAAAACCACGTTTTCGGACTGAGCAACACCTAAAACGTATATTTCAATCAAAATCTCGAGGTCGAATTTTTACTTTCTCCATACGTAGTAATGGGAAAATACTGTGATCACGAAAAAAATCGACTTCGAGATTTCAACGGAAATACACGTTTTGAGGTTCCTAGAACATGTTTAGATTATTTTCGGAATGATGTCTGTGTGTGTTATGTGATTGTGGGCGCTCTAACTCAAAACGTACTTGCCATATCCCTACCAAACATCATGTATATATCACTTTAGCATGAGCACAAAGAATTGATTAGTTTTTGGACAATAACGGTTATACGGAAGTCGAGGTTTATTCGAAACCCGTTTCGGTTTTTACGATATTTCTCCGTTAAAACATCATTATTGTATATGCAATTCTATACAACGGTTATAGAGAATGTAATTTCCTACAACTTCTATTTGAAACAATTTTCCATAGCAGTTATTGTTTAGGAATTATTTATAAAAAATAATCGGTTTTTTCGGTTTCCGTCAAAGATGTCCTTAAAAACGTCGTAATTGGTCATCTTCGTGAGGACCGAAGTTCTACAAGTTCTAATATTTCTTCCAAGTTTTGTTTGAAACAAATTTTCGTGGAACCATCCATTTCGGAGATATTGATCTTTTTCTTAATTTCCAGTATACAGTGCTACAACCACGTAGCGGTGAATTCTGTAAACATATTCAAAATATACCTAATTTACGGCAGTAAGGAAGACTGTATTCTTTTACGATAGGAAATAATAATTTTGCCTTATAATGCTGTTTATAATAATTTAAATATCTATACCCCAAATATGGAGAAAGTCATGTGTTGGCCACATCAGATTTTTTTGCGATTATAATATTTTCTCAATATACTTTGTATATGAGAAAGTAAAAATAGCAGTGACGAAGCAGTTACTTGAGCACGTCCGTAAACCTCGAGCATAGGACGTAGGGAGCGAGAGAGACTTACGGAGCGAGGGGGGAGGGAGAGGGGAGAGATGGGGAGAGAGGAGGAGCGAAGAAGGAGAGCGAGGGAAATGTGGGGTGCGAGGGGAACGTAGGGAGCTAGGGGAGGGAGAAGCGGAGGGTGAAGGGGAGCGAGGGGGAAGTGGTGAGCGAGGGGACCGTTAGAAGCTATGGTGGAGCGAGTGGGAGAGAGGGGAGAGGGGGGAGAGAAAGGGAGGTGGGGGGCGAAGGGGACGTGAGTTAGCGAGGGGGTGAGAAGGAGCTATGAGGAGATGGAGAGCGAGTGGGTAGAGGGGTAGAGTGGAAGAAAGGGTTAAGAGGGGGAGAAAGCGGAAGATTGGGGTAAAGGGGAGGAGAGAGGGATGGAGTGAGGGAGAGAGGGGAGGGGTGAGAGGGGAAGAATGGTTGGCAGAGTGGAGAGAGGGGGAGCGTGGTGGACAGAGGAGAGAGAGAGTGGGAGAGAGGGTGAGAGGCAGTGGAGGAGAGAGTGAAGTAGAGTTAGGGAGTGATAGGTGAGATAGGTAAAGAAAGGAGAGGGCGAAGGAGGTATAGAAAACAGAGCGGGAGAAAGGAACTGGAGAAGGAGGGAAGAGTATCCATGATGGAGGGAAAAAAAGGTTAAGCGGGGTGAAAAAAATAAAGAGGGAAGGGGGAGTAGGGAGACGAGGAAGGAGAGACATACAGGATGAAGAGGCGGATTGAAATTGGCTATCGTTGCCAAGGGAGATGGAAACGAGGGACAATAACAACGAGCTGGTCAGTCCCTGGATTGGGAGTTTGCGAGTGTGTCTGCGTGAAGGGACAGAGAGGGGAAGCAGGTGGGTGGATGGGACTAGTGGAAGGGGAGAGAGGAGTTGAGGAAGGGGTTTGCGAGGGGAAGGGAGGGTGGCAGTGGGTGGGAGGGAGGAGAGCGGGAGTCGTAGGAGGAGAAGGAGGGGAAAAAGGGTATGTTAGAGGATGGCGAAAGGCTTTAGGGTACGGCGGGTGGACAAAAGGGTGAGTTAAGGGTGCGGAGGAGGATGGCGAGGGAGAGGAAGAGGGTGGGAACTCGGGAAGTGTGGGCGGGACGGTAAGGAAAAGTATCAAGCGGGGAACGAGGAAGGACGACTCGGGCTTTGGCGAGATCGTTTACATGGAAGTGGAAGTTGGAAGACTAAAGGAAAAAAAAGACGAGGGTATATGGAATGTGTGGGTCAACGCATGCGAATGCATATAAATATATTTTTCTATTTACAGAGATGAAATTGCGGAATATGTACGGCGTATGGATGACGGCGGAAAGGCGGGATAAAGGAGACGGGTATTTGGGAGAAATAGGAAATAAATTGAAAGAGCAACTAAACTGGAGGAATTGGGAATAAAAGAGATGCGAATAATGACCGCCGCGATTGATATCGATATAGGGAAATACTTTCCTGTTTTGTAGGTAAGATATGTTTAAGGACATACCTATATTTGCTTCGTTGAAAATTTCCGTTCGCTTGGAACGGAGAAAATTGTATGATATATATAAATAAAATTGTAACCTCTGTCTGTACATTTGTTTTTTGTCGGGGTTTTACTTTTTTTGTGTTTTTTGCATCACAAGAAGACGTTTGAACCGGTTTGCAGAATTGTTATCTGTCTGTTTGTTTGTTTGTTACCGCATCACGCAAAAACGGCTGATCGAACTTTTATGAAACTTGCAGCGTATCTTTAGATTGGTCCAGCTTAAAATACAGGCTATGTGATGTATCTCAAAAAAACTTTAAGTGTGGGTTTGAGGGGCATCGATTTGGTTTTTCGGCGATAACTCTCGAGTAAATTAACTTAGTAAGTTCAAATTTGATATTTGTCACTTTCAATACAAGTATAAGATCAATCTGCCATATATTTATGAAAGTTTGTTTGTTTGTGCATCTATACATTTCCACACCGTTAAAGCTAGAGTAATCAAACTTTCAACAAATACTTTTTTCAGAAATAGGTTCACAAATAGGAAGGTCGTAGGCTACTTTTTAATCTCAAATGCTTTATATTAATTGTACAAAAAGCAAAATAACTTTGTATGCTAATGCATTGCCATCTAGAGATGGGTCAGAAAGAACGGGACAGTTCTTTTCGAACTGTTCTTATGCCTAAACTGTTCAAT
The DNA here is from genome assembly GCA_036926305.1 of Uropetala carovei. NCBI lineage: Eukaryota > Metazoa > Arthropoda > Insecta > Odonata > Petaluridae > Uropetala > Uropetala carovei. Next base: position 10,147,837 of record JAXCHB010000241.1, read on the forward strand.
AAAATTACTGTTCTCATAAACTTCCTCTTCTCAAAGAACAGGTAACTCTACATCTTATACTCAGTGAGGAATCCCCTACCTGCAGACAAGCCTTTGCAGGTAAGGCATGATTTAAAAAAATCTGATGTGGCCAACACATGACTTTCTCAATATTTCGGGTATAGATATTTAAATTATTATGAATAACATTACGAGGCAAAATTATCATTTCGTATCGTAAAAGAATACAGTCGTAATTATTGCCGTAAATTATATTTTGAATATGTTTACAGAATTCACCGCTACATGGTGGTGGCGCTGTATACTGGAAATTACGAAAAAGTTGAATATCTCCGAAATGGATGGTTCTCCGAAAATTTGTTTTTTCGTGATCACAATACTTTCCCATTACTACGTATGGAGAAAGTAAAAAATCTGATGTGGCCAACACGACTTTCTCCATATTTGGGGTATAGATATTTAAATTATTATGAATAGCATTATGAGGCAAAATTATTATTTCGTATCGGAAAAGAATACAGTCGTCTTTATTGCCGTAAATTATATTTTGATTGTTTCCAGAATTCACCGCTGCGTGGTTTTGGCGCGGTAAACTGGATATTACGAAAAAAGTTGAATATCTCCGAAATCGATGGTTCTACGAAAATTTGTTTCAAACAAAATCTGGAAGAAATATTATTCTCTACAACTTTTCCCCTTACGAAGATTAGAAATAACGACATTTTAAAGGAGATATTTGACGGAAACCGAAAAAATCGATTATTTATAAATAATTCCTAAACAATGACTGCTATGGAAAATTCTTTAAAATGAAAGTTGTAGGAAATTACATTCTCTATTACCAATGTATAGAATTGTAATTACAATAATGATGTTTTAACGGAGAAATATCGCAAAAACCGAATCGGGTTTCGAATAAACCTTAACTTCCGGTTAACCGTTATTGTCCAAAAACTAATCAGTTCTTTGTGCTCATGCTAAAGTTTCATATATGAAGTTTGGTAGGGATATGGCAATTACATTTTGAGTTAGAGCGCCCACAATCACATACACACACAGACATCATTCCGAAAATAGTCTAAACGTGTTCTAGGGACCTCAAAACGTGTATTTCCGTTGAAATCTCGAAGTCGATTTTTTTCGTGATCACAATACTTTCTCATTGCTTCGTATGGAGAAAGTAAAAGCGACTACTTCCTTATCCGTAATTGGACGGCGGGGTCTCTTTAAACTATGCGTATTTTCCCAAGTCCTACTATTGATTTGAATCAAACTTGGTACGATTGTGGAGGGCTCCCAGAAATAATTCATACGTGGTTTTTGTTTCTCTCTGCCCATTTTATTCAAAACGGCGGCCGAGTGAATTCTTAAATACCATGTATCATCTAGAATTCCGATCGGATTTAACCAAATTTCCCCGGGCAATGCCGGGTATTTCTGCTAGTATATATATATATATATATATATATATATATATATATATATATATATATATATATAGTTTGTCGTAATTTGATGTGATGAAATGTTAAAAGAATACATTTTTGGGCATAGGTGAAATTTACTGCTTTCTTTTTTCTTCAACACTAGCATTTAACTGACAGTACGACTACGGATTTTCCAAGGTAAAATTAATGGTAAATCCTGTCTATCACTTTCTGGTGGATGGAATCAAATAAATTATCTAACGCAGGTAGAGAAGTGAGATATTCAATTACTTATAGGTTAGCTTTTAAATAATAATGTTAATCTTTGCTCGCCGTTCTGAGGCCCAATTCATGGAAACCCACACACCTTCCTCGCTGCATTACTTCCGGCATTTTTATTTCTTTCTTGTTTTAAAAAAAAGATACTATAGCTGCCTCTCATTGATTTCGAATTTTCGACAATTTCTTCGTTCGAATGAAATCTGTAAAGCACGTAATCAATCGATACTTTTCGGCCGACATAAGAAAATCAAATTAATCTAAATCGCACGATGCGTCGCTTTTGTTTCCCTTTTATTTAATCCCCCGGAGAGCGTTCCTATAGATCCCGTTTTCAATCAGTCAAGAATTTAAAATTTCCCGTAGGAAAAATAACCTTTTCGCGGAATAAACGAAAACAATTAATCGGGAAATATTTCACGAGCCGATTATTCATTGGAACAGACTCTCTCCTCCGGAGGTTTGGGACGGGGGCAGAGAGTCGGCGTACCCTAAATTTCCTTTTGCGTCCGGTTCTATCGCAAAGAGAAATAAACAAAACGGGAACAATCGTAATTACCCAATTTTCTTTTTTTTTTAGAAAATTTCCCTGGGTCGAGAGAACCGTGCTCCCTTTCACCAGGAATCGAAAGGGAGGCGGAAAAACAAGGGATATGTAAAATAAAGATAGCCAAAACTGAAAAGATAAAGAAAAGAGGAATATGCGTTTTACGAGAGAGAGAGAGAAGCGGGGATAACAAGAAATGTTTTTATATAAATGATTGGACGTATGGAAAGGCGGGGCTAGCGAGGGGGAGAAGAGGGTTGGGCAGGGTAAAAGCGCCTGGGCCGACTCTGTTTTGGACGATGGGCAGTTCGAAGGGGGTGCGGGAGAGGGGGATATGGGAAGAGAGAGAAAAGAGAGAGAGAAGACTGGAATAAACCAAGAGACAAGAGACGGAAAAAAGAGAGAGAGAGAAAGGGAAGAGAGCGATAGGGAGCGATAGGGAGGGGGCCTCGCGATGTAAGGGATGTGGAGATTGAAGGGACGAATAAAAATAAGGTCTAAGGTCGAGCGGCCACGGTTTTTTTTTCCTACAGCATAGCAGGAGGAGGAGGAGGAAAAGAGGTGAAGAGGGAGGGAGGGAGGGAGGATGTGGGGAAGGAGGAAAAAAACGTAAAAAGGGAGGCGGTGGTGGTGGGGGTAGGGGGCAGAGGAAGGAAGTGGACGTGAGATGGAAAATTGGTTCATATGGAGATTCCTGGAAAGGATGAGGTCCAGGAAAGGAAAAGAATGGGTTTACTGTCCGAGTCCATAAGGGAGGGGAGGGGGGAGAGGGGGGTGAGGTGGGTGAGGTGGGGGAGAGAGACGAGTATGCGGGGTGAGATGAGGGGAGGGTAGAGAAGGACTCTTTTGGAAAGGGAATAAGGGATACACCAACCTTTTTCTCTCATTCACTGACTTTTTTCTCTCTCCTCCACCCGTTCCGTTTCTTTTCAATTGTCTCTCTCTCTCTCTCTGCATACCTTCCATCTTTTCTTTTTTCCCTTATTTCCATCACATTCTCTTCTCTCTTTAATTACCTTATTGCCTCCTCTCTTTTTCCGTTTCCTATTTCAATATAATCATCCTCTCTCTCTCTCTCTTTCTTTATTCTTTAATTTCTCTCTCCTTTTACTCTTTCCGATTCTCCACCTGACCCCACTCTCTCCACCCCCCCTTTCTCTTTTCTCTCCTTTTCCATTGCCCACCGTCCGCCCATCCAGTTATTTTCTCCACACAAAAGCATAGATACGCTCCTCAGTTTTATATGCCCAGAGATATTTTATATCCTTGCATGTTAAATGGTGGGAAAATAGACTGCGTGATTGGAGAAAGTTTTCCGTCTACGCGGAGGTTGGATCCTAAAATATTTTTTACGTTCCTTTCCTTGGATACGAATCGCGTCTCTTTCCTTGGGTCAATAGAGTGAATTTCTGTTAGGTGTGCTATTATAAAATGCATTGGATTTTTTTTCGACGTCAAGAATTTCTGCTGGAGAACGCGTTTGCGTGGCATCAAATTAAATCACGACGTCGGTATGACAACACTAGGAGGGTATCGTTAAATGTAAAATATTTCATATTCATTAGCTTGATAGCTATATTTTATTTAACATCTCATCGTTTACCTTTCTGCTGAAGATTTTTTTTAGAAGTTTATTTTCATAAGATCCCATACGGTTTTAGACACAAGAGTTTTGAACGAAGAAAAATAACCTTACTAAAATTCCTATCTACTTTTTTCTAAAGATTCGAAAATCAAATTAAGTTAGGTCCACCCAGGGCTGTCTCTAAGATTCGCTGGGGGCCCCGAGCGAGGCGGCGGCCGCGGGGCCCCCTCAACCCCACACACACACAGAAAAATAATATCCTGCTTGTAACAAACAGTGGTGATCAACCTATAGTCCGCGTGGTCCTCGAAGTTATGATTAAAAATAGATTTAACACAAATCCATATCACATACGAGTTACGTACATTCAAATTTAATAAAATTAATTAAAAAACACATTGAAATGCCAATCCTAAAAAATTATTTAGAGTTGATTTTCGTTGGTGTGATACCTTAGAATCTCTAGTTAACATACCATTTAACGTCTAATCTGGCCCGCCGAAGCACTGTCAACTTGCAATGCAGCCCGCCGAGGAATTCGCAATGCGGCCCGCCACGTTGTCCACCACTGATCTTACGCGATTATTTCACGTTCCACGCACAATTCGTCTTTCTACTAAGAGTAGTCAGTAGTAAGCCAGCTTCAAACGGGGATCCCCATAGACGTGGGGACCCTAGAGGCGAGGGGCCCAGGGCGACCACCCTCCCAGCTAATGATGACCCTGGGTGCACCAAACCAAGGAGATTTGCCAAACTAATAATTACTATACTATACTATAATAAGAACTATAGTCGCTCCAACATCTAAAGACTCCTGGCCTTGAAAACGGGGCGTACACCAGTTAGCAGCAGCCAATAGGAGACTGTTTGTTTGGGAAGGTAGTGGGGAGGAAACCAGTCTCACTCCTGCTCTCGAAGAGATCACATCTGGATGCGTTGCCATTAGAATTTGCGTAGTATATCAGCTGAAGGCGAAAATCCGCAAGAGCTGGCAACGCGCACCGATATCTGCTCTCCCGCCCGAAAGTTGAGAGGGGCGATGGAAGGGGAAACGCTCGTGATTGGCTACTTGCTCTAAGTAGGCCAAGAGCCTTCCGATGGTGAAGCGACTATAATAAGTAGGAGAAATAGATGCGTAGCAAAGTAAGAGCATTTCTCAAAGGAGACTCATGTCAGAAGCAGAATTTTCGCTTTTTGTGTCATCACGGCAGGAGCCCTAACAAAGGAGCTACTCAGATTGACCGTTACCTCAAAAATGCTATATGCATATATCCTTAATACCAAATGTAAGTGACCGAGATGATATTTTCGTTTTACGTTTAACAAAAAAGTCAAAAAACGCATTATAGAATTTGGGAGAAATTTTAATTTGGCTTTGCTCTAGATTTCAAGAAATAATTACATTCTCATAAGAACATTTTACGAGTTTAAAGCAAAAAGTTCATTTTTGTATACAATAATGCGCCGATCCCGTCTGGGTGAACTGCAATGTCTAATTTTGTATTCTACTTACAATTAGAGAGAAATCTTAATCACTAATATTCATCAAAATAAATCACAAAATGTCTGGTACAGACAAAGATGGACGTAACTAATACAATAACGCACTTTAACTTCGACTAGAAGTAGGTTTCGCAAGGCCCGATGAGGGATTAAAAATGTCATCATACTCCCCTTTTTAAATTATAATGTTTTTTTTTTATAAACTCGAACTAGCGAGAGCATCAACCAGAGAGAAGTATGGAAAAATGCCAAATTCCTGCGCCAGACTTACTCGCGCAAAATGCGAGAAAAATCACGCGGCGATACGTTCTCCTTGTGAAGAAACCGTGCTTCCTCGCGACATTCGAATTAGAAAGCGCGTTCCTCGCACGTTATTTGGCATCTAATAATTCACGCGCCTTATAAAATATTCTTTTTGTCCACATACGTTCTATTAAAAAAATAAAGACTGGCGCAGCTAATGCGTTTGTTTTCGAAAACTACAGCGACATCTTTCCAAAGAGTTGCCGAAGGTATAATGCGTTTTATGAACGTAGCTGAAAAATAAAGTAGGGAATATGTTGACAAGGACGCAATAACGGCATTAATTCATTCCCCGTCGCCAGCAGAACACGTTGCGAACGCCGAGCGTCTACAGAGGAGGGGGGAGAGAGAAAGAATGAATGAAAGAATGAAAGAAAGAAAGAAAGAAAGAGAAAGAGACAGACAGACAAACGACTTTATTAGGGCGAAATTGAGACAATATAGTCCCTTCTTACTTTTAACCCTGCGTCAATAATTACAAATGAGAATAAAATAGTAATAATAATTTCACAGAAAAGAAGCAGAAAAAATAAATAAATAGAAAAACATACAAACATACAAACAAAACACCAAATTACAAATTCGGAAAATTTCTATAAAAAGACGAGTAATTGCGGTAAAAACCTAGGAAAGACCTGACTCGGCCATCCTAGTAAAAGACCACGCAGGAAAACACCCACGAAGGGAAGGGGGGGGGGGTGGAAAAAACCTGCGAAAACCCTAGATACATGAAAGAACAATAGTTGAATTATAATAATACATACAAGTTTAACAAGATAAGATTTACAAAAAATATTTTAATTTTGTGAGTAATGAACAAGATAATTAAAAAAAAATAATAGAGAGAGAAAGGGAGAGAGAGGGGGGATATATTTTCATGAAATGCGAAAAGAATTCTGTACGAAATGGAGATATTAGAATAAATGGAGAGAGAGAAAACTGGAAATGAACGGAAGTGAAGGGATATGTTGAGTAAGGGAGTGGGAGGGAGTGTAAGGAGAAAGGGAGAGAAAAGGGGGCATGATGAGAGGTGGCGGTTTTAAGGGACAGTTGGAGGGAGAAGAAGGGAAGGGATAAGGGAAAAGGGCCTCCAGGGAGAGAGGGAGAGAGAATGTGTGGAGGAGGAGGTATTGGGAGTTGTGTTAATTCGAAAGCGAGAGAGAGAGAGAGACGGGTGAAAATAAAAGAGTTCGGGACATTGCAGAGGAGAGAAGCGTGGGAAGAGTACGAGTGTTCACTTGCCGCCAAGTGAACTGTGAAACAAGAAAGGGAGGGAGGGAGGGGGAAAAAAAGAAAAAGTGGGAGAGAGTGAGGGGGGGAGGGGTTAAGAGAGGAAAATAGATGGCGGGTAGGAGGGAGGATAGAGTGTGGGGGGGAGGGAAGAACTTTGGAAGGGGAAGGGATTGGTTAGGCGACGTGACGTCGAACGAAGGGGGCGGATCGGTGGAGGGGGAAAAAAGGCCTCGGACGATTTTAAGGAGAGAAAAATACCGACTCGATAAATAAAAACTTATTGCAGTATCGAGTGAAAGACGAAATAATATTTTAGACGCTCGGCGAAACAACGGTGTACTGATGGCAAATGCCGAAATAAACACGATAGGACTATTTCGATTCGGAAAAAAAACCGTCGAACCCAGTGCCGTTAACTAGGGTATGGCGAAGGTGGCATTTGCCATAGGCGCCTCTTGCAAAAGGCGCAAATCTTTACAGAAAAAAATGCGAAAGGTTAATTTTCCCATAGATAAGTATAATTTTATTAATCGAACCTTGATTTATGTAGGTATTATAAAAACCATATTATCCTTTATTAAAACGCAGAAAAAATTATATCATTCATAACAAATGTGTTTCCTAAAATTTTGCCATAGGCACCATATCGTCAAGGTATGTACGTCTCTGGTCGAACCATCCTCCCCGCTTATTGCGACGGGAGTTAAGAGCGGTTTATTATGTCGATGATTTGGTTAAGATCGCCACCAACTCATCCGAAACGACAAAATTCGCGAAATATTACATCCGCTGCGCATTAAACCTTTGAGGGCAGTAAAATTGCCGCTGTAATATTTTTTTTAATGTTTGCCATATGCGCGAGTGTTATTGGCCATATCCCTACTAAGTCGGCCGAGAATATTTCTACGCAAACTACCAAGCATAAATGTCCGGTAATCCTAGTTTTGATGCCATTATTTCGCGAATAGCACGCGTGACGAGCATTACTTCATTTAACTAAAAATAACACAAGAACGATTTGATGTAAATTTTGTCTCGGATGACGGAGATGGTTAATGTGATGAGATACGAGAAATCGAGTCCGCGATACTATTCTAATACGTATAATGGTGTTATTTTCAATCGGTGCCTTTCAGCGGGGCTTTGCTATATATGTTAAAAGGCTTGAAAATTAAATGAACAGTTTTCGAACGAACTTTCTGGCATATCGTACTGACTTGGAGATAACTTCCTTAGCATTAAAAAAAATAACAAACAATTCACCGAGTGCAATATTAGCCGACATTTTTTCAATGAATGCATTCACGTAAAGGCATCATATCGTTAACAATGATAAATTCATCTCGGAAAATATCAAACCATTTACCGAGTGCATGAGTCAAATGATGAAACAACCAAAAAATATGGTTGTCTTTTTACATCACAAATTTTGGAGTCGAAGTAGTAAAAAATATAAAAGAGAGGAAATAATTGCATGGAAATTTGCACGAGGCACTTTAAAAAAATATAATTAACACGATTATTACAGTGTTTCTGAACCTTATTTAGAAAAATAACCATAAATTTTTTATTGCTCTCTTATCTTCATCAAGTTCCGCAGATATTCACGCACGTTCTGTAAAAACGAACTTTTTAAAAGCTAAATGAACTCATCCAATGATATAATTTACGAGTCTAATACCCAGTAAGAGTTTGGGAACATGTGGAATGTAACTTCACTGAGAAACTCCGGCGTTAATATTCTAATGCGTAATATCCGGCAAAAATAGGACGAAAAACTGCTAAATTCCAAAGGCGATGACAAGAAAGAATACCAATGACGAAACTAAACGACAATGAAAAAACATTTCTAGAATGGGAGAAGAAAAAGAACCTATATGATATAAATAGCACATATATAGGCCACGTCAGTGTTAACTTCAACACGCAATACACTTTAAACAACGCAGCACATCGTCAAAACGTTCGTCTATTCATTTACGCGCACAAACATCGAGCAAAAATAGTATTTATTTTACTTACCCATAGCGATCTTTTCTACAGCGGAGAAAGCTCTGCGATGGTGGATCCGGATCACTCCATCGAACTCTCATTCTCACACCACTTCTTCGGAAGAATTTGGCTGGTCGAATGTTCGCCACAGTTTTTTTTCTGTAGAACGATCCTGGTCCGCGACACTGGGTGACCTGATGTATAATGAAATAATAACGCCCTTTAAGAAGGTGAGTGAAGATTTTCCCCGTCACAAAAAACTCCGATCGCGTGCTCACTTCCATAGCTCCGAGGAACTAATGACGTCAATGACAGGCTCTAGCAAAAACATCCAGAGACCTCTATGCTCGCCAAACTTCGCCTGCCTTCTCCAGTTACGTAATCCTTTGGTCGCTCTGTATTCCCGAGTCAAACGACATCCACCTGACTCTGTTTTGGTCGGGCATAGTCGAACCGTTACGAATCGCCGAAACCTCTCCCGCTAACCACCGGCGAAGACCTCGGAGTAACGGCGGGAGACGTCGACGGCATCCAAGCAACGTGAGCGCTGTTCAGAAGATCTTCCTGAGTCAAATGAAATTCACCCAGTTTTGTTCAGATGTCTTCTCGTAAACTTTTTTACTCACTTATTACCGTCTCTTCGCGAAACCTCCGTCGGAGGGCACGGAGTGATTCCCAGAGACCACCAACTTGCGTGTTTCCTTCGGCCCAACTCTACACCTCTCTCCTTCGGTAAAATAACGTTTGCTTAACTCGGCATTCTGTGACCCTTCCTTGAAATCTACGCAACTTTTTCGTGGAAGAAACTTCTAGAATGAAGAGAGAGCCATTCGTATAAATACTCGTGCGCAATTAAAACAAAAAAAATCACTAAAACTTGGATAATTAGCGAGTGGAAAAAGGATCAGGTGGTCAGAAAGCAACCAGAGATTTTGAAGATAGCTGAATCGGACCGTTTCCAGGATAAATGGTTAACGTTGGAAACTGGTATTTTAGTACTGGAGGAAGAGAAAGTAAGTAAAATGAAAAAACTATAACTCGTATATAGAGAATTTGGATAATGCGACAAAGGAATGTTTAATAAGTCACGGAGCATTTCATGTACCAAAGTTTTTCTTGATAATAATATAATTAAGTAATCACCAACAAATAACTTTCGCAAACTACTCACTATCCTTTTAGAATACCATATAACCGAGTGTTATATATCGCTATACTCGCTTAAAAATTTATTTTATACTTTCATTAATCATCAAAAGGAAAAGCTTGAAATCAGAGGATAATCGATGTTTTCACGCCAAGGCGTTGCAGCGCGAAAATTCGGTGTTGGGGAAGCGAATATAAGACGTTTCAAAATATCAAAACACTCCATTTATATGCAAAAAGTATTTGATGGGTTGAAGGATAGGAATTACTGGATACGCTTTGAATTTTTTTCTGTAAATGTGAAGATTTATCTATGTACTATAATATATTGTATAATATACGTGTAATATGCTTCATATGGCATGCATACCTAAATACTCCAATTCTCTTATATAGGGTACGAGCGACGGAACGAAGGGGAACCGAGAATATACGAAGAGAGAACGGTCCGTGGAGTAGGAATGAGAATATCGGTCGAGTGGAGTAAGAGAGGAAAAATTGTAGAGGACAGCGATAGAATTTGCTATATAGCTATCGTAAAATGGCCTAGGTCTGCAGGCTGTTTTAAGAGAGACAGGATAGATAGAAGACCGGGAAAAAACCTCTCTGCCTCTCCCTTTATTCCCATTTCTCTCTTAGACTTCTATTCCGTCCTCTTCTCACTCTTTCCTTATTCACTCCCTGAAAATACTTTTATCCCTTTTGTTGCTCCTTCGCTCTCTAGAACTCTTAAATACGATAAGCACACGAGAAAATAATTAACGGCATTTATTTATTTGTGGTAATGAACGGCTAATGAATAACTCTATTCCAACGGATTCGACCCATGATTTGATAGTAAAACACGCTATAATTTCCGGTTGAGGTATTGTAGCTTTTGTGAAGCCTTTCTCTCTCTCTCTCTCTCTCTTTTCTTCTTCGTCTTTCCGAAATTTTCCGCCTCTCCCAAAGATGTCGTGACCCCGCACTTCATTTGCACGTTTTCCGTGCGCCTTTAATCCTGGTTCTTATCCGTCTTTCCGCTAAATATGAGGGGTATAATGCGACATGAGAAGGCATAAGAAGGAGAAACTTTGGCCTGGACACACATCCCCGTCTCAGGAGCTTCGAATTGGGATAAATCGGCAACAGCGTTAAACCATTAACCGGAGTCTCTTTATCCTTTTAAAGGATAGATATATATATATATATTTATAGATATAGATATATTTTTTACGGCTCGACGACGCTTTTCTGCCATCACAGGTCGGATGATATTATTCGAACGGTTAAAAGAAAAGATAGGGTTAAATGCGAGGATTTAATCTTGGATATTTGTCTAAAGCAAAAGACGATTGGTTCTCAGTTCACCTAGACGACTCTGATTCATCCGACTAAATCGTTTATCTATTTTTTCCCTCAAGACTTTATAAAAGAAAATATTAGGACGAAATGCGTGAATAAATTTGAATTTATATGCGTTTCGTTACAGATAAGGGAATTATCCTTTGTAATTTCAAAAAAGTCTCAATTTTTGCGCTTAGCACATACGGAAATTTGCATAACAAGGCACAAATGAGGAAATTATTTTATTCGGTGTGACTGCAGAGCTTTCAAGGGAATTGCTCTAAATTCTGTGAAAAGTAAAATGCAATAGCACATTCTAATAACTTTCAGGAGGAATGCACTTGAATTTAATCATTGATTTGCTGCATCACGCGTTAAATAATAAATATTTATAAGTTCAATGAATTCTACGCCTGTATCTTAAGATTCCTACGTTGATCCTCGAAATTTCCTCGGAATAAAAATTTAAAAAGCGGTCGAAGGAGCAGCTAATTTTTTACGGAATCGTGTGATTTTTAACTTGATCTATAAAAAGATCGTTTTTCTGCGACTCCCTATTTTTTTGGAATATGTTTTTCGCCGCGAATCTATGCAATAACTAAAGGAAGGCACGATAAATACTCCTAATTTTCCATTGATTCTCCAAAGCTCATATATCTCGAATACATACAAAACAACAAACACACCAATGCCATCCGCTCTTTCATACGACGAGACACGTATACGTACTCATAGAAATGTATAATATATAGGGTACGTCGAACAATATCCCGCTTTTAATGGGCATTTCGACCGACCTCCGGCTATCTCCCTATCGTCTCCCTTTCTCTCTCTCTCTCTCTCTCCTTTTTTCCCCTCCTCACTCTCTCTCGACGTCGTCCTACTCTCGTTATTTTTCCAGATCAATGTCTTCCGCCGACTCCCCTTCTCACACGCCCACGTCGAAGGGAAGTCCTGGACACCTCTCTGAGAGCTTTGGACCGCCGTAATAGTGTCCCAGGCATGCAAGCGACTTTCCCAAAGTCCCTTTAACAGCATTTATCGTTCCCCTCCGTAGCTTTCCTATCTCGTCAGCCGATCTTCCTCTCCTTCCTCTATGAAATTAATGCTTGGTTTTTAAAAAAAAACGAAATTCTAGCGGTTTCCACGAAGAGATCGGCGAAAAATATGAAATTTAGATTGCGCCGAGCTGCGAAATTAGGACGAAAGCGTCTTAGACTCCACTCATCTGGAAAAGGTTGGAGTTCGAGTCTTAATGCCGGTGTACGAAACCTGGTCGGTGGCTGCTTATCATTGTGATCTTGCGCCTTATCCGGGAATGGGACTTTTAGCCGCAGCCATCTCGCCGCGGCCACCTCGCCGCAGCCATCTCGCCGCGAAGGTACATTTCGCCGCGGCCATCTCGCCGCGAGGACTTCTCTCGCCGTGATTTATTAAAAATTAACAGAAAATCACGTTGAATATTCCATATTAGTTTTATTTTACATTTTATTTTTAAGTAGGTATATATGAAAATCTCACGGCCTATGTGAGCAATGCTGAGTTTACTTTCTGTAAAACATGACGTTCACGTGTTTGTCTGATTTTCGTCTTTTTAGTAATAATAAGTGTTTAACATAATATTAATATTAAACGTGCTGATTATCCTATGCAATTAACATATTGCTCTACCGAAGCAACAAAACTCTGACGATCGCGAAGAAATTTAATCGATTATCCATCGCTAATTTGATAAAAATGCTTTGGGTGCGATTCGTCTAACATGTAACTATACACTATTAAATTGAGTGAATTGAGATAAAGCAAGAAGATTTCGACAAACCAAAAAGAAGCGTTGAGTTTTCAAATACGAGTACCCAAATATGGAGTTTTGAAGTGATAAAAACTATGAATTGTTTTCATGCATGCTTCGTACTTTCTCATATACGAAGTATATTGAGAAAGTATTGCTATCGCGAAAAAATTCGACCTCGATATTTTTACGGAAATATACGTTTTAGGTGTTGCTGAATCCGAAAAAGTGGTTTTCGCTATGCCGTCTGTCTGTCTATCTGTCTGTTACTGGCCCTGGATCCTACACGGTAACGCGAAAATGAATGGAATCTCGTACTTAGGCATTTCATCATACTGAGCATTGACTATGATGAAATGGTTGACATTGATCAGTAATTAAGGGAAGTTTATTCTACGCATTTTTAACAACAATTTGATTTTCTTAAAATCGGCTCTAACGATTTTGATCAAATTTCGTACAGTTATTTGAGTTTACGTCTTCAATAATACTACATAGTTCATGTTTATTCTAGAAAACTTTAACAATAATTTGATTTTCTTAAAATACGAAGTTGCCGCTTCGTTAATATGTGATTCACTTTGGAATACAAGTGGGTATTCTAGCTTTGCACATTCCACGTTCTTCACAACGCCAAAATTTCTCACGCTCATCGCTACTTAACCGCTCAAACAGATACACAAAACCGTCCACTAATAGTTTCTCCTTTCCACGGATAGACAGAATAATTTCCATTTTAAGGGATTAGTAAAAGTTAGAAAAACTTTCGGAATGTTATTGTAAAGTGAATAAAAATGTTCACTGAGCAAGTTAGCAAGGATCCACAGACGATATCACACCGTGAATGGGAACTCGGAGGACGGATGTTTACCATACGGTAGCAAAGATAAGACTGCCATAATCATGGTCGATCTTAGGCTATAGCTCGATTGTTTAGCGAAAGGCCGAATTGTCCTACCTTCCATGGTCATCGACACCCTCACGCTCCCATACCCTGTCGCCATGGGGTCCAAACCCCAACCAAATTCACTAATCCTCAAGTCCCTTGGTTCGTTCCACAAATTTGACATTAAGATAATATCTAACGACTTCCAGAAATTCCATGGGGAAATTTACTCATTTGAGAATTCCTTGAATCTTATGAATGCCTAGTGGGAGTAGTTTTATTTTCTAGTTCAGTTCCTCGTGCAGGTGGTCAATAGAGGAGGAAGCTTCTTTGATACTAAGTATAACAACTACTGAAATATATTTTTAAGGAAACCTTTATTTATCATTTTATACATGCAAAATATAATAGTTACAATAATAGTTAATAATTATTTTGATATTTATTAGTCACTTGCTTCAGTGCTATCACTTTCATTCTCCAAATTTATATTAACAAGTATTTCTTCAATTCCGTTCATTACACATTCTCTTTGAATGTACTCATTTTCTGTATTTTTTCTGGCATACTGTTCTCCACTCATTTTCACCTATTAAATTACGTTTCTCCTCCACTAACTCCTGCGTCGTCGCCTGCCATTGTAAAACGATCGAGCTATAACCACGGCAAATTATGCATGAATCTCATCGAGAGAATTTTTTGAAGCCATTAGTGCATCTCAATAAGTCGATTTTTAAAAATAGGGTATCCTCTCAGAAAGAAAAATTTATTCAAATGGTAATTATACAAAAACCTTGTTTTTGTGCTTTTTGATAGGCAAAATCATGCAATAATTTTCAAAAGTTTAAGACAACTTCTCTACATTAATGGCCGCCAGTCAACCATTCCTATGACTGCTGATATCAAGCACGTACACAATATAGGAAGTCTAATTTGGATTAACCCCTAGTTCCATTATAAACTCAAATGATACAGAAAATAATTTCTTCAGAATACGAATAAAATGTACTGAATAGACGCTTTAATAAAGTTTTCTAGATCAAAAGAGGAGATAATAATTTGCGTAAAAGCACATTTTATAATTATATGCATTTCAAAAATGAATGTAACTCATGATGATCATTCATGCGGGTTGACTTAAAGAATTTAATTTTACAGTCAAGATAACCTAATAAAAAAGAATTTCGGAATATTTAATTGGTTATTCTGAATTTTAGAGTTTCGTTTCTAGTTTAACTCACATTCGTTTACCATAAAAAATCCCTTAAACACTCGACTTACTAAAATTCAAAGACTTTCTCTCAGTTTATCAATACATACTGATGTTTTTCAACTTGGACTCGCTTCTAGAAAAGTAAAAACATTAAACTACTACACACTATACATTTTATATGCTTTGTATATCGTTTGTATTGCAGATAATACCATAGGTAAAAATTACAATTCGGAAGTAAACTTTTATCTATCTTCTCTAAAAATTCAACTCTGGAATGCACTTAAAAACATCCGCCGCAAAAAGTCTCCGCGGCGAAAGTCCTCGCGGCGAGACGGCTGCGGCGAAAGGTCTCGCGGCGAGACGGCTGCGGCGAAAGGTCTTCGCGGCGAGACGGCCGCGGCGAGATGGCCGCGGCGAGATGGCTGCGTCGAGATGTCCTAGACCCGCCTTATCCTGCCTGTTTGTGTACGAGAAGGACATACTACATGCAAGTATATGTAAGGAACGTTGAGCAATGTGCCCTCTCGATGTTCTTCGAAAGAGTAGGTTAGTTCCAGCATTAAGTTTCCCTTATCCTTGGTATATGCTGATGGTTGTATGTACCATAGGAAAGCCTCCTATCTACGTTAAAACGAAAGCAATAGTGGAACGAGCTTTAAAAATGCTCAGAAAGAAAAATTTTCTTTATATAATAAGTTGTTTTTAATTACGCCAGCCCTCTCTCCCCGCATTAAATGACTTTTCAAAACATCAGTTTTTAAAATTGAAAAAAGATAACACAAGTACGAAATTGAGGACCGGCAACTGGAATTTGAAATTCCAATTGATTTCAGTTTCTTAGTTAAAATAAACAGAGTAAATAAATTATATTACTCAGCGTCGGACCGAAAAATTTATTTTTATACTTAAAGAGGACCATTTCGTAACATAATTACTCAAACGATTTATAGTTAATGCGGATACAGTCTTCATTTATTTTACGTAAATAATGACTTCATTCACGTTGAGGAATTTATGCGAATCTCTGAAAAAAAATTATAAAAAATCGTCGATTCCGTTTCATAGTTAAAATAAACAGAGTAAATAAATTATATTACTCAGCGTTGGACCGAAAAATTTATTTTTATACTTAAAGAGGACCATTTCATAACATAATTACTCAAACGATTTAAAGTTAATGCGGATACAGCCTTCATTTATTTTACGTAAATAATGACTTCATTCGCATTGAGGAATTTATGCGAATCTCTGAAAAAAAAAATTATAAAAAATCGTCGATTCCGTTTCCCCAAGACGTGTCCGTCACACATAAAGCATCGCTGTTTAACCAAGCTGAACCAAAGCAGAAATACGTCAAACTTTTCCAAAAATGAAGTACTTTTTCCTTATTATCTCCCATAAACCCACATTTTTTCTCACCAACAACCTTCTCCTTCGCGTGCGCCTTCCCTCAGTCTCACATATTTCCCCAGTTAGTCCTTAACACTCGCCAACCCAATAGGAAAACCTGCTTCGCCCCATGCTACCCTATTAGAGAGCCAAGTCATCCTATTAAGCGGTGAGTGCTTCTTATCTTTCTTCTCTCCATCCCATCTTTCCTATTTTTCCTCCCAGAAAACCCACTCTCATTCGTTTTGAAACCACCGTCCACGACGTCACAGCCTCAATTTAATTCATAACAAAGGATGTGTTAATTTATTCTTTCATCCACTCCCCCTCTTTTTCACTGTAGGTAGATGTCGATTGTCAAATTTTATGCTCTCATTCGGCGCCTGTTGTTGTTGCTGTGTGTCGCCGCTCCTTCCTATCACAACTTCGTTAGCCTAGATTCTTTAAAATAAATAAATTCAAATTGTTGGGAGCTAATTTGCCCCGTTATAACAATATAGTGCTCAATACGAAGATTAAAATTAAGATGCACTTACAGATGAGCTGATGGCTTGAAATTTAGTAAAGACTCTAGATATGTGTTTACAACATATGCAAAAACACCTAAATTCTAAAAATTCCAATTTTTAGAGGCTGTTTTGCCCCATTATTGCCCCATACGAGAATAAAAATTATAAGGCACTTCCAGATGAGCTACATACTTGAAATTTGGCACGTTATATGTTTTTGGGCAAAACCGATGGGAAAAATTCGAAATTGTAAAAATTTCAAATTTGAAAAATGCTAGCAGAATAGCACCGTCTACTAGTACAGTATACTTAATACGAGGATCATGGAGCATCGAAAATTTAACTTTCAAAGAACGACCCGTCGTTTAATGTTGGAACGGAAAATTGTCGCAGCAAAATTAAAATTTTTTTTCTCTTCGATTTGCTGAAAAATTGATATCGCGTGGAATTATGCATATTTGGCATCTCCGAAAAAAGGCTACAAATGTGCAACGACCATGTCTTAAAATTTTGTACGGCTCTCTAAAGACTTCTTTTTCCGTCCTTTTCTCTCGTCACATCACTTTGCAGTGCCAGCTTATTCCATCATTGTATACTCACTCACCCCTTCCTCATCTACCTCCAATCCTCCTCCTCCCTCCCTCTCTCTTTCTCTCTCCACCATCCTTAAAAACCTCTTATCCCTCTCCCTCACACCCCTCCCTCTGCCTATCCCCATGTCCCCCCACCTCTCCTATACCTCCTCCCACACCTTCTGGCCAAAAACCAATTTCCGAGGCCTCACCCGACGCTCCCCTCCCCTCCCCTCCTCTCTCGCTCGTTCTCCCTTCACTCCCCCTAACCTCGCCGCAACCCGCATGCACTCCCCCATCCCCTATCCGTTATCCCCGTTGCGTTCCATTACGTCCATCTACGTTCCCTCGTTTTTTCTTCTCTCCTCCTCTATCACACGTTCGTTTCCTCTCCTCCCCTCTCCTCTTTCCCCTCTCATCCCCTCTACTCGCCCTTGCTTCCCACACCCACCCTCGTCACGTCCCTTCGTCCAAATTAATGAAATCTTATTTTCACACTTGTCTTCCCAGAGTTCCTTGCCTGATCTCTCACCCAATTCCTTTTCCCTCTATCTACCATTATCTCATTCTACCTCTTTCTCTCTCTCTCTCTCTCTACTTCAACACCACCCCCTCTTACCTCTCTCCTTCCTTCCTTTCCTCCCACTACCTCCTTTTCTTGTTTTTATTTAGTGCCATCTACATTTATATCTTTCTTCCACGCACCCCATGGCAGTTCAGCTATTCATTTGTTTCCCCGTCCTTAATTTATATGGTTTTCATCTGTTCATGTTTTAATTTGTTCTCATGGGATTAGGTTGTATAAGTAATTAATTTAATTTATATATATATATATATATATATACATACACACACACACAGTAGAACCTCATAAATCCGACACTCGAAAATCCGGAATTATCAAAAATCAGGCAGTTTTTGAAAAGTGCACTTTTTAAAATTTTTGCCGCGGGTAGCCTAATCCACTCTGGAATGATAAACGCACCGCTTCGCATCAAAATTCGCGAATTCTAGAACCAATTTGACGGCAGCAGTTACATTGTATGTGTGAGTGAGTCCAAGTGTCAGCTGACCAATACATGTTGGTACCTGTTAGGGAATAGTTTCCACAGTCACATTGTATAACTTGTATACAGTCGCGTGTTTAGATTCGTAGCGATCGCATGTGTCTTTCATTAGTGTGATATTGCTCAAGTTCATATTGGAATGTCTTCAAAAAAAAGCTGAAAACCCCTCCAGTAGTATTATGAAGCGTAAACATAAATCTCTTTCTATTGAACAATAAGTAGATTTATTAGGAAAACTTGAAAAATGTGCTTCAGTTAAGAGACTGAAGAATATAGCGTAGGCAGTTCTACTGTGTATGACTTGAAGAAACGAAAAAGTGAGTTACTGACATTTTATTCAGACAGTGACACTCCTAAGGCTGTAGTCGAAAAACATTACACACTTCCAGGGTCAACGATATCGATAGAGTATTGTTTGGATGGTTTCGACAAAGAAGTGAAAGTGTACCGGTATCAGGTCTATTGCTAATACAGCAAGCAAAGAAATTCCACGACGATTTGAAAATCAATAAAGCTTGCGATTATTCGCAAGATTGGCTTCGTCGCTTCAAGCTTCGCCATGGAATACGAAAATTACCAGTGTCTGGCGAAAAACTTAGTGTCGATTCGGATGCTGCCGAAACATTTGTAGAGGAGTTTACCAAGTTAATTTCGGATGAAAATCTTACTGCAAAGCAAATATATAACGCGGACGAGACAGGATCATTTTGGCGATGTCTTCCTCGGAGCACACTTGCAGCCGCCGATGAGGATATGGCATTTGGAGTGAAGGAGTCAAAGGAGAGGCTGACGGTTCTTGCGTGCGCAAATGCAGCAGGTACGCACAAACTAGAGCTAACTGTAATTGGTAAAAGTGCACACCCTCTTGCTTTAAAGAGTGTAAGGAATTTTCCTGTCAACTACCGTGCTAATAAACGTGCATGGATAACTTCTCAATTAATGTTGGATTGGTTTTTGAATTATTTTGCACTGGAGGCACGTGCTCATTGTAAATCTAAGGGACTAGGTGATGATTGTAAAATAATTCTGACATTAGGTAACTGTCCTGCCCATCCTGATGCATCGCTTTTGGTATTGGGTAATGTGCGTGTGGTTTATTTATCTCCAAATTGTACATCTATTATTCAACCTATGGATCAGGGAATATTACGCTCACTAAAATGCTATTACAGACAGCAATTTGCTTGTTGCTTGCAATAGAGGTCAAGGTGTTGACGGATTTAAAAAGGAATTTAACATTAAGGACTCGATTTGGACTCTAGCTAAAGCGTGGACTAATGTAACGGCCGCAACACTAAAAAATGCCTGCAATAATTTGTGGCCTGCAAGCATGTTTGAAGGATGTGATGAATCACCACCAGATTTTCTAGGTTTCAGTGTCAGTGACAAAAAGAGATTGGTGTCTGAAATTATGGAATTTGCTAAGGGATCGACGAATAAGGCTTTCACGAAGGGTCTGGAAGAAGAAGACGTTGAAAACTGGATGTAAATCGACTATGAAGTGCCTGTAGTGAATCAGCTAACTGACGGAGAAATAGTTAAAATGGTTTTGGAACCCGAACGAGAGAATTATGAAAGAAGTGAAAGTGACGATGATGACAATGCAGCTGCAAACAAGCCTTCAATAGACCGTTGCATAGAATTAGTCACTGATACAATATCGGCTTTAGAGCAGCGGTCATGCATCGAATAACAGGATATGATGAATTTGTACCTAATTAAAGATAAACTTATTAAGGAAAGATCACTATGTATGAAGCAATCTGTGTGATATGTTCAAGACAATTTCTCAGAAAAACCTTCAAAAAGCGTCCAACACTAAAATGAAATGAAACTTGCTTTCCCGCAACTAAAGACGCTGTCTCGACCTTATCGTCTAGCCATAGAGAGTAGAAACGAGACGTGTAAATTGGTATTAAATTGGCATTAAATTTGCTATGACCTTATTCCAAATTCGTCCACTTGTTAATGATTCTTTCTTTTATAAGTAAATTTTAGATTTTAATGTTATGTATTTTATTTTTTTTACGTATAGGCCGTGATATGGTATGAAGTGCAGTGGCGTAGCCAAGGGTGGCAAGAGGGCAAGGAGTCTATTATGATTTATTTAATATTTTGCATGTTTATTTACATACATTTTGTGTATGTATTTCATATTTTAAAATATTCTGGCGTGATTTCTGATTAAATTTTGAAATATATTATATAGATTACAAAAAACTTTCTTTTGTTTTATCCAGCATTAAGCCGATTTGCCCCTGGATACTTAGGCAATGTGCAACATTGTCAAAAAACCGGAATTTTCTAAAATCCGGCTCGCGCTAGGTCCCGAGGGTGCCGGATTTATGAGGTTCTACTGTGTGTGTGTGCGCGTGTGTGCGTGTGTGTGTGTGTGTGCGCGTGCGTGTGTGTATATATATATATTCCTAAAGGGATACTATATTAAGATTTATTTGGATATTTTAAATTTGCTCTTGCATTTTTCAGTCCCGTATCATTATTTGCGGCAGTTTCATTACACATGTTTTGTTTCTAAACGATTCGATATTTGGCTGCGTTCACAATAATTATGGAATAATGACTTAATTTTATTTATGAAATCAAATTAAATCGGCGCCTCGTCACATTTTTGTGTTAGTTTTCCACCAAGGTATTTAATCTTTTGAACCTTGATTCACAATTAATAAAAGTATTGTATTCGATAAATTATACCTTAAATGATAATGAAGTAGTAGTATAATTGCCTATTGATATTTAACTATATTATTGAGGATTATTCTCGGGTAAGTTTTCGCTTTTGTTCGAACATTTCGAATATGTTGACGTGATGATATGCATTCAAAGATATTAAACCGCAAAATATTGTCTGAATTATGGCTTCATTTAAAAAATATCATTTACCAAGGAACTAATATTATTTGAACCAACAAATGGAAACATTTTATGCTACATGTTTCATATTGCTGATTTTTATCCATTTAATTATTGAATACTGATGCGAATATCATTAGATATCGCCGTTATTATGGGCGAAAATCAATTAAATGAAGGAATTTCTTTCATAAATTGGTAGATTTTATGACAACATGGTAGCTCCCTTGTGGTACCACCTATTGCATAGGAATCAAAGTGCGTACACGGAAGATATTACAAATATTGTCCTTCTGTCGGAATCAAAAGGTAGGAAAATATTAGTGATAGTCAATTTATTTACGTGTCGAGATACAGACCTGAAGCAAGCTGAATTCAGGAATTCGTTATACACAAATATATATAGTAAATTGTGTAACAAGCATGGATTCGATGCTTATTGAGGAAGTATTGATATCGCGAAAAAATTCGACCTCGAGATTTTTACGGAGATATACGTTTTAGGTGTACCTGAATCCGAAAAAGTGGTTTTCGCAATGCCGTCTGTCTGTCTCTGGGTCTGTCTGTTCGCGGCTCTAGAGCCTAAACGGTAGAGCGAAAATGAATGAAATCTCGTACTTAGGCATTTTATCATACAGACTAAATGGTTGGCATTGCTCAATAATTAAGGGAAGTTTATTCTATACATTTTAACAACAATTTTATTTTCTCAAAAACAGCTGTAACGATTTTGATCAAATTTCGTACAGTTATTTGAGTTTACGTCTTCAATAATACCAAATAGTTCATATTTCTCAAAAAAATGAATACAAGGCTAGTTTATTCTAGGCAACTTTAACAATAATTTGATTTCCTCAAAAACGGCTCAAACGATTTTGATAAAATTTCGTACCGTTACTTGAGTATACCTCCGCAATAATAATACATACTTTATATTTCTTAAAAAATGAATATAAGGCTAGTTTATTCCTGGGCATCTTTAATAACAATTGGATTTTCGAAAAAACGGCTCATACGATTTTCATCAAATTTCGTATAGTTATTTAAGTTGATGTTTAT
This sequence comes from Uropetala carovei, assembly GCA_036926305.1. Lineage (NCBI taxonomy): Eukaryota > Metazoa > Arthropoda > Insecta > Odonata > Petaluridae > Uropetala > Uropetala carovei. The sequence continues at coordinate 10,170,539 of JAXCHB010000241.1, forward strand.
AACGATTCTACATAGTTCATATTTTTTAAAAGATAATTAAACGATGCATTAGTATATAAGAAGGTTTGTACAATGTATGTTGTACCGACTTTTGTAGACAGTAACGAATGTGACAAATAATCGATTCCATCTGTGTTCGTTTGCATTTACTTTCCTTGCCCTACTCACTTCAATCGACGTGGCTGCGAATCTTCGGCGTTTGCCTTGGCACTGAATTTTGTTTTATTTTGTTTAATCTTTATTCCGTTCTACAAGCTTGTTCTTACGCTTCCCGTATCGTCCAGCACGTTTGTTTGATTTTCCGTGCCCCTGGAAGGTTCTCCTATTGTATTTTGTTCTTGCTTGTTTTGTATTTTTGGTGCTGTATGTTCTCGCTCCAACAAAAACTTTCGGCCTTGAAAATCAATCCATACATTCACTTTACTTAGAAGCAGAAAATTTCAGGGGAGAAAACTGCACGTAGAATATGTATTTCCGAAATAACGATTTATACCGAAAGATACAAATTAACTACTTAAAACTCTGGAGAAATTGAGGCTTTGAGCTGAGTTTAATATTAAATAGGTTTAGAGCCAAGTTTTAGCGAAGATGTAATCTCGCAAAATGGTGCATTGAAGATTCACCGACTCCTACTTCGGTTACTTGATAATGAGGGCGTGTAGAACTAACGTTGGAGCGGATGTGAATGTCGGATATGATTTAGGACGCTTAAATTTTATTCGAATGTAAATGTAACACGTCCGGATTATATTAGGTAATTTTAAATGACGAGAATGGAAAATTTTACAAAACAGCACACAATTTTTGGAAAGTTATTTGTGCTGAAGATGGACAAATTTATTCTGGAAGTTTCTAAAATTTCTATGAGCAAGATGAGTCAGAAAGGCATGTTTATCAAATGCCACCACATTTATACAAATTTTTACTTTCTAGTTATAACTCTCAAATTAAAATGTATGCTTCCTCAATCTGATTTGTTTTTGGAGTTAAAGTACTGCTTTCGGATACTCATTTGGTTTAATGCCCTTTATGCCCTTTTATTAAATTTAGGGACACAAATTTCGCCTATAGATCCGTAACAGTTACCACCCTATGAATTGATAACTGGAAAGCTTCTATGTATATGTATAATAATAACCAAAGTGCTATTGAGAAGAAAAATTCGATATGCAGCAATATACCATGATTTCGCTTTCAAGTCGTCCATCAGCTGAAACCTTTCCCTTAGTCATTCTCTTTTTCCTTCTAACACGCCTTTAAACATGCTATCTTTCTTCCGGTATATGTATTTAGTTTACACCTTAAAAAAGCAAACAAATGCTAGGTCTTGATGATGATACCATAATACGTTTGACATTATTTCTCCTTTTCTAGTCTACAAGAAAGCGACTTGAAATCCGTTGCATATCAGAAGTGTAATGATTTAGGCGACTTTTTTCAAATATTCAAGTGTTTTTCGTGGATTGCGCTGTTAAAGATGACATAAAATAGAGATGATCCGGAAAATCTCATTTTTATGTATTAATGTTGTTCATAATGTTCTTCTTTTGATTTACCATAGCAGCTGGCAAAATTCCAACATATATTCCGTTCAGCTAATATTTTCTCCCATTTTCTCAGGAATTGTAAGACGCGGAATAAAGGCCTCCGCAACGATTTATAGCTGTCCTCTGAAGTGTTAACGAAGTTATCAACTAATTTCCGATGAGCCATTTCTTAAAGCTATTATTTAAAATTCCTCATGAACCTACTGATTATATTCTACTGAACTTCCTGAATAAAACTTTGTCTAAATATACGTATGTGGAATGAAATCACAAAAGTACAGCAAAATTTACTTTGTAAAACAGGTAATTGCTGAAATCATGATTTTAATAATTTAGCATGACACTATAAACTTATAAGTGAACAATTCAACCACAAAAATCGATTCGTTTTTATGACCAAAACTATTTACGAAAATTAAAATATCTATGGATTCTTCTTTAATCGAAGAAAGTTACTAACATTCATCACCCGAAGTGATGAGAAACGTAGCCGACATAAAGCTAACGATATTTTCGTTTCCAACGCCAGAGAGGCGCTCGCTTGCGTGATAAAGTTAACTTTACATCAGAAGTAATGAAACGTCCGTTTCTCCATTTCCAGGGAGACTTGGCACCACTGTCCATGCACTCCTTACTCCCTCTGGGACCATTCTATCAAAGGAAGTGATATACTATTTGTTCTCGTTGCTAAGTCTATCGCTCTACCCATTTCCGGGAAAAAAATTTCGTCGTAATACACGTGTTCATGCGAAGCAGATAATATTCCGCTTATAAAATGCTGAATTTATATGTAGATGAAGGTGAATTAATGGGATAGATTTCTGACGAAGGTATTCGCACCTCGTCGAAATATTTCCGATCCTTACCCAACGAACGGAGTAAGAGAAGAAATAAAGCGGGCGGAGGAAGTGGAGACAGGCTTTAGGAAACATTCTCCCCTATTTACTTTCTCACATACGAAGTATATAGTAATCGCAAAAAAATTGACCTCGAGATTTTAACGGAAATATAGGTTTTAGGCGTACCTGAGTCCGAAAAAGTGGTTTTCGCAAGACGGCATTGAAAATGCCTAAGTACGAGATTTCATTCATTTTCGCTCTACCGTTTAGGCTCTAGCCTCTATAGCCTAAACGGTAGAGTGAAAATGAATTAAATCTCGTACTTAGGCATTTTATCATACAGAGTAGAAGCTATGAAGAAATGGTTGACATTGCTCAATTATTAAGGGAAGTTTATTCTACGCATTTTTAACAACAAATTGATTTTCTCAAAAACGGCTCAAACGATTTTGATAAAATTTCGTACCGTTACTTGACTATCCGTCTTCAATAATACTACATACTTCAAATTTATCAAAAAATTAATATAAAGCTAGTTTATTTTTGGGCAACATTAACAAAAATTGGATTTTGTAAAAGGCGGCTGATACGATTTTCATTTTCTAAAGATAGCTAAACGACGCATTAATATATGAGAAAGTTTGTACAATGTATGTTGCACCGATTTTTACTCTCTCATATACGAAGTATATTGAGAAAGTATTGTAATCGCGAAAAAATTTGACCTCGAGATTTTGACGGAAATATACGTTATAGGTGCACCTGTGTCTGAAAAAGTGGTTCTCGCAATGCCGTCTGTGTTTCTGTTACTGGAGCTAGAGCCTAAACGGTGGAGCGAAAATGAATGAAATCTCGTATTTTGGCATTTTATCATACTGATCAGAGTATATGAAGAAATGGTTGACATTGCTCAATAATTAAGGGAAGTTTATTCCACGCATTTTAACAACAATTTGATTTTCACAAAAACGGCTTCAACGATTTTGATCAAATTTCGTACAGTTACTTGAGTTTACGTCTTCAATAATACCAAATAGTTCATACTTCTCAAAAAATGAATATAAGGCTAGTTTATTCTAGACAACTTTAACAATAATAGGATTTTCTAAAAACCGACTGTTACCATTTTCATTTTCTAAGGATAACTAAACGACGCATTAGTATATGAGAAAGTTTGTACAATGTATGTTGTACCGATTTTTTTATTTTCAACCGTGGCCGTTTCCTCCACTCGTGCGCACGTCCCGGCAGAGAGAGAGAGAGAGAGAGAGAGAGAAAGCCCATTAAAAACTTAATTTGACGCAAAAGATTTTCCCCACTCGTATTTCCCTTTCATTATCTTGATAGCGTAACGGGAGCACTTTGGCCAGATGAGGACACAATATGAGAGGTCGGAACTTGCTCCGAAATTAAAGCCATTAATCAATCAATCCACAGCCACACCAACCCAATTTTGACCTCTTAATTCCTCCTCCTCCTCCTCTTCTGGCACCGCTCCCTCCCAAACCGTCTTTCTCCTCCCCTTTTCTTCTCCCATTCTTCTACATTATTCCTCTTTCTCCCCGACTTTCTCTCTTACCCCTTTTCCTCTTTCTTCTCTTTCTTTCCCTTATTCACTTTTCTCATAACCTCTATTTATTTTCTTCTCTTTTACTCTCTCTCTTTCCTCACCCTCCGTCCTTCCTTCTTCCTACTCTACCTCCTACTTCCCCCCTCTCTTTTTTGAAGTTTCCGAATTTGTAATTCAATCTATTGTGTTTTTTTGTGTTTTGTTCTTTTTTTCATTTATTTAGTTTCAGGTATTTGTCTTCTGTTTGTATGTTTATATGTTATTATTTTTATTTTTATTTGTAAATCATAACGTAGGGTTAAATGTAAGAAGGGACTATGTAGTCTCAATTTCGCCCTAAATAAAGTCGTTTGTCTGTCTGTCTGCCTCTGTCCTCTCCTTTCCATATCTCTCATTCCCTTTTTTCCTCCTCCCCTTTCCTTCCCTTGTCCTTCTTTCTACCACACCCTATTTATTTTCTTCTCCCTCTCCCTCTCTTCTCTATCCTCACACTCCCTCCTTATTTCTACTCTATCTCCCTCTTTCCTCTCCCTCCATCTCTCTCTCTCCTCTCCATTTCCCTCTTACCCTCTTTCCTCTTCCCCTTTCTTTCCCTGATGCATCTTTCTCCTACTCCCTATTTACGGTCTTCTCTCCCTCTCTTCTCATTCCTCTCCCTCCCTTCCTACTACGTCTCTCTCCTCTCCATATTCCCTCCAATTTCCTCCTCTCCAACCCAACCCAAACCCTCTCCAATAACCGAAAAGACCCTTCCTCCTCCCCTCTGAAAACCCGTCATGCACCACGCCCAATCCAATCCAACCCCCTTCCACTTTATTACTCCTCCTTCCAAATATTCCCCTTTCCAGCGCAGAGAGATGGAGGAAGAGAGAGAGGGAGAGAGACAATAGTCTCCACCGCAGGTCCGTTGAAATACGCGCCAATTATCTTTATGTATATGCACCGCGCGCGCGCGCGATGGGGTCACGAGTGATGACGATCCATGCCGGTTTCATATAAACTGCGTGGGCTCGAGAGAATGGCCTCCGCCGAAAAGGACACACGCTGTTTAGTTACAGCCTCACAAAGCCGACAAACTAGTTATTTTTAACGTGCCTCTTTATTGGTCGCGATGGCCCCGCCTTTGTAATTGGAAAGCGAGTTAGGATGTGAGTTATCGGAGCCAATTCGGAAATCTTTGGCGGTTGTCGATCGAGGACGCGCGATATTTCTTCTCGGGCATGTAAGGAACGTTTCAGAGATTTATAATCATTACGTCCTATGTGAGCGATTCAGAAGATATATGTAGTGTGTGTATATGCGCGAAGGTTAACTGATATCCCCCATATATACATTAGGCTAATTCTAATCGATGGCTTAAATGTCCTTCATTAATCTCTGCGTTTTGTCACGTAGAGTAAAGAGGGCGATCGTGTATCATTCGGATAGTGTTTGTGCGCGATTGCGTTTGCTAGTTTCTTCACCGCATAAATCTCGAAAGATAATCTTAATAATAAATACGTGCTTACACCTTGATTTCGACAATATCTATTTAAAAAATCGGTACAACATATATTGTACAAACTTTCTCATATATTAATGCGTCCCTTACTTATCTTTAGAAAATGAAAATCGTTTGAGCCGGTTTTTAGAAAATCCAATTATTATTCAAGTTGCCCAAGAATAAACTAGCCTTATATTCATTCATTGAGAAAAATGAAGTATGTAGTATTATTTCATACGTATACTAAAGTAATTGTACGAAATTTTATCAAAATCGTTTTAGCCGTTTTTGAGAAAATCAAATTATTGTTAAAGTTGCCTAGAATAAACTAGCCTTATATTCATTTTTTGAGAAATGTGAACTATTTGATATTATTGAAGACGTAAACTCAAGTAACTGTACGAAATTTGATCAAAATTGTTATAACCGTTTTTGAGAAAATCAAATTGTTATTAAAAAAGCGTAGAATAGGCTTCCTTTAATTAATGAGCAATGTCAAACATTTCTTCAAAGCTTCTACTTTGTATGATAAAATGCCTAAGTACGAGATTTCATTCATTTTTGCTCTACCGTTTAGGCCATAGAGCCAGTAACATTCAGACAGAGAGACGGCACTGCGAAAACCAAGTTTTCGGACTCAGGTACACCTAAAACGTATATTTCCGTAAAATCTCGAGGTCGAATTTTTTCGTGATTACAATATTTTTTCAATATACTTCGTATATGAGAAAGTAAAAAGCACAGAAAGAATGACTGCGAAAAATTCATGTATTATTTAAGTGTAAATCCAAAACGTTTTAATGAATGTTATATCGTCACATAGAATTGGGATAAGAGGAAAACATTGAAGAAGACAACTTGGGACCAAGTATTATGAAAAGCGAAGTAGAAAAAGCAATACTGGAACTAAAGAAAGGAAAAGCTACAGGCAGCAATGGAATACCGGCAGAGGTACTTAAAGTCATGGGATCGGAAGGACTAAAAGTGATTACAAAATTAATTAACAAGATTTATGACTCGGGAGAGTGGCCTCAGGATTTCTTAGATGTAACAATGATCCCTCTAAAGAAGAAGCCAAAGGCAATGAAGTGTAAAGACTACAGAACGATAAACCTACCGTCACACACTTCGAAGGACATCACGAGGATTCTTAATAAAAGGCTACAGAAAAAGGCCGAAGAAATGCTAGGGGAAGATCAATTCAGTTCAGAAAAGGACGAGGAACCAGAGATGTTATCCGTGTAATGAGAATCAAATCAGAAAGGCAATGGAGTACAGCCAAGGTTGCTGCGTATGTTTCGTCGTCTGGCAGAAGGCCTTTGATAGAGTAAATTGGGTACTGCTGATGAGGATATTAAAGGATATAGGAAGACAGGAGACTGATCAGGAATTTATACGTGAATCAATTTGTAAAGGTCAGGTTGGAGAATGCGGAAACCAGCGGAGTAAATATCGGTGGAGGAGTAAGACAGGGCTGTTGTCTATCGTCGATCCTATTCAATATATATATATATATATATGGAGAGAGGCTAATGCAGAAAGTGTTAGAAGGCACGGGAGATTTTAAATTTGGAGGAAGGATTATAAGAACAGTGAGGTACGCGGATGATCAAGTACTTCTAGCAAGAAAGGAAAAGGAACTCCAGAAAATGATAAATAGAATAGTGATAGTGATTTGGTATGGAAATAAATACAGAAAAATCCAAGGTCATACGAATATCAAGTAAAGAAGAAGAAAATTTAAACATAAGTATTGGAGGAAAGCCATTAGAACAAGTTTCACAATATAAATCATTACGACAGAAGCAAAATGTACTGATGAAATCAGGACTAGAATAACGATGGCAAAAGCCGCTTTGAGAAAAAGTAAACTCCTTCTAACGGGGAATATAAAGGAGGATATACGCAAGAAGCTGATAAAATGCTATGTATGGAGTACAGCTTTGTATGGGGCAGAAACATGGTCGTTAAGGATAAATGATATTAAATTCTAGGAATGCTTCGAAATGTGGACATGGAGAAGAATGCTGAAGATAAAATGGACAGATACTTTGAAAAACGAGGAAGTTCTAGGCAGAATAGGATAGAAGCGAACGATTATACAGACTGTCACAAAGAGGAAGGCCAACTGGATTGGACATTTTCTGAGGAGAGAGAGCATGATTAAAGAAGTTCTAGAAGGAAAACTGGATGGAAAAAGGAGATTTAGGTAGGACAAAGTTTCAACTGATAGATTACTTGAAAGGGAAAGAGAGCTATCAAGACATGAAGAAGACTGCGTGAAATAGGAGTATATAGAGAGCCAAGTTTAACCATGAATAATGACGGACCTGTCTACGGACAGACTACCTATGATGATGATATCTTCAAATACGAAATCAATTGCGGCTTGTATCCACGAGTATTACGGAGAGAACGTTTCTTAATTATATTAACTTTTTTAGAATTATGATTATTATCATGCTTATAAAAAGCAATGACTATGTAAAAATAATGTAACCAATGTAAAGTGTACAAATCATTTGTAAATAAAATAGTCATAAATGTTAGTTAACTACTCTTAGAACTTTTCTTCGTTTGTCATTCGTTCATTAGTACCTTTAAAGCGTAAAGATTTCAGCAGCAGCAGCAACGCCATTATCAAATGGGACGAGTTTACGGTAAAAAAATAAATCCGAATATTGAATTTAATGATCCTCATTTTTCTTTTTAAACGTAGGTACAAAACTCTCCTTAATCGAATAAAACGATTGTGTCCATTTGCTAAGCGCGCCTCTCTTTCGAGGAGGCATAATGTTAGAGAGCGATAACTTCTTTCCCGGATTCAGTTAGTATGCCAATTGTCCTTCCTTGCATATCCTCGCCGAGGAATGATGAACTTTCAAACAAGAAGAAACTGCAACTCCCGTCGAAACGAGCGGTTTGCAGAACTATTGACGTTAATAATTTTCCTTTTTCTTGCATCTGACCTTCCATCCGTGTAACCACCCTATCTCCCTACACTCTCCCTCCTTTCTCTCTTTCGCTCTCTCTCCCTTTCTCCCTTCTCCATTTCTCTCTCTACCTTCCCTTCCCCTCCTCATCTCCCCCCTCCAGCTTTCCTTTTTTTTATTCTCCGTCTTATTTTCCCAACCCTTTTACCCCGTCTCAGAAATTACGGTTTTAATTTTAACAGACTCCTGAGTTTCATGAGCCAATTCTTGTTGCCATAAATTCCGCAAATACTCCACTCACTTTGGAAAACACAGGCGCGCTCACTCACACATACACGCACTGTGATCTCTTCATACCTCGACTTACCTTTTCAAATTCTTTCCTTCCTTTTACGACAAACTTTTCTCTCCCTACTCAAACTCTCATCGCGTCCTCTCCCTCCCTCCCTCCCTCCCTTACCCCTCCACCACATCCCATTCTCATTCCATTTCCTTCCATCCTCCATTTATTCACCGCTCTTTTTTTTTACCCAACCTTACCTTTAACCCTCAACTACTCCATTCTCCTCCAATCCGAGATTCCTTCCCCATTTCCTCTTCTCCTTTCTATTTCTAATTTCCTCCCTCCGAACGCACCTTCTCCTCCCTAACCTAACCCCCATACTTCCAGTCCCCCAAGAGAACAATTTGAACCGATCTAAGAGAAGGATAATTGGCCCTGCGGGTGGGAGGAAAGGCCAAAGGATGCCACGTTCTGTTGGAGGGGCTGAGAGGGCGATGAGGCGGCGAGCGGGTGTAAGGTGAGGGAGGGAGGGATGGAGGGGGGGGGGGGGGGGGGAGAATAAGGGAGAGTTGAAGGGAGCGGGAGATATCTTCAGGCAAAAGGCCTCAGCCGATAGACCTCTCGCGGAAGAGACTGAAGGCTTTATAATGGGAGCCGCCGATGGCGCCCCGCTGCGGGGAAAAGGATAACTAAGGCGGAATGGCGGGGGATTCCGATTTTCTGCTCTGTTGTTGATGTGAAACAGTTCCCTTTCTCGAGTGGTAAAATCTGAACGTCGCGCTATTATATGCTAAACCAGTGGTGTTAAGGACGCTACTTGCATCAGCTCTGAGGAGGTAACAGAAAAAGGCGGCGCCATTTCATTATGAAGAAAGAGCATTTTCTATGTGAAACTTCAAGATGCAATGTTTGCAGTACATCCTGAAGATCATTTGATACCTATCTCAGGGTTATATCTTTTTAATCTTTCGATCTGGCTTTTTCTTATGGCATTCTTATCCGCAATTAAATGGTGATTATCGCAAAGTTCCTCGAGGAATGTCTTTATTTAAAAGAATTGCAACTGAATATACCAATAATTTTGGAAACAAGACGAGACCGACAAAATTTATATTTTTATTGCTGCGACGCTTGTTTAAACTGCTCTCACCTGCAACTTTGCGCTATGGAAAGTAAATTCAAATCTTCAACGCATTAATCGTTTTTAAAGCACTCGGTTTAAAAAGTATGTTTCTGTTACTCTTCCAAAGTTGAGTATGTACATCTATAAGTTCCTTAATTTATGGTGTTATATTATGCTGGATAATGTTTGTCTTTTATTTTATGTTTCTTTCTGTTAATCGATTTCTCGACTTGACATCTGTTATCTTCGAAAGTTTTCTCCCTTTCTCTTGATTTCACTTTTCTCCTTTCATTTTCATGTTCCAAAGACGGTCTTTTGTTTTCCTAATTATTTCTAGAATTACTATTTAGGCATTGCCAGTAATAACGTCGTTTTGGCGAAAAATCTAAAGAATATTACTATTGCTACTATCTTATCTGGAAAATGTATACTAAGATACGTGATAAATATCTTTTTTTTAACGAAGAGAGAGCGAATTTCCCAGATTAAGTGAATATTATAGTTCCAAAATATTAGCTCAAATGAAATAATTGCGCAGAAATGTTTTCTTTGAAGTTTATAATACACACCCCTTTTGTGTTAGGTATAAGTGTATCTCTCCTCAAGCAGTTTACTTAAGCATGCACTATTATTTCTGACAAAAACGGTGCTCTTACAAATAATTTGATTATATTTTTCAAAATTAGGCTTTTTTTAACATGGAAATAAATATTTAAGGTGCATGTCACGATTGCCTTTTATCTAAGCCATTTCAACCTCAATTTGTAATCAAAGATGACATTTTTAATTTGATCGCGATAGAGATGATTAGAATAATTTTAGTTAATTCTTTTTCCTCTAAAAGTGTCTAAATTTCTTAATTCATTTTAAAGAACCTTTATTATGGATTGTTGAGGGACCTTGGGGGCTATACGTCCGGATTTGATATAGGTCACCCACGACCGCAGCACCACCTGATTCGGGAAGAAAGAACTATCGAAGTATGCGTACGAGCAACGAAAATAAATAAAATCTATTAACAATGGCTTCATTGAGTTAATATAAAGCTTGCTAACCCATGACTGATCGGCCTGTCGCGACATTTACAAACCCGATCACCGGACAACGGGGAGGGATAGTTTGGTTCCAGCGAGGCGAAGGGCGAGGTAGCGCCCGGAGACGACAACTAAAATAAAAAGAAATCGAGCAGAAGGCTCGCCAATATCCTCTCCATTTATTGTTACTAATATTTATTTGGGTAAACATCAGTAAGTTTCTAAGGGCATCATTTACTCGTACGCATATTTTGATAGTTCATTTTTCGGGAACCAGGTGGTGCTGCGGTCGTGGGTGACCTATATCAAATCGACCACTGCGTTTTTTCCGATGTCCATTTCGTATAAGTCATTTTGAACGACCAACAATAATGGTATAATCCTATAAACTTGAAGAAAGGAAATTGCGGATTCTTCATCTGCAATGGCTCTAACAAGACTGATGGATCCCATTTTTAATTATGAAGATAAGGGTGTAAAACCAGTTATATTTACACACAATACAGTAACATAATTAGATTAAAATATGTAACAATTGTAATTAAAAACGAGACTTCTAAAGTTTTAAAAATCCGGACGTATAACGCGTATAACCCACAAGATCCTTGTTGAATTTAATATTATTAGTTGATTTCGGAATTTAAAAAATAAAAGTGCTGCACATTTCAAAATAAATATCTAAAATAATCATCGCCATTAAATTTTAACTGACATGAGGTCAACAATCGCCTGTTTTCCCACGTCATTTCTTAATAATATGCGCGACTTCCTGTGCAATTTTAAAGCAAACTCCCATTCTTCCATTTTAAGTTTATAAAACATGCAAAAGGCGTATAGCATATATTTCTCTTTTTAAGACAGCTAATTGCCTACTTTGAATGGTTTTAAGATAATTGGGGATAAGTATAGTTATGATTGCCTTTATCCGTCGTATTAACAAAGGCGTTATTTCCGTAACAAGCGTAATGGAAGTTGGTTTTTTAATAAGATAAAAAGCAAAACCCTTCAAAGGCGTTTTACGAGTGTTTTATTCTATTACTAAACTGCAGCGTGCTGCAACTGCCTGTGTTGCCTTGACTTCAACCTTTTCGGTATAATCACGAAGAATTGCTTTATTCTCTCAGGCGGACATTCGCTTGCCCCGTGAAGATATTTATAAGCTTCTCTTTATCTCGAATCAAAATATCAGCCTCCTCTAAAGAGCAAAGGCGGGAATTCCATCACTCTCCTAGGAAAATACATTATTTTTTAGCCTGGAAAAATGAATCATTTCTGAAACATAATTACTCTTGAACTACGAAATGGTAACGTGTTCATTTTAGCTGTCGGTTTAGAATTGTGTTTTCGTGCTTTGAAAGACGTGAATATAAGATTCACACACACATGCACACTCGAAATTTTAAGATTTGATGATTACTGACGATTATCAGGGAACAAAAGCTATTAAACTGGCGTAAATGAAAGGCGGAGAACCGTGAATTAGCACATGAATTAACGAAGAAACTATAAAATTTTAAGAAAGGGACTCGCAAGCTACTTTAAAGTTAACGATTCATTTTTCTCTTCCAGTGCTTTATTTTTTTTTTTTTTGACATTCTGTACTTAAGAGTTATCCTTATATTTATCGCTTTGAATGCATGTTGCATCTCAAATTACTATTAGACTTAATTTCTTTACAAATAAATTAAATTTGTTTTAAAAACGATCAAAACAATATATTTATTTATATATTAATCACATACCATATTTTACACTGAAAATCTTGCTATTTTTTTCTAAAATCTCTGAAACACGTTCTACACCTGTGATCCCTAAAAACTACTTAATCCTATGATAATGTTCCCTTGACCTCATACTGCTTCATGCTCCTTTAATATTTCTTCATTCTAATAGCGATGGATCACATAGTGAATTTGGATAAATCCACTAAGATATAAGTAGACTTGAACAACACGCTATTGTTTGCATTTTAAGTTAAGGTAAATCGTGATTTCAGAGCATCGAATGCGTGCTCTGCAAAAGTTCATAGCCTTACGCACGGTAAAGGCATTTTGTAGCTTCGTTCGCCTTCCTCAATAAAAAAAAACTGGAGAATTTCAATTATTTCGCTCGAATTTTCTCTTTCTCTCGAGTCCATAAGAATCCTCGGACGCCCTTAGCCAGTTATTACTGTCACACGGTTCCTTTCCCTCATAAGAGCGCCACCCCGAGCAAGATAAATATGTTGATAAAACGAACGAAGCGAGAAATAAAACAGACGAAAGAGAGGAAGAGAGACAGGTACATAGAAAGAGAGGAGAGGGGGGGGGGAGGGAAGGAGTAAAATAAAATAAGGGAAGAGAGCGGAAGTAATTAGATTTGCAGGCGGCAAATACGTCGCGCGCGCGCGCAGAAACGACGGTGCAGGAATCAAAAAATAATAAATAACAGAAGAAGAAGAAGAAATAACGAGGACGCGTACGTATGCTTGCGTGTTTGTGTATTTTCGAGCGCGAAACACCCTTCCTCCTCTCTCTCTCTCTCTATCCCTCTGTCGAAACCGCAGTTCCGACTACATCCGAGAATCAGAAAGGGAGCGCGAAAACGGTCGCCGGGCCGCCCGCGCGCGCGTGTTTGACTTCCTTCCCTGGTCGTGGAAATTTCGGCGATGTCGTCTTTCCAGCTGGCTGTGTGCGTGGTAGGGGAAAGGAAGGTGGAAGTGGATGAGGAGGAAAAAGAGAGAGAGGAGGAGGAGGAAGAGGAGCACTTTGAGCACGCAAACGATGGAGACTAACTCTTGACGTGGAACTAGGAAAGTGGGAATGGAAGTAGTAGAGGATGTTCCTTTTCCTCTCTCTCTCTCTCATGGTTTGCTTCCTACCTCCTCCTTCACTATGTACCTCTCCCCCTACTCCCTCTTCAACTTCCCTCTTGGCTTGGCAGAGGAGGGTGGTCCTCAAGGGACGGGGCCAAGAGACGGGTTGACACGGCGCCAACCAGACCGACCCGCCACGGGCGCCATCAATAATTAACGACCGTGCTTCCCCACTACGCCCAGATCAATAATTAACGAAATTCCACCCTCTCCTCCCCCCCCCCACCAACCCCCTTCTCCTCCCCCTATCCCCCTTGCTTCCTCCTCTATCTCTCTCTCTCTCTCTCTCTCTTTCTGTCTATATCTGTCCCATACCTCTCTAAAACTCACTCCTCCTTTCCTCGGCCAATCCTCCTCACTGCATCCCTCCGCTCTTCTCGTGTGCGTTCCCAAAACCCCCTTTCCTCCCTCCACGACTCTTTCCGGAGATCAAAAGTCCTCTTTACATCGAGAAATTCGTCCGCGTAATCAAATTTTCCCGGTGCACGAGATCAGTTTTCTCCGATGAATTACACCCTGTTAAGCACACTGTGCGTGTACGTGCATATGTAAATATGCATGCATGAGTGTTTATACTATATATATATATATATATATATTAACATGCAAGCGTATTTACATATTTTTACTCAAAAATCCAATTGGTGTATACTGGTATCGATGTCCCTTTCAACTCCTCGTTACTCCTCAGTCGCAATATTTTTGTTCAAATACTGAACTCATAGTAATAGAGTAAGGATAAAAGATTACAGTAATGGAAAATCCTGATGCTATTTTCAAAATAATTCTTTGAATAGGCGTCAGTTACTCTTAACCTACAGTTTTTTATGGAATCATAGCTTTATAGTTTTATGAAAGCATATAAACATTTTTTATTCCAACTAATACAAAATGTCAATATTTTTCGCCGACTTTACAATTTTTTGCTATATCAGTAATCTTTTGTTACTGATAAGTCTATTTTTTTGGTCTTTTCACCAATAATGCCAGATGTTGGCAATATATTATACCTACCTATCACCATTAGAAGCTGCAAGTGCTTCGGCTAATTACGTACAAAATCACAGGATAATTATATTATAATATTTCATGACTCTTTGTACACCTATCATCATCATAGATAGTCCGTTCGTAGACAGGTCCGTGATTATTCATGGTTAAACTTGGTTCTTCATATACTCCTATTTCACGCAGTCTTCTTCATGTCTTCATGGCTCTCTTTACCTTTCAAGTCGTCTATCAGCTGAAACCTTTTCCTACCTATTTCTTCTTTTTCCATCCAGTTTTCCTTCTGGCACTTCTTTTATCATGCACTCTCTCCTCAGGTAATGACCAATCCAGTTCGCCTTCCTCTTTCTGATAGTCTGTATAATCGTTCGCTCCTCTCACATTCATCGTAGTAACTCGTTTTTCATACTATCTGTCCATTTTATTTGAAGCATTCTTTCCCATGGCCATATTTCGAAGATTTCCAGGTATTTTATATAATTTTTATTGTTTTCATCGATACATTTTGCTTCTGTCATTATGATGCTTCCAAGGTATTTATAGTTTGAAACTTGTTCTAATGGCTTTCCTCCAATACTTATGTTCAAAATTTCTTCTTCTTTACTTGATATTCGCATAACCTTGGATTTTTCTGTATTAATTTCTATACCGTATTTTCTACCTGTTATCACTAGTCTATTTATCATTTTCTGGAGTTCCTTTTCCTTTCTTGCTAGAAGTACTTGATCATCCGCGTACCTCACAGTTCTTATAATCCTTCCTCCAATTTTAAAATCTCTCGTGCCTTCTAACGCTTTCTGCATTAGCCTCTCTCCATGTATATTGAATAGGATCGACGATAGACAACAGCCCTGTCTTACTCCTCTACGGATATTTACTCCGCTGGTGTCCGCATTCTCCAACCTGACCTTTACAACTGGATTCACGTATAGATTCCTGATCAGTCTCCTGTCTTTCCAGTCTACACCTATATCCTTTAATATCCTCATCAGCAGTACCCAATTTACTCTATCAAAGGCCTTCTGCCGGTCGACGAAACATACGCTGTAATCTTGGCTGTACTCTAGCGCCCTTTCTGATATGATTCTCACTACACCGATAGCATCTCTGGTTCCACGTCCTTTTCTGAAGCCGAATTGATCTTCCCCTAGCATTTCTTCGGCATTTTTCTGTAGCCTTTTACCAAGAATCCTCGTGATGATCTTCGAAGTATGTGACAGTAGGCTTATCGTTCTGTATTCTTTACACTTCATTGCCTTTGGCTTCTTCTTTAGAGGGATCATTGTTACATCTAAGAAATCCTGAGGCCACTCTTCCGAGTCGTAAATCTTGTTAATTAATTTTGTAATCACTTTTAGTCCTTCCGATCCCATGACTTTAAGTACCTCTGCCGGTATTCCATTGTTGCCTGTAGCTTTTCCTTTCTTCAGTTCCAGTATCGCTTTTTCTACTTCGCTTTTCATTATACTTGGTCCCAAGTTGTCTTCTTCAATGTTTTCCTCTTATCCCAGTTCTATGTGACGATATAACATTCATTAAAACGTTTTGGATTTACACTTCAATAATACATGAATTTTTCAGTCATTCTTTCTGTGCTTTTTACTTTCTCATATACGAAGTATATTGAAAAAATATTGTAATCACGAAAAAATTCGACCTCGAGATTTTACGGAAATATACGTTTTAGGTGTACCTGAGTCCGAAAACGTGGTTTTCGCAGTGCCGTCTGTCTGTCTGGATGTTACTGGCTCTATGGCCTAAACGGTAGAGCAAAAATGAATGAAATCTCGTACTTAGGCATTTTATCATACAAAGTAGAAGCTTTGAAGAAATGTTTGACATTGCTCATTAATTAAAGGAAGCTTATTCTACGCTTTTTTAATAACAATTTGATTTTCTCAAAAACGGCTATAACAATTTTGATCAAATTTCGTACAGTTACTTGAGTTTACGTCTTCAATAATACTGTATAGTTCATATTTCTCAAAAAATGAATACAAGGCTAGTTTATTCTAGGCAACTTTAACAATAATTTCATTTTCTCAAAAACGGCTCAAACGATTTTGATAAAATTTCGTACAATTACTTGAGTATACGTATGAAATAATACTACATATTTCATTTTTCCCAATGAATGAATATAAGGCTAGTTTATTCTTGGGCATTTCTTCGGCATTTTTCTGTAGCCTTTTACCAAGAATCCTCGTGATGATCTTCGAAGTATGTGACAGTAGGCTTATCGTTCTGTATTCTTTACACTGCATTGCCTTTTGTTTCTTCTTTAGAGGGATCATTGTTACTTCTTGGATACTCTGAGGCCTCTTCACAAATGAAGGGTGGCGTCGAAAAATTTTACATCTTCCAGGGAGGCGTTGTTCTAAAAAGTTTGAGAACCACTGAATTAGCTACGAAGACTAGGACATAAGTCATATTAACTCTCTCTCTTTACTCTTAAACTAGATTGGTCAGATAAACAGTGATAATACTGTATCTGCTGTTGTGGGTAAATATCAGAAGAATTTAAGCATAACGCTGTGGAGTGATAAGAAAGAGAGAGATTGTAGAAATGAACGTTACCAGGACCGGTTCGAGTTACTGGCGAGCCCGAGGCGCCAAGATTTAGGGGATGCTTCCTCAACGAATTCTCGGCTTGTTATTTTTGCAAGTAGATAAATTTTAGCTGTTGGCTACAGCTGAATGAGCAAGAATGTCCAATAGAATTCCACTCTTTGTCGTCGTTTTTTCCTTGTTTATTGATTATTTTAGACAGTATTAATGAATCGAGAGGGCGTTGGAATGTTTCCTTGTATGGGATGACAAAACACCCCTTCTTTCAGTGTAAATATCGTAATATCGAATCATACTGATGTAATATCCAATCAGAGACAACAAAACTTTGGAAAATATTTTCCATGTTTTAGTCTTAGAATTCGACAGCATTATTACACATGTATGCACGTGGTTGGTATTTTTTTAAATGTGAAATTTTGGCAATAAGATGCATATAAAAATCGTAATTAAGAGTAACATAACTGTGTCAGTTGTTGAAATCCTTCGCGGCCATCGCGTACATATTACGTTATATTGCTACATGTATAATTGAAATTAATTTTAAATTGATAAATTTTAAAGGAATTAATGATGCTTTGATTTTAAGGCACGTTTAAGGGTGTGATGAATACTTATAGCTAGTCACGGTCTCATTGATTCCCGATTTCGCATTACTTTTATTCAAACGAAACGCTGAAACCGTCTGAGGTTGAATAAAGTGCTCGCAGGCATTAATGTGCAGATGTTGATTTTTAAGTTAAGACAGTAAGCGTCATTGACGCGTACCAACTTTCAAAAATGTAAAGTGAAATGCATACGTAGTACGTACCTTGATAATCACGAGACCTTCACAAAATGCCGCCTAACGAAGGGTGAATGCGAGATCTACGATATCCTTTTCGCAGTGCCGAGGCTAGTTGATGAACTGGTAGCTGTTCCTGTTTTTGAAAGAGCATTGGATATTTTAGAAAGTATTGAGAATTGCTCATTTCAGATAAAATCATAACATCTGTAAAGCGGCGTCTGCCATAATATTCTACCATCAAAATAGTTACTTCCTGAACATATTTGTGTCGTTTGGGAAAAATAATTCTAAACATGCTGACCACAGTTTTTTTATGCATATTTGTATCGCAGGAATTTTAAACCCAGCAGTAATTTTAACTAGAAATTTGTCAAACATTTATTTGCAATAATTCTCATATTTTATGTCATTATGCTATTGAAATTAAGCATTATTATAACATATTTTAATGTCTGAAGTTTTCAGAAAACGATAACTTAAACTTATTTACTTATGTAATTTTTAATGTTCACAAAAGTTTAATATGTACAGAGTTGTCAGGTTTTAGTTTTTAGAATACGGGACACTTTTAAATTTTAATAAGGGACGGATACGGGATACGTAAAAGATCCGAAAAAGCCTAGACGAGAGTGTGAGAACTATAAAGGTGCACATTTTTCGTTATAAGAATTAATAAACAGAAATAAACTCTAGAGAAACTTATATGTTTGTCTATACTATAAAATGAATTTTAACATATTCAAAACCCTGATTTCAAAATACGGAGCAAGGCATTTTGGGAGAAGGAAAGAAATATAAAGAAAAACAATTGTAAACGTTTATTTGGAGAATTAATGACATTTAACTTATGGACAAAAATTCAAAAAAGAACTGAAACGGTTATTTTTAACTATAAAAATTATATTTCGCTGAGGTCTTTGCGTCTTTCTGTAACTGTCTGTTTTGAAGTGTATAATGCTGAAAGTTACTACATGGCAGGTTCAAGTTTACAGAGCACGGCGGATTTTACTTCGTCCAATAGCTGAGATTGTTATTGTTCCACCCGAAGTACTCCAGGTGGGATTTTTTAAAATTGTAATATAATGCACAAGGTAAAAAATATCAGTAACGTTTAAAATTAGGAAAAATGCCGTGCCATGAAGAGTTCTTGCGGGACAAATATTGAAAATACGGAAAATCCAGGCCAATACGGGGAGGTTGGCAACCCTAGTCTAATATTCAACAAACAGATTCGATTAAAAAATAGATCGTCCTCATAAAGTAATCTGTATTGGAAATCCTTAAAACGCAAATATCGAATAATCGTCAGCGGAGAAAAAAATAACGAAAAAACCACTCAATTTTTTCTATTCTATATGAAACTGTGAAGTCGCCACAGAATTCCCGTATTTGAGAGATCATCCACAGCGCACTTCTCCTAGTCAGCGATCCTATTGCACCCGATTGCCATCTACTTCCGAAAGGCGATCTCGGAAAACTAATAAAAAGAAGACGTTTCATCTCACTTGGCTTTTCATTGGACCTCCTCGACTCAAAAGGCAAAAACGCCGCATCCTCTCTCAACACTACGAACACCTTAACCAACATTCTCCCATCGCTCCCGCTTCCTTCCTTCCTCTCTCTCTCTCTTTTCCCAACCCAACCCTCCCTCCATCTCTCTCTCTGTCTATCCCCCCCTCTCTCTCTCTCCCCCTCTATCACTCTATTCGCCTGCCCATCAAATGATCCAGACCGCCGAGCGAAGGTCGTTAGCGACGGATTACGAAATGACGTGACGTGGTTACCAGAGCCATTCCTTTCTCCTCTCTCTCTCTCTACCAAAAACTCCTTTCCAATCCAACCTCTCTCACTCCCCGCTCTCTCCCTCTCTCTCTCTCTCTCTACACCTCGCCCACACAACCTCCCACCTCTCCCTCTCTCTAACCTCCTCCCTCCTCCACGCAACGCCCTTCCCCTCTCCACCCTCACGCTTATTCAACTTACCCCATTACTCCTTTCCCTACTACCTACCCGCTCACTAAAACCACCCATCTCTTTCAACTCCTCTCCATCTCTCTCTCTTCATTTCTCTCTCTCTTCATATCTCTCTCTCTCTCTTCATCTCTCTCTCTCTCAATCCATCTCTCTCTCTCCCCCCTCTCTCTCTTTCCTCTCCTTTCTATCTCCCTCTCATTCAGATATCCCTCCTTCCTCTCATTTCTCCCCTATTTTTATCACTTTTCCTCTCCTCATTCCTTTACGCGTCTTCCAAATTTGGATTATCCTCTCTCTTTCTCTTATTCCCTTATACGCCTTCTTTTTCCCTCCCTTTTTATTATGTCTTCCGCTTTAATTTCGTTCGCGTGATAATATATTTTATCATACCTACATATATCCTTCTCACGTCCTCTCCCTCTCTCTCGGTCTCTTTTTTCCTGTGTGTTTCTTTCGTTTCTTATTCTTCACTTCCGCTTTCGCGTTATCCCATTCATTTCCTCCCATCCCTGGACGATCTCAGCGTTTCCTCTTCCTTTTCATTTCTTTCCGAATCCTTCCGCTTTTCCTTAAATTTCTTCTATTGCTCCATTCGGTAATCTCTTACCGACATCCTTCTTCGACCGCTTCTTCCACTTAAGTTTTCCTAGTCCGCCTTTTTTGCGTTCTCTTGATTTTTCCGCGACCTCGCCTTTTTTCCCTTCTCCTTTTTCCTCCGCGTTCCATTCCGTAAAAAAAAAACAATCCTTTCCTCTTTGCATCTTGCATTCGTCTTCTAATCTCACTACCTTTTACCGCCCTCAAAATTGTCCTTTTTATTTCGTTTCATATCCTCCTCCACTCTTTCTCCTTTTCCTCATAAAAAAAATTCTCCGTCCCGTCTTTCTTCGCATCTTCGTTTTTCCTTCTCCCTTTTCTTTCCCGTCTTCCGTTTTTTTATTAACTCCCCTTTTCCCCCGTTTCACTCTCGGGTAACCTTTGTCTCCGGAGACACGCCCCTCCCCCCTCTTCTCTGTCTTCCTATCTCGCCTCCCTCCCCATCCCTTCTCACCTTTGCCATTCACCCCCCCCCCCACTCCTCCCCCTCTTGAACCTCCTTTCCCCCCTCCCCCCCATATGTCGACGCTGCAACAATGAGAGAGAGAGAGAAAATCTGTAAAGCAAACTCCGAAGTGAGAAACGTGTCCAATTTGCAAAGCAATTCATTTTTTGATCGTCCGGGACAAAGAAACAAAATGAGGCCCCTTTTTCTGACGGGGAGGATTTATTTTATCGATGCGTGTTGATTTGTTTCATTGAAAGTGTGGAGTAAAAAAGAAATAAATAAAGGTTCCCTCGCGATTTTTTTTACTTTATTGCGTGGGAGGTAGGAAGGAGGTCATTATAGGAATCCTAATAACATTAAGGACCGCGCTGAAAGGAAGGAGTTGATAAAAAGAACCTTCGTTACGGACATAACGGTATTGGGGGTAGCCGGCGGGAGAACGGTTTCTTCAAAAAAATAAATAAATAATAAAATCAAAGATTCCGAGAGGCGTGGTTGGACTAACGAACGCTGCGACACGTTCTGCGTGCTCATGTCGACGATTATTCGGAGTTTTTATTATTATTTTTTTTTTTTGGCGGTAAAAGTTCCGACCCCTACCCCCATCGATGCGAAGGATCCACGGATAAGGAGGTGTTTCCATAACGAGTTTGGTCGAATAAAAAGAAAAGGTGAAGCAATCTGGGAACTCGTTTTTATACTTCTATTATGTAGTACAAATACCGCGTTCGTTTACGTTCTCTCCATCTCTGTGTCATTAAAAGGATTAATTATTCATCTGATGTAATCGCTAAGAAAAACCGCGAAATATTTCGCGTTGTTTGGATCTAAAGTGCCAAGTTTCGCAGGAACATTTTCCCGCGACTTATCTTTCTCAATCTGAAACACCGTGCATTTGTTTATCCTAATGTGAACTTGGAGAAGGAGAAAAAATCTGAACTCGAACGGAAATCGAACTCGGGTCTCCCAATTTCCGGGTAGATGCTTAAAGTTAGAGGGGGACCCGGGATCGATTCCCAGTCAAGTTAAGAATTTTTCTCCTTCTCCAAGTTCACATTTGTTGTTAATCTTATGCCCTCACGCATACATTTCCTAACATTCCATCTTGTTGTTTAGCCTAGTTACAGTACGATGGAAATTATACCATTTACCACGAAAAAAACTCGAAATGATCAATAAAATTGAAATTTCCGTTTTCTCTCTCTCTCTCTCATTTATTCATCAAACTATAGTTTTGAAGTTTGATAAATTTTATTCTGTAATAATCTCGTGAAATATTGGGAATTTACCCATAAAAATGAGACAGCGTCGGAGAGAAGAACAGGGATGGAGCGGAAGAAACACTAAGGAAACACAGTCGACATTGTTGTCGATCAACAAAGAATTTTATAAAAATTGCAAATATGTAACGGAAGAATGAAAATGGAGGGGAGGGAGAAGGAGGGGGAGGGTAAAGGGGGTGGGGCGTAGGAAATACTAAGTAAACACAGTCGACATTGGTATCGATCAACTAAGAATTTTATAGCAATTTCAAATATTAGCGGAAAAATGAAAATGGAGTGGAGGAAGAAGGAGGGGGAGGGTAAAAGGGGTGGGGCGTATTAAAAACTAAGGAGAAACAGTCGACATTGGTATCTATCAACTAGCAGTTTTATAACAATTACAAATATTCATCACTATCCGACCTTGTTTTTTTGCAAACAAATTTAAAGTATTTTATGCTGTTAAATTACTGAGATTTTGACTTAAGCATCAATTTCGGGTGAATGTGCTTATTATGAGGGTCTTTTAAACGTTATTCTACGATAAATAATAAGATATTTACGCTCGCATCTCATCTTGACGCCTAGGAATACCAATCTCTTAAGAATTTCTTATTATTTATCGTAGAATTACGTTAGACGCTATAAATCAGCAATTTTAGCCGAATTTGATACTTGAGTCAATATCACACTAAGTTAACAACATAAAATAGTTTAAATTTCATTTTAAAAAAGGGGTCGGCTAGTGCCCCCCATGCTGAGAGAGGATTTTGCAAAATAAGTTTTGCATTTTCTAAGAAAATATTTTACTGCAAATGCAGATGGTTATAGGTAGGAAGATGTCTTTAACGCTGCATCACTAATTGAAAGTAAAGGAAGAGAAGGATATGGCTCACCAACTGTGCTGCAGGTCAGTTTCAGAGGAAAAAGGGCAAGGACAAGAGGGAAGGGATCTAGCAGAGGGGTTCTGAGGGAAATTTTGTAAAGAAGATGTTCCGTTTACATGGTAATGAACAATTTATCTTTCGAAGCAAATAGAAATTATTTGAGGTCCGATCCGGAACGCTCGGAACCGAACCGGAACTTCCCATCTCTGCTCTAATCCTTTAGTTAATTTACAGTATTTTCAGTTTTCTTCTTTGCAGTATATATTTTATTAATTTTTCTATAAATAAAATTTTCGAGTGAATGACCAGAAATTGAAACCCAAAAATTAAAATTTCTTTCAATTTAAAAATATAGGTTTGAAATAGTAGCTACTTAAGGTTTCCGCGGCCCAACATTGGTCCGCTGCCCTGTACTAAGGGACCTTAAAACGTGTATTTCCGTTGAAATCTCGAATTCAGTAATTTTTACGAATACAATACTTTCCCATACACTACGTAAGAAGAAAGTAAAAAGAAATTTTTCTTTAAAAAGATGAACTTTAGCCAAACTCCTTTTAAGACACTTTCATCGTTTTTTATGTAATTGAATGAAATTGTAATTCATGCAAAATTTTATCAATAAAAATACATTTTTTTAAAACTAGGAACCGTTCCGGATCCGAACCGTTCCTTCTTTTGATCACTCGGAACAGAACCCGGAACGGAACAAGTTGGAAATTTAAGGTCCGAACCGGAACGCTCGGAACCGAACCGGAACTTCCCATCTCTGCTCTAATCCTTTAGTTAATTTACGGTATTTTCAGTTTTCTTCTTTGCAGTATATATTTTATTAATTTTTCTATAAATAAAATTTTCTCACACTTTCGAGTGTCTGTTCTAATGAATGACCAGAAATTGAAACCCAAAAATTAAAATTTCTTTCAATTTAAAAATATAGGTTTGAAATAGTAGTTACTTGACCGAAAAATAACGATGGTAGTAGAAGGTTAATGATGTTCGTTAGGTCTCTGGCGATCGCGTCGTCGATAGCGGACTAAATATATTTATTTCTAATCAATATAATTTATAAGCCGGCTGTAAGCGTCAGATGCGAATACGAAAATCGGTATTCGTGCAGACTACTGTGGCGACCAATTACAAGAGGAGGTATTGGGCTTACTTTTCTTCTTCCCCGCGGTGGCTTTTTCCGCCCCCTTCCCGACCTTCCCTCCCCCCATATATCTTAACACCCTTCCCCGTTTCCTTTGTTTCCACATGTCGCCACAAATCCTGAAAGTGCAACGACTGCAGCCACTATGCTTGAGAAGATACTATAAGGGTGTGGGAAGGAAATTTTTGCCCCTTGTGAATTCTCAGTATCATGGAAAGCAGTTATCTTTCTCCCTATCAATATGAAACCACTTGCCTGCTCAGATCACAACGAAATTTTGTCCCCCTTTATAATCCCTTCCTTTTCTTGGGATATTTGGCGGCTTCTCTATAATGTCCGCCTTCCACTAACCTCAACTTCAAAATATACGACGGGGGATTAAATGCAATTATTTATGGTCATGTTAGGGATCTTTCTTCCTCTCTCCCTCAGCTTCCCTTTCTTTCTCTCCTTCCCTCTCCCTCCCAGTCCGTCGCTCACCCTTCTTTTCTCCGTCTGTCTTTTTCCTCTAATTCTATCCCTCCCTTTTTTTGTTAAATCTGTAAATAACATTTTATATATGCATTTGTGTATATGTAAATTTATGTTCTTTTATGTATCTAGGGTTTTCACAGATTTTTTTCCCTTAGTGGGTGTTTTCCTGCGTGGGTTTTTACCAGGTTGGCCAAGCCTGGTTCTACCTAGGTTTTTCCCACAATTATCTAGTCTTTTTATGTTAGAATTTTCCTGAATATGCATATTCACACCTAGTCACTGTTTTTATTGTGATTATTTTCATCTTCATTTGACTATTTGAATATATTTTCATGTAATATGTATTTTGTAACGTAGGGTTAAATGGAAGAGGGGACCTTGTGGTCTCAATTTCGCCTTGAAAATAAAGACGATTATCTATCTATCTATCCCTATCTCCATCCCCACATACCTTCCTTTCTCTGCATCTACAATAAGTTAAGGAACCCATGCTAAATATCTACTGTGTTTCCTTAGTTTTTCTTACGGCCCACCACTTTTTTGCCTCCCCCTCCTTCTCCCTCCCCCCTCCATTTGCATTCTTTTGCTGCAAATTTGTAATTGTTATAAAATTCTTAGTTGATCGATACCTATGTCAACTGTTTCCTTAGATTTTATTCCGCCCCACCCCCTTTCCCTCCCTCTCCTTCTCCTCCCTCATTTTCATTTTTCGCTGCATATTTTGATCAAAAGCCATTAACTTTTTGAGTTGTTGGGTGTTTTCAACATTATACTAAATTTTCATGCGAAAAATCGGGTTCTTAAAATTAAAAGCTTATGCAAAAACAATAATAAATTTGTACTAGTGTATTTATTACTCAATGATTGCAACATCTTTAAAGAAACGTATTTCTTGAGTTGTCAAGCGTTCTCAACATTTAACTAAATTTCTATGGGAAAAGTAGGGTTTTTAAAGTTAAAAGGATGAATAATAACTGCTTTCAACAAATTCATATTAAAGGCGCTGATTAGTATTTACGCCTATCATAAACTATTTTAAAATAAATGTTACATTTACTGCTTACTTACAAAAAGAATGTAGTCAGTGGGAGTGAAAATGAGCGGGATTGAAATTACTGGGACCGAGATTGCGGTACTGAAATTACCGGGCCGAGATTACCGGCCACGTGCTCAGCGTAGCAGGCCAACGCCCTCGCCCCTACGCCGCGGCACCCCCGTTTTTTATTTGTTAAGTACCCTCCGGAATAGATGCCGTGTTGGAACGAATATAACGTATAACAGTGGAGGGTAGTCCATTCTTCTCTATTTTCACAAAATATCGATTAACACAAAAATGGTTCGATGGATTTTAATTAAAATTCGTCGGATATACCTTAATACCATAAACAATACTACATAATCTATGCGTATAAAAATAAGTAGTGTATAGCGTCCAAGGATATTAAAACATCAAATTTTACGTCCAACTGCTGCCAAGCTCTGCCACCTTCATCATCAGCCATAGCATTGATGTCATGAGAAAGTTTTTCGCATGTAAATACCTAATCATGTAACCAGTGACATTATCGTATGGAATAGAGACATGCTGATGAGAAAATTTGCGCCACGTATTTGCTCCTATTTTTTAATGTTCAGTGTCCTGGGTCTACAATTGTAGAATGTTGGCTGGCGTATCTGCCTCCAAATGCTAAGGTTCGAATCCTGCTTTGGGAATGGATATCTGCGGTTGTCATAGTAACTACTTTGTAAGCTCTTGGTAAAAGGCCATGTTTAGTAGCTAACGAAAATAAATTAATAAAGCATAAAATATTTTCTCGTACATATTATCAGCGAGGGGAGCGTACTGAAAAAAAAACGTTAGCTGAAAATCGATTCCGTGCTATTTCCAATGCGGAGGAACTTTTTTCTTCTCTTCTCTCGAATTGGGCTTCCTTCCCCCCGAGCAGGCCTCCACTTATACCCGTCTCCGAATCTACTCTGACATGACTACTTAACGCCATGAAGTATTCATCGAGGCGAATTTCTTGGACAAGACACCAAAGAATCCTAAAGCTACTCCCGTGGACTCTTACTTCTAAATTTATCGCGCACCACCCACTCGCACACGAAGGTTTCAGACCATCGATTTCTTGCCTCGGACTCTTTGAGGAGCGGGTAAACGAGGTCTGACGTTTGCCATTCTTTCTCTCACCGCCAACTTTTCCGCTTCATTAAATTATACCCGTAGCTCCCTTGTTAAAAATAAATATGCTTCCCTTTTTTATTCTATCCTTCCGTATTGCCATTTATTTACTCTCACACACTTCAACCGAATATCTCAGCTATACCTTCCTTGTAATTAAATACTGAAGTTCACGTAAAAAATTAATATTCCCCCCTTAAACAGCTATCGCGTAGAATTTAATGGAAAATTTATTTCGCTTATATCTATGCCAGATTGGACTCGTCCAAAAGGAACATGTTTGTTCGAATGGGGGAATACCGAAAATGATAAATGTTGGGTGAAAAAATGATGCCAGCGAGTTCAAGAGGGCAGAGAACGTAACGCAAATAAAGTCCCTATCTCAGAGGATAAACACGCCCGATTGAATATATTCGGTTTCACGTTCAGTTTCCGGGTGAATCAAATACATCAAGCAAGATTGCTGATTGGTCAGGCAAAAACTGAAAACTTTTACCAAGTTTTAATTAATTAATGACAAATCCCGTCCAAATACTGGGGCACACACGGGTGTTTAATCCATAAACTAGCGTGATCACCACTCAAAAATATCAATTCAATTAAAGGTCAGTTGTTTGGCTTCTGTACTTCCTTTCAGAATTACAAATATTTCATTATACAAAGAAGTCTTCCAAACATCGCCTTTCATCCCTTTCCGTAAATCCAATCCTTTATGTACTACATACTTCTGCTAATGCGAAAATGGAATTTTAGCAAACGAATAAATTCCAAATCCCATAGATACAATAAAAACAATTGCCTTCTTTATCTTGTGGAACAAATCGATTTTTTTCATCTAACACCATACAAATCATACTGATTTTAATACGACACGGTTAGTTCCATTTAGATGCGCCAGTAAGAAATAATTAATGAACAAAACTGAAATATACTTAAATTTCTTGCATTATTTAAGTTCCTTTGACATTCATAATTTCATTGTTATTTATTTGTGTTAAAAAATAAGTAAACAAGCAAACAGAATACTATAAGTAATTTAAAAGTCATTTAGTTTATATAGAACAGCATCAAATTATTAACAATACAATTCCGTTTTATATCTTTTAATTACTGAATTTAAATAATTTAAAAGTGATACCTAAAACACTTTTAAAAGCTGTTATAATGTTTATAGTAAAAATGGCTTTTTATCTTCCAACATATAATAACATTAAATAAGCTATCCAATTTTTGCTCTTGAAACTGGTGTTCATATTCTTCCGATTCGATGCCATGATTTTCGATACTATTTCCAAAACAAGTAGTGTTATCCAATAACATGGATAAAATGTGCACGTTTTTCTTATATTATTAAATTCAGGAATACTTTGTGTTTTATTTCGCTAATTGTAAGTAGATTTCTCCCATTAACCTGATTGACGAACTGAGGAGATTTTTTAAATTTCATCGTCGGTTATAATGACAGTTGAGATAGTCTATAAGATGTTAGCGATCGAAATGAAGATTTCAATTAACGACAATGCGCTCGATCGATCGATAGCGATTTTGAGTTTGCGATAGCGATAGATATGTTACAGACTAGGCCTATTGATTGATTAAATACGAAAAGTCAGTAAAATTCTCGAAGCCCGGGAATTCCTAGGAATTCTTCGAAATAGTGTCTCGAGTCCCGGGAAACGAAAAAGTGCCGGGAATCAGAATCCCTAGTCGCTAGCTCTTCATCTGTAAGTGGTGTCGATGTGGAAATGTACGCTTAAAATTTCCGCTTTATATTTTTTATGCCTTTGGTGATATTAAGAAAAAAAATAATTGGCAGCCTAACTGACCCTGTATCTATGTCAAAACTCAAATCTAAAGAAAAACAAATGGCAGCAGAGAAGAAATCAACAATCCAAGTGTCTTATATCTATAGTTTACGGTTTCATCACAAATTCAATATACGTACCTAAGCACGTTCATAGACCAGTGTTTCCCAACCTGGGTGCCGTGAAGTGTTTCGAGGGATGCTGCAAAATTATTCTGTTTCCCCATTTTTAGCCTCATTTTGCATCGTCGGCTTTCAAAAATCCAAACTCGAGTTAAGACTAACTTCATTTCGTCGCAAAGGTTCTTCGAAATGAAAGGAGACATGGAGAAGGGGATTAGGGGTTCAACTTCACCGTTGTTTATCCATAGGAGACATCTGATTTTCTCCTTCGTTAACATTTCTTGAGGGAGGGGTGCCGCCAAAAGTCACTTAAGGGTGCCGCGACTCTAAAAAGGTTGGGAAACACTGGCATAGACAGACGCCAAAGTTGAGCTATAAGCGCATTTAAAAAACTCGATACGCGCTAACTAGTCAGGCAGCGAACCGAAGTCCGTTATTCCCACAAATTTTGGACCCTTGGTTTTTTCTTCCTTAAAAAATATCGAACCGCAAATCAAATAAATTTGGTAATTGCTATCGAAAAAGAAAAACACAATTCTGCCTCGTCAGATCCTCGCAAATCATCAAGTAAAGCAAGTAATGAATCCCACTCGTGAACATTAACTGATGAACAGGGAATTTAAAACCGGATATTTTAACCGCATCCACCATTTCTCCATACTCGAGCATCCAGGGTTTTTAATGCGCGCCAATTTGTGAAGTGGTTATTGAGAGTATGATGGCCATTCGACCTTTAACCGCAGACGTATGCCTTCGTACGAGCACTCCCAACCGGAAAAAATAAACACTCCAAGCCCGGGAAGTGAAACCGGAGACGTGATTTCGGAATCCACTGACGTGCATCTACGAATGGTGAGTTCGGAAGCACGTGCACCGTCCCTCTTAGCAACTCGCGAGCAGGCGATGATCACGATCCGAGTTTTTTATAATCCGCCGCAGCTGCTAAAATTTGGTACCTAACTCATTGAAGGGGTTAGTTTTCGATAGCCTAGCAAAGCTTCCACATACGAATGTTTTTATTAAAAAAAAAAGCGTTGGACTATGGAATACTCGCTCGTTTGAATGAGAAGTCAGGTAATTAACCTAATTTTCCTTATATCTGCGGACTAGAATTTTAAGAATAGTTTAATTCTAGCTCGTTAAGCATTAGTGCTTTTTTTTTGCTTGTGCAGAAGCATCGAGGTATTTTAATCTTATTTTTCTGATCCGAGAAGTATTCAAGTTTTGTTTTTATGCTAAACCGTTTTCCTGTGGCATGAAGCTAAATTTAAGCCTATGCATATGTGATATTATTCTTAAAATATAATATAAACTAAGACCTATTCGAACTTAGGAATCGCAAGACTGGCAGTTTTTGTATTTAACAGCAATGGTAAAGACTTTTGAAGATGAAGTGGTAATAAAAGAAAAGAAACATATCCTGCAGTAAATGCAACCCAAACACCATTTTCACGACAAAACTCCTAGCGCCATTTTTCACTATGTCACGCAAAATTTTCATCAATTTGTGACGGTGACAATTAATTCAAACCCTTCTGATTGTTTATTATCTCATTTTTAAAAGGCCAAAGGACCGGAAATATTGTTTTGGTTGATACTATATTTTTAATATAAAATAAAATTTATATTTATTCCATTATTAAAGATATTTTCAGTTAAAATTCAAAACAGAAAATTCAGTTGTGTATAGTTCCCAATGTAACTAAATCATAATTGTTTAATAACAGAAAATAAAAAATTACAAAAATAATTAATTATGTATTAAACTGAATATCTTTTTAAAAACTTTTTTCATTGCCAATTTCATAATATTTCAGCCCATGATTTCTCTATTGTAGGATGAAACGAAATTGAAATAATTAATTATGTATTACACTGAATATCTTTTTTTTTTAATTTTTTCATTGCCAATTTCATAATATTTCAGCCCATGATTTCTCTATTGTCGGATGAAACGAAATTGAGCACAGTTTAATTCTATCGCCTATTCCGTCCGTATTGAACAAGTTTACATGGTGTTTTATCATAACCTGGTAAAATCGTTGATATTAACATTATTCGAGTCTTACAAAAATGTCGTTTAACTACAGGTCATCTGTGTCATTTTAGAGCTCATAAAATACCAGTTATCAACATTTGTTTTTATGAATTTCCATTAGTGAGTTGATGTGAGATGAAAAACTCCTATTAAACACTTAGCATTGTGTGAAATCCTGCTTATACTGCAAATGAACTAAATATTTCACATGAAGAAACAAATGGGTGGTTAACGCTTTTACAAATTACGAGGCATTGAACCAGGCTGTTACTTACTGGGTGTCGTTTATCTAAAAGGATTTCTTTGAATCAGATATCGAAATCGAATGCAAAACTGGGTTAAATCCTTTAAAAGTTATGTGTCTATGTGTAAAAATAATAATGTTAATAGTACACGTATTTAACTAGTCATTACTTCAATAAAAACATACTTCCCTTCACAACGGCGATTGTTACCTCATTTATAGAAATGTCTTCGTATATCCAAAATGCTTGGTAACGCATTGACTGAAATGATCAACTAATTGCCATAAAAAAGGGAGTCTCGAAAAGATTTATTTACGTTTAAAAGTCACATGTGGTTACAACGACAAAAATTAATCTCCAAAAAACTCTCCGCTTTATATTTAGAACCAGCAAACATCCCGGATTTATTTAAACGGCAGGATTTATTTCCAGAAATAAGAACGCCACTTTGCGTCTCGAAGTCATTTCATCGTCTCGTGTTTTTTGGCTCCGAACCCACTTCGTTACCAAGCGACCCGTTCAGGGAAAATATTTATAAACCCTTTAGCAAATTGAACGTTCTCAATCGCGCGCTTTATACGAAGACGTCCAAGATCTACTTCCGTTGGCATGGATTACGCTCAGGACGTAATAGAGAATCGCAGTCAGTCAGCCCGAAGATAAAGGGAGGTAGTTAGAGATGGAGAGTGAAAGAGATAGAGAGAGAGAGAGTGAGCGTCTCTCCTCTGACGTAAGCCCCTTGTAACGAAGCAATTATTCACGGCGCTGTTACCTAGGAGGGGTATTCCTGCGGGACATCTAAAAGGTCCCTTTCTATCTCTCTCTCGCCGGCTCTCTTCCTCTCTCTCTCTCCCTCCCTCTCCACATCGCTCATTCCCTCGTCATCTCCCCCTCTTCTCCCACTCTCTCCCTCTTTTCCCTACTCCTCGTCGTCCCTCTTCTAATGCTAGAGAGGAGGATTAAGAAGATGCGCTGAATCCTACACTTAGTGTATCATTTAACTCCAGCGTATTACCCGGTAAAGCTGTTCCTAAGAAAAAATAAATCACCAGCTTACCCAAGCTACATTTCGCTTTTTTTTACTTCAAATCGATCCGCGAATGAGATGATTCATGTCCGATAAGCTGCATTGGTGAAATCTGTTAGTGTATGCATAAAATGTATGAGAGATCGACGATAACATTTCGTTATAACCGTTACTTACTTCCTCAAACCGTTTTAAAAAGACAGGTAACGTGTTTGTAACGTATGAAAGGTCATCGGGAAACTCTATTGACGAACAGCAAAATTTAAAGTTCATTCAAATTATATCTGATCATTGAAGCCGCACATTCGCGTCTTACACGTAATAATATCATAACAAAAATATAGTAAAGCATGATATTGCATAAACTGTAAAGACTACTAAACAACGCAAAAATAAGATAGTACACAGTTTGGCTAGACTTTACGTCCCCCATTACTTTATATTACGTTCCCCTACGATCTCCAGCAACCGTTGTCTATTATTTGTTTTATTGTTGAATTACAGCGATCTTTGTTTCGTGCGAGATATTTTTAGTGTAATTTTAGGAATAAATTATACCCAGGTAAAAATGGACGAAAATATAAATTTAAAATACTTGATGAAACTGGAGAATGAAGGTGATAAGCGAGTGATTGAATGGTGTATGAATGTTGGATTGATATGGAGTTCGTATAAATGGGGCCCCCATAACAAAAAAAGGCTAGACTTTACTTTACTTCAGCCATGATTGATTGGCCTGTCTCGACTTTTACAAACCCAGTCACCGGACAATTAGGAGGGTTTCTTTCGTTCCAGGCGAGGCGAAGGGCGCGATAGCGCCCGGAGACGGCAACATGTAATAAATTAATTTTTTAAAAATAACTTTTATATTATGCACTAAAAGGGAAAAAATAAATTTTTTTAAAAACCTTTTTTTAATTAATTAATTTTTTCTTTTTAGTCTCAAGCAATGAAATTTCACTAAAAATGCTAACATTCACCATGCAAGCCCTAAACACCAGTATGACTTAGCATAATTAAAGTGTCGGTATACTCAATTATATCTACGTAAGAAATCGTTGCTCTATCCCTTACTGGTTCTCAGTTATTAATTATATTAGAAAAAGTGTCAAACTACGAAATAGTTTACTTTGTAGAAATATACGATGTAATAAACAAACATTTCAATGTTTTCATAGTTGAACTACGCTGTGTGTACTTCGCCATATATCGCCCATCTAAGCAAGCTCAGATTTTTCGATTATCCGCTAGATACCAGACAAAGAAGAAAAGTAAAAATTACAAGTAATTGTCATTTTAATTGGATATATTACTGATTCTGAGTTATTAAAATAATAAATAATTAATCCCTATCTCATTAGTCGCGTCGGAAGCGTCACCGGATGTATTTGCACCGTTCCCGTGGGCTGCTACCAATCATATATATATATATATATATATAGGTGAGGTTAATATAAAAGTTATTAAAAACGAAGCGGTTCGCCAATATCCTCAAAAACAGATTTGTCATTTCACGTCCGGTTGGTACTCCTTCTCACCGCAATTCAATATGGCACCACAGTCGCTTCTAACACTGTGGAACGTAAAGTCTTACCCACAGTTTTAATTGTCGAATAAAGCAAACACGAAGAAAATCGGTCCAAATTAAGTATTTTGATGAATGAAGGAAAAAAATCTTGCACTCTGAAAAATCGAAAACTACATGTAAACTTATGGGAAAATAATTATTGAATTAAACACTCCTTTCCCCCAATATTTAAGCATTATATACCCTATGTTACCCGCAGGGTAAAATTATATACCTATACAAAGTTTCGTGATGATATCTTCAAAGTTGTCAAAAACACAAATTGTGGGCAATCTACGTCTAATTATTTAGGTTACTTAAGTAGTTTTTAAAAAATTTGCTTGGAGAACTCTACGCCACACGAAAATATCATTAAAAATCCGTTTATTAGTAATATTTCAATTTAACATCAATAAATATTTGGTTGCCATGTAAACAAAGCAAACTCGCAAACAGAAATTGAAAATCGATATTACGTTAAAACTTTTCCCATATAAATGCATTGGACTCTCAACTTCGGCGAAAATAGGAGTTGTCATGGTAGTTTATATTTAGCATTGTTATAAAACAGATAAAATGACGTCTTTTTTCCTGATTCTAAACGCATTTTTACGCTAATTCGATCAGGATTCGGATTCTGTCTTCAATAGAAATAAATTTTATTCTTTCCTGCATAGAACCATCCAAGTCTAAGGTTCGAAATGTTTTTCTAAAATTTCAATGAAACCATTGCCATAAAACATGTTTTATTAGGAATATAAGGATGACTGTTAAAGTTTTAACATAAATATAATTTACTCTTTTTCTATCTGCATAAATGAATCCGCGCTAATTTCCACATTTTAAATATAACATCGTTGATGACTAAATGTAATTTATTAAGGAGAGAAAGTATTAAGTGCAAATTTATTACACCAACAGATTATATTACGGTTAAATAGTTCCGCAATCGACCATAGATTTCGCTCTCATTTAATTGATTGCCACTCTTGCCTCTGGTGCTCTCACTCTCTCTCTTTCTCCTCTGTGTAGTTATATTCCACCGGATAACGTCAAAGTCATCACGGCTGTCGATATTACACGTCTGTTAATTCCGTTAACCTTTGAAACGTTTCATCAAGTGATGTCAATTCCGCACGCATCTTTAATATAATCATAACCAATTTAATATTGACAATGACTAACGTTATATGCAACAAACTTTGATGTATCCGGAAAAAAATTAACTAATAATTAAAAATCTTCAGCTTCATTTTCGCGGATATTCAATGTTGACTAAAACTAACTATGCACGCAACAAACTTTGATATGTAGCCATAAATTTAGCTAATGAGTAAAAGTCTTCACTTTCATTTTCGCCGAAAGGTGTTGACGTTAATTATTCCTGCGTCGATACTAATTTTTTATTTTCGTTCGCTCTTCCCGTCTCATTTATCACTTCGTGCAATTCTTTATCACCATATCAACCATCTTCTCTCACATATATCATTGTAAGAGTACCGTCCAGAATTTATGCTGTTTCTGGCAATACACAGTTCACGTGAAAGGTATTTTCGTTATGAAAACGCACAATTACACAAGAATCATCATCATCATAGGTAGTCTGTTCGTAGACAGGTCCGTGATTATTCATGGTTAAACTTGGCTCTCCAAATACTCCTATTTCCCGCAGTCTTCTTCATGTCTTGATAGCTCTCTTTCCCTTTCAAGTAATCTATCAGTTGAAACTTTGTCCTACCTAAATCTCCTTTTTCCATCCAGTTTTCCTTCTAGAACTTCTTTAATCATGCTCTCTCTCCTCAGATAATGTCCAATCCAGTTCACCTTCCTCTTTGTGACAGTCTGTATAATCGTTCGATTCTCTCCTATTCTCCCTAGAACTTCCTCGTTTTTCAATCAATCTGTCCATTTATCTTGAGCATTCTTCTCCATGTCCACATTTCGAAGCATTCCAAGAATTTAATATCATTTATCCTTAACGACCATGTTTCTGCCCCATACAAAGCTATACTACATACATAGCATTTTATCAACTTCTAGCGTATATCCTCCTTTATATTCCCCGTTAGAAGGAGTTTACTTTTTCTCAAAGTGCATTTTGCTTTCGTTATTCTAGTCCTGATTTCATCAGTACATTTTGCTTCTGTCGTTATGATTCTTCCAAGGTATTTAGATTGTGAAACTTGTTCTAATGCCTTTCCTCCAATACTTATGTTTAAATTTTCTTCTTCTTTACTTTCCAGTCTTACACCTATATCCTTTAATATCCTCATCAGCAGTACCCAATTTACTCTGTCAAAGGTCTTATGCCAGTCAACGAAACACACGCAGCAATCTTGGCTGTACTCTATTGCCCTTTCTGATATGATTCTCACTATACGGACAGCATCTCTGGTTCCTCGTCCTTTTCTCCTGGGCTTTTCCATGTATAGAGCCTTCGTTTATGGTTTTTGAACCATGTAATAGTCACTACTAGGTCGTTTCATATATATAAACAAATTAAAATAATGTACGCTTAAGAAGCTAAGTTTCTCCATGTTCATTAATTAGCACCAACACCCTTACTAAACTATGACGAATAACACAGTTGTCTCCTAACTTGGGCTCATTTTTAGTTTATTTACCTTGCGATAGTAATGAAAACTCATCCTGAATGCCCATATAGGAATTTACTTAGTCACGCAGGTTGTGTTGTAATTTAAATACCAAATTCACCCTTTAATCATACAAAGTGATGAATATGAATGTATGGAGAGTGAAAGTGGCGGAGGTTCTCAAAATAATGTATTAAGAATGATAAATTATATCTCGTTAATTACAGTTGCCAAAATGTATCCTATATCTTACAATACGAGCTGAACTTGATATATTTACTACCAAAAAGCTTTTGGGGACCACACGATGAACTAAGCGAGCAAATTTTCAGCAACTACACTAAAATAAACTATAATACGACCTATTATTTATTTTCATTTTGCTCTAACACAGTATATATATATATATTATTTTTCACAAAACCTTGTCGATGTCAAAAAAAAACCAATACGAACCACCGTAATTTGGAGAACAAAAGCTAATGTATAAAGAAAATAATGGCTATATTTTTAATATATTCAATCGTCGCAACAAACATAAATTATGATGGATAAACTACGCATATAAAAACTTGAGTTGACAATATTTTGCAATGTATTGCTTTATTTTACTTTTTAAATGTATTATTTCCTAAAAAGAAT
The DNA here is from genome assembly GCA_036926305.1 of Uropetala carovei. Taxonomy (NCBI): domain Eukaryota; kingdom Metazoa; phylum Arthropoda; class Insecta; order Odonata; family Petaluridae; genus Uropetala; species Uropetala carovei. Next base: position 10,207,582 of record JAXCHB010000241.1, read on the forward strand.
GCATACAAAACCTTTCGTTGAAACGCTAACTCCGAATTCCCTGCAAAGGGAACAAACACATTTTAGTAAAGTGGATTTATTTACAGCAAAATGTTTTATTCGTATCGATTAATCCGTGCGTTAAACTAAGAAAAGGATTTTCTATCTTACCGGCTAGAATGGTGTTGCTTTCCTTTCAACTCGTCGCCTATTACTTTAATTCCAACACATAATTTCCGCGAGCACGTAACCTTTACCTGTTTCCGTTAGCCTGCACTCGCGGCATTGCTTTATTTGCTCTTTCCTTTACTGACGTTATCTAGGTTTTATTTCGACATACACTATTGCAGCAATTTAATTTCTCATGTAAACGGTCTGTTTCTACCTTATCTTTTCCGTTTCATCGAAAAAAAATCAAAAATTTCCCTCAACTGCTGCAAGATGCGAGATTAACCCTGAGGATATTATCCCACGGAGTTATGTGGCGCTGAGAGTGCCATTCTCACTGAGCTATTTTCACACTTTTCATTTTCATTCACAAATGAACTCTTTTACCGCACTTCAGTTTTTCTTATTCCTCGGTAGAAGGGTGGAAATTAAGGTCGCGAACTCGAATTCCGACCAAGGCATGGATGTTTGTGTTTGTCACACGGGGTTAGATATAAAAATGGATTAGATGGTCTAAATCTTGCTATTAAATAAAATAGGATTATTATTTATTTTCTGGCTCTCCGGGCGAAAAATTCCCCTCTTAACTTAAACAAGGGCGTTATTTTTTGTTAACTCTTCAATTGATGACGTAAACAGCAACGATTCGAGTTCCTTTCGTGCCGGGCGATTGCCATTTTATTCACCGTAAACACAAGTGTTTACGTTAAATAAAAGATTTTACATTACATGAATGATACACCCGTTTCGGGATTTCAATGATTAGCTGAGAGCAAAATGGATTAAATCTACACATAAATTTGAAATATATTTTTCTTTTCGGGTGCTATCAGAAGAGGCAATGATATAATTTAGCCGCTGCAAAAAACCGCTATGAACAGAATGTTTTATATTCTTACTATAACCTAACCGATATATTAGCTTATTTATAACAGTTTAAAAAAATAACACGTATTCGTTCGGTTTGTCCGTGTTCCTGACGCACTAACTCCTAAACAAAAGCTCATACAGACATCGCTTTTTCGCCAATCAATTCCGTATTTTGTGTCGCTGTTCACGTTTTCAACTACATACATACACTATTAATAACAGGGCCGCCAAGATCTGACACGGACCTTGGGGAAGGGTTAGAATATGGCCCCCATCCCTTTCCCACGGGTCGCGTTATAGAGAAAAACAAAAGCTAGCGAATAAAATATTTAATGTAAATTACAAATGAAAATATAATAGATGTGGAGGTATTTATATGTTAGTTGAAATTCAAATGATGCGTCACTGTAATAATTAATATTTCTACATACTAATATCATACATACTGCATCCTTGAATTAACGTTAAGCACTGAGGGTACTGGCAAGACGGCAAAAATGATAATCCCTATAAAACTTATGCTTATCATTTATATTTTCTGTTACTCGATCAGTTATTTTATTAATATTTTTAAATTTCATCTACTATTTCGGGAGCCCCAGAGGCCCGGGCCCCGGAGATTTTGTCCCGGTATCCCTACCCTCTCGGTGGGCCTGTATTATATTATTAATAAATATTATCATTCTGTATGAACAATATTTTTTGCGAAAGCCGTCACTTTCTGTCCGCTTCAGCAACTTTTTCCTTACTTGTCCACTATTTCCTTCAGTTATTAAACGTTATTTAGCCCAAGCATTTACCTAAAAACAAGCACACGAAACAAGTTGTGTATGAGTCACATGCTTTGCAATACATACGAACCGTAATAATGACGCGAGCTTAGAAGGTTTCCCAAGTCTTTAGTCATTTTTTTTAAATCGCCAGAACCTCTCTCGATCTCGGAATAGGTATTACCCAATTACATCTATCATATTTTTTTCAATCAGAGCTTGGACGCTGTAGCGTTGACTCCGTCCGGAACCGTTTTCTCGAAGCATATCTCCGTCAGAGAGCTCTACAAAACACCCTTTCCCCCTCCCCCTCATCTTCACCCCTCCTCTCTCTCTCTCCCTCAAACGCACCCGCACACACGCGCACACACATACACACCTCTCTACTTCACCCCTTTCCCATTCCTTTTTCCTCACCCTCTTTCTCTAACGTTTCCCACTCCCGCGCCAGCTTCTCTCCGCACCCCACTAATGGCACTAATAGACTCCATAATTGCGACTGCTTCATGCGCAAACGCCCCCCTTCGCGTAAATCTCTTTTCGTCCTCTCCCTTTCGCTACCGAAAGGATTGTCGGCACGAAGGACCTGGAGTTTGGAACTCGTCGGTTGCTTCAGCGACGGTGCGTGCGGAGTGACGTGCAGCGAGTGAGGCGGTTTCCGGTTGAAGGAAAACGATTGCAGTGAAACAGACGAAAAGCGGAAAGCGACGTTGAGTGACGCGACTAACACTTATAGACGATAAATTCACAAGCTTGTAAGGCGTCGAAGAAAAGGATGTATTTATTACTATTGTATACCTGCAAATAAACCTGGACATAAACATTTTATGGATCGTGTAATAAATTAAATTTATTTCTCTGAATCGATAAAGAGCGTGCAGTATAATATTTGAACTGACAACAAAATTACCATTTATTTAAACATAGGTTCTCGATATAATATGTAGTATATAGTATGTTTCGCTCTAGTTATAATTACATGTATAAAATGCTATCATATGATATAAACAAATATTTTCCATTATTTTTAAATCTCCTATTGATAAAAAAAATCATAAAGTTCAACAGATAATTATCGATCTCGTCATAAGGCTGAAAAAATTCAAGAACAAGCATTTAACATTGTTATGGCTATTGGAGATACCTTAGAAAAGTATTTTTTTTAATTGTTTGCTCTTGAAATCCTAAGAATCCATTAATTTCTCTCAAAGACTCATCGAAAGTCAATATAGAAGCTCTGGCATTTATTATAGTTAAATCAATAGTTAAAAGCATTTCATAAATCGCGCAATATCTGATTATTTTGAAACAGGGAGCAAAGTATAACATTTATCATAAACGAACCAACAGGTGAGCAAATAAACTCGTCAGAGCTACATAAAGGATGTTTAACTCGATCCTCATCAAGACAAATGAATTTCCTCTAAATACATGTCGCTTTTTTTTGTAAACCATCCCAACCGAATCATCCGACGCGCCACCACACCAAACACTCCTTTAAGTGATCATTAAAGTCCTAATAAAACAAAGACACGCAACAAACGACCCGTCTCCATTCGTCAACCCATCTAGATAGGGACAATTAGTATTAAGGATATTCATTATGGGAATAGTGGTAGGAGGCAGAGCGCACTTTCCTGTTAAATTATCCCGTCATTTTTCCGTCTCTCTTTCCGAGACACGCCTCCCCTACCTACCAAAAATCCCTTTCCATTCCTCCCCCTCCCTCTTCCCCTCTCGACCCTCTTCCATCCTCACGCTCCTTAATAATGCGACCCCGGGAGTCAGCCGCTAGCGCACTCGTTTCGAGAAATGATTTCCGCCGCAACGCCTCCGAAGAAAAGAGCCCTCCTCAACGCGCCTCCACCCGCTTCACACACCCCCCCCCCCCCTTCCACCCTATATCTCCCACCTCAAGGAGTCACGGGCGACCGAGGCGCCGCCCTAGCGGCGGCTCCGCGTATCACCCGACACGTAGCTGGAATAAAATATTTTTTTTTAAAAAGCGCGTGCAGGAGGAAGAGGAAGACTCGTTGCCACGAGATAATTTTTTATATTTTTTTAATTTCGAACGAGAGAGGCAAAACCCTCCCGACGGACGGACCCCTCCCTTTTTTTTTTACAGTATCCCTTTGATCTCTTTCGACGTCCCCTCTCTCTCGCTGTATCTCACTCTCTTCATCTCTTCTCAATCCCCGAGCCTGTCGCTCCATCCATCTCTTTATGTTCGAAACGAATGACCTCACGCCGTGACGCCTCCAAACCCTTCTCTCTCTCTCTCTCTCTTTATATATATATATATATATATATATATATATATATATATATATATATATATATACATATATATATATATATATATATGTATGTATATAATACACACGTATATCTTTACTCTTCACCGCCACCTCCCCACATCCCTTTCTCTCTCTCTCTCTCCCTCTCTCTCTTTATCTCACTCCCATTCCCCCTCCATTTATCTCAGTCCTCTATCTCCTCTCTCGTCTCTTCCCTTTTCATTTTCCCGCGCGTGTGATTTCACCTTTCATTGATGCTCACCTTTCATTGGTGCGTTAACGCGGCGGCGCGATAATGACCCAGAGTGCGTGCGTGCACGTGTGGGTTCGTTCGTTCTAACGCTTTCGTGATGTGTGAGGAGTTGTATGGTTGATTGGAGGATGGATGAAAATTGCTAGGACTTTTTTCTTTCTCTCTCTCTCTCTCTATCTTTCAACTCTCTCAATGGCGGGAGGAGTCGCGTTTTGTCAAACGGTCTCGCCTAATCCGTCAACGTCGCCTCTTTAGACGTTTTAAATAATTTCTCATAAGCCTATTGCGTAGAGAGAGAGAGAGATAGGTGAGACATCTTTCTTTTGATCGCTCGTACTTGATTGATTAAAGCGACGTGTACGCCTCTTGGAAACGTGAGAGTGTTCATCCGTCGTCAGGTAATGAGAACCAAGTGATCAAATCTGACCTCTTAAATATTCGTCTTAATAATCGCTGATCTGGCATGAAAATAAAAATTCGGAATGGAGTAAGAATTTATATTTTTTCGAATGACTTTTGTTGACTGTCCTAGCTGTTGGCGAATAATGTGGTTCCAGCCAACTAGCACGAGCCGTTTAACATTTAAAAAAAAAACTAGTGATAGCGATAAAATGAGAATCGCTCTAATAAACTTAATGTAGTTATCGATACGTATTTCCTGTCGATATATCCGGTTGATATAATATGCAATTGTATTGTTTGCAATTTATTTGTCATTTGATGTAGAATAATGAATTCATTTGATGAATCGTAGAGAAAAATTTGTATTTACGCGCTAAACAGTACATCACTCTGTGCTTGCGAAGGCCGACGACGTCGCAGAATTTCGTTGTAAATTTGAGCGCATGCAGAGAAGTTTAACCGAGTAACGAAGACGAATTTGGCCGCTGTGTATTTCTCGATTAACCCGTGAAACAATAATAAAACACCAAAAGGCTAAGAAGCAGAAATAACGTTACCCACAGTTAATATAAAATTAGGAAAAATCGTAAAGCATGTATGACAGAACTTGTTTAAATTGGGCGTATGTAATGCAAATTTCCGATTATACTTGAAGGAGACATTTCCCCTTAGCTATTATTACACATCGAGCTGATGTTTTACGACACCAATTTTCCATACTCCGAATGGAATTAAATTGACACAATATGTCTCTCTCCAAACAACCATTAAAATCTCAGAAACCTTTTTATAGCTATTGGAGAGACATTCTGTTTCAAATTTGAACTGAACCGATAAGGTGAGGTCAATAGTACCTTTCTAATGAATTGTACTACGAACCATTTCTATCTTCCCTTGATGTTCTAATGGTAGATATTCTACCGTACTGCTTTTTCACTTAGCACTCGCAATGACTTTCCCCTCGTTCGTCCGTCGATCCTAGTTGTTTCTTCTCCTCCTCTCATTCTCTCTCTCTCCTCTCCCTAAACTCCTAGTCGTTGCCACGCAACTCTTTCACGCCCTCTCCATCGCCTCCTCCCCCCTTCTCCTCCGCCACCTCGCATCCTCCACCCATCTGTACACCCCCACATCGCCTCTCTCTCTCTCCCAATTAATTGACTCACCATAATTAAAGCGGAAGCTTGGTTGGCGGCAAAATAAGCCGCCAAGAACCCTTTGCTTTGCTCCCGGAGTCCTACCTCCTCCTCTTTCCCTCCCTCTCTCCCTACACTACACCTCTTTGCATCTCTTCCCCTCCCTCCTCTATTCGACACGCCACCTCTTCCTTCCCCCCTTGAAGGTTCCTTTTCTGTTCTCCTCCCGGAGCACGCCTTCACGATCACTGCTGCGCGGTAGCTGCACGCAGAAAGGAACTATATACATATACTATATATAATTTTCCTCTGCTGTCACTCCAACACCCTATCCGAATTGTCAATCTCCGGAAGCTCACAATTTTTTATCATTTCGTCAGATTCGTTTCCGAGACTGCGTCTTTTTAACCAAATCCCCTCTCTCTGTGAGATAAACGCTTGAAGTTTCGAGAGATCGGCGTGGTAGGTAGCTTCAAACGCACACACCCACACACACTCACTCTCTCGCATAGCACTGTAACGGGAGAAATGTCTCATTATCATCCCCTTTTCAGGCCGGTTCGCCCTCTTCTCACCCTTCCTCAGTCACCACTCCACATAAACCCCTTCATTATTTCTCCGTCGCGCTCTCTCTCTCTCTTTCTCTTTCTTTCTCTCTCTCCCTATCTCCCTCTCTCTTTCTCTTTCCCTATCTCCCTCTCTCTCTCTCTCTCTTAAAACGTGAAAGCCCAACCCTTTCCCATTACCCACCCGTTTCTCAGACTTCCCCATTCGTTGGGACCCTCATGTCCCGTCTCCTCATAATTTTTTCCCCTCTCTCTCTCTCTCTCACTTCCTCTCCCTCGCTTAACGCGGCTCGAAAATACACACACGCACAAGAACCCTTCAATCTAAAAAAAAATTAAACCTCACACCTTCCGCGCACTCGGACCTTTGTAGAGAGAGGGGGGTGGAAAACGTAAATCCCGTCAATGACGTCTTTGACTCCCCCTCTTTACGGCGCCCGCTCCGGGGAAAACGTTCACGCGTATGACTAAATACCCAGCCTAACAGCCTGCCGAACTGACAGCCTACTCTATGCGTCGGTCGGGTTTCTTTTTTTTTTTTTTTTAACTGGGATGCGGAGGACGAAGGGGGCGTTTATTAAGGGCGCTGCCTTAACCCGTCTAGTCTTGCCGACGCGGTTGCATGGGGCGCGGCTTTCTGCGCACTTGCACTGTGTCGTGATTGACAAGTATCTCGTGAGATTTATCACGCGATATTTTGTCTTTATATCTCCCTTATTTCCAATGGATAACCAATCGTTTTTGATACCCCGTATACATCTAATTTATAAACGTTTGGTAAATGGTTCCCAATATAATGCGTACGTAGGCGCCCTGCTACATTTTTTAAATCGAATTTTATGGGTCTTTGAAACAACGTTGTGTATTAATTCGTATGGCTATCCCAGCGATTGGACGCATTCGTTTGTCGATACAGTAAAATTTCGTTTTGACGAAAATGCCTTTTTTAAGAAAATAAAGCGACTGATTGTTCGGTGATTAGCTAGCTGCTGCGAGAAATCTAGTTCAGTCATACAAATCGATCTGTAAATGTTCACAGCGGAAAATAACATTCTTCTTTCAATTAGGAGACAAAATTCGTGAAGATAAGACTGCATTGAAGCAAGAGACTCTTTAGAACTGATATTCCAAGCTCCAAACCAATCGGCAATGCCATTTTCATTAATTTACTTGATTAAATTTTATCATGAATATGAGCTTTTTACGAAAATGTTAAACAAAATCCTTGGACTACGCTTCCAATTTCCGTTTTTCTTTACTGGATGGACTTAGTCCCTACCCGTTCCGGAATTTTACTGCACCGTATCGTCGCCAATTTATTATTGCCTGAATAGGCCATAAAAATTCCAAATATTTGAGTTACTTATACAAAAATGTTTTTAACGACATCCTTAATAATCAGCTGCAGCAGCATCCCGGTTGCTAAAGTCTAGCTTATTACTTTACGTCCTAAATTAACATCTTTATATGTATATTTGCACGTTCATCTGATTTACATAATTAAGAAATTCTCCTTATTTTAAAAAATTGTCACATTTCATTTTTATACAAACATATATCGATACGGGGGCTGAGAAGTTACAGACAAGATTGTCAATAATTGCAAGACCTGTGAGGAAATTTTATGCATTCGGTTCATTAAATACCTTTACACTCCTTATAATTAAATTAAAACCATCTCGTGACGAAGAAATAGACATATCGAGCAAAAAACCTAACATATGCGTCTGCGCCTAGTGTTAACAACCTCCTGGAAGTGTGAAAATATCAAAAACCTTCCTCATAGTTTCGGATCCGCGACAAAAGCGCCACAGACTAAAGCCACAGAACATGAAAATCCGATAAAAGCCTCACTTGTCACTTTTTCACTGATGTTTACCGCTATAATATTTTTAAACAATTAAACGGGTTGCAATTTGAACGAACTTGCACAGTATGAACAATTCAATCTGGTAATTTAACCACCGCTAGTATAAAAAATTAAACCAGAATTATATATTAGTGAATGTAAAATTGTACCACCAGTAGTATAAACAATTGAACGGGTAATGTTTACCAACAGATGTATAAGCAATTGAACGTGTTTTCTATATGTTTATAATAGTAGAGTAAAATGAAATCAATTAGTACATTTAGATTACGAAGGTGAGGAAGGGGAAGGAAAGGGGGACGATGGGAGAAATCCTTATGAAACAGAAGATATCTATCGACTGGAAATAACATATAGTTCAAGATTATGCAACAAATTAGAAAGTTTACATTACAAAGGGAAGCAAGGGAGGAAGGGAGTAATCCTCGTCAAGCACAGGCAATATAGCTGTTTCTTTTATTCACCTATATCCATTTATATTAATTTTAATGAATTTTTTATTCATTTTCATGATTCATTTCATTCAATTCTGTGAATTTGATATTTTTATATAATATTTTAGTAGTTCAAATAATTATAAATAAGTTATCTCATTCATTTTTATATACTTTATGTCAATGATAGCGTTCATAATACTTGCTAAATAAGGAATTTTCATGTTTTTGGACATTTGCCGGTGGGGCTTTTGTCGGTATTCCCATGGTTTCACCTATCTGAAAGTTATGTACTTCCACCCTAATGAAGTGTTAAAGGAAACTTCAAAGCATTGAGATATCTGAAGATCTTCAGTTTCTTAGCATTCGATTAAGGTTTACATGCTTTCTTTATGGTTTTGGTTAATGTTCATTCCAATGGGGACTATAGACATCGTCAAAGCTCTCATATTATACTACAGAGGACGTATCTCTAACGACAATTGAAGAAAAATCCATTCCTGAAAAATTGCCAAAATCCTCCGATTCTTAGACGACCGTGTAGACCATTGAAGAGTTGCGCGAATTTTTATGGCAAAAAGAATTTTTGAGTAGTGCTTGAGTCAATCCGTCGTTATACACCAAAATACCAGGTACTTAATGTTTTCATCGTTGCATTGATTATGATTCTATAATTATGAAGAAATCGGCAGCACTTTCATTTAATGTCTCTCTCCTTTAAATTGATATTCATACCCAAATTTGGTTTACTCTCTCTAAACTTAACTTTGAAGTTGATTTTTTTAATCCGTACAGTTTAAAAAAAATACTTTTTAGGGCATTTTCCTCTTGTACTTTATGATGAGTATTACTTTTAATTAAAAACTGGCCTCTTTCAGCTCGAACTTTATAAACACAAAAAATTATTATCTGGCAACACTGCTTACCGCGAGATCACACAGCACTTTACATCTATTGAGATGTCAAACGCAAATTCGTAGAAGAGACAGAATCTCAGTTTGTATAGAGAGCTAACAATAAGTAAGGCAATGGTGATGGCGAGCACGACTCCCTAAAATGCTAGAAGCATTAATTCAGAGCGGTGACTGAATCACGCCACGCAATTGCTTCAGGGCTAAGAATCAATGAATGAAGAATTTATGAGCTTTTTAGGTAACCGGAAAAGTTACTAGGTTGAGAGTATTACCTCGTACTATGTTATTTATTATAATATAAAATCTTTCGTTCCTTGTTTACCATTGAATCAACAAAAATCTCACTAATGAACTCTGTTATTGTGACGATTATTGAAAGTTGCCTGTTCGCATAACAATACTTGATATTTAGTAAAAGAATTTTTAAAGACACAATTGCAGAAACAAACGTATTGAAAGACTTCGTAATAATTGAAGTAGGAAAATAAAAATGACTACCCAGGTTTCGAATCAAAGAGCCAACATCAAGTACGAAGTCTTCCAATAAATTTGTTTTTACTAATTTCGTCTTTAAAATTCCGATATGAAACTCCACAAAGTGAAATCAAGAAACTTCAGAAACTTAATATTTACGACTAATAGGCAGGATAACTCAGACTGTCACAAAACGGTTGGACAAACCACATTCGCATCTGGTATTTTTTGTAACGTTTTTGTGGCTACTGGAGTTATCCTGAATCAGAGTCAGAAATAGTGCCTCGCGTCTAGAGCCGCAAGAGGGTTAGTGCTAACAATAGTATGGACTTAATGAGATAGGAAAGAAAGGTATAGAATGAAGTTGAAATATTCCAAAAACAAAGAAGAATATATCCTAAATGATTATTACGATCAATATAAGCTATATTAGGCGAAGACTAATCCCAAACGATCATAGAAAAAAATCATTAGCATTTCTACGTATTAACACTCGAAGACATTGAACAGCGTAGTGACCACTTTTGGCGCCCTGGGCAGAGGATTTTTTGTCGCCCCAAGATAATCTAATAAAATTATAAGTACCTATTTTAAAATGGGTATTTAACTAAAATAAACAATCGTTTCTTTACAGATTTATTTTTTGAGCTTTATTTGCAGCAAAAATATTGATTATGTCATTGGAATCTATATTTTTGGCAGTGTCATATTCAATAGATAAGATGGCTAGACCAGATAATCTCTCTTGGTTCATTGATGACCGTAGGTCATTTGTGATCACTTTCAGTTTTCTAAAAGAACGCTTTCAACTTGAAATTTCTGTGGCGAATGTCAAGAAATTCTCAGCAAAATTTCAACATTGGGAAATGAACTTAAAGCATCATATTCGTGAAGAAATTCCAATATTTCTTTCTGCCAAATTTTTACACCTTTTATAGAAGGCCGTGGGAAATTCTTCGATTGACCCGCGTTCATCCACATTGATTTTATACATATACGCAGCATTTTAGAGGAATTCATCTTCAGTCGTATTATATGTACAATATAAAGCACAATTTAAAAATTTTAAATTATTATCAACATCGTATAAAGATGTAAATCGTGCCTACAGTTGCCATCGTGTCATTAAATTCCTCTTTCTTCCTCTTATTTTCGGGATCCTTTTTCATCGCATGATGTCTTTGCCTCTTCCATATACACTTCCAGTAGTGACTTTGAACTTTTTGTGTCTGGTACCAAATTGTGGATCAATCCACAATTACATCGGCAATCTGAACAGATTTAGTGAGGCGGTTGATCTTCTAACAAGAAAAATATAAATTGCACGTCGTTCTGCTTTAGCAAACCTTCAATATCTGTGCATTCATTTTCATTTTTAAAATTTTATTAACATCCTATAAACTTGCTTCAATTGTAACCTCAATGAATTCACAGCATTTGCTCTTGATGAACATCGTGTTGTGCCATGTTTTTTTAACATCAACTTAAGGACCTCCATGAGTACAACCCGCCTCGATGTGGAACTAGCAAAATAAATTAATAAATTTGCCGGTTATACTATTAGGAGGATTTTCTGACGATTGAGCTATTACATTTTGTAAAACTAGTGCATAAAGTTCAAATTTTTAGATTATTTCTGAAGCGATTTCGTATCCCTTTTAATTTCTCATATACGAAGTATATTGAGAAAGTATTGTAATCGCGAAAAATTTCGATCTTCAGATTTTCATGGAAATATGCGTTTTAAGTGTACCTGAGTCCGAAAAAGTTGTTTTCGCAATGCCGTCTGTCTTTCTGTCCATCTGTCCGTCTGTTCGCAGCTCTAGAGCCTACACGGTAGAGCGAAAATGAATGGAATCTTGAACTTAAGCATTTTATCATACAGAGTAGAAGCCGTGAATAAATGGTTGAAATTGCTCAATAATTAAGGGCAGTTTATTCTAGGCAATTTAAACAACAATTTGATTTTCTCAAAAACGGCCCTAACGATTTTGATAAAATTTCGTACAGATATTTGAGTTTGCAATAATACTACATAGTTCATATTTATCAAAAAATGAATATAAGGCTATTTTATCTTTGGGCAACTTTAATAACAATTGGATTTTCTAAAACTCAGCTCATACGATTTTCATCAAATTTCTCATAGTTGATGTTTGTAATGATTCTACTTATTGTTAGTTCATATTTTTCAATAGATAACTAAACGACGCATTAATATATATGAAACTTTGTACCGATTTTTCGATTTGATAGTAATAAAATGTATAAATTCCTCCTCAATAATTACTTTTTTATCGACGACTTGGATGAAAATTCTGCTCGACTAATGTAATGCGACAGGGCGCACACATTTTTGGGGACGAGGATAAATAAAAGAAATTACATTCAGAGCGTAAAGAGTAGAAGCAGCCAATTAATTTCGCGCACATTAACCTATGACTTGGTACAGTCATGATCCTTCAGCTGAACCTTAGGTTGGCCGTTGCGAAGAGATCGAAACTGTAACCACATTTTGTCAAGTGTATAATATGACTTCCATTTGGCGCCCCCTTACGAAGCTGCGCCCTGGGCCCCGGTTGTCCCGCCCTCACTAGGCTCTGTATATATATATATATATATGCAAATACTTATATTATAAAGGATGTGATAGTATATTTGAAAAAATAATTAATTAGTCTCAGAAGATTTGAAAAATTAATTAAAAATTTTCAAGAATAGATTTCGATGCGCTATAAATATTTCTATAGCTATTTTTAAAACATCTTAAATAATTTATTTTTGTATTTTCGATTCATATACCTTTTTATTTATTTTCGTATTAAGTGAAACGCGTATATATTTAGCTATTCCTCATTATAAATTCCATTTTCATTCAACTCAGAAGAGATATCTGCAAACAGATGACCTATCAAAAGAATAAAGTGTCTCAAGATAATTAAAATACCTTATTAATTTGCCCGTTAATTCTTATAGAACCTTTAAGAAACGCTTATTTTCCCAACCTTCAAGGATGCTAAATTAAATTACCGAAAATAGTTTGGGTATTTCTGAGTCATTTGATCTCGTCAATTATGCTGCTTTTATGTGAATTCGATCGGGAACTTATGTTGAACGACACATAACATTTACAAGTTAATAAACTTAGTATTTTCATCATTGCCTTTATAGGAGTTTTTCAACGTTGGTTAATTTTACCCCCTCCGCCAACATATATACATTTATTTGAAAAAATAAGCAAACAAAAGTTATTTAAACAAAAAACTGCCTAAAATGAACGGCCGTCCGTTTAAAATACGGAGGATATATTTGAATCATCTTAATGCCGACGTTGTTAAATAAAAGTACTCAGGCGAAGAAAGCGTCGCCCTGATTACTTGTATTATATTTTGTTCCTCTCGCTGAAGAGACCTAATGAAATATCACAAGTTTACTCAGGCGACTTTCGAGTCATCCATTTCCCTCGTCCGGTACTCTCTCTCTCTCTCTCTCTCTCTCTCTCCCCCTCTCTCTCTTTATAAGCGAAATTTATCAATTCTGACAAATTGGAACCATTGTTGCGAAGTCATACCCGCCTTGGCATAAACGAGAGACCACTCGCCGTCTAACATTCTCCTCGGGGAAACTGTCGCGGGGAAAAAAATTCATCTCAACTCCGTGAAAAAAATAAGTAAATCAAGAATTTTATTCGTAATAATTTCATTTAATCAAAATTCGAGAGAGAAATCGATACCGTCCCCTTCCGGCTATTTTCCATCTCCCAGCTTATCCTCATCCACGCATCCTCCTTTCTCTCTCTCTCTCTCCATACTGAGTCTCTCTTGCTGTCTCCTGGAACCTTCCCTCCCAATTGTCCTATGTTTACGCCGAGTAAGAGGAAGAGAATGAGGGAAAGAAGCAGGACGAGAGGGAGGAAATAGAGGAAGCAAAGAGCAAATGAGAGTAGAATGGGAGAGAGAGAGGGAGGAAAATAGGGAAGAAAAGAGCAAGTGAGAGGAGGCAACAGAGGGAAGAACAATACATAGGGAAGGAGAGAGAGTGAGAGGAATAGAGGAAGAAAGAGGGGAATAAGAGGAGAGAGAGAGGAAAACAAGCAAATACCAAGAGAGAGAGAGAGGAGACGACAGAGGGAAGAAGTAACAGAGGGAGGGAAAGAGAGATAGAGGGAGAGAACTGGAGGGTGGTTGAGAGGAGGAAATAAAAGAGAAAGGAGGAGGAGGAAGGGAAGCATGGAATGAGAGACAAGAGGGAGCTCCACTTGTCATGCCAATTACGTGAGATCACTTGTTATCGTTCCCACCGCCAAAAAAAAAGACTTCGCGCAGAGAAAACCCTAAATGTCGCCCCTTTTCCTCCAGAAAATTTCCCCGAAATACTGTGCGCTTTGCCAAAAATGAAAAAAAGAACTGAAAACCTTTTCCGCCAGCCTATATTTTTTTTACATGCTATATCTCGCCCCGTGACATTTTTAACGCCCGCTCCGTCAGCCGCGCGCGCGTATGCATGAGTCGCTCCCTTTTTCGCTGTGCTTTTTTATCTCTCTCTCTCTCTCTTATACTCACTCCTCTCTCCCTCTCTCTTCGTGCATCCTGTCGCCAATTAGTGCTAATTGTGCACTCGAACCTTCAGAACACACACTCACCCCTCTCTCCTCTCTTTCTCCGTAACCTCTCCGCCCCAATTCGATTGCCTTTTCTCTCTCCTTTCTCCCTCTCTCTTCCCCCTCTCTCTCGTCATGATTATTTTATTTTCGTCCCTGATTATTGTATTTTTTCAACATTCATTACCGCGTATTTATTCGACGCTCACGTTTTTTAAATATAATATTTTGGAGTGTCATCTCCACCCCCGAGAATTGGAGTAAAAAATTTTTTAAAAACATAATTGATATTTCTCAGTGGAAATGTATATTATTAACCCTCCTGTGACCCTCCTTCCCACCTCAGCGAACGTCCAGGGAAAAAATAAATCGAGCGAATAAAAAAGAAGCGTGAATTACGATAATTATGTCAAATCGACGATTACCGCAGGGATGGGTTGTTTTTATATATTTTTTGTATTCAAATCGCTCCGACCGTATTTACGACGAAAGAGAGAGGGCTCCTAAAAAATTAGTGTCACGCTCTTCATCAAAACGTACGTACGTGTGTGTGTGTGTACGTATGTGTGTGATGGAGCAGTGACTGCATCGCTCCCGCTTCGCTCTTGAACGAATGTGTCGTTTTTTCACAATTGACGGATCCAAGTTTTGAAAATGTTCGATTTCCCGTCGAAAAAGTATATATATAAAACTCGATGATCCTTGAAATTTAATTACGTCGTTCACGCTTTAAGTCGCCCTTTTTGCAACTCGCTGATACCCTTGACTGTTCACAGTTCTCTGACCTCATTGCCAAAACATAAAAATAGTAAAATTTGACTAAAATACGCGTTTAAAACGGCACAAGACTTGACTCCGTATGGGAACGATTTTTGTGGAAGGTAGGTTTTTTATCAAGTTCCTTGTTCCATGCAGGGCATTGTATTTGATTTCATCTGCGTAAGAAGTTCCCCGAAAGATCTCATTCCTCCTGTAACGATTTAATTAAAGCTCAAACATATTCTAATAGACGTCAGATTTTGAATTCACTTCAATTTTGTTTATTTTCATACTTGACGTTTCCCAAAAATTCTTTCCCAATTCTTCCGGTAAAAATTTCAGACAGATTTTGCGTTTTCTCTTTAAGATGAGCATTTTATTAATATAAAATTCGGGGATTAAATCTTTTGTTAAATACATTCGATTTTTGATATTATTAATGATGTAAAGACTTTAATTTATATTGACTAAACAGACGACAAAATAGTTGAATAAAAATTTTAATTGAAATACAGGGTGGCGCAGGAAATTATCTGCTATTAAAATCTTACATAGAATCTATAATTGCATATTGGCGGGAAAACTCGCGCTATCCACCCTCGTATTACTTACGCGAGACTCGTATGCCTTCTAGCGGTAGCTCCACATAATAGTGCATTCACCCATGCGATTCAGTCTCCGTCCGTATCATAGTTGCTGTTTTATTGTAATAAAAACAAATATTTTGGTGGACCGAATTCATGTACAGGTATGACAAGACAAGAATTTACTTTGAAATAAGTTTAAAAATTCTAATTCTAACACGTTTTTTTCGATCGGCCTACTGACGATGGAATCGTTGATTCCGAAATGCGTATATTAGGCATTTTTTTAGAAAGGAAGTTCTCGTGCGTGGTTTTTGGCTGATGTGTAATTGTGCGTGTGTGAGCAAAAAAAGTCCCTGGCGTTGGGGTAATTCCCCCTAAAACCGGAGTGCGTGAGATTGTGTGTGTTTGGTCCCCGGCGTGATGTAAATTCCCCTAAACCAGTGTGAACGTGAGTACTTTCCTTTTAAAATAATTTTATGGTTATTAGGAAGGTTGCTCACTGATTATAACACCTCGATTTGATTTGTGTTTTTAGAAGAGTTGTTTTTAGTGTAGACGGTACCAAATGAAGAAACATGCGGTAGCCTAGATTACCCTAAAAAGAAGTTGGCACCCAGTGTACAAACTTTTTAAAGGCATTAAAAGAAAATGGGGTCTAACAGCTATCGTTAATCAATTTTAAATATATATTTTATATTTCCTTCTATAACAGATTCATGAAAATTCTTCCCAAATGATTATCTTCTTTATCGGGAAAGGAAGGAGTGGTATAGTCGATCCGAAATCGGAAGACTCCTGGCCTACTTAGAGCAAGTAGCCAATCACGAACGTTTCCCCTTCCATCGCCCCTCTCAACTTTCGTGCGGGAGAGCAGATATCGGTGCACGCTGCCAGCTCTTGCTCAGCTGATATACTACGCAGTTTCTAAATAAAATACTTCCCATCCTTCTTTTTGATCCACAGCAAGGAAACGGCGGTAGAAACGGCAACGCAGTCCGATGCGATCTCTTCGAGAGCAGGAGTGAGACTGGTTTCCTCCCCACTACCTTCCCAAACAAACAGTCTCCTATTGCCTGCTGCTAACTGGTTTCCGCCCCTTTTCCGAGGCCAGGAGTCTTCCGATTTCGGATCGACTATAGGGATCATTGTTTACATTGGGTCTCTAGGTAAATAGTTGGACACGATCTTTTAATATCTACAGTCGACAGAGTTACTGTGTCACTTTATCTCTGCAATGTTCGTAAATTAAAAATCCGAAGGAATCTACCGAAAATGTCACGAATCCAAAGAAATATTCGGGGAGAGAGTTTCAACAATATTTGCTGAAAGGTATCAAATGCTGATTGTAGCTACACAGAACTGTTACAATACCAAGAATTATCTGCACTAAATGTTGAAATGCCCTGATCACTGCTACTGAGGATTTTTGTTCATAAATATGACGAACATCTTTCTAAAAATTAAATATGCTGGAACCAGATATCTTTATATGTAATTATAGCTTGCAAACTGCCATTATGAAATTCTTAGTCATAATTACTTCTGTAAATGATATTACAGTTTAGAAACATGAAAAATGTAGCATATTAAAGTCAATCAATTGAAATTAGATTAAATTTGTATGAAAAATGCTATCCGTGGTGATACTCCAAGAAATAGGATCATTTATACAACGTCTATTCTGTATTTACAATTTGAATCTATTTAAATATAACTGTGTTGAAAGCTTCCCATGTATTTGTAAACTATAAAATATACGAGATCCCATTATCTTTCGAGTATTAAAAATTTTCCTGATTAAGAGAAAATCACGACACGAAGCATAAATTCAACGCCAATTTTACTCAGGTTGCATCGGCTGAGAGTTGCATCAAGTAAAAAGCAAACCTTTCGCTTAATCGAAAACACCCAGAAAAACAAAAAAAAACATCCAATGAAAAAAAGAGACAACCTCGTCAAGACATCTTACCCTCAATTTTCCTCAAATGCACCAAACCACCCTCTCTCCGCCTTTCCTCCTCATCCACCCCCTCGTGCCCTTTAGTCCCGCATCTCATCCGACCACCCTCCCCCTCCCTCTCCAACCCCTCCTCTTTTCACCCTCCGGACGTCCCGAACCCCACCCACCCACCCTCTGAAAATAAGCCACGCCCACCCTCCCACCCGTCCGACCAATCCCGTGTGTCGCGATTTCTCCCCTTCCACCGTTCCCCTCCACGAAAGCGGCATCACGTGCCTCTCGGGTCAATCCGGAGTCTGCGGGTTAGGAGGAGACTGCAGAGGATGAGGAGAGGAGGAAGAGGTAAGGGGAGGTGTGGAGGGAAAAAAGGGAGGACGAAGAAACCAGCAAGAGAGAGGGAAAAGATAGTTCTCGGGCGGGAGAAAAAGAGGGTAAGGTGAGGAGAAGGGATGGAAGTAAAAAGGATTTGGAAGACGAAGCGGCGGCAGGGGGAGGGGGAGAGGGAGAGGGGGGGGGGGAGGAAGGGGGAAAAGAGAGGGAATGGAAGGTGATTTTCGAGATGAGTTTGAGGAGAGATGGTTTCTCCGGAAATGGATCCTCCCAAACCCGGTTCTCCAGTGATTGGGACTTTTGGAAGGAAAGGTTTTACGGGACTGAGAGTAGAGATCGGAGAGAAATGGAGAGAGAGAGAGAGAGAGTTAGGAGGAAAAGTAAGGGTTGAACGGCGGTAGGGTTAGTGGAATGAAATATTCTAGGTTTGGTATTCCAATGTGGGATTTTTGGTGAGAATGTCTAAAGTCGAAAGCATAAATCGACGGTTAGAAATAACCCGGTCCAAAAAAAATGCGCACCCAGAATATAAACATACGATTTCCGGCTAATAATGACGGGGTTAAATAAGGAAACCGTCGTTTATTTTTAAAATTTGATGAGTTCAAAAGCTCTTTCACTAAACAAAAGTTTTTGGCACTCGTAAAACTATTTTAATCATCAGTTTTCTGGTAATATCGAGGTTTGAAAAAAAACATCTATGCGAACGGGCTTTTATATTTTTAGCAATTTTTGGCGGCTTTCGTATATGGTTTGCGATATAACTGAAACGCTCTGTAAGAGATAAACCTTTTAGAATAAGGGGAAAAAAAGTTCTTTTTCAGTTTTTTCCAGCAACGAGAAAAATAAGCATTAACGCCAAGTCATTGATGAGACGCTAAATAAGAATATTTTTTGTTTTCGACTCTTCCTCGGGGTACATAGTGGAAATTTATTTCAGATATCGCATAATTTTTTCTCCTAAAGAGATAATTCAGTCGTAAATTTATCACACAAAGAAAAGCAGACATCAAAGGACACTGTTTAAACATTGCCAATTTGTTAAAAATAAAATTTACTTTTTCAAGAATTAGCTCCAAAAATTTAGACCTTCCTATATCGATACTTATGCATCGCATTCGTAAGCGATTTGATTAAAAATTATTTTACGAAAAATAATTTTGCAGCTGAAGTCTTAGAAAATATGCCTTCTGATCTTAACATCGCAGATCTAATCTTTTCGTGGGCCCAACAATTTGCCCTACCAATCGCAGTTGCTTATATGTGTGATTTTAAATTACTTTTCTGCCATTTTGAGCTAATAATGGTATTCTCAAATGTTGAAAATCGTCACCGAGAGAAATTTTTAGATCTCCAAAAATAATCCTTTTAATAAATCATACGTTTTCAATCCCTCCGTCCTTCAATTTTTATTGTTTCAATGGCAAATAGAATAAAATTTTGGTAAACGCCAACGCGTCGAAAAATCACTAGGTAAATTATTAATACGAAAATAATAATAAATGTTTACACTTATATATCAACAAAATAGTTTTTCTTACCAACCTCGGATAAAAACAATAATTTTTCCACACTGATCCTTCGGAAGTTGGCGAGAAAAAAAGCGAGACCAATTTTCCAGATAAAAAGGAAAAGACAACGTGATCTGACAGAGGAGTTTCGCCAGAAAGAACGAATCGTGCGGAAGTGGGTTTAGATTCCTACGCTAAACATTTATTCCGATCCGACTTCTCACGTCAAAAACCCCTTGATCCCGGTATTCTGAAAGCCTCGATCGGACCGCCGCCGCTTTCCTCTTAATTGCAGCCGAAGATTTACGGTCAGCGCCGCAGAGATCGGCAGAGGGATGGTCATTTCTCAGTGGACGACGAACCACTTCGGAATGGACCCAATGCGATCGAGATCGGTATCATCACGCGCTTCGGAAGTTGCGGCGCGATTGGCTTACGTGTGTGTGTGTGTGTAATACAGCCGAACTCTTACACTCGATAGATGGCAGTTGCGATTGTACTTGCGGTCTCTTTCTTTTTCTGGAAAAACTGCTTCCGCATAGTAGCTCTGAATAAGAAATGTTGCAAAAAATCTTTTCGTGGCTCAATTGCTTCGTTTCGACCTGAAGAGACAAGCGAAAATATTAATTTAATTTATTACCCCGAAAGATAGCCGGGGATGCGGGAATTTTAATTATCTTTCGCTTTACTGGAGGAAAATGCATTCCTAATAGCAACGAATTAACTTAATGGTCCTTTTATTATTTATCACAAGAGGAAAAATTAGCAGTCGAACTTAATACAACCCAAGGATTAATGATATTTTCTCACATGGACGCGAAAGAAAAATATTGGTTGGAAATGCTATCTGCGAAATATCTGGGCGAAACTTCTTTAAATATTCTTGAAATTTTGGACGATAATGTATCACATGCGTGGGTTTTTGGCAAAAATTGAATTATGAGAAACGAAGATTTGCCTAAATCTCGCGTCTCAATAACAAAGCTTATTTTTCAGAAGTGGTTGAGGTGAGAATATTATTTTACTTCTAAGATTTATAAGTAAAACATGGGTGGAAATTTTTTTCATTAACGAAATGCCATTTTTATTATCTTATTACTGTGCTTTAATTTTATTTCTCTCGCAAGCTGTTCTAATCATGAAACTTATAAAAAGGACTTCGCTGAAAATGCCTGCCTGCCTAACTTTCATGAGCTTACTTGGTGATAAGACGGCGCTTTTTTTGCGTTAGATCTAATAATAGAATATATGTGATAGATATTCATTCAACGCCATGGTTGCACCAAAAATGTTCCTGAAAAAGTTCTTGGGTCTTTGCTGAAAAATTATTACATGGCGAGGCATACTGATAAGTACGATAATATATAAATTTAAAACTCTATAAAGCGCCTATAGTAATAACTGTCAATCCATTGCCTATAATAAGTCGGGGTTCCGCAACCTTTTCAATCTGGTGAGCACCAAGTTACAGACAAGAGTAGCCGGCGAGTAACACTTTACTTTTGTAGAAGTAGGAACTACCATAAATAAATCAAATTAAGCGATTAAAACGTCCTTTTGCATGTTTATAAAAAATATGCGAACAAATCAAATTAATAGTACCAGAGAAGGCGATTTTTAGCATCGTAGAAGTACACGGCAAGACTGCTAAAGAACACCAGGTTGCTGACCCCTGGCCTAAGTGGATGTATTCCTTTCATAAAAACTCTGCTGTAGTAATTCCCATAACCACAGTTATTTTTAGGGCCACACATTATATCTTAAATATTGATAACCAAACGGAGGCTTCATTCAAATTCCATGGCGGCCACCCTCGTGGATCGCTCATCTAGTGGACCTTATCTATATAGTAATAATCAATCTATCCTCGGTGAATCAGACAAAATAAATTTCTCAAACCCTTTTCGTCACCATAGAATTTCCGCCTTAATTTGTTTCCTATAAACACTTCGCGCATTTTTCTCATAATCGCGCAACCTTCCAGCAAATTTTCCAGCTGGAGAAAAAATTAATACGCAGTAGCTTAACGCGTGCTTATTAAAATAAAAAGGCATATACATATATTTTTTTTTTCGTTTATCGCCGTCACCGACTGTGGGATGGGGAAGAGGGAGATGGATAGTACATATACTTTTTGAGTCATCCGTCGATTCACGTTTTATCGGCTTTGATGCAATCTGCTCTCCTGGAACGGGAGGAGGAGGAGGAGGAGGGGACGAAAAAAAAGGAGACCCGTGCTTCCGGAAGGGTCCAAAAAAACGCCTTA
The DNA here is from genome assembly GCA_036926305.1 of Uropetala carovei. Lineage (NCBI taxonomy): Eukaryota > Metazoa > Arthropoda > Insecta > Odonata > Petaluridae > Uropetala > Uropetala carovei. The sequence continues at coordinate 10,229,725 of JAXCHB010000241.1, forward strand.
GGTCTGCACAAAAGAGGGGTTAAACGGACTCGCCCCATGTCCTCCGCTTTGGAACGAGTCACTATAATACCGGGCGAATCTCCTCCCACTCTTCTTTACGAGGTTTGATAAGAGCGAGAGAGAGAGAGAGAGAGGGAGACGAGAGACGAAAACCTCATCTTCTTTTCGGAGTCTGTGGTACCGCCCCTTGATCTTCGCCACGCCCCCAACCCATTTCCTTGGCCTGAAAGACGCCCCACCTTTTTTACGTTTCGACTGACGAGATGTGGAGGCGGGTTAAGGGGCGGGAGAGAGGGAGATGGAAGGGAAACCGGACGAGTCGGTGGAATAAGGTAGAGGAGAGATAAGGAAGAGGGGAAGGAAGCGAAAGATTTCTTCTCGTGTCGTCTCCTGCTCTCCCGCAGTCCGTTTCTTTCCCGGTCCCTCTTCTATTCCGCCGCGCGATTTTTTCTTTTTTTTTCGTCGCGCTATGCAGTTCTTATTTTGTTTTTTTTTCGCGTCCCAACGAGAGATCCTCTCGATTGGATTTTTTTTGCGTGGACAAAATTTCCGTCGCTACGGTTTTTCGTATTTTCTTTTACTTATTCTTCCAATGGTTTAGCATCAACATTTGTTAAGTCTTGGGTGAGACGTTAAAGCATGGGAAATTTTACTGTATGAACTTCTTTAATAAATGGATAGGATACTCATTGCAGTTACTTATATAAGACCTTTATGAATATGTCAACCTGTCCAAAATTAAAAACACATTTCCTTAATATTAAGTACCTATGTATCTATGACGACAAATATATAACAAGATCCCTATGAATAACGTATTGCCGAATACCAAAGAGTAATAACGTGAATAGTTTATCTTTTTATCTAGTTTGTTTTCTGATGAAATTCCATGTGAAAATTTAGCGTTATGCAGAATAATACTGATTAATTATGGCATAGTGCATTCATTCCTCTCTATATAAAAAGAAAGGATAGCAAAAAATCTCACGTTCATTGTTTCTGTCTTCAACTGTGGGTTCAGCATTACCAGACAACATTTTTAGCGTTATATCTTACTACCACTCAAAAATATATTCGTTAAAGACATGTTAAAATGTTCACTTAACGTAAAAATATAATTAAATAACTTTTTACCTCGTAACAACAGTCTTTTATAGTGAAAAAGAAAATAAAATCATTTCTGAGACCGAGATATTTCATTGCTTTTATAGTATTCCTAATCCATCTAACCAATAAAAATCCAAATTCCTCAAAAAATATTGCCAAGTATTTTGGATCCAATTCGAAATCGTGTTCCGATTTTGCCCGATTTCATCTTTTCACCCTCTCAATTGGTTGCCACAATCTAAATGGATCATCAATTGCAACACATTAATTTACACGGAAATGATATCATTAAGACATGGAATTACGCTTTCATTGTAGGAAAAGAGGGATTGGAATTAGTGGTGTGTGTGGATATAACCGAGGGAATGAAGAGATTGAAGAAAGAGGAAAGGAATCAGAAAAAATCTGATGTGGCCAACACATGACTTCTCCATATTTGGGGTATAGATATTTAAATTATTATGAATAGCATTATAAGGTAAAATTATTATTTCGTATCGTAAAAGAATACAGTCTTCCTTATTGCCGTAAATTAGGTATGTTTTGAATATGTTTACAGAATTCACCGCTACATGGTGGTGGCGCTGTATACTGGAAATTTACGAATAAGCAAAATATCTCCGAAATGGATGGTTCTACGAAAATTTGTTTCAAACAAAAGTTGGAAAGAATGTTATTTTCTATAACTTTGTCCCTTATAAAGATTGTAAATAGCGTTTTAACGAACATATTCGATGAAAACAGAAAACCTTTTATTTATAAATAATTCCTAAACAATAATTGCTATAGAAAATTCTTTCAAATGAAAGTTGTAGGAAATTACATTCTCTATAACCTTAGTATAGAATTGTATATACAATAATGATGTTTTAACGGAGAAATATCGCAAAAACCGAATCGGGTTTCGAATAAACCTCGACTTCCGGTTACCCGTTATTGTCCAAAAACTAATCAGTTCTTTGTGCTCATGCTAAAGTGTTATATATAAAGTTTGGTAACGATATGGCAAGTAATTTTTTGAGTTAGAGCGCCCACAATCACATACACACACAGACATCATTCCGAAAATAGTCTAAAATTGTTCTAGGGACCTCAAAACGTGTATTTCCGTTAAAATCTCGAAGTCGATTTTTTTCGTGATCACAATACTTTCCCATTACTTCGTATGGAGAAAGTAAAAAGAGTAGAAAGGAGTAAAGATAGAGGATGTGATAATAACAAAATGACAAAATAATCCCAGTGAAAGAAAGTTTTGCAACAATAAATACACGGTAGGAATTTTGATATTACTAGCATATTTATGACTCGATATATTTCGACTATTTCAACTTATGAAGGCGTTTTACGTATTAAAACATCAATTAGACATAATTCTATTCTTAGAATTAAATTTCCTCACTAAATACCGAAATTATGAGGCGATTTTTTTCTAAAACGGTAATCCAAAAATATATTACTTATAGCAGTGTCCAATTGTACTAGAGATTAAATACCTCGAAGCGGATCAGTGTAGAGCTGCCCGATCGAGCATATCAGAGATTTTGATAAACATGAGATATCAGGAAATGAAGTGTAAGAGAATGGAATACAAGCGGAAATTATTCGAAAAGTTTAATAGCTCCGAATTCTTCGGGGAAGTGCGGGGCGTAATTGTACCCACCGGTGATATTTAGCGTAGGGAAAGATCAGAACGTACCAGAAAATACGTCGAAATAATCGCTGAAATCGATAGATACTACAGATCAATCTTTCAAGCGCGATAAAACAGGCTAATAGATGCTTTGACTAGAATGTATGCTTGGTTTAATATCACCCCATGCCATACGCTATTGCCGGATTGCAGGACAGCAATTTAAGTGTAAATAATCCATCCCCCTCCTGTCGCATTCAGTCCTGTTTGTTCTACCTAAACAACTGTCTTATGCTGTATGGTGATATAATACACATTTTGCCAATTGAATTAATTGTTCTTTTAGTGCTTTTCTTTTACGTTCGAAATAAACGGTAAACTTTCAGGCATTTAGAAACATAAAAAGCGATTTTTACTGCTCCGTTTATTTTGCATTTTCGCGCGACTTCTGTTAATAAAAGTCGCATAAAAATCGGACCAGCACGGTCATTAAATATAAAGTCATTTTCGTATTTCCAAGGGCTGGAAATGTATGTTGAATTAAATTAAAGGGTGCACTGAAATTTTTCAAAAATACATTTTCCCTTAATTACGAAGAAAAAGAAAACGAATGCCCTGTTCTCTCTAAACGTACTGGGTGATTTTTCCATTTCCTACCTGCGCTAAAAAAAAAGGAGAGAACTACACCAACAAAACGACACGCCAAATAAACGAGTAGTCAGGTCTTCGAGGAGGAAAAAAACAGGATGCTTTAACCTTAATCGCAAAATCGATCCTTTACCGCGCGGCGTTTTATCCGCCGGTCATTACGTCCGAGCACGGAGGTCCGCACACACACACACACACGCACCACGTCCTCACATGCGCACGCATTAGGGCTTCCTCTCTTCTCTCGTGTTCCCTTTCTCCATTTCGGTCAGCTCTTCTGATTTTTATCGCGGCGAGTAACTCTTGAGAAGGAGAAAGAACCGGAATCATAGGGTCAGTTGGACATGAGCTATCTCAGATCGGTATCTCGGATTACTACTACTGGGTCTGCGAAGAGCTCTGCAATTCCACGAGGGTGGGAAACCGCCACGCTCCGTCCCATCGACTGCCGCTCTGGATTTCTTTCTTTTTTTTTTACTGTAGATCGAAAGGAGATATATAAGCAAGCCCTCTCCGTGGGGGGTCACCGGTTCGAACCTCTTGATGATGAAGAATTTATTTTGCGATTTCCTTACGTACGTTTGTTCGCAAGTACAAACTCCATACTAAATGTGGAAATGGTCCCGAAACAAAATCGTCAGAAAGAATACTGCCAGGTGATTATTTGTGGAGTTTCTCAGTATTACTAACGATTTAGAGCGATAGAATTCGTTTAAATATGACAGGATTGTGACAACGGCGGCTAAATTTATGGTCCTAAATTTTGCAGTAAAACATTTTCAGGTACATTTTTAAACAAATAATGCTTCATTCATCGTCGAAGTAAAATAGAATGTTTTCGATTCGCCGTAGATAAGCCATACAAAAAACTACATAAGCCAGTAAACATTTTAAAATACATTTTTAAGTTTTAATTACCGTACTTATCAGAATATAAGGCTATATTTCGTTTTTACAACTAAAGGTTGGAAGGTTGTCTTACGAGTATATTTGCGAACAAGGAAATAAATAAATAGTGACAATGATCGCGACTAGTCTAGCATAGTTCAATTTTATTATTTATCTTTATACAGCACATTGTGGTGACAATTTCAAAAGTGTAAATAAAAATAGCTCCAACTGTCTCGTTTAATGTATTTATCTCAGAATAACTTTTAGAATATTTTTCGACAAATTAGCTTCTGTAAAGGATGGGTGTCTTATAGCCGGGTAAATAAGGTATTCCATAAAAGAAAATAAGCTCACCTTATGTCGAGAATTCAACCGATGATGAAGAAAACTCTCAGAACCACAACATGGATGGGAAAACCACACGAGTATTTCGGCTACAGAACAGCCGTCCTCAACGGTTGACTGTCGATCGTTTAAGCTAGAAAGAACGAATTTTCGTTATGATTCATCAATGACGTGAAATAAATATTGTTCATTTATATCTTACTACACGTACATTCGAGAATTAGACGGCCCTCTACTATATAAAATTTTAAAATAAAACGAATTTGGACAAACAGATCACTATTTGTTCCTTAAATGGCATGGTTAAAAATGGATATTTTCATAATAGGATATCAATGAATATGGACCTAATCAGATTAAACTGTAATTTCTATTATCCTCTAGGTTTTGAAAATACACCGTGTCAAAAATTTATCTTACTGCACCAATAAGCTTCAAAAGAGGTATGCAGCAATGCAATCCTTTTTGTATTGAGATTCCGACCGAACGCAAGAGAAAATTAATAAACCGTGATAACCATAATACCATTTGATTTTCCTCTATCGTTTTTATTTTGCTTTCATTTAACTTCTAAATAACAAATAAGTCAAATTTATTTTCAATGTATCATAAAAATATTGATAGAGCAAAATTTCGATCGAATAGCTACGAAAATAATCATTTTTATTGTTTCGCATTTTTCACATATGACACACGCTATAAGGATGTCGATGTTTACTTAAATATTGCAGAAAATACACTAATAAGCCTCTTTACCAGCTTATAATTTGAGGAGACGCTGGAGTCGTCCTCGAGGAAATAAATAATCGTTATGAGGTCCCTTTAAGTAAGAGAAGGCGCCAGGCATCCCTGGCGAATCCGCTCTGTTTATAGTAGTAGTCGTATATATACTAGGGTATGGCGAAGGTGGCATTTGCCACAGGCGCCGCTCGCAAAAGGTGCCAACCATTCCCGAAAAAAGTGCCAAAAGTTCATTTTCCCATAAATAAGTATTATTTTAATACTCAAACGTTAATTTATATGCAATAAAAACGCTATTATTCTTAGTTAAAACGAAGAAAAAATTATATCCTACATAATAAAGGTGTTTCTTTAAAGTTTTCCACATGCGCCATATCGCCAAGGTACATACGTCTCTGCTCTCAGTACCAATATTCTGAATAAGGTTCAACACATAACCAAACCACAGACAAACACACCGTGGTCGGCTTTTTCCCTGACGAATCTCGTTTCATTCCAGCCGCTTTCCTCCCTACCCCAGGACTCCCCCCCCCCCCCCCCTCTCTCTATCCATCTCTCTCACCTCCTCCAATTCTCCCCTCGTCAACTCGATTTTTCGCAGTCGATGCCCAACAAGAGTCTCCATACTCTCCAGCTATCCCCCGCACTTAACATTTACACTTCTCCCCTTCGACGCATCTCGACCCCCCTCATCCCCGCCGTCTACTTTCCCATTCACACCCCATCGCAAACGTTACCACGTCATTCTTTTCCGTAACTACCCCAACCCCCCTCTCTTCTCCTCCTCCTCCTCTCCCCCTTCTTCTCCTTTCCAAAAAAACCATCCAAGTACCACTCCTCCCTCTCCACAAGCGTTAACTTCCTCCTCCTACTCCTCTCTCTCTTTTCCCAATCTATCTGGAGAATCGGGCCCTCTCCCGGGTGAACGGAGGAATAAAACCTAAAAAAAAAAAAAACAAAACGAGAGCGGAGGGATGAGACAAGGAAGAAGGAGTTTTTGGGTTTTAAGAGGAGGAGTAGATGAATCTATTCGGGGCGTTGCCGCAGACGGATTAGGTTTTTGGCAAGGGCAATGAGAGAGTTTTACCCTGCTCCCGTTTGCCAGCAAAGAGGAGGTCGTTTTCGCGATCAGGAGAAGGGAGAAGACATAACTCTCCCAAAGTGGAAGGGATGGGAGAAGCGGAGGAGAAGATCTGTGAAAGATTGCTAACTGAGATAGCGAAAAAAAAGGAATCTCTCCGATTGGTGGCGACGGGTCGTAAAGGCCGATATTCTTCGGCCGTTAGTGGCTGATCCTCCTTTTTTTTTTTTTAGGACCGTCTATTTCCGTTCCTCCTTCCGACTCTCTTGTTTGTCGCTTGTGTTCTTCTGAGAAAGGTTTGTGATGATCTGGGAGTTGGATCCTGTTTTACATATTAATACGAATGAAAAATAGGCGAAAACGGTTTGTGAATAATATATTTCCACCGATTATTTTTTTATATAAATCTAAATATAGATTTGTCGAAGGATTAATAAAGACATTGTTGATCGGATACTAAAATACGTTTCAGTGGTGATTTTGGAAAAGATGTTTTAAAACCATTTCTCGATTTTTATCGAATGTTTCTTAGGTTTCCGCACTTATTTTTATTTTGCTGTAATTGCTCCCGTGAATACATGTCGGTAAGATATCATATATACCAGGGATCACCAAACATTTTACTGAAAGGGCCACATGAGGCTTCATGTACGACTGTGCCGGCCACATATGACTTTTCAAATGACCGATCGGACCGTGTGAAAATTTCAGAGCAAGTTTTGACAATTTTTTAACTTCTTTAATATGTTATGCGCTTATGTTAAAAGTATTTTGCATCCGAGTATTCGGAAAATATCGTTTAGATATAAAAAATGATATCCTGCAGGTAACTACACAAAACTAAGAAATTGATGGGTAAGGCATTAAATCACCGCGTAGTTTGGAGACCCCTGATTAACACCATAGCCAAAATTCCTTTAATCTAATTACTTGAATTTTTTAACGAATCTGAAACGAGTAGTAGATTGAAAATGGTGTCAACGCATAATAAATCGCAAGATAAAGCAATGAACTGGCACAGCAATAAGTAGATTAGAAAACAATTCAATACGCTTGTTAGATGCACAACCCAACTTCTTTCGGTCGAAGAAGCAAAGCTGCAAAGAAAGAGATTTCCTCTAGGAGGGAAATCGATTTTAACGCATTCGCAAATGGAAATTATAATGTAAAAAATATGATAAAGTGTGAGATTGCCACGAATGAAATGGACCGGATGTTGAATCAGCTTCTCAAAACTTTACGCCCATTTCATATTTGGAGAATGCCGATTCTTGATCTGGATGTAAAGCGGTATCTTTGCGATCTTACCCGCCGATCTCATTTATTTTTATAGGGCGATATATTATTTTTACGGTCAAATCGCACGTCTCGATATGAGATTCTCTTTGACACTCGATTTCAGCTTCCAATTTGATTCCATCCAATTAAACTTTCATCGCCTTTAGCGCTTCGTTTTAGATTATACGAAAGGATATGAGTTTTTTTAAATATAAAGGAGATTAAAATTGAAGCTACAATATATCAAACGGCCGCAATACGGGTTCGAAGTTATTAGTCTATTATTCGAGACTGTTTCTGATACTTTTCAAGTTTTCAGATATCTAAATTTCCTCGAAAAACGCCTCCAGCTATCGCATGTAGAGGAAAAAAAGTAATTCAAAACAGCGATTTTAGATCTAATCCAGTTTTTTTATTACAATCTTACTAACTGATCACCCAATTAATAATAACTTTCACTTTAAAAACTAAGTTTTAAGTGGTTAAAAATTAACTATACCCAAAACGTTTTTCGATAAAAAAGGTACAAGGTAGATATAATAGGATTAAAACTGACTGAGAAATGAAGCTCATTTCGTCTTCGAAGTACCCGTATTCAGTGGTTATCGCAAAGGTCCTTTTATTCAAATTTCGTCGTTGTCAAGGAAATGTCATTAATAACAATTTTGACGAAAACTGAATTTTTTGTATGCTTAAGTCATAATATCGATTTTCTATGTCTGGAATAACTCTTAAGTATTTCTTGTAGAAAATCAAATAATCAGTAAAATGAGCGTTAATCACTTGTAAAGAAAAAGTCACTAAGTCTGTTAATGACTTTTTCCTTGACAACGACGATTTTATACCACTAAGAACGGCTGTTCCTCAACGTTTCTTTTACAACCACCTAAGGATCAACAAAAAATTACGTATAAGCTAATTAAAATAACGTACTCTTCTAATTCACAACTTAATGTTAGGTATATGCAACTGTATTATGCTAACATTTATCATATCTTTTATCTATGATTATTCCGATAAAGATTGCCTTATCTTGTGTGATTGTACAATAAATTGTCACTCAGTAACATTTCCCCCTTTCCACTTCGTCAGCGTTCGGTTCCTGTTGTTCATAAGATTCGAAGTAATAAAATTCGTCACTAGATGCGATTATATAGCAAGTCAAAAATAATTTTTTAATGGGAGCCTCATTTGCTGGCGCTACCTGAAAAGACGCGTTTTATTCATCGAAGGTTTCTTTAGAATTGTAAACTTAAAATTCTTTGTAAATTTAGTAATATAAAAATATGTATTCAGTAACTGATTTTAAAAAAATAACTTTATGTCTATAACCATTTGGTCAGAATCTCAATTTGAAATTTTTGGAGGCACCCCTTGCCGTTCACCTATTTCTCTAAAAACAATCCTTTGACAGCATAATAAATGACATAGATCACATACACCTTGTAAATATATCTCTTACCGTTTACTTGCTATTTTAATTTTATTGGACAGGCAGAGCGAAAACATAAGCGCGTTTATAAAATAAAACTCGCTAATGATAAACGGTGGAATTTATTTTCGCGTCGTTGGCGGTCACAGTGTATGTCCAATTTCTGCTTTTTCGCAGTCTTTTTTTAATTATTTGCTCGAGCAGCTTTGGAAGCACGTAATTATCATAAAGCCTGATGTGAGGCAGAGTTAAGAATTAAATTATTATTGTTTCGGAAAGATTAGGTAATTTTCTTAAAACTTACCTTTTAGGGATGTCGTTTTTGCCACGCGCATAAAAGCATAACAAGATCGTTCCAAAGCTTTGCAAGGAAATTGAATTCCGCAGAAATTCCTTAATTTTCTATGAAATCTTTACGCAAAGGTTGACATAAATTTTCAGGTAAATTTAGCTAAAATGACACCGGTAATCATAACACTCACTTATAGATATTTTGGCAAAAAAGGTAGTTGGGTAGAGTGACCTCGGCTCAAGATGTGCGTGCATTAATGTATGTATGAAGAAGAATAAAACATGAAAGATTACTTTTTGATGTAATCCAGAAAAACTATGATACTCAGAAACTCTTTGTTTTTTAAACATTAAAATTCTCGTTCGAATTCAAATGCACCACGATATTCGATTAAAAAAGGACAATTGCTTCATTTTAATGAGTTTTTAGATTTTTACGTTTTATCACGTAAAATAAAAAACTTTCCTTAAACTATTATCGTACGCTTGGTTATTTCCGTCGCGTCCTAAAGACTAGGATGTAACAAAAAGGTAATTTGCTGCATCTTTCCGTTATTCATTGTTAATGTTGCCCGGCACTTTTAGAGTGTTTAGCGTGCACCTAAACATTTGCGACCTTAGGCTTGGACTTAAAATAGGCATGCAACTGAGATACCTCAGCAATAACTGTCCTTCGCATAAGCAACAAGTTAGGAAAGCAGTAGCGCACGCAGAATTCTCTCGAGAGGGAGGGTCCGAAATATTTGACAAGCACAAAATTTATATACAAGTTATATCAATGTCGCGTATTGGATTATTAATTATATTTAAGTTAAACACAAAGGTGGAAAACCGTCTCCTATTCATCTCTGACGACGCCCATGGACCCAGATTTAAAATAACGACGTAAAATTTTCTTCCCTCCCATAAGTCGGTGCATTAATGAACGTTATTAGGTAAATTTAGTATAATGAATATATACTGCAAGACGATGTATCAGAAATCATACCAGGGAAATATTAAATTTTTATTTTAAAATTTATTTTATAATCAGTTTTAATCGGTCAAAAAATCAAAAATTATTTACCTCGATTGAGTTAAGTAGTTGGAATATTTACGTTTATGATCTTTTCTTCGTCTTAGATAATCCATTTCCTTCCGCTTACAAAATGTTGCATGCACCATTAAGGAAATTAAAAAGTATTTTCGTAATTATAGCAAGATCTAATTTACTTCAGTTACTGCGAAGTTCGTTTTCGTTGATAACAAGTAATTACGAAAGAAAATTCTAAATTCAAATGAAACTACGACTTCCTTGTTTCATTTTCTTGAGATAACAGCTACTCCAACAATAAATATATATTTGGCAAGAAATATTTTCCTTGACTAATTTTGCAAATTTTATTTGAAAACTTTTTCGGAAAAACTAATACTTTACGACAGGGGACGGCAACGTTTTCTATATGGCGGACACATTCGTTTTCAGAATGCTTCAGTAGGCCGCATTGGATATCGAGAGAGCTTCGACGGACTGGATGGGCCTTTAAATCAGAAGTTACCTAGGGATTTTTGGTCTCATATTAGTGAAAATCAATTCTAATTAGTTTACTAGCGTTAAAACTCAACTGAAAAGCCTTTTAGAACATAATTTCACTGAAAAAATATAGAATTGACTGTGTTAAATTATACCTATCACTTTTTCATCATGGATTCGCGGGCCGCATATAACGCACTCGGGGTCCGCATGAGACCCGCGGGCCGTAGGTTGCCTGATTTACGAGACGTGAAGTTCGTTTTTTGTTTTCGGTGAAGTGGTACCCTTGATAGGTTATGCAAACCATTTGCGCAATTTTCTTGGTGCCTTTACCCATAAATCCTGAATATCAAATTTAATAAAAATCCGTTCGGTAGAACGAACATACGTACGGAAATACGAAAATAGTCTCTCGCGTTGGAAATAAAACGCGTAATCATAACACTCACTTATAGATATTTTGGCAAAAAAGGTAGTTGGGTAGAGTGACCTCGGCTCAAGATGTGCGTGCATTAATGTATGTATGAAGTAGAATAAAACATGAAAGATTACTTTTTGATGTAATCCAGAAAAACTATGATACTCAGAAACTCTTTGTTTTTTAAACATTAAAATTCTCGTTCGAATTCAAATGCACCACGATATTCGATTAAAAAAGGACAATTGCTTCATTTTAATGAGTTTTTAGATTTTTACGTTTTATCACGTAAAATAAAAAACTTTCCTTAAACTATTATCGTACGCTTGGTTATTTCCGTCGCGTCCTAAAGACTAGGATGTAACAAAAAGGTAATTTGCTGCATCTTTCCGTTATTCATTGTTAATGTTGCCCGGCACTTTTAGAGTGTTTAGCGTGCACCTAAACATTTGCGACCTTAGGCTTGGACTTAAAATAGGCATGCAACTGAGATACCTCAGCAATAACTGTCCTTCGCATAAGCAACAAGTTAGGAAAGCAGTAGCGCACGCAGAATTCTCTCGAGAGGGAGGGTCCGAAATATTTGACAAGCACAAAATTTATATACAAGTTATATCAATGTCGCGTATTGGATTATTAATTATATTTAAGTTAAACACAAAGGTGGAAAACCGTCTCCTATTCATCTCTGACGACGCCCATGGACCCAGATTTAAAATAACGACGTAAAATTTTCTTCCCTCCCATAAGTCGGTGCATTAATGAACGTTATTAGGTAAATTTAGTATAATGAATATATACTGCAAGACGATGTATCAGAAATCATACCAGGGAAATATTAAATTTTTATTTTAAAATTTATTTTATAATCAGTTTTAATCGGTCAAAAAATCAAAAATTATTTACCTCGATTGAGTTAAGTAGTTGGAATATTTACGTTTATGATCTTTTCTTCGTCTTAGATAATCCATTTCCTTCCGCTTACAAAATGTTGCATGCACCATTAAGGAAATTAAAAAGTATTTTCGTAATTATAGCAAGATCTAATTTACTTCAGTTACTGCGAAGTTCGTTTTCGTTGATAACAAGTAATTACGAAAGAAAATTCTAAATTCAAATGAAACTACGACTTCCTTGTTTCATTTTCTTGAGATAACAGCTACTCCAACAATAAATATATATTTGGCAAGAAATATTTTCCTTGACTAATTTTGCAAATTTTATTTGAAAACTTTTTCGGAAAAACTAATACTTTACGACAGGGGACGGCAACGTTTTCTATATGGCGGACACATTCGTTTTCAGAATGCTTCAGTAGGCCGCATTGGATATCGAGAGAGCTTCGACGGACTGGATGGGCCTTTAAATCAGAAGTTACCTAGGGATTTTTGGTCTCATATTAGTGAAAATCAATTCTAATTAGTTTACTAGCGTTAAAACTCAACTGAAAAGCCTTTTAGAACATAATTTCACTGAAAAAATATAGAATTGACTGTGTTAAATTATACCTATCACTTTTTCATCATGGATTCGCGGGCCGCATATAACGCACTCGGGGTCCGCATGAGACCCGCGGGCCGTAGGTTGCCTGATTTACGAGACGTGAAGTTCGTTTTTTGTTTTCGGTGAAGTGGTACCCTTGATAGGTTATGCAAACCATTTGCGCAATTTTCTTGGTGCCTTTACCCATAAATCCTGAATATCAAATTTAATAAAAATCCGTTCGGTAGAACGAACATACGTACGGAAATACGAAAATAGTCTCTCGCGTTGGAAATAAAACGCGCCTAAAATCGAGTTTACATTATTTCCTGCATTAGTTTGGCGTAATATAACTTTGCGTAGCACTTAAATTTCACAAACATTTCAGCTTATAGTGGTAGTACCTACAGCGTTACCTTTAATGTATTTCATATATACATACATACATTCTTATGGAAGAGGAAAGGTAAATAGGGACATCAACGACAATTTGGTGTTGAGGGAAGGAAGCCCAGCGAACACAACAATAGGAGAGTCGCCAGGATGTCGGAGAGACACACTGACACACCTATTTACCGTTGATATATATGCATTGGATTGAAAAGGGCTGATATATATATATATATACACACACATATATACACACATTCACTAAGAGATCGTTGGTTCAAACTCTACGTTAAGCGAAACCCAAAGCCATTCATCAGCTCCCCCTTTCATCGCTCAACGTCACACCTCCTCCTCCTCCCACCGTATGATTCACGCTAGACTAGAGGATCTGTCGGACGTTAAATCTAAACACGAAAATAAATCAAGATTTCAATTATCGTACGAATCAGGCGACGACACGCGTCACGTTATAGATTTCGCATATCGTCGGAGAGAAGTGACCGGAGAGGCGGCAAAAGTCTGGCCTCCTTGTCACTCCCTGCCACTTCCTCACGTCTCTCTCTCTTTCTCACTACCCCTCTCGACCTCTTCCACCTCCTCTCGACCACTTTGCGACGAAATAAGAATAGAAACGACGGTTGGTAGCGGCGTTGCGTGCGGGAAGTCTCACGGGTGGTGGAAGAGAGCGCGCGAGCGCGGGTCGAATCGAACGAGGCCCTAGGGACCGATTGTTGCGCCCAACTTGTAATCTTCCGGGTCATCAATCAACCGACAGTCCCGCCGCCAAATGATTAAGCACCGCCGTACCGCAAGCCCGACGTATGGGGGAGGAGTGGGTGGGAGGAGGCAGCGCCGTTTTGAACTCCCGCGGCTATCGAGATAGAGGTATTACATGCAGCTATATATATATATATATATAAATACTTAAGGAAAAGGAAAGGTAATAATAAGGGTAGAAACAAGGTGTCGGAGGAAGCCCAGTGGACACTTACCTAGAATGAAGAGCCTCTGGGGGTGCTGAGGACACACGAAAAACACAAAAGAACAAAAACTACACAAAAATGGAGCTTTCGGGCTGATGCCCTTCTTCAGCGACGGAGAAACATATACTCATTGTTTTTCGTGTGTCCTCAGCACCCCCAGCGGCTCTTCATTCTAGGTAAGTGTCCACTGGGCTTCCTCCAACACCTTGTTGCTACCCTTATATATATATATATATATATATATATATATATATATATATATATATATATAATATACATGTGCATACACATACGCGAAAACGTGTGAGGCTGTTAGGATCGATAACGCATTGATAATTTACGTGCTGGGAAAAAATTGGCATGTAGTCCGTGATCGTTAGTACAAATATTGCATCATGTTTTTGAAAATGATAAATATTTTGCTATAATTCATTCGACGCCTGAAGAAAAATATGTACCCGATAAATGTACGGTTTTCTTGAAATAATATTCTTTCGATGTAAGCTGTCTCTTTAAAATAAAATTGTGTACGTTTTTTCCTCATTTTGGTCTGATAATCTGCCACCAAAATCAATAGAAAAATCTTGCCCCTTTAAGTCCACATCAAATGTTTACAATACACAGCAACAGTTTGATTTTTAAACGATATTAATATTATTATAGGTAAACTGTGGAAAATCTGTAAACGATATAATGGTCGAAACGCGTATGGTGGATATTTTAATTATTTTGAAATGATATCATTTGTGTTTTTTTTTCGAAATGAATTTACAGAAAATGACTGAGTAAATATACGGCAAAAATTTTCCTGATAAGGCAGAAGATTGTTTTTCACACCACCATCAAGCATAATTTATATCATACGTTAAATTATTTTCGAAGAGGTGTTTTTTTTGTATCATCAAAGCTGTTCCGACGATGGGTTAAAATGAAAAGTAAAACGTCAATTCCAGCGAAACAACTCACTTATACTTCAATGTAATATGAATTACGGATTCATTTCATCTATCGCGAATAGAACTGGATTTGAACCTTCGTCCCTTTGAATATGCGCGCGTTGCCAAAGTGTTTTTTTTATTTCTCCCCCTTTAGAGAGAGAGAGAGAAAGCTGCTGCCCCATTAAATGGAACTGGGCAGAAGGAAAGAGGTTTTTAGGAAAGGTGTGACGACGGCCTCCCGCAGAGGTGAAACACCCAGAGGGACTGCGGAAAAATGTGGATCCTTGCGCCTTAGGCTTCCAATAAAGGACCAAAAGGGATACATCCCCCGCCTCAGGAACCCGTGAAGGTGAAACGCTTAATAAAAGGCTCTATTCAAGTCTCTCTCCCGTCCGTTTTCGAAGTAAACATAGTAAAAAACGGTTCATCAAAACTCTAGACCGAGTAGGCTTATTTTTTTTTCAATATGAATAGTAAAAGAACCTTGGAATCGTGCAAGCATGAGATATTAAACCTAGGAAAGCTCGACGGCGGCCGATAATTGTATTGTAGTTTCTAGCTCTTGCCGACAATTGTTTTCATTAAATCTTCCATGAAAACCGACATTTTTCCAGTCACAGTCGAATGAAATCGATTAATTAAAAGAATTAATTTTCGAGTTCATCTAACAGTTCCTGCCAAACGGGTAGGTCATATGGCTATAAAATGGTTGAGTAAACCATTTTTGTAAAACAAAATATCCGCTTTCTGTGCCAGCTTATCATATTTAACGTGGCTTTATACTTTTAATGGCGTAGGAAGTGAATTGTTGTAGGTAGATTTCCTTTGCGGATTTGATATGTTACGCACGACATGGCTAAAGGAATAAGCAATATATTTTTATTGTATACAACATAAGTAATGATAAATGAATCATTCTAAAAGTGTACGGAGTGGATTTCTGTCCCAAAACGTTACGTCCGTTTTTTTCATTTTATTAAACCAGATTTTCCCGACTTATCATTCCCATACACCAACACCACCATCTATAATATGTTGCTTATCATTATCATTCCTTTGCGGAAATGTTTTCTTTTAATGCGATATTTTTACAGCAACTTTCTTCCGAGGCGACTCATAAAAGTTAGAAGAAATTATAGAGGCCATAATGCCAATTTTATACATGAAATTAATTATTCTAATTGGCGCTTTAGAGACCGATTTAAAGGAAAGCCAGCTCTCCTCAGCCCAAAAATCGAAAGAAAACGCGAAACGATTTCCTCTTGAACCGTTAAAAATGCAAATATCCATCTAAATAAATATTTTTCGTTACATCCGCAATTAAAAAAACAACTTTGCAGGTGTTTCGATCAATGAAAATACAATGGATATTGTTAAAAACGCTTTTACATTTAACGAATCCGCAAAATTTTCAATGTTGATTTGTACAGAGTTAACCTTAATAAAGATAAGAGCCGTGTTCAACGCTAGCTCGCTCGGTTTTGTGAGAGATATTTAGTATCTTCTCCTTTTCTCTTTTTAAGGCCAACCTTTCTCAAATCAAACGAGATGAAGTGCATGAAATCCCCGTCAAATTTGAAAGTCTAAAAAATAAATTTCGAGAACAGATAAGGTTAATAAGAATTCTACTTACATACTCAAATGGACCTTCTATTTCAGATGTGGACAAAATTTTTACTATGCAGGCCGCATTAGCAGTGACGGGTGCTTAGGCGAGCCACATTAGGGTCCACATCGGAAGCTATTTGTGAGAATAAGAAGTATGAGCGTAAATCAGTATTTTTTTCAACCGGTGTTCCGCGGAACACTGGTGTTCCGATAGCATTTCCTAAGTGTTCCGCGAAATATTCCACCAAAATTATTTTTCTGTACGTTTAGATTTTTTAATGAATTTAAAAATAAAAAGCCTTTCTCTTTTGCTCTCACATAGTAACTTCATCTATCGCAGAAGCAGAAAGTACTTTTATTGAGTACATAAAATAATGGTTATATGAAAATATGTATATAGTATATATGCATATGTATATAGGTGTTCCGCCAATTTTTTCCCACTCAAAAAAGGTTGAAAAACACTGGTGTCAATCAATAATCTATAATAATAATAGAAGCAGTATGTATGTATCAGAGCTCCAAGACCATGAAACTCAGATACTCTGCATGCACACTAAGGGGACCATAGTGGTATGCATGCACCTGGATGTTATTTTTTACATTTGGCTCAAAATATTTTGTCCAAGGTTTAATCCCGTGAGTGTCCAGTTGAGTCCCGCTTTGAAACGGGATGACCGCCTACAGTTACAACCAACAAATATGAAATTACCTGTACGACATTTTATGGTTCGCTTACGTAAACCGTGCGCCCGATATTATCCGCGAGCCGCAGTTCGTCCGACCGTATATTATCCCGTACATTTCGGTGCACACGCTTGATTGTGTTTTTTAGCAGTCTCTTTAAAAGGCGACCGATTATGTTTCTTTTTCATCATCATCACTCGGACGCGCACTGAGAATTCGAAATTCTTATCGAACCTCCATTAGATCCCGTCTAGCCAGCAACATCTAGAACTGGGACGCGGGCGCGCGTGGCTTCCTTTATGGATGGCTGGAGAGAGCGGTTCAATACAGTCTCGAGCCAATTTCAAGCTCAGTTTGATCATATTTGCTTTGTATACGTGAGGGACCCTGCGGTCTCCTATTCAGTTTGAGTTCGTCTCGCTGTTAACAAAAGGGCGTACAGAAACGGGATACTGAATACTTTATCGCGCTATGACAGGGTGTTTTTTAGGCGTTCCGGCTGGGTCATTGTTGAATGCTGAAAAAAACGATCGCCTTTGAAGCAGTTAACTAATGAGAGACATTGCAACAGATTGCTAGATTTTCGTATATTTTTTTTTTTGGACAAGCGTATAAGTATTCCTTTAATCGATGACATTCTGAAATGTTTCGGTGATATTGGCTGATTGAAACGGTTGCCAAGCGTTTCTTTGTACCAGCATAATTGTCCGTCAAATATTTATGACGGGTATGCGTGAATTAAGTGTAAACTTTAAATAAAATTAAAATAAAAAAATAAAGAAACCAACATTTATATGCTCTAAAAAGTAAAAACTACATTTAAAATTCACATAATTGAATGTTCAAGAAAGTAACAATAGTGTTAGGCAAATAAAAGTTGAACGTGCATCGATTAATTAAGGCTTAATCATTCTTGAGAAACATTAATTACAACTTCGCACAGTCGAAAGGGGTTTGTACTCCGGGATTATAATAATTATAACAAATTGTAATTAATATTTCCCAAGAATAATTAAACATCAGTTAATCTATGCAATGTTCAAACGAAAGGTACGATATAAAATTTAAGCCAGAACTAGAAAACTTTTTATCCCAAAATTAAAAACTTTTAGTTTTAGTTTCTCTCTGTTCATTTATATAAAGGGATTCCTTATTACATTTCCTTTTTTGGCCCTCGACAAAGGAATTTTTAAAAAATCGAACGAATTCCAAACCAAGCGTTTTTGCGCGCCCTCTCTCTCTCTCTCTCTCTTTCTCTCACTCTCTCAATAAGGAATTTCATTTTATTCCATTGTTCCCGCGAAATACATTTTTTCGCCCTTCCCATTCTCTTCCCTTCATTTCCATTTTTCCGGAATCTCTTTCTTTCCCCCCCCAACAAATTCCCCCTTTTCCCCTCGTACGATATTTGCTCTATCTTTCACTTTCTCTATTTCGACATCAATACCCCTCATCTCGTATTCAATTTTTCCCCTTTCACCTTTCGGTCCTTATTTATTTTTTGGCCTCTTACCAAATGCCTTCGCCGTTCACCTCAGACTCCCACGAACAAAAGGGGAAGAAAAAAATCGCGCCATTTCTCTTCTCAAATAATCCCTTCCACCTTCCCACACTATTTTCCCCGTTTTCCCTCTCTGCATCACTCTTTGTTTCCTCTCTCCTTCGCATCTACCTATTTATTTTTTGCTTTCTCGCCCTCCAAAGTACCTACATATAAAGAAGGTAATGTGGTAGCGAAATATTTTAATTCGAGAGTTTTATGAATATGTACGTTTTAGTTGTCCCTGACTACGAAAAAGTGTATTTTTTTTGCATTTTCCACTGTCTGTAGTCCGTCATCTTTTCGCTGTCCTAGGAGTTAAACCTGCGATTTCCAAACTTTTTTCAAAGATAAACATCCCAGCCTAGAGGCATGATTTTATTTTTTTTTTACACGCCGGCACATGTTACAGCCTTTGGACACATCCGTTTGTTGGTACTGCATCATAATCAATATTTTAGGAGAAAAATTATTGCCCTAATGACCTATCAACGCTTCCGAATATTTCATTTAATTGCTTTAAAAAAAAACGTTTTTCGCGGCACCCCTTAAAATCAGCTGCGGCACCCAGTTTTAGGAACCACTGGGCTTAACGGTTTAGAGAGTTTGTGAAAAAATTCATATTCATATGTATAGTGTATCTTCAGGAATAGAATCCTTATTAAAATGAATCATATCGAGCTGAAAATGAGGATAGCTTATTCTTATCGATCCAATGGTATAATAATATAGTATGGAGTTTTACGTCAAGTTACGGCCTAGCTCTCGTTAGACTAACGTAACCAGTGACTTCAATAAGTGTATTATAAGCGAAGAGATTGGGAAAGTTTGTACAACGGAAGTGTTGCACAGATTCTAAAATTTCCCTCTTTCCATTCCCGCCTCCCTTTCCTCATCTCCCATTCGGAATCATTCTCTCTCTCTCTCTCTCTCTCATCCTACTTCAAAATCAATCTTTACCTTCGCCGACTCACTTTCTCTCCGTGCAGCTCTCTCCCACTAGTCCAGCGGTTCTTAACCTGGTTCTCGCGAGCACCGCTGTGCTCTTTGGAAGCCTAGCGGTGTTCTTTGACAGCCTGACTGCTCTTCTACAGTGCTTAATGTCCCATTTCTTAGGACCAATAATTTAATTTGCTACGTTGATTTCTTTCTGAAGCTATTCAAGAGCATTAAGAATTACTTCGACGTTGGTTTGATTTTATTCATTATCATTACTACACTTGCGGAAGTGTAGTGGAGCTCTTTCGATATCCTAGGATAAAACTTTGTGCTCGCTTGAAATTCTAAGATACGACTTGGTACTCGCGCCACATCGAAAATGTTGGGAATCTCTGCACTAATCTTTTCTTCCATTGATACACGCCTCTTACCTCTTAAAAGTGGCACAGTGGCGCACTTATCAACCTTTTCCATTCGCTCCCATTTTCTCTCTCGCTATATCTCCCTTCCGCCTTCCTCCCGCTTCCCCCCCCCCCCCCCCCACATCCTTGACCCGACGTCCAACTCTCTTTATCTCGCCGTCGTCCCCTCTTTCCCCCTCCCTCCTTACCGTACGGCCGCGCCGGCTCCCTTACACTTTACCCGCAATTCTACCGATAATTCGACGGCGCCACAACTTGGCGGTTTCCATAACGACAGCGAGGTTGAACGTACGTACTACTTGTGTGTTTGTGTAGGTTTGCTTCCCTTTCCAACGCTTTCGTTGACGAATGCTCCTGTGTTTGTTTGCGTGCGTGTTTGTGTACGCTTCGATGCGGGTGTCTCCTTGCCTTTTTTTTTTTCGGTGGAATGGAGGAGGTAAATTCGCGACGCGTTGGATGATTCTACGTATTCCTCCATCGACCTCGCCCCATCTCTCCAAAAAAGTTATACGCTCCTCCCCGGGCCACCTCCTTGCACCACCTACACCTTCCGTCTTGTTTGTGCACTCGGAGAAAGCGAGATGGAGGGAGAGGGGCTTGTATAGATAAAGAGAGAGTGTCTGGGTTATTTGGAGGGAAGCACATAGTGTAATCACACATATAGACAGCAAAAGAGACGAGTTGTAGATGCACATGTACGAATGGGAGGATAAAGAGAGAGAGAGAGTTCGTGTGTGTGTGTGTTGGGGAGGGGTATATTCCAGAAAGGTGTAAGAGAGGTTTCGGGGAGGGTTCTGAGGGACAGAAAGAGAGAGAGAGAGAGGGAAGTGGAAGTGAGCGTGTCCCATTCATTATTGATAACGTTAAGGCAGTCATTTCGCCTTTCATTCCCGCTTCCTATCCAACCCACCGCTCAAGGGTGCCTACCCACACGTCTCTTCCTACTCTCCCTCCTCTCTTCTATATAACACACCCCAGCACACACAGCACGCGCACTCCTGCGTGTTTCTCTCTCTCTCCCGACCCACCTCCTCCGCGCACATACTCACCCGTCGCCTTATTCTTACAACAGTTCCGTTTCTCTCTCTCTCTCTATACCTTTTCCTCTGTTCCCTCCATTTCTCTCTCCTTCTCTTCCCTATTCCTTCTATACTTCCTTCCTGTTCTCCCTCCTCCTTTTCTTTCCTCCTACCCAGCGACCGAATAACGAGATTATAATGTTACGGTATTTAATAACGTTGTAGAGTACAATAATCCGTTACTTAACGTTACAAAATAACAAAAAATCGGATAAGATAACCAGGGGCGGATCTAGGTTTTTGGGGGCCCAGGGCTGGCGTTCTTAGTGGGCCCCAATCATATAAAGCCGTGTTAGAGCCAGTGCAGTATTCAATTCCACTAACATTCTAATCGTTCCAGCCGATACGTGGTCCATCGGCAGCCGTCGGAGTCGGACGAGTTCGTTCTGCTCGCACATTTCCGTCATCCCCCGCGATTTGTAGAGCAGTTCAGTTGAAATTGAAAAGCTGCGTCAAGGTCGTAATAACCGTCAATCGTTTTAAAATTCGAATGACTGAAGTGTCTGTCTATACAGTAAATAATAAATAAAAAACGTTTTACCAACTACTAACAATACCCTTACACAAAAAATACAAGTTACTAGGTATTTGGAGGCCCCTGGACTCGAGGGGGCCCAGGGCTCAAGCCCTATTAGCCATGCCTGGATCCGCCCCTGAAGATAACGTTATATAACTTTATGGTAGGAGTCCTATACCTTCTTCCTACTCTCCTTCCTTCCTCCTACCGTCTTCCTCCCTCTCATTCCCTTTCTCTCTTCCTCTCTTCTCCGCCTGACTCCCCTTCCTCTCCCCACTCTTCTCCCTCCAAGCTTAACTGTGGAATCGAAAGCGTCATTTTCTTCGTCTCGCTTCAGCCCCTAAACCACTCACCTTTTGCTTGATTTGATGTAGTAGTATCAAAAGTTTTCCGCCGTCCAATACTACATAACATTCGAATCCTACCATGGCCAGGAACGTCTGTGGTCGCCATTATTAGGCTGGTGAGAGACTATTAGGGAGCTGTGTAGCGAACTCTTACTATTGGAGCAGAGATGGTTCAAAAAACGAATCGGCTCTTACCATCATTCGCTCCCCTCCTTCAATGTAACCTCTTTCTCCCCATTTTGCTGTAGCCACGTCATTATTATTGTAGCTTCGTGTATTGCCCAGTCATACTATTCTTCGTACTCTAATGATTCAAAACGCAAAGCAATATTGTGACCGTTTCGAATAAAAGGGAAAGAATGAAGCGCCGTCCTACATAGCGAAAAAAGAAAAGTGCAAACAATGGTCGTAATAAATAACAGCTTTTAATTGTAACCTTCATATATTAAAAAGAAAAATGTGTTTAAAATGTCTCGGAGTGAATAATTTGCTTCTTCTCTTCTTATAGGAGATTAAGAAAAATTATGTGAACGTAATTTTACGCGTAACGCCAATATTTGGGGAAGAGAGTTTCAAAAACGAGGAAATAACCGACAAAGATGTCTACGGTCGTTATCCATTCTTTCACAAAACAATATTTTCTCCTGCAGGTACTGTTACGATGTTATTGACGGGTCCGCTTTAAAGAAAACAGAAACAAACAAGTAGAGCCCTCCCGCAATGTCGTCGAGTTGCATTTTTTCACTCATTTATTCCTAAAGTAACATAAATGAACATCATCAAGTCGAAGTCGCAAGTTAATCATTTGGTATTGTAGAAATTAAAAAAACCTACTTGGTAATTCCACATAAACATTTATTTTTGTACGACCTAGGTTTCCTGATGACGTTGCACAGCAAAGAAACTTAGGTCATATTAAACTAAACGTTTATGTGGAATTACCAAGTTAAGTTTTCTTATTTATACAATGTGAAGAAATTCTACAAATTGACGCCTAAAACAATTAACTTAATCATTTGACTCGAATTTGGGTAAAAGTATGACCTTGGGAAACTGTAAAAAAAATACATTACCTCGAAGTTTCCATGCATATATGTATATACCGACATTTGCCTATCCTAAACTTTCTCTCGATGAACCGAGGATTAGTTCTCCACGAGTTTTCGAGGACAGAAGGGATAGTTTCATCCCTGACGATCTCCCCGGTTATTTTATCTCTCCGCGTTAGCACAAAACAATTCCGACGCTGGGTTTAATCCGAAGGCAAATGCTGTGTATGTGAGAGAGAGAGAGGAGGGGCAAACTTCACAGCGAGGATTAAGTGCCGTTTTTCCATGTCGCGATGTTCTGAATTCCCGCGTTTTATGTCATAGCCACGACTCTCGCTTGTCTTATGGCGCTATTTTTTCCCTGCCCTTCGCGAACCTGTTTGAACATAACGTTTCTAAGGGTTATAAAAGATAAAAAGCGCCCATAATTTTAAGAGATCACAAGGTGCCGGCAAATGCCAAACGCAGTCCTTGAAAACGTTTTCAAATATTTATGAACACTTTCAAAACATTTGACTACTTAAATGTCACAACGCTCTAAAACTAAATCGACAGTTCGAGTTTTTTTTAACGTACAGGTGTACCTCGCCGTTCACGGTTTTGCTCATTCCCGGTGACCCCAGTAAATGACCGGTTTTGCCTTTTCATGGCACTTTTCGCATTGCATAAAATCGCAGGGAGGAGGCATTTGTGGTGAAGGTTGAGACGAAAAATGTTCTTTCCGTTTATAAATGTCATGTCTTCATTAGAGAGCGAGACGGGGTCAGGAAGGAAATGTACCGAGAGAATATTTTGCGGGCAACAGAGCGAAGATTCATATAAAGAACCTAAGAAACCGCTATTAATGGGAAAGGCATCAGCGGAGACGGTTAATATGACAGTCAAACAGAAGGGGAGAGTAATGGAGGATGACCCATTAGGAATAATCTTCAAGAGAAGCATTGCCTCTGTGGTATCTCCCCATGCAGAGATTCATAAAAACGTAAATACTAAATACAACCAGCAAAAATCTACATACCCAAGTTCTTAAATTTAATTGCTACATCATTAAGGCTAGTTAAATAAAATTTTCTCTACATTTTCTTACTTTTCTTTTTTTCCCTACTCTTGGGCTGGGCTATGTAAATTGTGGGATTTTGCAGTTGAATCCCGCCATAATTCGAATGTCGAATAAGCATCTCAACATGAAAAAATTGAAAAAGTGAGTACATACTTATATTTGGTATCTCCGATAGCCATAACGGTTATTTATAACGTTGCTATGCCTATCAGAGATATCTAAGAAAAGTACTTACATTTTCAATTTTTTCATATTGAAGTCCTTACATATTATTGAAGCTGCGATATAGCAACCAGCGGTATTTCGAGATAAAGGAAATAAAATACGGAGGTAAAGGCCGGAGTATTATTTTTGGTATTATATCTCTACGTATTGTCTATTTTTTAGATATATGAGCATGCACGTTCGAACAGCTTTTCAACCGTTAATTACAGCCTGAAGATTTGCAGATACAGTGCAATGAATGATTCACTACGTCAAAAGGAAATATCCGTAATCGATGGTAGTGACATGGAATTTCATCATAATGTTGTCAAGTCTTAAGCTTTATCACGTCGGCAACACAAGTTTTTTTATCGAAACATCATCGTTTTTAATTTTTTTCGTATTTGAATTGACGTGTCCATATCTTGAGGGGAATATTCTTTTTCCGATATCTCTAAAATTGCGATACCCGGATGATTAGCTTAGTTAGGTTATGTCTTAATCCGTTCCCTCATGCGCCGATTATGTGATAAGTTGTCTCCGATTGTTCTAGAATTCAAAACGTTGGTTTTTTTCGAATCCAAAACTAACTATTTAGACTTCGGAATGGATACCTATAAATCCTGTTAACAGATAAAAGTTTTCCTTTGTCCCAAAGAGTTCGTATTTCGATTGTATTTTGAAAACGAAAAATTGAGAAAAGAAATTCCTGGAATCGAACCTGGACTAATTTCCGAGATTTTCGATTTTTCCGGGTCAAAGTTCGTGATACTCTACGAGTATTACACAAAATTTCAGAACATTATACGATAAGGAAATGCCAGAAAAAATCATGCGAGTCGGACACACCTGTAAAGTTTAATGTAATTTTCGGAACGCGAATTAGAAGTAATTCTGGAAATTCGGTTTACATCATTTGAACGCTTTACTAAAGTTGGACTGGGTGAGATTTGCATAGCCGAAAACTCCGTGACAATCTGAAACTCTAACAGTAGTTTTACTATAATATTACAAGCTGCTCTCATAATTATTATTATTAACTTATTTTCTCTCGTAAATGAAAATAATACCATTTTCCTCTTCATTCACAATTTTCTTCTCCACATACAAGTGACTACAAATATATGTAACTCTACTGAAACTGATGCGAAGATATTCGACCTCCAAGGAAGCCTAACAAAGTAGTTTACGTCCCCTCGCTAAATAGATTTTGATTGACATACTTGGCTTTTAGTTTAACACACCGACCCTCGCCTTTGACGATTACTTTGTGAACTTGGCCCGTCAAATTGACAGTAGCCGTTCAACATTTATATCACAACACTAGCAAAAACGACAATAGCATTATATAATAATTTTATGTTTAGATAGCTTCTACATATATCTACAGTTTTGCCCGCTACAGACACTGAGGATTATTTTACGCCACAACATCAGCTTTTTTACAAAACCTATTTTCTAGTACCGTAAAACTATAACCACAAGCCAGGAAGGCATTGCCGCGTGAATTAAAATCTTATTTAAGTAAGCCTAGGCAGGCCTGTAGGCAGACAAAATCATATCGAAAGGATTTTTTTTTAAATCCGCACCAACTAACAAAAATTTTCCCTTTTAACGACAGAGATAAGTTTTTTTTCCGACCGCTTGACCCTGGGAAGGCGTTAAAACAAACAAAATTAATCGAGACAAGTTCTCCAGCGGTACCATTTCTCAGCGGCCGACGAAAAAGGCATAATAACCTAATGAAGCCGTGAAACCTCGAGACGAAAAAAAAAATAATAAAACCCTTTCCCAGACGAAGGCTTCCGAATTTCCGGTAGTGCGAAAAGGTATCGAGCCGATTGGCCGACCAGATTGCATGCGTTTTTTTTTTGCACCATTAACTTCTCGACGTGGATTTATATCGGCTGTCACTTTCCCATCACACTCCATTAAGGTCCTTGTTCCGTTTCGACGGTTGCGAAGCCCCTTTCGAATCCGTCGTCAAAAAGGAGGGGTGATAAATGTAAAGGACGGCTCGTCTAACTATCCACGGCTCGTCTCCCGCGAGAAGAAGAAATATTCGTCTTCCACGACGGGAAAGGGAGGAGTGGGGGAGTGGATGTATTTTCGCTCGCGTTTTCTCGCTCCTATCAACGTCCACGGAGAATTAGACGAGGAGTGATGGTCGGGAGAAATATATATATATATATATATGTGTATGTATGTATATATATATATATGTATATATATATATATATATATATATATGGGGGGGGGGGGAGGTGCTAAGTGTGCGTGCGTGTTTTGGCAAGAAGCTTACTCGTAGTTTCGTGGGAGGGCGCTCGCTCTCTGTAAAGGGAGTTTGTGGGACTTAAAATCTCGCCTTTCGATGAGCTCTTGAGGAACCTTATAAGACGCACAAGTGTGTGTGTGTGTTTCACGGGTGGATTGGTCAGTCCTGCGTAATTGTTGAGACGGCCTTCACCCGGAGGCTTCGAGAGGTTGGAAAGACAGAGAGAGTGGGGAAGATTGTGAGGGGAAAAGTTGGAAGAAAAGAGAAAGAAGAGAAAGATGAGAGAGAGAGAGAATGAAGAGGGAGGTCGGAAAGGGCGGTCCCGACGCCCTTGAGCTAACCAACCGAACAAAAGGTGCGATTTGCACGCCAAGCCTTGCGATGTTAAAAATAGAAGCGTTTCTCTCTCCTTCCAGCCTCGACGTACTTCAAACCCTCAAGAGGTTAAAGGAAAAAGCCATTGGAATTTTTATTTCTTTAATTGCTAAAAAAATTATACTAATTTATATAATGCACGGAGTGTAGGATGATTGGCTATACGTGTATGTATGTATAGATATGTTTCTAAGCGAATGTTTTCAATGCTTTTCGGCCGCGTACTTCTTAATTAGTAATTGAAAGAGAGAAAGTAGGTTCGTACATGCGAAGCATTATATTCTTTTGCGATCGTTTTTATTTAAGACTGCGTTTTTGTCCTTCGTCTGCTTGTGGAGAGATCGAAGACAGACATTTTCGCTACTACCTACTCCCTCTTTTTTTTCTTTCACGCGTGACGTGATCGGACAGCGAAAAAAAAAGGATCGGCGATAAAAGGAGAGCATGATTTGGCGCTCACAAGAGGTAGGCACAGGAACAGAGACGGATGCATGTTCATTAACCAGCGGACTTTCGAGCGGTGGCGCCTCTACGAATCCCCCTCCAAACGTTTCGTGTATGATTTACCACAAGTAGAGCAGAATAACAAGCGGTGATTGAGGATTCGAATTCGAATTACCGCTAAAAATTTGCATTTTTCCAACAATACTTTCGTAAAAATGTTACGATGCGGCGAAACCGTGATCTTGGAAAATCTGGTATGTATTTTTTTAATTTTACAAACGAGCTTATGTTTTCGCTTTGTTAGTCCATCTGTGCAATCGATCAAAATAAAGTAGCAAGTACCTAAACAATAAGGGATAGAAGACTGAAATTTGCAGGGTGTATGCGGTCTATGATGCCATTTATTACGCTGCCAAATAATTGTTCTGTAAAACCGGTGGGCGGCAGGGGTTGCCTTAAAAATTCTCAATTAAAGATACTGAGCAAATGGTTATTAAAACTGTTCACTATTAGTGTGACGTCATCAATAACATTGCAGAAAACATTTTTTTAAATTCGGTGGGTGGTAGGTTGTGCCCTCAACATTATCAAATTAATATTAAGAGAGAATGGTTACATATAGAAAGTTTAAAAAAATTAATTAATTATTGAATAAACTATTTTGTCATGTAATTGTTACTAAATTTGTTTACAAACTTTATACTAATAAATCAGAATGTCTGTCCGTCCGCTAAAGTGTAGGGCACTTATGCTTGACCTATAAGGTTGAAAATTTGCATGTGGGTATCTTTCCGAAATTTATCTAAGGAAAAAATCCGAAAACTCCATTTTATTAGTTTAAGTAGAACAAAACAAATTAATTTTGGGAAATGGCTTTAGTTCAGTTTTTCAACGCTTGATGGCGCTAACGAAAGTGGTTTGTTTATAAATTTCGAAAAATGAAGTTTATCGTTGTTTGTTTTTCATGAATAATCATTTTTTGTATTGATAAAAATGGTTTAAAGTATAAATCATTAAAAACATACAGTTGTGAATTTCTTGATGCGGCAGTTACACGTTTTCTGCCTTTAACTTTGATTGAAAGTTACTGTTAAGCATTACGGGATTATTTTTAAAAGTGAGATTTTTAAAAATAAATGAATGCAGAGAGTATGTGCGGCTTTTTTAAGCTATACTATAGCAGCATATTTTTTCTTATTGTTAGTGAAAATATTGGACCAGCTGTTATTTATCGAGTGATAAAATACAGCTTGCATTCCACTTGGTTTCGAAAAGTAATTTATCGATATTTTTATCCCGTTTATGTTCTCATAGCCTGGTTGACATATAAGCATATGACAACGCACCACGACAAATGCGTCCCGTAAAAATATTCTAAAACTTATACCTCACTTATTATTCCTCTCTAACGAAAGATGAATTACATAATTCAAATCGTTTATTTCATTGCTAGAGAAGCCTGCATTTCAAATATGAATTGTTGCCAGTATTTTTAATAATAAACGCAGAGAATCTTGAAAGGTTTATTGAATATTATTTTTTACATTTCATGTCTACAATACTTAAGTACTTAGCGTAAATGCTCGTCAATATGACGGGAGAGAAAATTATATTGCTGTATTCCCCTCCATCCATCCTCCCGTGCCTCACTCCCTCTGCCTCTCTCGCTCGATACATATACGTAAATGCTTCGTATTTCTATCGTTTGAGTATTATTAATACTACTAGCATAAGTGCCCGTTGAATTTCAGCGGGTTTAATGAATCTAAATTTTCGTCAATGCAACATGTAAAAATCGCAAGAATAAAATTGTGCACTGTTTTAACCATCGAATATTTCTATATTATAAGTCTGTTTTAATTAATTAACTAAAATCTCACAGAAATTCCTTGTGAATAAAATAGTACCTTTCTTTCTACTAAAATAGCCATTGTTATTAGTTTTAAATTGATTATAGCATTAGGATTTCAATTTCATTAAATAAGCAGAATTCCGGTTCCAAAAAAATGGTTCAATCTTCAATTGCCTCTGATAATACTTTAAATAGATTTTGGAATATAATGTGGTACCTCAATATCGTTTATCGTCTGCTCAGCACTCTTGCCTTCTCATTTTCCGAAACAACCACTTTCACCAGTTTTAAATGGATTTCAAACTAAGAAGAGTACTTGATTCAATTCAGTTAAAATAACCACAAATTCCAAAGAAAATCCTTTTATAATATGCTATGTTAACCTAGAATTCATTCTTTCTGAAAAGTGAATAAAAGTACCATGTACATATATTTCTTTCAACTAAAATAGCCACTCTTAACAGATTTTAATGGATTAATGCATTTCAATTTCATGAAATAAGCAGAATTCCGGTAACAAAAACATTTGTTCAATATTCAATTGCCTCTGATAATACTTTAAATAGATTTAGGAATAAAATGTCCCTTAATATCGTTTAGCGTCCGCTCACCACTCTGGACTTCTCAGTTTCCGAAACAACAACTTTCAATAGTTTTAAATTGATTTTTGCTTTGAAATATACTACTTGAGTCAATTCAATACAACTTCCACTTTACATACTGTAAATTCCAAAGTAACTCCTTTTATAATAGGCATTGCTAGCCTAAAATTAATTCATTCTGTAAAGTGAATAAATAAAGTTCTTTCTTTAAACTATAATAGCCACTATTATTAGATTTAAATGGATTATAAGCCTTAGAACTTAACTCTGTATTAAATAACCACCAAAATTCCTTTTATGAAAACAAATCAATTCATTAAAAGATCCACTGTTGTTTCTTCGAAACTTGCCTGTTAACAGTTTTAAATGTCATTTTAATTGAATTTAAATTTATATTCGTTTCCAAACTTCGGCCGTTGTTACGAAATTAATTCGAGGAATAACAATATAAATTCGTAAGCACGTATGGTTTACAAGAATTTAATTTAAGAATGTTTTTTATTTCCAATTTTTCTAAAATGACACTGTTGATACTTAAAATTTTTTATATTTACGTTAATATACTTATTTTCCACAAAACACGCCAATCTCTCCCCTTCTTTCCTCTCTCTCTCTCGTATTGAAGCACTCAAGGCACGCTTATTCCCAGAAGGATGTATACAATAATAGTAATTTGAGGTGTAACAATGATAATGGTCGACATAGCAACATCACGTTAAAATGGCAAGATTTCCACAAAATATGCAAATTAAACGTTTAACATGCAATATTTCGAACTGTGGGCGAAAAAAGACGAACGGAATAAGAAACTTCATAAATTTTTCTTAAAAATGGTTCAAATCCGAAGGTCGTCTGTTACTTTCTTCAAATTTTAATTCTCGAATGAATAAAAGCCTGCACGTCGAAAAATCGCATTTTACATGTTAAGTAATGGGAAATGGAAATGCCTCTCTTGGAGACGAACCAAGGAATTTTTTCGCGATTTAAAATTGTCATTCTCTGAATAAGTGTTAATCAAGCATTCCTAGGAAAGTTCGAGTTTCTATCGTTATTATTTCTCGAGTTATTAGCGTTTGCATAGCGTGACCAACCAACCAACCAACAGACGACTATTATTATTATATAAAATAATAGCCCAGGTCCGTTGGTTGCTTTCACGATGGCCGATATAGAGCGTTTTAACAAACTTCCCGAATAGGTAGAAGATTGAAATTTGGCAAGGATGCTTGATTAACATATTTTAAGGTAATGACGAAAATAAATCTCCAAAACAGTCCTGAGTTCGACTCCAAAGAAGACATTTCCATTTTCCGTAAGGTAACATGCAAAAATCCATTTTTTGGCGTGCAGGCTTTTATTGTTTTGGAAATTAAAAGGATTTAACCTACGATCTTCGGATCTGAACCATTTTGAAGGAAAAATTACAAAGTTTCTTATTCTGTTCATCTTTTTCCGCATACAATTCGAAATCGCTCATATTATACGTTTAATTCACATATTTTGTGGAAATATTGCCATTTTAAGGGGATGTTGCCTTGGCTACCAATTATATTGTTATACCTCAAAATCTTATTGTTATATCAATCCTTATGGGTGTAAGCGTGCTTTGAATGCTTTTAATACGAGATAGGGAGAGAGAGGGAGGGAGGAGAGGGAGAGAGATGGAGGGAGGAAGACAGACAGACAAACGACTTTATTGAGGGCGAAATTGAGACTAATAGTCTCTTCTTACATTTAAGAGAGAGAGAGAGAGGGAGTGAGGGAAAAGGGGAGGAGGAGGGAGAGAGGGGGGAGGCAACTATTTTAAGGTTAACTAAAGATATCCCGTCATATTGACGGGCAATTACGCTAGTTTTCTAATGTAATAACCCAGGTCTGTTGGTTGGTTGGTTGGTCACGCTATTCCATAGGCCGTAGAATTGAGATAGAATCTCGAAATTTGGCAGGAATGCTCGATTAACATATTTTAAGGTAATGACATAAATAAATCTCGAAAAAAGTCCTGGGTTCGACTCCAAGGAAGCCATTTCCATTTTCCGTAAGGTAACACGTAAAATCGGCTTTACGACGTGCAGGTTTTCATTCTTTTTTAGATTAAAATTAGAAGGAATTAACCTACGATCTTCGGATCTGAACCATTTTGAAGAAAAGATTACGTTTCTTATTCTGTTCATCTTTTTCCGCCTACAATTCGAAACCACTCATGTTAAACGTTTATTTTACATATTTTGTGGAAATCTTGCCATTTTAAAGGGATGTTGCCTTGGCTACCAATTATATTGTTAGACCTCAAAATCCTATTGTCATATCACTCTTTATGGGTGTAAACGTGCTTTGAATGCTTTTAATAAGAGATAGGGAGGGAGAGAGAGGAATGGTAACGGAGGGGGAGAGAGGGAGGGAGGTGGAGAGAGGGGAAAGGAGTGGAGAGAGGGGATAGGGGGAGGGGCGGAGAGAGGGGATGAGGGGTGGAGAGAGGGAGAGGGAGTGAGGGGAAGAAGGGAGGGAAAGAGAGGGAGGGAGCGAGACAGACAGACAAACGATTTTATTGAGGGCGAAATTGCGACTATATAGTCCCTTCTTACATATAAGAGAGAGAGGGAGGGAGAGGGAGAGAGGGGGAGAAGAGAGAGAGGGGGGAGGGGAGGGAGGCAACTATTTTAATGCTAACTAAAGATATCTCGTCATATTGACGGGCTTTTATACTATTTGAGAGAATAATAGGAGATTCGAGAGTCTCAACAATAATATTCGTTTTCTACGAAACTTATCGATAACAGCGCGATATTTGGTCAAATTTTGTCACATATTCGTTAGATATGAGTAATTTCGAACGAAAGTTGAAAATCGACGATATGAATAAGAAACCTTCTTTAAAACAGTTCACGTACGATGATTGTAGGTCAAGTTTTTCTTATTTAATTTTCAAAAGATTGAAAGCCTGCACGTCGAAAGATCATTTTAAGGGTTTAGCTTACGGGAAACAGAAATTATCTCCTGGAGTCGAACCCGGCTCTTTATTCGGGATTTTTTTTCGTCATTGTCTTTCATTCATGCATTCCTGCCAATTTTAAATTTCATACCTCCTCGGAAATTATCTTAAATCGCGTCTAGAGAGTGGCTGCAAAAGTATGCAAACAAGAATCCTGCCCCGATTATAATATAGATTTCCGCTGAGCTGGCGTTTTACCTGAAATTTATTCTATAGTATCGACTTCTCTCTCACACTTGGCTCAGCATTTAAAACCAACAAAGCCAAATGTGGAAACATTACAGTTTATGCCTGTCGCATAAGGATCTTCGGATCATCCATTCCATCATTGCCAACGATGCCAAGTTTGAAAATCCTTCAACCATGTCTTTCAACCTTCATGCGTGGGAATTGGACCTTCGCCAATAATTCTCACCTCTTCTAAAGCTTTAAAAAAAATCAATCGACGTAAAAAAAATGACAGCGAGCTTTGAGGTCGACTGTAAATACATACAAACAATCGATCGGAAAATAGATTTTTTCGGCCAATTAACTTTAATATGCCCTCATTTTTCTCCGCTCCATATTCATTAACTTTGCTATTATTTGTTCATAAACGGGAAATACGTAGTACCAAAACAAACAAACGTTGTTTTCAATCTTTTACGCACTAATCACGTTTTTTAACACTTGCGTGTCACAAACTACGTACCTTAAACATTCGTGAAAATGTTGCGAATAAAAGTTAAGGAATTTCGCTTGCTTAGAAACGAAAGGTACCGAATGTCATAAATTTCTCCCAACTCAAATGAACCTCACCACTTGAATCCTTTAAAATTTTCCTTCACATTCCACGCGCTACTTTTTTTTTAAAAAAAAAAGGAGACACGCCCCACTTCATTCACAAATAAGAATTTTAAAAATCGCGTTATAAGTCCGTTCTTTTAAAAAATCGACGGCGCGTTACGAGTTACACCTGAAAAAAGCTACTGCGAGGCTGAAATACGCATCTGGTTTACCTTGATCATAACCTATCGGATTCAAATCGTAAGGAGGAGCTCGAACAATTCATTTTTGAATTATTCATTCGTGCTTCTTATTCTGAGGGTTCTCTGCTAATTTTTTTAAACATATATTTTTTTAAAAAGTATTTCGTGAAGGAATCGCATGAACAAGCGTTGCAATGTAAGTGCGCTTGCCCCGATCTTTTAATCTTTCCATCGCTATGCACACCGCCCGTGGCCTCAACCACCTTTGACTTCTTCCTCTCTCTTTACTATAACCTTCGCCGCAACCCCCTTTCTTAAGACCCGAACCCAACTTATATCGAAATCCTATTTTTGATTTATCTCAATTTATATGATTAGCAGTTTGTAACACTGTTACGTTATCAGTCGGCGATTAACTCGATTGGGATAATTCAATCAGTTCATAGTCGGCCTTACGCCTAAAGAAGATTTGGACGATCGCCGAGCATGATAACAGACCGGGGTTCGGTCCCAGAGACGTTTCATGCGAATCGGTGCAACGTATTTTTTATATGCATTTAAATTTTATTGTAATCATCGTACAAAATTTAACGAACACGCGTTTCTTCTCTAAACTCGACATATCGAAACGCAGGGGCAGCGTTAAACACAAGCAGACAAAAGCAATGTCAACGCACGACTGAATCATTGCAGAAGGGTAGAACAAGTGAGCAAATGAGAATGATTCATCTCTAAATATACTGACGCTTCTGAGATAGGATATAGGAGGAGGATACCAATTATGGTGGCACTTCCAGATGAACTGGAAACTTGAAATTTGGTATGCAAGTAGGTCGAGTGGCAAAACCGACGGGAAAATTCGAAAATTACAAAAATGTTTTTTTCGTTAAAATATTAGAAATTGTAAACAAATATTTCATTGTGTAGGTATTTCTAAATGTGCTACGATGCTGAATTTTTTTTCTAATGGTCGAATTTGCTAAGTAACCAAAACGGGATTATAGAAATTTAAATATATTTTTTTAATTGGCTGTTAAAAAATCCATAAATGTTAACGAAAATAGCTGTTAAAAAATTCATAAATGTTAAAGAAAACAGACAAATGTTCATGTACTTTCGGTCAAGCTAGGGAACTGAAAATTTTCAGAAAGTTAGACCTTGGTGCACCAGCAGCAATTAACCTTGAAAATTACAATGAAGTTTATTTTTGTTTATAAAGTTTAAACTGTTAAATCCACACTTCTAGAGGCGTTACATCATTAAAATTTGGCAGAAATGTGTGGAATTTGTAAGAAACATTGCTAAAAAAAATATAAAATTCATAAAAATGCAATTTTTAGCGGTTTTTTCGCCCCATTATTGCCCCATAGGAGGATAAAAATTATCACGCATTTCCAGATGACCTAGAGACTTGAATTTTGGCAGGATTTTAGGTTTTCAATCACAACCAATGCGCGAAATCAGACACCGGCTCGGTGTGCCGCGGTAAATTTTTGAAAAATAAGCATGGGAAAATGCTATTATATTCTTTTAATGCTAAGGCAACAGAAACCAAACATTTCTTACGGTACGATTTTTTATGCTCTCTGCGCTATTGAAACCGAAACCATGTTGCCCCCTTAATTGAAGAATTTGAATTTTTGTCATAGGATTATTTCGTAATCCGGGCTAAAGGATTTGACAAATGTAACAATGTTAGCAATATTTGTGGGAAAGGCGATTATATCTTTTTTATGGCTATAGTGTGAACTTATGTGCCGCGAAGTTCGAGAGCATACGAGAGTGTGCCGTGAAATTTAAAAGGTTGCGTAGCACTGCTATAGTGTGAGATTGGTTGGACAAAACCAGGGGCTTGACTGTCATATGCGAAAGATATGTTAGTTAGCTACATGCTACCAATGACAATTTTATGTTAATTACGCAGTCTTATGTTAAACAAAATATACATAAAATAAAGCTTTCGTGTGTTTATTTTTAGGTTCGGCAGCAAAGTTTTTTTTGAAAAACTTTTTAAATTTTATTTTACGATTCTCTCGCAGCATTTTTACCACTCAAACGTCAAACATGCACTTAAATTAATTTTTCACTACTTCATGCCACGTAAAAACGAACCAATTAAAATCATTTCAAATTTCAAAAAAGCAGAGACCATGGAGGTTAAAAGCGAACGCTTCGCTGACTGAGATGTCGATGGTCTCGGGAGCGATCAGAGGTCAAAGAGTGCAGGATGTCAATATACTTTAGAATAACCGAGGTCTGACTTAATCGTAGCGTATCTTTCGCTACAAGGAGAAACGAGAAGTAAACGAACCCGAAACATATTTAAGGTTGGTCTTGTAGGCATCTTTAATGAACGCTGTTAAGTCTTTATCTCCATCTCAAGCTGCATAATCCCTGTTTGACGAGTGCTGCCATTTTATCACCGCTTTTTTTTGTTTTAATCCTACTCTCTCTTTCACTCTTTTCCCCGAAATAATTGCCATATGATATTTTTCTCTCCCACAATAAATTGCACTAGGTTAGCGCTTAACCCTCTTCCTGTGAAAACGAGGCGGCTGCGTTAATTAAACATGTTTTTTTTAATCTCAACCTTACACTTCCATCAATGCCTAAGTCTTTCCGATTTTTTTTTGTTGCTTCGAATTGATTATCATTTCCTCTAAACTCTCTGCATTTTCTTGTTACCATGGGAACTGCCCCAATTAAAATCCCGTTTCCTCCCCTCTCGTGCATTCGCTCCTCGTCTCATTTCCCTCCACCTGCGAACCTTATTTCGCAACGCTTTTGATAATTTCCCACTCCCCCGCTCTTCACAGGATCTCTCGTGCTCTTTCTCTCTCTTGAGCTCTTTCCCTCTCTCTCTCTGCTAATCTCAATCCATCTATCTTTCGATCTCTGGCATTTCCTATCGTTTACTGTATGCTTCGCCGATTTAGACTTTACGCAATTTATTTTCCGCAGAAGGGAATCAAATACGCGCGCACACACACATGCACATGAGTGCGTTATACGTGTATCCAGGGCCACCGAGAGGGTGGGGAGACCGGGGAGAACTCCCCGGGGCCCGAGGGCTCTGGGGGCCCGAGATGGAGTGGGCACAAGATTTTCCTATCATAATACGTATTTTGTAATACACAAGTGCAAGTCATAACAGCAAAACGCAATGATCAAATCAGTTATTCGGAGCAGTGAGTTGGGGCCCTTAACTGTACATACTTATAGGTTTTCCCCACAAAAGATTTTCGGGAATTCAAAATCTGTATTTGATTTCAACAGTTTTCTTTAAATAACAATTATCAACATTTAAGTGTATCTGGGCCAGTAATTAAGTAAATTTACTGTCGCTTAGATGTGACATATTCATTTAGTTAAAAATCGAAGTAGAAAATCAAAATTTATATTTAAAAAAATTTGCTGAAGAATATTTGACCATACGTTTCATAGGTGTTGCAGGAATTCATAATTCCTTTTTTTTATAATTTTAAAAATATTTCTCGGAGGGGAGGGAGGGGGGAAGAAGGTTGTTTTCCCCTGGGCCCGTGTATCTCCTCTCTCTAGTTTTTGTTTTTTTTTCGTTCTCGATCTATTGACGGTCGAGCATAATGTTGTATATGTGTACGTATCTGCTCTACAGGAAATAGATCGTTTTGTAAACAAACCCACTGAAATCGTACTTTTTACGGTCTACCTGGAAAGTTAAACGTCTTCCATTTTTAAATAGTGAAATACCTCGGCGTATTTTTAAAAAAATTAAGGAAAATGACGAATAACTCAGATTTATAAAAAAAACGTCTTCTAATTTTCTTTATGAAGTAAAACTTGACTCAACCGAAAAATATTCTTTACACCGCGTCGCAGGTAAAGGTATTAGACAACTCCAAACTGCATAGTTTTCTCAATGTGCAAGCTACTATAAGAATATCCTCTTTTATAACTAATCGTTATTTCGTGCCAATGATTTACGTCAGGTTATAAACTTCAACGGATTGAAATGCGCGAGAGTTTCGTGAGGACAAGGAATCACATTTAAACCAAGCTTATAATAGAACAAGATGCATGAAAAGATTCACCAAATAACTGTCATTTCTTATGCTTTGTTGTTTGAACTGAGTGAATAAATGGGAAGGAATGCATTTGCATAAAAACCCCTCAAGAAAGTCAATTAAATATATAGAATTCGTGCAAGTAGACGACAGAAATGATTCCCGACGTCAGATTGTTTCCAGTAATCTCAGCTCATATTTCAAAATCTAATATCTTGGACATTAAAATGTAAAAAGTAAGTTTTAGAACTGCTTCTTCTCATAAAAATGAATCATCTCTCAATCTTTTACTATGAAATGTCGGTTTTCCTGCGTGTTTGACATCCTTCTCCAACAGCGAATCGACCGCAAACCTGCAAAACGAGCTGTCTACATGTTTCTCCATTTCTACCTCAGAGATATTTTCAAACTGTCATGCGTCGATTAACCTGTGAATAAATCATTGAGCGCTCGGCGAAATGATACTGTTCTAATTAAATATCCTGCCAATTCACCGGAGAATCCGCGTAGAGAACTTTGTGCTTATCTCTATAAATTCTCAGTATGTTTCAGTAAACGGCTTGAAGGTACTCCATGCAAATCTTATTTGTAAATACGGACGTTACAATGAAGCAAGTACAAGCAGCGCATATGAATTAATATATAAATAAAGATAAGTATAAATGACGCTTTGTATATTTTGAATAAGCTCCTTTAAGAAACACAAAAGTCTGTTTTCACTGACACTAATAGTATTCCAATCTGCTATCCGCATTTGAGAACCTGCTTAGTTTTCACTACACTGGTCGCCCTAGGTGCTAAACCTTCGTTCTAATTTTTTACCGCAAATCAGTAGGTATAGTAACGCGAATTAAGAGGGTATGTATGAGAAATAAATAGAAAAGCAGCGAGTACAGCGATTTAGTCATAACGTCGTAAGGTCATTCGTATTCCAGTGTTACAACAACGTGGGTATCACGGTGCTGCGTATTGGTAGAGAGATGAGTAGCGGGACTGACTCCCAGTTCTATAGTCGCGAGCTCGAATATCTCCTCCATAAAGATGCATGAGATTCTTTGTCACTGTTATGAAGACAAATTCAATAAGCTGTGAAATGTTATGTACGAGACCATTGAAAAATAAACGACAAGTAAAATATCGTCTTTGCGTTTTTTGTTTCATCCGACCGCTTTCTCGATGCTTTCACTTTTAGAAGTCACAGAAGGCGTTTTTTATGCAATGCGGATTAACCTTAGCCCTTAGCCAATTTGACGTCGTTTTGGCGCGAATTCAAACGCCCGGTTCTGCGCATCTTCAATTGATGGTGTTTCCTGTGTTACAAACGTTCCTATTATTCTCTACGATAAAACAATTACTGATAAATTGAATCAAATTTGGAAAATTAAAATTGCTTTGTTTTATGAAGAAAATTTTCGTTATTTTTTTTTGTTTCTTAACAGGCGAATTTAAGAGTACGGTTTTGAAAGTTAATAAATGCTAATATGTACCAATAAAAGTGAACAATTTTCTAATACAGACCAGACTCCAGGTCTCGTCCGTTCTGAGTATTCATTAACACGTTCATCTCTAATGCTTATTTATCTACAGTAGTTCTTCCTTCAAGCGGCTCTCATTCATTGAGTTTTTCATTAATGACGTTTAATTTTTACTTTCTCATACGAAGTATCGAGAAAGTATTGTTTTCGCGAAAAAATTCGACCTCGAGATTTTTACGGAAATATGTTTTAGGTGTCGCTGAATCCGAAAAAGTGGTTTTCGCAATGTCGTCTGTCTGTCTGTTACTGGCTCTGAGCCTAGACGGTAGACCGAAAATGAATGAAATCTCGTACTTAGGCATTTTATCACACTGAGCAGAGTATACATAGAAATGGTTGACATTGATCAATAATTAACAGTAGTTTATTCTACGCATTTTTAACAACAAATTGATTTTCTCAAAAACGGCTATAACGATTTTGATAAAATTTCCCACAGTTACTTGAGTTTACGTCTTCAATAATACAAAATAGTTCATATTTCTCAAAAAATGAATATAAGGCTAGTTTACTCTAGACAACTTTAACAATAATTTGATTATATCAAAAACGGCTCAAACGATTTTGATAAAATTTCGTACCGTTACTTGACTATCCGTCTTCAATAATACTACATACTTCAAATTTATCAAAAAATTAATATAAGGCTAGTTTATTCTTGGGCAACTTTAATAAAAATTGGAATTTATAAAAAGCGGCTGATACGATTTTCATTTTCTAAAGATAACTAAACGCATTAGTACCCATATATGAGAAAGTTTGTACAATGTATGTTGTAACGATTTTTTTACATGACATTTGATTAAAATGTCCAATTATCATGATAATCCCTTGCCCCACTTAGCTCTGATAATCAAAGACAATGCAAAGAACAATGGGCGCACTGTAATTCTAAGATAGTTTTTAGACGGTAGTAAATAAGACAAGTGATGGTGAAACTTTTCCTAGAGTCGGAAAAAAGGTGCGTTTAGCTATTATCTCTCTAAATCTCCGAAATTTTATCCTTTTCGACGTCTTTCAAATTTACGTTGCAAAAACATCTACGTTGCATCTAAACCCAAAGCCGGACATAGAGACGGACGGACCTCTTCACCTTCTCTCGGTCTAATGTACGTAAATACCTCCTCTGGTTTCATAATACTTTTGCAAAAGATCATTAATGTGAATCATTCTATGTATAACACCATTATTCTAATAACTTCAGAAATAATTGACATATCTAAATCAAGTTTTAGGAACCATATGTTACATTTTGCTACATTAAAAACTTATTTAATAACTGTCATGTCACATAAAAATATTAACTCCTTATGATGAATTGGACAGCCCACAGGCAATTATCTCAACTAAATGCTGGGTCAAAAAATTCCATACGGTCGATGTTCAACTACCTTACGAAATATGATGCTCAATCTCCTACAAACTTAACAGAATTATATTCAATACACTTAGCGAGATAAGAAAAATATCACATTTCCGATCAAACGAACCTGTTAGAGTTGACCTTGAGTTTTCGTCCAAAATAATATATTATTTCCTGCAGTGCACATAATCTACATCCTGATCTGCGTGAGAAAGAAGCCTAAGTCTATTGTACAAAAGTGTCAAAACTACAAAAATGTTAATCAGCCCACTCTTGCAGTGGCTGCTAAGGAGGCAACGAAAAATTCAGACGCTTTAGTGCGTTTATTCAGGAGTGGGAATTTCATCCAGAACGATTTCCAAAGCTTTAGCCGGGAGTGTTATACTCTTAGATAATACCTTCGCAGATTACTTCCTCCAGCATTAATCGGTGGATATAGAGGAGGACGGATAACTGGAAACGTAGGCATACATTTTATTATTTTAAAAAGCCTCAAAAATACTCGTTGTGCAATGTAAGCGTTTAGAACATTCCATATGTTCGCCTGAAGAATACCAACGAAAAAACTTGAGATTTCTCCATTTGCCTCCTTTTCGTCGCTTATGTGTTTACCGAGGAGTTTGGGGAGTTATTTCTTGGAAATAAGGCTGCTCAACTATATAGGTCAGGTTCCGAGAAAATATTCATTGGAATTCGACGCGTAATATGATACGCGGAGACAGCTGTAGACGAAGCTGCCTCTTCGAGTTCCAAACACCTTCCACACCTTCCTCTTTTTGTCACACTACCTGTTCCGTATTTTAAGAACATTTTTCATCTAGCAAGCACATGCAACTCAATCAGTATTGTAGTGTTAGACATTTTCAACACCTTCACATTCAATCTCTGACACGGCCATAGGCTTCGGCTTTGCGATAGATAACACCACTGAACGCAGGGAATTATGGGAACATGGCTGCCGAATGTAACTCTTGCGAAGATAATTTTTTTAAGAATATAAATCCGACGTAGTTTTAGAGAAATGTAAGTACGTACATCTGTACGTACGTATATTTGTACATTAATATTTGAAACATACCGAACAATATGTAACCGCATGAGCATTAAAATAGCTATTCAAAAATAGCTTTCCAACTGGAATTCACCGACAACATACTTCCCCGGAAGAAATAATACTGGGACATTCAAATAGGTAAATATGTACTATGAATTTCGAAAATTTCTGACATTTGTCCTCATATAGTTTGTTATAATAATATAAAACGCACAGTATCATTATATTTTAGAACATACTGCATAAAAACAACGTTCACTATTTCGTCATAGACGGTAGTCATCGTAAATAGAACGTTGAAAAATCTATACCATTAGAAGTCACAAATCTAATTTCTTTACATTTAATATTATAATTTTGTTTAGAAAACTCATCCTCACCTAATTCAAATGACGTTTGTTGCGATAACTTCAAATCATTCTTATTTTCTCCCGTCAACCGATTGCAAATGCCTCAAGGACGCGGCCACTTCACCAAAACCAGGAACACTATGTTGCACTATGTCACGTATCGGGACCCCCACGGCAGAGGTACCCCTGGCGCCCTCAGCGGGAATTATTTAAAATGAATTTAAAGCATATTAAAATAAATTAATTACAATTGCAATTGAAACAATCGTTTATGAGAGGGTAATGTTTAAATAAGAAAAACTAGTAATAAATAATCGTATACAATTTTTTCAATGCGTGGAGAAACTGGTTTTTAAAATTTTATTATACCTATCTAGCTAGCTATAACATATGTACATAGCTACTTCTTACATAGGAGAGGACACAAAATGAGGCACTTCCAGATGTGCTAGAGACTTGAAATTTGGCAGGAATAAAGGTGTTTTGTTAAACCGAAAGAAACATCCGAAATTGTTGAAATTCCAATTCTCAGGGGCTATTTTTTCCCCCATAAGAAAAGCACGTAAATCGATGCAGAGGTTTATGTATTTGCTTTTTAAAATTATTTCCTGTCAAGATTCGAACTCGGGACTTGAACTAACGGAAAGTTTGGAAATTGTAGTTTTGTTATTTTTGAAGACAGAATTCAAATACGTGTAAATATAACGTAAATTTAAAGTGTTTATCGGAAAAAATGGGAAATTTTCTGTCTCAACAACCGATCACCATGGCAACGAGCTCAATGTTTTTATATGGGTAAGCTTTTAATGGGAATCAGAGGGCTACATCATGATGCCATTAATATTAAACTATTACCAATGGTAGAAATTCGAAATTGTAAAAATGCCATTTTTAGGGGCTGTTTTGCCCCATTATTACACCATACGAGGATAAAAATTATAAGACACTTCTAGACGAGTTATAGACACGAAATTTGGCACGATTTTCAGTTTTTTGTCAAAACCAATGGAAAAAATCCCATATTATAAAACTTCAAATTTTCAGGGGCTGTTTTGTCCCATTATTGCTCCATACGAGGGTAAACATTATGACGCACTTCCAGATGAGCTAGAGACTTGAAATTTGGCACAATTATAGGTTTTCGGCCACAACCAATAGGAAAAATCCGATATCCTTAAAAATCTAATTTGTAGTTGTTGTTTCTATCCCATTATTGAAAGTAGGCTGAAATGCTTCGAGAATGCAAGCACCGTCTACTAGTATTATTTGTTCCTCTAATTTTACTTCAGTTGCACACACATTAACCACATCATACGGCTAATTCGAAAATTGATACTCTGACTAAATACACTGTTCTGCCATCTATCAAAGAAATTACGACAAATATTAGTTGACGATTAGTTCAACAGTACAGTTCACTATTGAAGGCGTAATTTTGTGGAATTGCATTTTAATAAAATATGAAACAACACAACTTTGTGCAACTTCCGTTTAATTAACAGAATTTTTGTCTGATGATGCAGTGATTATTACGAAACCGATCGCCTGATATAAAACGGTGGAAACTGTACAAAGCTGCTTTATTTCGTATTTCATTTTACAGTATATAATATCTTTTTATATAATCGTTATTTAAATGCAATGCACGATCACACCGTGTACTCTATTACCATCTACATACATAATACAACCACGTCTAATGAAATAAAAGAGAATAGATAAAATGAGAATTATTTTCATTCATGCACTAAATTATTGTTATCGAAAGTAATTATAGTGAAATTTGATCTTTAATCAACTGAAGGTATATCTTATTAAAAGTTTTATTTATCCTACGAAATAATCTTTTTCCTTAATTGTATATATTTTTTCTTTGGTGTAGGTACATCATTTTAGATATTATTTATATGTATACCAAA
This sequence comes from Uropetala carovei, assembly GCA_036926305.1. Classification (NCBI taxonomy): domain Eukaryota; kingdom Metazoa; phylum Arthropoda; class Insecta; order Odonata; family Petaluridae; genus Uropetala; species Uropetala carovei. Next base: position 10,274,117 of record JAXCHB010000241.1, read on the forward strand.
ACTTACATGCAAGCAAACTTAAAAATTTCCACTTTATAACAGTAAACAATAACTGTATAGATAAACCTATTTATATTTAGCAGGCAAATGATAAACTTAAACACTACAAATTTCAATTATCTCGTAATTAAAAAAAGCGTATGCTGATTTCCAAATGCTTGTAAATCCGCACCTTAAATAAGGCTAATTTAATTGTCCCTATTTACTCAACATAAACCCGTATCATGAGTGTTATTAATCGTCGAAATCGCTTTCATAGCTCCGAAGGACAGTTGTAATAAATTGCAAAGAGCACGTTTGGTTAGATTTAACGACTTCATTCGAGGAATAGAAGGAGAAATGAAAGATAAAAAGCTTTAAGTCTTTAAATAAAGGAAAAAGGAAAGGTCAAATCGTGAACGATGTGGGAATGAAAGGGAATGAGATATGGCAAGAGAAAGGGAAATGGTTGGAAGGCGGTTAGCGTGATCGAGAAAGAGATTCTAGAAGGAAAAGACGTATAATAGCAGGATAAATAGGAAAGGATAAAGAAAGAAAGAGAAATGAATAAAGGTTGACTGGGGAAAGAAGCATATAGGACGAAATGGTAGAGCGGCGTAGTCTGTGCATCGAGTGATTAAGCCTAGGGCGTCGATGAAACGTGAGGCTCATTACGTCTATCATTTCGTACTTTTCTGAAGAAATGCACATCCTAGCACAAATTATTTGTCCCTTGAGCTTGAGTAGGTATTCTCTTCAGTTTCGTTGTTTTCTTTGTTACTATACGAGTAGTTCACTTGATAAATATCGAGCTCGACTTATGATAAAATCAAACTGACAAAATGTCTCTTCAAGACCCATAGAAATTATAAGAAAACCAGATAAGCATATTTACCACGAAGCAGCCTTCATATAGCAGTTTCTAATTATTCTTCATTCGAGAAGTCGGCTAGAGAATCTTAGTCTCCAATATTTCCTTCTCTATTCATATAACTAAATGATACATATATCACATTTTATGCTGGAAAAACTGAAATTTTGGACTTGTACTTTTCCATTTTTGTCTTAAGAACTTCTCAAGTATTTTCCATGATTTCACAAAAACTTGAAGAATATTTTAGAAGTCCTCTTTCTTGGTTAATGTATCCACTTCGCTGACCGGCGTCATAATTCATAATCTTTTGGTCTATGACATGAATGCTATAATACAAATTCATCATACACAGTTACAAACACTTCTTATTCTTATCAGGTTTATTTGTCAAATTCAGATCTTTCTATCGAGTTCGGCACCTGATAATTCAACCGGAAAATCTTATGGAGGCTGTGTGCACGAGGGAGGAACGAAAACGGCCGTTTTCCCCGGGGGATGTCCGAACCAGTCTTAACCGCTGCAATGCGCAAAATAATCGCAGGATGCGTAACAAGCTCGATTAACCAGGTTATTTCGAAACATGCTCGAGCATTTTTAAGAAAAAAATTAGATAATGCGCCATTTATCCAACGGAGGAAAACCGGCGCGTTTTCTACTCTCGTGTGGCCGTATTTTTGAATCGACAATCTTCAAACTTCCTAAGTATTCTTACGAGAGGTAAAACTGTGTAGATTCAGACACAAACTAGCGATATCTAAATCAATTCCTATGGTAGGATGTTTTGTTTCAAATCAAACATGTGATACTCTTTCTTCAACAAAGATATTAAGTAATTAATTGTATTCCATTTCTTTCCGTAAGTTTCTTCATACGCATGATGTTATGGTTATTAGAAATTTTCACAGAACATCAATCTAGAATAACGAAGGAAGGCAGTAACCTGATGAAATTGCCATTGAGAAAATTTTAAGGTGTAAAAAAATAACGCGAACCTCTTCGACGTTTTTACGCAGATTTAGTCTCATTACCCATCAGTCTTAATGGAATAAAACGTGCTTAAACGTTACTCTCACTTTTACCGCCATCAGAGGCGCGGCAGTCAATTCAAAGGTACCACAATGGTATCGAACGCTGTTAAGCTACAGCTCCAGTCATTCTTGCAACACCCACCGGCCCCAACCTCCGACAACGCCCATAATCGCCTCCTGCTCCCTACTTCCCCACTTACCCTCCACTTCTCGTCCGTAAGCGATGCGTGAGAAGCAACGTCGGTGAAGGGAGTCACGCGATGGCCCCAGGGGGGCGAGAATAACTCTTGGATGGAGGTGTAATATAAGGTTCGGGAGCAGATCCACCCCTCGAAGGAATAAGGCATTTTTCTCAATAAACCCCCGATTGTCAGACCATTCTATTGCAAAATAATAAATATATAGAATTGGGAACGTATTTGTATTAGAAGATAGCTCTCTTTATGTTTGCGTGGTTGGATGAAGCTGATTACATCGATCATGTTGTCCATTGCTGAGATAATTGTCCAAACTGTAATAAAAAATGCATTCATAAGATTAGTGATGAAATGTAGACCAAGTTATGATTAGAAACACTACTAGTTTTAGTTTAAAAAAGTTAGGTAAAATACTTAAGGTTGGTTTAATGTTTCGAAATTACATATAGTTCTGCTAAGAATTGAACAAAAAAGATAAACTTCTTTGCTTTAGTTGTGTGGTATTAGCTGTGTAAATCAGACTTTTTTATTTCCAAGATCATTTAGTGATGTTTACAACAATTATTTTGGATTGCTCACTGAAAGGTAAATCATGTAATATTGTGTTAATTACCAAATTCTCTTATTTCTCAATCTAGAAAAAAATATTAGGAATTCAGAGTTAATGTTTCTGTAATCATTTGCTATCACTATCAATGTAGTTCAGACGTAAGACCTTCAAATATATTTTTCCCATAAAACAAAAGATCATGAAAAATATCAGAGTTCATATACCATCCAACAATCCAATAAATCATGGAGTAGACCAAGGGCGCCAGCAGAGGGGAGGGGGAAGCCAGGCATCTACCCCCCCTGGATTTTTGGAAAAAAATCAAAATTGAAAAAAGAAGGAAATATACCAAATATTAAAATTATTAAAAAATATTTAACCTTCTATCCTGAATAAAAAATCTGTTAACAACTTCCTCAACAAAATAGGCAAAGTCGTGAAAATTACGACCAATTTTGTAATCAAATTTTCTGGCTGCCCCCCTTGGAAGAAATCCTGACGGCACCCATTGAGTAGACGTACTTTCACTGGGAATGAAATCTGAAAGCCTGTCATTGGTAAATAAACCCTTGCAATTTCCTTTATTTTCTCCTGTAAAGGAAATATTGGTAAAAGTGGAACAAGCACAACAGGAGCATGTGGGTGATTAAGGAATAGTGTTCACACTCTTAAATATTTAAAGTATCATGAAAACAATAGGTTAAAAAGACGTTTTTCTCTTAAATCATAATTGGAAAAAATTGGAGTGGTTTCACAAAGCTACATTATCTTGAGAAATACACAAATTTATAATGAATCAAAGAAATTATAAGATGCCAAAAATAACAGAGACGGCTTAACTATCAGTTCTACCCTGACGAGAAATGCCAGTGAGTGGGTTATTTTCACAATGGAAATGGAGTTCAAGGTTTACTTGCTAAAAATGTTTATTTCTCAGGTCAGCTGAAACAAGAAGAAGCTATGAATCTTACACAACTTCTGACAATTCTGTCCTTCATATTTAATAGTAGATATCAGTTTTCATGGGTAATTATAAAACCTTAACAGGCAAAATTGTAATGTACTTCCTTTATATTTGGTATCGAGTCACAATTTACATATGAAATGATACGATTCATTTAAAATGAATCTTTAAACGTTCAATAATACAAAACTGCACAAAGGTTTGCCATAATAGTGACATAAGAAATGGATTGCACGTTTAATTTCTATATATCACTTTTATTTTCACTTTGTGCAAACATTGCAATGCACACTTGACTCTTCAACATCTGAATGGTTTCTGTCTCTTCTCACAATTTTCTTCACATTTTTTTTGCAAGTTCTAATATTCTGAATAAAAATGAACAATTATAGAAATGGTTTTATAAACTGGAAGCTCAGGTTATAAAATTGCACAATGATAAATGACTCACCATGAACATAAGGTGGATGTTTTTATTTTCTTGATAATTGATGGAGAACAGTATCTTTTAAATGTCCTCCACATAGTAAAACAAGAGTGATACAATCCAAGATGTTTTAAAAAATCAGATGAATGGAATGGCATTCCCTGGAATCTGGTTCAAGTTCCTTTGAAACCAGTCATCTCATTTTATATGCTAAAAATTAATTGCATGCCACTTTAAAATAAAACAATAACCTTATAACATGTGCTATAAAATTCCCATTCTGAGATTGTTAAAGAGAATTAAGGAGTCAAAATCAGAGTATGGTGATAGCACATACTCAGTTTTTTCTATTCTCTCCAAATTGTTGTTGACCATTATATATCATTTTAAAACAGAATAAATCACATTAAAAATTTTCTCAAACATCACTTACCTGAGGTGAAATACTTTTCCTTTAAATAATAAATGACAACTTCATCGTATATGTAAATTCTACACATAACCAAAAATAAATGGTTACTTATAAACATGTATGAATAATCAAATGAAAATCATATCGTATGATGTGAAAAAATGTTTCCTTTCACAGTCATAACAGGCATCAATATGTTTTATTTCTCACTATCACAATACATTAACAAAAGTTTACAATCAATAAACAGATCTAACTAGATTTTATTCCACAAAATAATGCTATTGTGCAAAATCTAGTAAAAAATAATAAATATCAAATTTAAACAAGCGATTTTTTTCTTAAAAGCTAGTTTCATCATTAAGATGTGTGATTTCTATCAGCACATATTAGTAGATTCAATGCTCCAATACCTCCGAAATATATGTGAATAAATTAGCCTGCACAGCTCATCATGGTTAGCTGACCATTTCATTTGAACCAAAAAAATAAATAGCCCTATTTTAGCATAAAACACTCAAAAGTGAGCACATATCCATTTTTATAGGAACAAAAATATATTATAAATATGAAGTTTTACTTCTTGGCACTTGCTCCTGCATTATGAGCAAACAATTCACCTTAGACTCCAAATATATATATATATATATATACACACACACACACATATATATATATATATATATATACATATATATACATATATATATATACATATATATATCTCCAATCTTGAGAATAATGCTGCTCTTCCATAAGAATTTCAATCATACACCGATAAAAACTGTTCAATTGAAATGGCAAGTTAAAGAAATAATGTGAATAAATACACTGCATATATTATTGATGCATCACAAAAATATAATATTATTTGTATGTGAGATTCCAATAATTTATATATATATATATATAATATACTCTCCAATCAAGAGATAAATATCATAATAATAATAATACCAAGAGATAAAAAGAATAATCCAAAATGAAAAATACTGCAAATATTATTAAGGAAAATTCTTATAAATATCACCGAATGTTCTTCGCCTTCTTCAACTTCTTTATCATCAGTTGAAACTCCCACCTAAAACAAGCACAGCTTATTAGTTTGTGAGATATCATGCCTAAAAACATGTATTAAAAGTGAAATTTAAGAATGTAATGTTTTGCATTCACTCATCTAATGATACTATGATCAGACTAAACACCCAAACATAAATTTTACTGACAACTATATTGTTTGTTTTTGTATGATTTGTGGATTAAATGTTAATGACTGTCACACGCAATTTCACATACAATGATTCATGCATTTCCAGGTAAAATTATGCCTCCTACCTTTCTTCCAATGATTCCTGTCTTTGGAGTTACATGGATCCCAGTGTTTGTTTGATTGCATCATATCTTTATGAAAATGAACAGGGAGGTAGTGGGGAAAGATTTAATAGATTAGTCAAGGTTAGTTGCGAACAAACACAAAACATTTTGGTCAATAAAGATTTCAGATTTGATACACAAATAAGCTCAAAAGAAATCAAGACCCTTAGTTTCCTTTAAAACTCTGAGCCAGAAAATTTGGTTCAAAGGCAAATGGAAAGAATGCATCAAAAGATATAAACTATTTTTTCATTAAAAACATGCAATGCAATCACATTCAAACAAGACTGAATATAGCATTCTAAAGATGAAAGACAAATAAGTAATGATGATTTGATAACTTTATCTTTCAATAAAAACTTGCAAGTAATAATAATTTAGAGATAAATATCAGGCATGTAGTTTTATAATCAAATAATGTGCAAATATACTATTGTTCAAAAAGTTCATGAAAAATAAAGAATAAATCAATCAAAATGTAAAACACTTCCTAATGCAAAACATTATTTGCTAACCATTATGCCATCTACAAGCATGGTTAAGAAATTAACAACATGATATGCATGCAATAAGGAAAAAACTTTGCAAATTCCTTGTGGCATCTACATCAACGAATGTCATGCAAAAATGGCTTTCCTTCAATGTTCTTAAAAAAAAGGAAATACCTGTAATTTTATGGAGATGTTAGGAGAGGTGAATGAATTCTAACAGAATAGTAATAATGAAATACCATCACTGAAAATATCTAGTTATTCAATACTGCCTATAATCAATCAATAGAAACTCTATATACACATTAGTTCTGCTAATGGAGGGGGAAAATGCACATAAAATGAACAAATGATGATTAAAAAATGATTTTGTAAAATGATAAGGCCTAACACTACCGATAACACTTAATCATTTGCTGGTTCATTTGAGTATTTTTGTTAAACAAGACAAGATTCCACCAGTTTTACAGATATTCCAAGTTCATCTTGGAGGGTCTCTTTGTTCAGCCTAGCAAAAATTCACACAGCAAAGTTAACACCAGCCTAATAAACCTTTTTGTTCCTAATTTAATGCTAGTAACATTCCAGCTGTGTGATTTTTATCCATTAAAAATAATGTTTAATATGCAGCTTAACCCTGGAATGCATACATTTTTTCCCCACCTATGAATGCATACCTGGGGTGATTTGTCACCCCAGCTACTTTTTAAAAAATAATTTCTTTGCAAAATATTTATTACCACTGTATATGAATTTTAAGATGAGTTATGCCATATTTTTCATTGAAAAATAGTTATTATGACAAATTTAATTGATAAAAAACCAAACATGTTGCTTTATTAGTCAAGGCTACAATTTCCATACAAGGTACACAGCTACAAATCTTTCAAAATCAACTTAGGTTATAGATCATGATTATTAAGAAAATTAACCGCCAATTAGGTATAAATGGGGAAATTCAGTAGAAAAACAATGAATTAAAAAAGGTATACTATGAAGAAAAAAAACGTCTGTTATCTCTTTAGCCTATCAGTGTCTTTCTGTACTCAAATTACGAAAATACAAAAAAGTATATATATATATATGAAGTATAGTAAGAACTTTATCAGCAAAGTCTTCGTCATTAACACTAACAGCCATCGTTATATTGTACAGTACGTTTTAAGCACCGACCAAAAAAGAACAATCACAAATGCATATGTAGAATGACTCACCACCCCAGCACCCTGTTTACCACAGCTGCGCTGAACGAAGGCCACTGCCACACTGATAGGCTTAGCGATCTCACTTTAGCTAGAGATTAGCAGAAATGGCAGAAATGGCACGCATGCATGGGTGAGGTACACACAAAAATGAAAAACAGTGGGGTGACACACCACCCCGGTATGCATTCCAGGGTTAATATGCAGCTTAATATGTAGCCCTCTGGAGAACATTCATTTAATAAGGACTACACATGCGATTTTTATCCATTAAAAATAATGTTTAATATGCAGCCCTCTGGAGAACATTCATTTAATAAGAACTACACATATACTTAAGATGATGTTGGTCAAATACAGTTCATTAATCAGACAGATTGGAGGTTGAAAATTCTTTGGAGGGCCACATAAGGTGGCATGTTAAGAGCTCTTTATAAATAACCTTATAACAATCATATGTAATATAATGATATTATTACAGTACTACTGGATTATATACAATTATGAAATTGTCCATATTAAATAAAACGTTAGTTTTGCATAATTTATTCAAGAGACAGATAAAACTTTTACAGTTGAAACATGAAGTGCCTATAAAGCAAGAAAAAGCTACGAGATATTTCTCAAAAAATAACACAGACAAATGATTAAGTGCTACCTTTAATCCTATATAGTCCCTGCAAGTGGTAAAGTAGTTTACACTATATTTAGCTAGCTGGCATCTTGAAGAATTTAAGCTACTACAATTGTACAGTACATCAAGCACCCTTTATCCGTAAATCTGAAATTTTTTTGATGTGTCAACACCAAAGTGTAGGAAAATGGTCTGCTATCAAAAAGGTGCTATACTAGGGAGACTAGACGTCCTGGTTTTCTGGGATTTGTCCCAGTTTCCAATGTTTTGTCCAGGTGTCCTGAAAAAAAAATGCCCCGGTTTTCTGAAATTTTAAGTGTAATGGTTTACCCAGTTTTTTCATCTCTGTTAGTACGAATTCATTTTTAACTTCAAACTAGACCTACCAAATACAACTTAATAAAAGGCATTCACATTTCTAATACTGGAAAAACCACTTTTGCTCGTAAATTCACCAAGAGCTGATTCTAAGAAATAAGGATGACAGCTGGGCATATATTTCTCTTTCTTCTCTGCTATCTAGAAGTGAAGCAGATTTTGAGTTCATCTGCTGTGCCATCCTGCAGAACACCCTCCTGTGGGCTGAAAGGCTGAATTCCAAGAACCAAAAGTATTCGTAGAATTTATTTGAAGCCCAGGTGAAATTTTCGTTTTAAGACCTCCAAGACAGTGGTCCAAATCTGCATTGCAATTTCTTTCAATTGAGCTCAAGTATGCAATGCTATTTTCATTACTAGTTTGCCCAAATGTGTAATTAGTGGTACTGAGAAAGTACCTCCTGAGGTAGCCTTCCTTCCTAGAACAACATTCTCTATCCTCACCTACCGGTTCCTCAGAAAAATTCAAAATAGGATTTTTAACGGCCTCTCTAACAGTCTTTCTTCACCCCTCCCACATTTTTGTTAGGCAGTGATTTGCTCATTCCATTGTGGTTCTTCATTCAGATAACATCCTGGTGTAGTAGTATCTGCATAGTATTATTTCAAGAAGAGAAGATAGAAAAGGATTCTTTTCGACCAATAACTGGAGTGGAGATCTTCAATTCATACAACATCAACAGAAGAAATCTTTATTTCAAAGGTAAGACGATAATTATTTACTCTTTGAGTGACTTAAATATATTTTACTGCAAGTCACCAAAAGATTAACACAAAATTTAAACACGAATAGCTTGCAATATTTTGCACTTCTTATTTAGTGCAATATGCATCAGGACATTTTAGCGAGAGCGTAATGATACTCTAATTTTGGTTTTTACCTTAATGTAGCTATTATCAAGTGTTATGTTTAGTATAATTATGTAATTAATCAATTTAATAGTGTCATTCATTTGAAAGTTTTGCATGTTAAAGATAAAGTTTATTTTAATCTTTCCAATCAAAACAAAACAAAACTTCATATATATTATTTATAAATATTAAGTCCAAGTTTCCATTAATTTATAAAAATTTATATGAATCCGAAGCATGAAAATGTGCATATTTTGTATATAAGCAGCCGAGTGTCCTGAGATTTTTTTTATTTAGATCGGTCATAATTTTTACAGGCTTTAGAACCCCTCAACAGAAATGCCAAAGAGGAAGTGCATATTTAATGAAGGATATTCAAAAGAATGGAGTTTTATTAAGAAAGGAAGAAGTAATATTGAAGTGGTGTAGATTTTGCTTGTGTTATATAAACATTGGCCATGGCAGGAAATCTGACATAAACGACCACATTAACTCAAAGAAGCATAAAGTCAGAGCAACTTGAGATGGAAATGCTGGAACATCACAAGAAATTATGAAGTACATTCATGTGAAAAATGTAACTGAAAATGATCTTATTGTAGTACTAGCAGAAATACCCGTCGTTGCCCGGGGATATTTGGTACAAATCCGATCGGAATTCCAGATGATACATGGTATTTAAGAATTCACTCGGCCGCCGTTTTGAATAAAACGGGCAGAGAGAAACCAAAACCACGTATGAATTATTTCTGGGAGCCCTCCACAATCGTACCAAATTTGATTCAAATCAATAGTAGGACTTGGGAAAATACGCGTAGTTTAATCAGTCCCTGCTGTCCAATTACGGATAAAGAAGTAGTCGTTTCCCAACTTTCTCACTGTTTATAAGATGTAGAGTTACCTGTTCTTTGAGAAGAGGAAATTTATGAGAACAGTTATTTTATTGAACAGTTTAGGCATCAGAACAGTTCGAAAAGAACTGTCCCGTTCATTCTGACCCATCTCTAGATGGCAATGCATTAGCATAGAAAGTTATTTTGCTTTTTGTACAATTAATATAAAACATTTGGGATTAAAAAGTAGCCCTCGATCTTCCTATTTGTGAAGAAAGTATTTGTTGAACGTTTGATTACTCTAAGCTTTAACTGTGTGGAAATATATAGATGCACAAACAAACAAACTTTCATAAATATATGGGAGACTGATCTTATACTTGTATTGAAAGTGACAAATATCAAATTTGAACTTCCTAAGTTAATGTACTTGAGAGTTATCGTCGAAAAACCAAATCGATGTCCCCCAAACCCCCACTTAAAATTTTTTTTTGAGATACACCACATAGCCTATATTTTAAGCTGGACCAGTCTAAAAATACACTGCAAGTTTCATTAAAATTCAACCAGCCGTTTTTGCGTGATACGGTAACAAACAGACAGACAGACAACAATTCTGCAAACCAGTTCAAATATCTTCTTGTGACGCAAAAAACACAAAAAAACTAAAACCCCAACAAAAAAACAAATGTACAGACAGAGGTTACAATTTTATTTATATAGATAAGTGAGCTAACGATGACTTACCACATTATTAAACATCATCAATGCTTTCTATCAGCTGATTGCAATAATGAACTCTTTAAAGAAATTTTTAATGACTCTGAAATAGCCAGGAAACATTCTTGCGGACAAATGAAAACTGCCGCTCTAATTAAAAATGTTATCGGGTTATTTTGCAGGAATGAATTACTGATAGAATTAAAAAAGTCACAATATTTTGGAATATCCACAGATGCTAGCAATCACAAACTGAAAAATTTTTTCCCTTAGTTGTTCACTATTTTTGCAAACAAAAAGTAATTCAAATTAAAATATTAAAAATTGAATCTCTAACTAATAAAACCTCTGATAGCATTGTCGATTTCATCATTAGCACACACTGTGAGTATGGTGTTGATCCAAAAAATGCATAGCTTATTGAGCAGATAACACATACAAATTTTGGAGGACTGTTGAGAAAAGATAAAAACAATGTCTTTTATAAATTACGTGCAAAAATCAATCATTTTTTGCAGGACGTGGGATGCTCAGCACATATTCTGCATAACGCAATACAGCGGGGAGCCGAGAGATTGTCTTGTGATGTGGAAATGGACGTGGTGAAAATATTGTCATACTTTGCAAACCACGCAGTACGCACCAAGCGATTGAAAGAATTTTGTTCTTCAGTAGATGTAACTTATAAAAAGTTAATGATGCATTCAAAAACTCGCTGGTTAAGTTTAGACCAAGCAATCGATTGAGCATTAAAAATTTTTGAAGTATTGAAGGCATTTTTTCTTGCTGAAGAAAAGTCTCCGAAATTTATTGTAAATTTTTTTGAATCACAAATAAATGAAGCATACTTCCATGTTATGCACAGTGTGCTTGGTATATTCAATAAGCAAATACAGTAAATTCCGCTTAACTGGTTTATTGAATCAGCCGCTTTATTGAATCAAAACAGGAAAACCAAAACCATATTGTATCAAATGCTTGCAAAATTCTCCTCTTTATGGAATAACTTATTTTGGTTTATTGAATCAAAACAGGGCTCCAAAGCCCACATTCCATGAGTTGGCTGTGAGCACACATGATAGTCACTTCTGTAGCTTCATAAGAACAAAGGTAGAACACCCAGGAAGAGAGCTGAGGCTCGATAAGGAGTGGGGGCACAGGTATTTCAAGAGTGGGTATCGCAAAACTGGGATTTCCCAATTCGCCCATGGAATGTGGGCAAACCAATCGTGGTCGTTTTCCGAGTTCGGCCCCAAATGGTCTCCACACTTGAGGCATTAACCAATGCACTCTTTTTCCACCCCCTCTCCTACAACTGTTTGCACTCTGCTTCATCCTCTCTGGTCTAGTCAGTATTCATCGAGTTTCAATAGCCGTGTAGTGAAGAGGAGGAATTTGATGAAGAGTTGAGATGATGGAATGCAAACGATGATGAGATCATTGTAGCTTTGGCACTGACAGAAGATGACATTGTTCTTGACATTTTAAATAATAAATAGAGTGTTGATGAAGATGTAGAGGAAGAAGGCCAAGAAGACTCTTTGCCGGCACCTACTTCTGTTCTTAGAAGAATCCTAGAGTTAAGAGGAGGACAGCTGGAGGAGTTCAGCCGTTTGTACAAGGTGGAAGATGATTGTCTCATCGTAAGGAGAAATTGATTCAAAAGATAAGAGTTAAATGGTGGAAGTTAACTTATATGCGTGAGTGCATAGTACTGATGACAAATGGAAAGATTGAGAAGTTCAGAATTTTTCTCCTTCTCAATCTTTCCATTTGATTCAAAAGACGTTAGACTTTTTTAAAACAACATAATATATAAATTGGGTAAAGTAATTGTTTTTAAGTAATTAAAATTAGCATGAATTCTATTTTCGCATTTTCTTATTTAACATACCTAAAATACTTAACCTCCGTATAACTGAATCAGCCGGTTAACTGAATCAAATAATGGTTTCCCAACTTGATTCTAATAAGCAGAACCCACTGTACTAAAAATTGAATGTTTTGAAAATTGCATAATAAAAGTCATGAGTTACGTGCATGAGATGATCAAAATGCTGAATTTACACAATGAAGAAAAATTTGTTCCCTTAAGTGCTTGCAAAATTTTAACTTTTCACAATATTCAGGGTGAAGAAATGAAATTATTTAAAGATGAAACATTTGATATGTACAAAACGACTTGTGAATACCTAGAAAAATGGGATGAATACTTCAATAAATTCAAATTTATGAAATGGATGCTTTTAAAAAAGTACACCAGTTTGGGAGGAAGTACCAAGTATGCGTAAAAATATTACTGATGTGGATTTTCAAATTGACGAAACTTTATTATTTAGTTAGTTTTCTTTGTTTAAAAATTTAATTTTAGAAGTGCTAAGGCAAAATTCCCATTGTCCCGGTTTTTTTGGAAATTGTCCCAGATTTTAGGGTTTAAAACTCATTTTGTCCCGGTTGCAGCTATCAGCATCTGGTCACCCTATGCTATACTCAAAGGAATGTCGCTATAATGCTGTATGCCGGATAAGTGCAAAACTACTTCAAAATAATACTTGTAATAACTAATACATAAATAATGAAATGCACGCTATCTTACTTATTAACCACGTTTAAATTATTAAATCAAAGTACAATTAAATCTTCAAAATTTTCCCCACGTCGCTAAATGCAAAAAAAAATTAGCTAGACAAAATGAATTCTCTAAATCTAGCGACAAAATAGCTAAATTGTCATCTCTGGGTCTGACATGCTCAAAGAATTCTTTGTTGACGAACTTAAGTTACAATGTAACCTGACATATGGCACCACCCGCACTGCGTCATTCATCATCGCGGTTCGTAGTGGTTGGTTTCTAACAAACCGTAAGACATTTGTGGTTATTTATCATATTTGTGATAGTGAACATATCAAAAAGACCATCAGATACCCTTATGGGTAACAGTATGAAAACAAAAAGGAAGCACAATTCATTATCAATTGCTAAGAAAATTGAGTTATTGCAAAAACTTGATCGTGGTGCATCTGTGAAGCAATTAAGTGAGGACTATGGCATGGGTATCACCACCACAGCTCTACGGTAATTCTTCGTTTGTATTTTTTATTTTAATATAGCGTGTTATAATAAAACATATGTAATAATTGTTCATTTGTATTCAACCTGGTAAAAGGTAGTGTAAGTGGTGTAGTGCTCATAGAATAATGTACAGGATACACTTCCGCAAGAACGCAATGCATATTAACTTCATGTGTAACATCCAAAAACAGAAATTTTCCCAATTCCAAAATACTGTCTTTCCTGAGGATTTCGGATAAAGGGTACTCGACCTGTACAAATTTTTAATGAAGCGAATTTCAGGTAATCTATCATATACTGGGAACATAAAGCAACTTCTGTTTCATAAATAAACTCTACAAAGAAAAAATTGTTTGAGTTCTGCAGGATTGATCAGCATTATATTTCCTAAAATGACTCACATATTTGGGTTATGGGGGATCATTTGAGGACTCAGTGTTGGGCTCTTCTGGTGCCAAAGCAGCACTCTTTTTTCTCTGATATCTATCATTATTGGGAGACAAACACCCGAATAAAATACTTCACCTTTCATTTCCTTCTAAAATAAAATGTAAATACTAAAAATAAAATATACAAACTTTTTGAACTTTCAAAATAAAAACTACTCAAATAAATAAGAATTAGACATTTATTTTTCTTTGGTTATTGCACAATTGTTCAAGTGAAGCATTACATTTTGTTCATAAGGGAAGTTATCCATCACCCAGTTTCTTAGCAGTAGAAAATGATTTTAATGAATGATACTTCCCCTTAACCCCATCAAATGTTCAAAATGGATGACAGAGCATTAAAAAATTGTGATTACACTTTGTATAGAAAGAGATATTTACAAAAATTATACCACACCCACATACACTAGAGCAGGGGTCATCAAAAACTTTTTCTCGAAAGTGCCACATGAGGCTTTATGTATGACAGCGCGGGCCACTTAAGACTTTTCAAATGACTGATCGAGCCATGTGAAAACTTCAAAGAGCAATTTTCGACCTCCCAAATTCACTGTTAAAAATTATTTCGAGCGGGGGAGTTGGTCGAGAAAAGAGAAAAGTTTCAGAGATCTACCAAAACAAGTTGGCCATCAAATGATACTTAATGAAAATTGCTGTTGGTGAATAGACAAAACTTAAAGAAATATATGAGGTAAAGCGAGCCAGATTAAACCACTGCGCGGGTCATAGTTTGGGGACTCCTGCACTGGAGTATCACTTATTTTCTCCTTTGACAAAAGAACACAAAGAAGTATAATTATTATGCTTAAAAGATGTAATAACATAGAAGAGCAGGGCTGCCACCAATTTTTTTTCTAAATTCTGTTACTGACATCAAAATATCATGTAAAATCCTGTAATATCTAATATCTTGGTTTTTTGATGCAAAATGTACAAATTTATGCTTTCAATATTTTCAGCATCTGCATTGCATATTTTAAGTAAAATTATTTACAACTGTTTATGCATAGCCCTGTAACTTAAATTTAATCATGCTTATTTTAAGGATTTTATATTTATCCCACATTACGAATCAACTGTATTGAAATAGAAAGTTTAAGAAAATGTATTCAAGTTTTAAATATACAATAAATAGCACAAATGCATTGAAAACAAAAAGTAACCATAGTTTACAGGACAGGCCTTAGATTAGGAAATCTACTAAATAAAATAATTTCCATTTTTAATGATATCGATATAATGGCTAACAAAATTAGAAAAGATTTAAAAATTTCTATGCATTGCTATCAACAATTAGAAAATTTTATCATAGCAACAAAAACAAGCGACGTATTTAACATAAATTTAGACAAAAAATCAAAATACAGGCGACTCCCGAGATTCGACAAATTCGAGATTTTAACACAGCCGATCGAATTTGGAACTAGTTTACGCGAAGTAATTTTCATCCTGACCAACCACGCGAGGTTTAGTTTCAGTGTAGACATAGTTATTTCTGCTCTAATTGTTTGAATTTGTGCTGATTTCACCTTTTTCTGTTAATCTTTTCTTTAAATTTATTTATTTTATTGATTTATTTATAAATTTATCACTTGACATGATATCTAAAAGGAAATGAATTAGTGATAATGCAAGTGAATCAAATAAAAGTGTGTCGTTCAACTATTATCACTTATGTGAAACAGAAGGAGAAAATTCTAGAACGTGATAAATTCACGTAATTTGATGGCTGGTTTGACAGATTTAAGAGAAGGGCAGGTTTGCATAACCTTAAATTAACTGGAGAGGCTGCAAGTTATTCAGTACTTTTTAATAACTTTTATATTAATTTTGCTGCGATATATAGTTGTATGTATAGATAGATGTATGCAGGAATGTGCTGCAGACGGCCCGGTCTGACTCGTGCGAGCCTAGATGCAGGGACGTATCCCTCCATTATAACATGCAAGTCTATGGAAAAACGGCGTTCGACATTCGACAATTTGAGATTCGACCACGTTTTCAGGAATGCATCCCTGTCGAATCTCTAGAGTCGCCTATATCTCAAACTATTGGTTTTATGAAAAAATGTTTCAAACAAAACTTGTAGAAAATTATATTGCCTACAACTTTAATGATAACAAATATTTATGTGAATTTAGTTTTAAAGGAGATATTTGGAAAAAAGGAAAAATGACAAGAATAAACCACCTCCGGTCGAGATAAAACCTTTTCAGATCTTCAATTGCTAATAAAAATCTTAAGTTTTGTACTGATCTGATTATCAGTTTTTTAGTTAGAACGCCCACAAAATTTTGTCACCATACAGACATCATTGCAAAAATAATCAAAACGTACTCAGGGGACCTCAAAACATGTATTTCCGTTGAAATCTTGAATTCAATTTTTTTTCACGAATACAATACTTTCTCTTATACTACGTATGCAGAAAGTAAAAATATAAAAATGCCATAGGTTTCCGATCCCATTCAACAGCTAGTTTTTATGTTCAGTCTCACAATAAGTAGTGAGTTTTCATATATTAAGATACCTAAGTACTTACGGAAAAATTTCATCAAACGTATATTTTTTACAGGATTCGTATAGAAATAATAATCTCTGAGTTTCTTAGTATTCTATGTATTTTTTACACAAACATCTCAGATAACTACCAAATTTTTCCTTATAAATATTCGTGAATCACGCAAATGTCTGTTTTTCATTAAAAATATCCGTAAAAACGGATCAAATCTGTGAAAACGGCATCCCCGGAATAGAGCATGGTTTTATCTTGCAAAACTTTGCTTCAGAAAATTAATTTTGAGAAAGAACTTTTTAGGACTAATGATGCACTGATGTGTTAATTGTAACTTGTAGCTGGCTTATTACGGCTAACTATGACAGTTAACTACTAGCTTTCTTGTAAAGCCTGTATGAATATTTCAAATATGATATGATCCATTAATAGTAACTGGTAACAAAGTATACCAACCAAAGTAAGTGATTGATTTTCCATAGAGAGATATATCAAAGCACACAAAAATATAACAAAAAATTTAATGAAATAAATTTATCATCACCAAGGATTTAATATTAAATGACAGAGTTGGATAATATTACATACTGGACTAAAATGCATGCAAATTTAAGGAAATTCTGGTGTTAGTTCACAAAATTAAAAAGTCTCTATCAAAACATAAGCTTGGGAATCATGTAACAACCAAAAAGTAATGCACAGTACATGTATGCACTGTTCTATCTAATATAAGCATAAAAAATATATGGCACACCAATGATATGGGCATTTAGAAAAGGTCATCTTTACCATTGCACTGCCAAAGCAGGAACTAATATACTATGTATATATATAAAAATTATGTAAAAGCACAAAAAAGTTGTTTTAAAAAAATAAGATCTTCAAGATAAATAAAGTGACAGTTAAAATTTCAACATTTTTATCCATGCTTAGTACCCAAAACATACTTTAAGGCTTTCTGGCATTAAAAATATTGCCGCAGATTCAATAAATAACAAATTTATAATTCAAAGACTACATTTCAATTATAATTACTATCAACTACATAAATACATCAACATATAACTAACTTATGCTCTAAAATCCAAACATTCTTTTGACCAACATCTTATAACAATGAAATCTCAACAGATGCATGAGGAATTTAATAATTCTGATCTTTGATTTTGGTCACATTAAGAATAAACAACACTTCTGTACTTAGCCATCATAAAATAAAAATACTAAAAAATTTATGCTTTAACAAATTTTTTTAACTTAAAAATAATTTAATAATATTTTTAACAATAGATAAAGTAACCTAAAAACTACTTTAAAAAATGTGTGCATATATTGTTTAACAGTTATATTCTTCTGAATTTTTGTTTAAGTTTATCAAGGAAAATACAGTAAAACTTCCTAAAACACAGCTTCCTGCAATACAGACTCTCACTTTTATGTGGTACCCTAGCATGTGACAAAATTCTCCAAACACTGTGGTGTGATTTGCATTCATGGAGTTCAACACTAAATGATCAAACTGAAAACAATTACGAAAGTTGATTTCAACTAGCTTCAGTTTTACTTTTTCACCAGCCAGTGGCCAACAAAAATTAAAGAAAATGATTGCTTTTCCCACACAGATAAGAAAATAAATAAATACTAGAATCAAAAAGTTTGAAAATTGTTTGAACATAGTCTGGATTGTAAAATAATTAAATTAAAAAATGTCTAATCTACAGTTACAAAGCAACATGGCTTCCATTCCAAGAAACTGAAACAGCATAAGAAATTCTACCATAAACTATAGCTCATTATGAGAGATTTCATTTCTGTGGTCTAAACTTTGAATATAATAAAACAGAGTATTCTTCCCTTCCCTATAATGTGCTGCAGCACACCAGTTCCTAAGCTACTATACAAAACATTATATAGTAATAAATTGCTTATATAATAAAAATGAATTATTTAATTAATAGGTAAATATGATATTACAAAAAAAACTAAATGTTATTAAACTGTATGCCTATGTAAATAATGAATATATTAGTGCACAGTATAAATATGTCAAGATTTTTTCTACATATATACCGTATCTGCCCGAATAGAAGCCGATGCTTTTTGTCAAAATTTATCACGAAAAAATCACCCCTCGGCTTAAATGCGAGTCCGAGGAAAATTTGGGTTATGGTTAAATCTTGAAGTCTCTCATTGCCTTCGCGTTCAAATGATAGTACTATATTTTTCGTAAAGTAAATATTTGACATACGATGAATATATATAAAAACATCTTGGTGAGATCGCTTGCGTAAATTGACGATTACGCAAAATGCGTTGACGGCTTTGAACGCTCAACTGTTTGAATTTCGGTAAAACTTTACATGGAACGTGTATAATTATAAAAATGTATCTTCTTAACGCAATGTATATGCTAATTTAATTGGAAAGAGACTTGGCTGAAAAAATATATTGGCGAGATCGCTTGCGTACATAGACGATTACGCAAAATGCGTTGACGGCTTTGAACGCTCAACTGTTTGAATTTCGGTAAAAATTTGTATAGAACGTGTATAATTATAAAAATGCAGTTTCTTAAGGTAATATATATGATAATTTCATTGGAAATAGACTTAGATGAAAAAATATCTTGACGAGATCGCTGTTACTATATTTGACCTTTTATGAAAATGAAGATGAATAAAATTATTGCCACTGAATGTGGAACATTATTCAGCAATCCAAAATTATTAATTGGAGTAATATTTCAAAATGTGAACAACTAAACCATTTCCCACACATTTCTTTGATCTCGAATAATGTATTGTAAGATGTGCATGAACGCCCGGCACACTTCAGCATAAAATCTATGAAATTTACGTTTTTGCCAAAAAATTGTGGAAATTTTTGGGGGGTTGGCTTAAATCCGGGGTCGGCTTCTATTCGGGCAGATACGGTAATTATATTCCATATTCTTAAATAATAAATATAGGTAAGTTATAGGTAAATCGCAATAAATTCCAGTGAATGATAATAATGTAACATCATACATGTCATGTGAATGACGGATATTTCCCAGGGAAATTAGTCGATCATCAAAATAGCTAAACACTGTAGTTTACATTATATAAGACTTTCTGGTGTATAAGATGCACCCCTAAAAATAAGGCCAATGCCAGATTTAAAAATGTTTTGCTCATAAGAGCAGATGTTTGGAAAAGGAAACAAGATTAATCAGTGGTTAAAAAAACAAAATCAAGTTAATTACTGGTTGAAAAGAATCCACTAATTCAAATATTTTGAATATATTTCATGTTTACTCAAATATAAGCTGCACTTACTCTCCAAAATTTTCATCTACAGAATGAGGATGCTGCTTATATGCAAAGAAACAAAATCAGAAAAATCTAAAACTGTAAGATAATCATTAAAATTTGCTAAACGGCAGGGTGATTCAACAGCAGGATGTGACATGCAACAAAATCTCTTGATCACGGCAAAAAATGAAAAAGGGAAAGAAATATTATTATTATTGATGATGGAGTTACAAATATAAAATTTTGCAGATGATCGCTATGGTAACGCAAGGGGTCTTCAAGAAAAACACTGCAGTAAGGCAGATATCAAGGCATCATCATCACAGTTTAGTCTCATATGATGAGAAACAATGTGGTTGTTTCATTCGATTCAAAAGTCACAATTTTTCAACATGCTTGTTTGGGTAAAAAGCTGCACATTTTGAGATTTTTGGTAACATTGTCCTTTGTATCCTGTGAAATGAATATATTGCTGATTGGTTACAAATAGTTCACCAAAACCTTATTATTAAAAATAATAACAATAAGAATTCTTCAGAATGAATTCTGGTGTCTGAAGTTGTATTTAATGCATAGAAAACCTTCCTCCATGCAGAAAACAATGTCGTGAGAATTTGAAAAATGTGTATATCAAAGTTTTAAGTTAAATATCTTATCAGCATTCAAACCTTCACTGTATAAATTTAGGACTCATTTTTGTGATAAGAAAGTGCATTTTGTACAATGGAAAATATGGCAATAATTAGACAATTACTTCCTTTATATTTTCAAACTTTGACCATATGGGACCTCAATTTATCTGAAGACTTCATATAAACATTTGTTAAGTGAAAGAAGTGAGTAGACTTATACAGCATGTATTGCTGTGTTATCCTTATAATATTACCCTAATGTCTGCTGCTGCAGTTAATAGTGATCAAGGTGATTTGCATTGTTGCAGTTTTCGGATAGGATAGTACAATATGAAATGTGTAATGTATAATGAAGTGCTTCAATAAAGAATGCAATTTTAATAAGATGACTATTATTTTTCATTTATTCAATGTTCAAAAATCTATTAATTCCAAAAATCTATATTATATTGGTTGCTGAAAAACAGCAGCCCTGCCTCTGGCGGCAAGGAATTTAACTTCTTATTATATGACTGGAGAACCTGCTTTAAAACTGTCAGGTTATTGGAATTTTTAGATGAATCATTTCTTTAGCAGTTTTCCCGTTTTAATGCAAAAGTAGAATTGTGAACACTTAATTCATCTGGAATTTTAATCGCTTGAACATTATGAAATTTGATCATTCGAAATTATCACCACAATATTTTCGGCTGTAATTTAATTAAATGTCCAGTGATAAAAGTATTAACTAGATTTCAATATTAAAATTTTCCTTAAATTTTGATGAATCTGCATAAATTTGGTACTAATCATTGTGTTGTGACTCGCCAATATGACACATGTTAATTTTTTTGTGTTTATCTAATTTGGTTTACCTTATTTATCAATAAATAAGTCATAGTTAAGCGAGTCCATGTAGAAAGTTAAGTAAGCAGAACAATATAATTTCACTTACTTTCGCTCCATGAAACTGACATATTCCACAGCAATGTTATTATGGTCTCAAGTAATTAAAACAGTAAGAGCATACCATGCATTCATTTTAAACAACAATTGACATCGAATAACAATGCCAAAAAACTTTTTCTCATTTCTAAAATAAATATGTATATCTAGGTCAACAATTGACTTCTAATATGATATTGTCTTCTGCTTCTGTTTGCGAAGCTGTAATAGTTAAATAAGCCTATAGCAGGAGGAATTGAATTGAACCTTAAAGAATACTCCTGAAGAATTAAAATAAGGTTTCGTTTTCGCTGTAGCTAAGGTACATTTATTATTCTTGGGTTTTTTATTAATAACAAGATAACACAGCTACCATGCAAGGTAAAGCAGCTGACTATATTTGGCAGTTTTGCCGCCAAACCTCTGGGGTTGGGCTGCAGAGCCTCTATTTTAATCTTAAATGTAACTATTTGCATCCCCGTAATACAGTATCCTTCTAGAACATAATCTCTGCATAAGGGGAAGTTTTACTGTATATTCAATAAAATGTGCTTTATTAATTTAAAATTACTAATAAGTTCTACTAATTCAGTTTATGTGCTACAAAAAATTTATGAACAATCTTAATTACTACTTTCAACTCACTTTAATGATGCGATAATAAAATTATTAGTGTGACTTCATCAATACTGGCATTATAAATGGGCTGATGGTAAACTGAAATAAGTACGTACTCTCTTTTATCAAACTGGTATAAGGAAGATTCATTCACAAACTTCTAATGGTGCAAAATGAAGTGCTTCTACACTGGGAACAATAAATCAGATTTTATATTTAATTCAGTTTTCAACAAGCTGAAAATTACTCTGATTTCAGATATTTTTTTCTTTAATTCAAAATGCAAACACGAATTCCTTCCAATAGGTATGGCCAGTTCACTATCTTACTCTCAAAGGCTTCTTACGTTGTTAATATAAAATTTACACTTAAGGGCAAAAATAAGCAACCTTTTGCAGCCTTACCAAAATTTTATCCTTGATTACAAAGTTAACAATAGGGAGAATGCTTAAATAAAACATTATTCATATTAAATAATAAACTTCATACTTTTCCACAGAATTTTATTCTTGCTATCAGTTTTGCACGTGATACAGCATCATCTATGCCAGTGGTGCGCAAACCTTTCAGTCACCAACCCCCCCCCCCCCTCCCGTTTCTATCGGAAAAAGTTGTTGACATTACATACAAAAATAATCTCACATTAGCTCAATAACACGACATAACTGGCGTTTTAGTATACGCAAGGGAAGAAAATTTAACACTTCAGAACAAATGACGCACTGGGGTCTTTGCTCATTCTTAACCAGTCCACAAAAATCCAAAGTTGACAAATTCTTCTTTGTATTTTCTTATTTTACGATTTAAAGATGCGTTTTCTTTACTTGTCTCGTTAGATGTTTCTTTTTCACGTACCTTCTGTATTTTAATTGCAGCAGCATATTCACCAGATGAGCACGCAGCACCACCACCATGTTTTTCACCACCCTTACTAATCCACTTATCCATATTCAGGGGAATATTAGGGTAAATCTACCAAGCGATTGAAGAATATGAACAAATGAAAGTACTCTCGACTTCTTCTCTATAAAGAATAATTATTTGTGACTGAGGCCGAACCTTCCCTAGGCATTCTATCGGCCTAAGGCTCATGAAGTCGACAAGCAATTTTACATTTAATGGTTCAAGGGTTATAGGTTTTTAGGTCTAACATCCATGGTCCTGGAACGTAACCTCATTTTTACCATTATACCAATACCATGCGGAATCGCTGTGCTCAGTCATTGGCCGGAACGTAACCCCCGTGTTCGGCCAGGGTTAACTGTACTTAGTTGTGTAGCTCCACAAAGAATCTATAAATGCCACAGCGTAACATTGTTACATTGCATTATATTGACCTGTCAGTTTATCATCGGTCCCGAATACATTCACGTAAAATCAGGTAGCCTGGTCCAGGCTGGGTAAACTAGCGTCCCTCTTTTAAAAAAGATACCGATTCACGCCCCCATCAACTCATTTGCGATCCCCAGAAGGGGGCACGTGCCCCAGTTTGCGCACCACTGATCTATGCTATGTGAAACCGGTCGCAAGAATGAAATGAAAAGTACAAAGTGTATTTAATATGATAATATTGCCTACTTCCACAAAGTCACACCTGATTCAATTAATTAAATAAAATAACATATTATGTATTGATTTACACAGAAATATTTTGAGAATCACAATCAAGGTAATTAACTTCAACAAAAAGCACTACAGGCTGACGTCTAAAATTAAAACAGTATTCCTATAAACTGCTAAGTTTAAGGAATAACCACCAAAGAAAATGTTTCAAATTTTCCAAAAATTTTCTCTCTTAAGATTTTAAATGGGATTAATTATCAAATAAGAATTAGGACAAAAAGCTGACCATAATTACATGACCAATTGACCAATTTTAATGTAAACTTTCTATTTTATGTAAAATAATTATAAATATGCAACACTAATTATATAGTTTCAATTTTAAGTTGTAAAAATTATTTAACAATGAGAATTTGAAATATTGTTTTACTTACTGCCTTACTCTTTCTGGAATGTGCATCTGTTCAAGTGGAACATATTCTGCAAGTTCAGACAAGTCATTGACAAAATTGAGTTTTCGACTGAACTTAGTGCTGCAAGAGATAATGAAAATTTTAGTTTTACAACAACATCAGCGATTCCATTAAATGACAAGTGAGCTTAAAGTAACCATCAGATATCAACTATATTAAAAGAAAAACAAAAGAACATTAGTAGATCTTGATTAAACAATTGCAAAGCTGAAGGATAATTCTTACTAATTTACTAATCAAAGGATGATGCAACTGCGATGATTCATTTAAAAAAATAAGTAACTTTTCTGAAACATAATTTTGCAGATTAAGAAAACGTCTTCCCCAAATAAAAAGTGAAAATTCAAAAATGATACATAGACTTAACCTTTTGACTTTAATCCAAAAAGATATAAATGACTTTCGGGCCACAAAATGGTTGAATAAGCAACATTAACATTTCATTATCTGCATTCAGAAACAGGACAATTAGTATGCCATGATACCTCAGAAGGTAGAATATCAATCTAGCAAGTGGTAAACTAGGATTTGGTGCCCGGTTGAGGCAGATTTTTTCTCCCATTTCAAAATTATTAACATAAGCATTTCAGTCATAAAGAATCCATGATTATTCCCCAATCACTGATTCTAATCTCACTGGACTATTAACCCTTTAAGGACTATGGTCGCATACACTCGTCTAATAGATGACGGCCTCTACCGCCTATGGTCCCGTATAGTCGTTTTCAATATTCGGTTGCTCTGGACTAGTCTTGTTTACCCGATCGTTGAAATAACATTCCCAATAGGTGCTGCTCTCTATCAATTTTTTTTCAAACTTCTTGAAACCTGTTTAGTCATGTTTACCCTCTATTATGGCCAGTCAACCAAGTAAAAGTGCTATGCAGAAAACTACTGTAAATAGGAAGAAAGTTGTTGAGATGAATGATTCATCAATACCTCATGAACTTTATAATAATCAGGAATCAGAATCGGAGTTCAAAGACGATGAAAATGCCAGTGTTGTTGAAACTGAAAAATGGTATATCGAGTGACCACGAGACAGTGTGTGGAAACAATTCCTGCCAAACGAAAAATGAAGGAAGAAGATGAGCTGCTCAAAGGGATAAATAATTTAAAGTGGGATGAACAAAATTTTCAACCGAAGGTGCATCATTTTGATGATTCTCTTTCTGGTGCAAGTAGTGGAACATTTCATGCTGATGCAAATGAACTAAAATATTTCAAAGCAGTTTGATGACAGTGTTGTGGAACTTATTGAAAAAGAGACTAATAGATATTATTCACTTTATTTTTTAAATTGTGATGAGATTAGCAAACCCATGAAAAGTTGGACTAATGTAACACGTGATGAGATACCTATATACTTTCTTATCTCTGTGCATGCTAATGACAAGATACCACAGAAATTCTTTGAGGGAGTACTGGTA